>OW679203.1:75232557-75500881 GCA_940337035.1 Agriotes lineatus
GTTTGCTCCCGTGCAAATTTTATTTGAATATAAATAGTATAAATGGTGTATAAGTCGCCACCTTGTCACACCAAATTCAGCTCTTTGCTACTCAAGCATTACGTGATGCGGGTGGAAGCCCAATAGTACAAGGGTCCATGTTGGGTATCCACCGTACAGCCCCACTTTCCCCCGAATTTTTCCACCTTGGTAAATTAGGTAGATATAGGGAGGCTCAATATGGTACACAAGGGTGCATCCCGGTTCAACTACCACAACCTTTTATTCCAGCTTCATCTTGCGAAAGCTTCGGAAGCCAGTATATATTTTGTAGTCGAATAGCAAGTATTCCAGTTTCGACCTATCTCCGTCGGAGTTGCTTTAGTGCTGTTTCAAATAACAATACGAAAGTAATTTGGCGAGAAATAACCCGAAGCGCAGCTAAAAGTTATTTCTTAGAGAAAATGCACTTGAGGGATGTTAGTTGTCAAAACTATTTATTGCTGGCCGAAGTGAATTCGGAAAGATGAGTTCTTAGATAAATTAATAACAATAATTATTAACAAAAAAAAGCCATTTTCTTGACAATTAATTTGACACTTCATTATTTACTTATCATAAGATATCACTGAATCCTCATTAGGTTGTTTCCGTGCTAATTGAAAACACCGTAGGGTTGTTCATTGCTAGTTTGATATGGTTTGTCAAACTGACACACTGTTAGAATCAAGCGATTCGTCGACTAAATCTCTCAAAAAAATATCAATGACTACGTGGATACAACTGCCGGCCAGATTAATTAAGGGAAACTATGTGCAATTTTATTCCTTCCTTCCTTCCTGCGTTCTCTTCTTGCCAGAAGGCGTGACCTTATAAATGAGCATCGTCTCGTGTTTTTATTCATTGCGGATTCGTCGCGCAAGTTCGCGGCAATTTTCTCTGTTGTAAATAATTGACCTCTTTTAGTGTCGCTCCTCCCAGAGGTCCGAGCGGGGAGCTGTTTTTATTTCCGGAACATTTGCCATTGAGCGAAGTTATCATAGGTGTGTTCATGGGACGGTAGTAATTGAGGTGTGGTCCCGCTACCTTTTTCAATGGTTTGATTTTGTGCTGTCCTCCCAGGTGCGATAGGACTATATTTGCTTAGTCCCAGGTTGAACAATTATCCCGCTGTGAATCGGTCGTCAGAGCCTCGTTCGTGGTAACAGGGTGTACCGTGTTCGTTCTGAACGGAAGGCGAGGTTGACATTTGAGAAGGAGAGGCTAAGTATTGCGCTTCACTTCCCCATTAACACCCCTGTGCAATTCTATAAGTACTAAGTGATAATCAAAATGCTAAAATGAGCACCAACGAATCTTTTCATTAACAATAAGTGTATCCAGGTATCACAGCAAATTCGTAAACTCCAGTACATAAATATTGTCAAAAAAAGCTAAAGACAAGCACAGGTAGCAGTAAAAATAACAAAAGCACAATGCTAGTATCACAGTTTAATAACCACAAATTCAGTATTATATCTTACAAAGTGCAGGTAATTTTTCCTAAGCATAGGTTAACGTAGCGTAATAAATCTAGGAAAAAATTTAGCTTGCAAGAAAATTAGCTTATAATACAAATTAATAGGTACAAATATACATTACAACAGTTTGAAAAGCCGTTTTGTCCGTGAATGGAAAATCATTGAGTGCGTTCAGGTACGAAGCTCGTGAAGCGAACTGTAGATAACAGCCAGAGTTCCAAATATAGCCTCCAAAATTCTGATGGAATTTGGCAAGTACGGTAGCAATCGAGTAAGGTACTCAGCATCGACCCATACTCTACAGCAGGGGTCGGCAACCTTTTTCGGACGGCGGGCCATTTTCAAAATAAATTTTTTTATGCGGGCCGCACATTCAAATGTAACTTAAATAGTGCTTTTATATCATATACGAGTATAAATATTATTAAAAATAAATATAGAAAAAATTAATTTTTTATTGACATGCTATAATTACAATAATGTTAGAGAACAAAAATTTTACAATTCTTAAAAGGGAAAAAAAAGAAAATACAATTCCAATTAAATATGTATAAATATGTAAATATAAAATATATAAATATAAAATATTGTAGTGAAACGTCATACGGCTGTCAACATGAACGCACATATGAACATACAGTAGCAAACTGGCGAAATGAAAGAATTAGTGATGGGCCTATCCGGAATGAATAATTGGAAAGTTTCCGATTGTTCAAAAAATCGGAAGGTTCCTATTATTTCGGAACTTTTCGGAATTCGATTATTTTACTGTTCGGTGCAAAAAATTCGGAACTTTTGGAATTCGATTATTTTACTATTCGGTACACAAAATGAGAAAACGAAAGGCCAATTTGAACTGAACGGAATACGGAATGTTGTATTGACTCACCTGACTGCTATATGCTGGTTGGCGAATGTCGACGGGTCGCGCCGTGTGCGCATGTGTATGATACGTGAATGGCACTAATGGCAGTGGTATTTCGTAGATTAATTATTAGATAGTACACCTACAGACTTCAAATTCAAGTATTGTTTTATACTATCTATTATGTACTTTATGTGCTATTAAACTTTAAAATATCACTACCATTTTCCGACAGTCTATTAACGTAACTACTGTAATAATTTGAAAAAATATTTTATTTCCTCATATCCCACTGTGCGACTCAAACTTATAAATTGTTTTTTAGGATACTGCTGGCTACTACTGGTCTAGGCCGGTAAATTTTATCTACCGGACTCGTTTGTAACAATGTAAACGCTAGTTACCAATGCAGTATCCTAAAAAATCTTATACGATACACGACCGGTAGAATTCTTATGGCCTTGCCAAACATACAGGTCTCGCCCTACGGTTCGACCTGTAAAGTATTGGCGCGGCCATAAAAATGTTGCTACCGGTCTAATAACGTAAATAGCTATTACTGACCGTCCTACAAACCCAAACAATAGATGCCAACGCAGATAAGGGCTTACGGCGAGACGGCGAGTGCTCTCATCGTAAATTTGCACGCACTTCATCTTCCTTCCGCTTGTTGTTATTTCGCTCGTTTTCCTTTGCTTGCATTTACGGAATGTAAAATAATCGGATGATATTCCGATTTTATAAACATTCCGAAATGGAACATTCCGATTATTGAAATCATCCGATTATGCCCATCACTAGCAAGAATGCTACACTTGCTAAGCGAGACGTCGTATTCGCTGGGGAGTGGGGATTAAACTTGCGCAGTAAAATAGGTTTCCCACTATGCTTCTGTTTGTCGCCCATTTTTGTCACCGGCCACATTTCGGCACGCTTACGCTCTAAGTTTGTTGATTTTTCCTAAAGTTATATTGGTGCTTTGGCGGGCCGCGCAAAAAGTTGCAAAGGGCCGCATGCGGCCCGCGGGCCGCAGGTTGCCGACCCCTGCTCTACAGTATTAAATGAATTTACATAAAGGAAAAATTAGAACCTGTTACTTAATTCCTTTGTACAGCCCCTTTCTGCTCACTAGGAAGGTCGCCTAGCTGGCACAAATCGTATGAGGTAGAGCCCACAACAGCTCTTACAAAGGTCGGAACTGGAAAGTCTTTTACAAGACCCATATCAGGTCAAGGTCGACGCCCTCAATTTGAGAATAGCGAATAACGAATGCTCCGAATCTATGGTTATAATAAAAAAGCCTCCAAGAGAATCACAGAATATGTCTGACCTAAATTTGTTAAAATTAACTTTTGACACAGACCACGTTGTCGTTTTAGATAAACACCCAGATTCTTTTTGGCAATGCAGTCGTAGACGCAAAAAAAACGACAGTGACAACGCATGACGCCATGAAGAGCAATTACATCCAGAGGCAGGTGTCGTGTGACCTGGTTTCGATTGGGTGATTTTATATTGTAATTTAAGCAACAGGTTACATCAACTGAGCCATACTATGCCAACGGGCGTTTTCTGTCAACACTGTTGATGGTTTCGCACTTAATACGTGCACTAGCACTAGTCAGAGCGCAGTAAGGACATACAAGTTGTGAGGACAATTTTCTTTACCTGTATTATCCAAAGTACTGGAAAAATTCATGGAGAAGCAGCTACGTCCACACTTGAATTTGAATAACATTTTTCCTGTTACACAAGCTGGTGTCAGAAAGAGACATAGCTGTGCTACAGCGCTGCTACATATAACTGTTGACATTATTTCAGCTACGGATATAGGTAAAGTAACTGCTCTTATCTTGTTGGATTACTCCAAAGCATTCCATACAATTAACTATAATATTCTGTTGTCTATCTGCCATTACATAGGTTGTTTGCCAAATGCAATTTCTGTACCAAGTAACTATTTATCAAATCGCTCGCAAATCGTTAAAAGTGACTATGAAGTTATCAAAATTTTGCAGCAATACAACAGGCGTTCCACAAGGATCTATTCTTGGGCCTCTTCTATTCACAATCTATATCTCACACTTCCCATCTACGTTAAACTTTTGTGCATCTCATTTTTACGCTGATGACTCGCAGATCTATTTTTCTTTTAATATTCAAGACATTATTACTGCTAATAAGCGTATATATGAAGATCTGGAAAAGCTAGCTGCCATTTCGCATCAACATGCACTTAAGCTTAAAGGGGAGAAATCGGCGGTAATATTTTTTGGTAAAAAGGCTCAAATAGAAATAGCAAAAAGTCAAATGATTTTTAAAATAAATAATAATCCAATACCTGTTGTTGACAGTGTTAAAAATCTAGGTGTAATTCTCGACTCGATATTACGTTTCAAAAAACACATATCAAAATGTATGCAAAAAGCATATTGTAATTTAAAGTAAATTTTTGTAAATCGTCACCTATTAAATGCACAAGTCAAAACCATTTTATGTAATAATTTAGTTGATTATGGCGATGTAGTCTATGGACCATGTCTTGATGCACAGGACAAAGCCAGGTTACAAAAACTACAAAATGTGTGCTGACGTCTTATCTTTGGTACAAGAAAATATAATAAAATTTCGTATAAATTAAAAGAAGTTAAATGGTTAAATATGTTCCATAGGAGATCATTACATTGTACATGTCTATATCGTAAAATTATTTAGTATAAAACTCCTCCTTATTTGTATAATAAGATATCATTTCGTACAGATGTACATAACTTGAACGTAAGGTTTAGGGGCAATGTCAGTATTCCATTATGCTACTCTGAGTTTGGAAAACGCCGTTTTGTTTATAATTTTGCAAAATGGTATAATGGCTTACCCCGAGACCTCAAATTAACACCGACTTCTTGTTTTCGGTCCCGGATCAATAATCTTCTACGCAATGATAAAAAATAACTAATATACTATCTTTATTTGTTTTATAACCTTTACTGAATTTTTAAATGTGAATGGGGAACACAATGTAAAGCTGGATTTAGGAATTTTAACATAGGGTGAAGTGGTAGAGCAACTGCAGATTTTTTTTCATTCTGCAGCTGAACTCCGCCCTACTCAGTATTTTATCTTGTTTATGGGTTAATGCATGTATTTTCTTTTTAATTAATAAAGGCATATTATTATTCTTCTTCTTCTTCTTCTTCTTATTATTATTTTTATTATAGCGTGTTCGAAGGTGGTCGTAGCGGGCGAATGCTAATTTATCGGTGGCAATAATTCACTCGTTTACGGACTTTATTCCACGGATCGTGTGTAAAGTGTAAAGTGAGTGTAGTAAGATACGTGCGGAAAACAGTAAACATTAATAGTTATCAGGTTGTTTATTAGTAATAAAATTAACTTAAAGTGCGAAACTCAGGCGGCATGTAGGAAACGAGGTCGCGAACACCGCGCCGAGCGAATTGTGATAGGGCTAATCGCTCTCCAACAGCCGATCACGCCGAGATACATCAGAATAATCCCGCGTTAGATAATAGCGGATGGATCACAGAAATAAAAGAGACAGGGACTTGAACAGTAGCAGAAAACAAGAAGCATTCAAGAGAAGCAAGAAAGTAATTAGATCCCCACAAAAAAATACAAAAACAGAGGTATTTAAGGAAAGTAACATGAGGGATTTGAAAGAAATTAAAGATATGATGAAAACGATGATGGATGAAATCAGAAATAACACGGATGAGAACAGAAAATTACTAAAGGAAATAAGAGAGAAGGAAGAGAAATGGGAAACCAAGAAAAAGGAACTAGTAGGTAGAATTGAACTACTGGAAAGTAAAAGGTTAGAAAAAGAAAAACGCAAATGTAATATAGTAATGAAAGGGGTAAAATTTGAGGAAGAAGTAAAAGAAGAAGCAGCAAAACAGTTTCTGTGGGACAAACTGGGAGTGAAGGTAGAGGTTAACAGAGTGATCGATATAAATAAAAACGAAAAAACGGTAAACATTTTAGAGATGGGAGACTGGAACAAAAAACAAAAAATAATGATGAACAAAAATAAGCTGAAAGGCTCGAGGATTTACATAAAAAACGATTTGACATTAAAAAAAAGAGAGATACAGGCAGAAATCAGGAAAATTTCGAAGAAAGAGACAAACAAAGAACACAAAACGAAAATAGGTTACAATAAAATTACAATCGACGGTGTAGAATATCTCTAGGACGAAGGAGCGAAGGGGGTTAATAAAAAAGAAAAAAAGACAAAAAATTAAAAACAAGGAAGGGACGGTGTAGCACTATGACAAATACAGCAATGGACAGGGACAATGAGAATAATCATACGAGGGGTGGGAAGGAAAAGAGATATACAGAGGAAATAAAACAAATAGGCAAGGAAAACAATATAAAAATAGGCACATGGAATATAAAAGGATTAGCAGGGAAAGAAGTAGAATTAGTGGAGGAACTGGAAAAACAGCAACTGCATGGATTATTTGGGTATAACGGAAACAAAAAAGAAGGTACAAGGCGTAAACAGAATAACAAAAGGGTACTGGTTATACTGGTCAGGAGTCCAACAAAAGAAATGGGGAAGTGAAGGGGTAGGATTAGTAATCAGTCCAAAAAATATAGAAAATGTAATAAAAGAAAATCTTACGAATTCAAGGTTACTAAGAGTAGAACTGAGATTAACGACATCAGAAACATGGACAATAATAGTGGCATATGGGGTAAATGACAATGCAGCAAAGGTGGAGAAAGATAGTTTCTGGGAGAACTTCCAAAAAGAAATAGACGCAAGCACATCAAAAATTGTAATACTAGGAGATTTAAACGGAAGAGTTGGTAACAACAATAAAGGCATTGAGAGGTACCTAGAGACACACGGAGAAGCAACGAGAAATGTAATGGAAACAGAATGCTTGAAGTATGCAAAGAAAATGAGTTAGTGGTTAAAAATTCCAAATTCCAACATAAGGAAATACACAAATATACACGTGAAGTGAAATCAAGGCAAGAGAAATCTATTATCGATTACTTTTACTTCCTGGTACGGCAAGAGAATATGAGGCAAATAGAAGATGTGATCGTGAGAAGAGTACCTGAGATAGGAAGCGACCACTACTTGCTAAAAATGATTATGAAGATAGAAAAAGAGAAACCAAACGAGAAAAGAAAAAAGGTAATAAAGAAAAGTATTAGAGCGTACAGACTCAAATAGGAAGCAACGAGGAAGAAGTATCAGCAAATAATAGAAAGGAAACTAAATGTGGAGAAAAATTGGAACTATCTAAAACAAAGGATATTAAAAGCAGCAGAAGAAAGCTGTGGTATAACAAACATGAGCAATCAGGATAGAAGAAAACGGCATGGTGGACAGACGAAATACAAGAAAAAGTGAAGCAGAAGAAATAAAACTGGAGGAAATATTTACAAACAAAGCAGAAAGAAGATTATGATAAATACAAGAAAAGAAGAAAGGAAGTTAAAGATGAGGTAAAGAAATCCAAACAGGACGAATGGGTAAAATTTGGTGAAAAAATGAAGGACAACTATAAAGAAAACCAAAAACTGTTCTATGGCACTTTAATGCAATTGAGGCAAAAAAGAACCAAGCCTTTGAAAAACATCAGAAATGAACAAGGCGAAATAGTCACAAAGGAAGAGGACATAATGGAACCATGGAGGAGACACTTTGAAGAGGTATTGGAAGATGGTGATGAAGAAAAAGAAGAGAGTGATAACGAAATCGAACAAAACGGAATGAAGGCAAATGAAGGTATAGATACAGAGTTGATATCAGAGATGGAACTGGAAGAGACAATAAAAAAGATATAATTAGGAAAAGCAGCCGGAAATGATAAAGTATATAGGAGAAGTAGGAAAAGGAAAAATCTTAACTTTAATGAATGACATAATTAAATTAAAAAAAGCACCAAAAGAATGGCAAACGGAGGTAATAGTACTTCTGCACAAAAAGGGTAATAACAGGGAATGCAACAATTACAGAGGTATTACGTTATTAAGCATAGTAAGCAAAGTATCTGCCAGAATCTGGGAAACGACTCAAAAATAAGTTAGAAGATACGATAGACTATAGTCAGTGTGGATTTAGAAAAGAAAGAGGGGTGCAGGGCAATATATTTATACTCAGACAAATATCAGAGAAAGCAATAAATAGGGGAAGATAGGTCTATTTGTGTTTTATAGACTTATGTAAGGCCTTCGACAGGATTAGAAGAATACCCCAGTCAAATAATGCAAAATTAGGGCAATCGGTGGAAAAAATTCCTAGAGAGTTGAATTTTTTTTAAACGCTTTCTTTTCATTTGGGTAGACATATATCAAAAGTCCCCGAGGGTGGGGGGTGAGCTCGAGGAGGGGGTGGGGGTTAAAGGTACCATTTTTCAGTTTTTCGCTTAAATCTCGAAAAAGATCACTCCTATCGATTTTCATGATTTATAACAATTAAAGCTAACAAAATTTTCTACAAAAATGGCTCTATGCACTTTTGTCGTAGGACTAACCGTAAGTAAGGTACGAGCTTTTGAAGTTTGGATTTTAAAAAAAATAGCCATTTTTCCCCCACGGATACAGGAATATGCGACAATTTGCCAACGCAGCACTCCTCGCACAACAATTTTATCCGCGCTGTCGCTAAGCTCTTTATGTTTTCGGTTCGGACAGTATCTCGAAGAACATCGTAGCGTTCACGTGTGGCCGTTTTGTTGCTTTTTTATTTAGTTTCGTGCAATCGCGTCGTGCTGTGTGTGCCGAGATCGTGACTTTAGTTCCACCCCCGCTACATCATGGCTGAGAGGTGCTTGATATGTGATGTACCTGTTGAGAGTGATAGGAGTGTTGTGCGTGAGAAAGGTATGGAAGGACTGTTTAAAGCCAGCATTGCAAGAAAGGATGGCAAGGGCTCGGTTTTTGAGAACAAAACACATGGAATTGTTCACAACTCCTGTCGAAAGCGTTACACCAGGCCACAATCTGTTGCTTTCGATTTAAAAAACGCAGAAGAAGTCGAGTCCCACAGCTCAGCGGGGAGCTGTCGACGATCCGAGGTTCCTACATTTGACTTCAAGACTAAGTGTTTGTTTTGCTGTGGTACAATTAATGATGAGTTTTATCGAAAACAGAAAAAAAATCATTGGAAAAGCGGGAGGCAGTATTTCAAGTGCGCAGTTTGGAGATGAAGAATAACATTTTAAAAGTTGCATGTGAAAGGGACGACGACTGGGGACAACAAGTATCAATACGAGTTGGGACCGTCTGCGATCAGTGTTGGTATATGCTGTGGACTGCAGCTCCCTCTACCTTATTAAATAATTCCCACTGTAGGTGTCAAAATCCCTCCCACTTATTGGTGATAAATTTGAAAATTGTTAATAAATTCTAAAATAAAATATCAGTTAACTGAACATAACTTTTATTACAAAAGAACAAAAACAAATTACCCGTAAAATAATTATAGAAAATAAACATATACACTGTACTGTAAGTACATAAATATAAAAATAAACATATTGTATTCTAATAAGAATTACTTCTCAGACTTAAAGCTACAAAAATAAGTTAATATTTTATTCAATAATTATTAAAATGCTCTATATTGTGATTTACCGCTTTTTAATGTTATATTCTACTGCTGCACGATAAAAGACTTGGCAACACTGTTTTGACTGTTTGTAAGAAACAGTTGACGAGGCGGTCTTCCAGGTGACTGTTCATCGAGTTCTGTCTACTGCCACACTTGGCATAATTCATAAAAACTACGTTTTCAAATCTCTTTAGATTAACTCTTCTTTTTAAAATTTTTTAGGATAAAAACCAAAATTTTTAGTTTATTAGATTATAGTAGGTAGTTATTTAATACATTTTTAGAGTTAGTATGTAAAATATAGGAAAATTCCCTCCAAAAGCGGAATTATTTAAAAAAAATCCCCTTTTCCCACATTCCTTAAAAATTCCCACGAAAAAGGGAATATCCCTCCCATATACCAACACTGTCTGCGATTTGGTTGCCGCTGAAGCTATTTACCATGACCTGTGCTTGTCAATTTTTTCTCAAAAAAGAGTGGTACTGGTGAAAAAAGAGGACGTCCCTCAGAGGACTACGTGATAGCTGCTATGGAAGATATCTACACTTTTCTCGATCAGGAAATTGACTGTCAGTATTCGATGGATGAGGTTATGAGCGCAATTGCGGGAGAAAATCCAACATTTAAAACAGTTAAAGAAAAGCTGCAGGAAAAGTATAAGGAACGTTTAATAATCAGTCAGCTACATTCCCACAAGACCGTTCTGTGTTTTAAAGAGGTTGGTGACAAAATTTTAAACTCAGCCTGGTACGAAAGTAGTATGAGGGGGAAAACGGCAGAAGAAGAACGCCTTAGAGTAGTTCGAGCCGCGGCTGCAATCATTAAAGAAGATATACAGAGCCGAGCGTACGACACCAGTCAATACCCTCCAAGTGAAGATTTTCTTGGTGAAGTTGAGGAAATGATCCCTCCAACTATCTTGACTTTCTTTCAAACACTTCTAACTTCAAGGTACCAAAACAAAGAGAAAACCGAAAAAAAATCCGTGTCTCTCTCCCATGCTGTCATAACTGCTGTACGTCCTCGATCCTTCATTTCGCCTATCATGCATGGCATAGCCTTTTTTATACATCGGAAGTATGGAGCCAAAAACCTGGTCAACTTGCTGGCGAATTTTGGTTTCAGTGCCTCTTACAATAATGCTCAAATGTTAGAGATGTCAGCTATTCACAGTCCCCAACAACCTATGCCACATGGGGTGTTCACCCAATACGTCTTTGATAACGCAGACTACAACGTAGCTACGTTGGATGGTCTGAAAACATTCCACAGCATGGGTGGTATTAATTGCCTCACCCCTGCAAGTAAGCTTCCTCCTCCCTTGAGAATAGAAAGACTGACAAAAGCCCCTCCAGCGTCATCCATAGGAACGCTGGGAGTCATACCGTTGGAGACATATGAAAACATCGGTAAAATAGGGCTTAAGGCTGTTGTGGTTAAGGATTTGAGTGATTGTAATCCTGTTCCGGATTTTCCTTTCCCTAAACTGTCAGATGTGTTATGGTTTGCTGGTAAATGGCTCAGACTGGAAAAAATACCCGAGTGGAAAGGTTATATGACGGAGAGTCTCCGGATAGGAGTGCTGTAGTGCCACTGCCATTTATAAATCCATCCCCGAGTGATAACGACACCATTTACACAGCCCTTAAATATGCTGCAGAACACTGCCTCCGACACGAAATTAATACGTGTTATGCTACATTTGACCAACCCCTATATATCAAAGCCCATGAAATTGTAGCATCTAGCCAAGATGACCCTCACATAAAATCTGTTGTCGTAAGATTGGGTGGGTTTCACCTTTTAATGTCTTTCTTGGGGGCATTGGGTTTATAATGGCTGGAAGTGGTTTCAAAGAGGTGTTGTGTACCTACTGTATTTGCAGCACATTCAGTAGATAAAATGCTTACTGGACATGCTTTTAGCAGCGCAGTACGAGGACACCTGCTTGTACAGTGTGTCTTAGCTGAAATTATTTTGAACAGTTTGGAGGTCTCAGATGAAGAGAAGGCTGAACTTACAGAGCTGTTGTTGAGGCTTAACGATAACACGCTCGTCCAAGATATAATGAAGCAGAATAGCCAATTATGCCTCCTTCAAACAAAAATGAAGGATGCACTGTCATCATTTGAAGCCCGTGGGCCCACTGCTGCCCTGTGGGTGCAATACTTTCATATGGTATCCCTGATGAAGCAGTTCATTGAAGCCGAACGTTCAGGGAACTGGGAATTGCATCTGTGCTCAGTCCAGCAAATGTTGCTCTTCTTCCATGCAAGTGGCCACTTGCAGTATGCGAAATGCGCGCATTTATATCTGCAGGATATGCGTTCTCTTCCCAATACCCATCCACAGGTCTTTGACGATTTCACCAAATACTTCGCTGTGAGCAGATCAGATTCGCCCGGGTCTGGAAACTGGTCTGATATGACAATAGAGCTCACTTTAATGCGTAGCATGAAGACCCATGGAGGGCTAACAAGTGAGCGAGGAATAACTGATTCTGTACTGGCGAGGTGGATTGGCGGAGCACCTACGTCAACAACAATTTGCTCTGCATTGGAAAACTTCGCTGGCCTGCACTTCTCTACAGGGGAGCAACATGTCGATGATCGAGTGTCTCGGCAGAAAAGAGATGATGGGGACAGAAGGAAGCTCTTCAATTGGTTTTCTCAGCACCCTCCCTTTCCAGAATCACAAGCATTAGTTTCCCTCACAACGGGTGTCGTTGCGAACCGCGATGTAAATTGCCACAAAGCACTACAAGAAGGAAAGATTACGATGAGAAAGATGTTAGGACAAAACTTTGGCGAGATAAAACAGGCTCGAAAAGACAAAGTATTATCACTGGCCTCCATGAGCAGTACCATAAAAATTGACAACGTTGTGGAGGTGGTTGACCCCCTTCTTATATTCCAACGAATAGCTATTTCTAAGAAGAACGACGAGGATTTACAAGATCTTCTCTGTTACGAACTGACGCCATTTCCATTATCTCTCTTTGATGAAAAGGGAATGCGGAAGACAAAGAAGTCTGCTTTATATGATATTTTTCCTGTTCACCCTGTTACTCCGGACCTCAAGGTTCACACTAATGTGATTGACGGTGGATTCCTGTTACATCGAGTCAGGTGGGATCGAGGATCAACATTTTCAGTGATATTTAATCGATATATCACTTACATAAAAACGCACTATGGTGAATGCTGCATAGTCGTTTTTGATGGCTACTTGGACACTGCCAACAGCACAAAACGTGCAGAACAGAAACGTCGTACCACCACCACCACATCAGTCGATATTGATTTCACCGAAGAGATGGCAGTGATGACTCAGCAACAACACTTTTTGGGTAATGAAAAAAATAAGGACACATTCATCAGAATGCTGTCTCGGAAAATGACTGCAGACGGCATAGAAGTTAGACAAGCTAATGCTGATGCAGATACAACTATTATACGGTGCGCATTGGAAAAAGCAGAATATAGCTGTTCAACGGCTGCCATCGGCGAGGATGTGGATCTCTTGGTGTTGCTGATCGCTTTAGCTCCAAAGGAACGAGAGATAAAGTTTTTTAAACCTGGGAAGGGAAATGAGAAAAGTAAAACTTATTCCTCCAAGGAATTGCAGGAACTTGACTTTGCAAAGAGCATTTTGTTCATTCACGCTTTTAGCGGCTGCGATACCACTTGTGCAATTTTCCGAAAGGGCAAGTCAACAATTGCTAAATTACTTATGAGGGATAACACTCTGCAATTAATCGCCAACGTATTTTACGCAAAGACTTCAACACCTGAGGAAGTGGCAAACGCCGGGGAACATATGTTCCTAGCAATGTACAAAGCCAGAGTTACAGACTTGGACAAACAGCGATATGCAGCATTCCTAAAATCCACCACAAGGGTGAAGCCAGACCTCTCCTCTCTACCACCAACTAAAAGCTCTGCACTGAAACACTCATATAGAGTTTATTTTCAAGTTCAGGAATGGCTGGGCAACAAACTGGAACCCACTGATTGGGGTTGGATGAAAGGAGCAGATGGAGATCTTCAACCCTTGACAACTTTAAATGAACCTGCCCCACCTGCCATTCTTTCAACAATATTCTGCAGCTGCACCAAAGGCTGCGGGACCCGTTGTGGATGCCGCAAATCAGGTACTGTTTTTTCTAATGTTAACTGATGCCTATAAGTAAAATACAAAGGGAAAATAATTTAACTTAAAACTTCAATCTTTAACAGGTATCCTATGCTCGTCAATATGTGGTTACTGTGAGGGCGCGTGCACTAACGGCTTTCGAGTTGAAGATGGCAATTCAGCATATGAGGATGACCAGGAAGACGTGATAGACCCCCTTGACACCCTTTAATAAACTGTTGGACCAATACTTAATTTATGGTAGGTTTTATTTAAATAATCAATATTCAATCATCTTTTCGTTTTTTATACCTGGGACTTGTTATCGCTTATAATAAATAGCTACCAACTGCCTACTGTGCTGGGTTGGCACCACATTCATTCTAAGTTAATGAAACACCGAAAATGCATTAACTATTATATTGATTTACGTTTAAAAATTGGCACATAGAGTATTCAACTATATTGAGGGAGCTCACTTAAATTTTACAATTACTACCGATTTTTATGTTTAGTATTAAGGACTACACAAAAGCTCGACTATACTACCGGTGGTCTAACATCTTCAACCATAATGTCTCTCTCTCCAACTTATCACCTAAAATACATCCGCTTCTAGTATATTCTTTTCGCGGTCTATTCAAATTTTAAATTTACATTTATCTACTATTATTCTACTGAACAAGACTGTAATTTAAATTTCATTGTTTAGTTTGAAGAATGCAGCAAATGGGGACGACTAGGAAGACTTTATGGACCCCCGTGACCCCCCATCTCCTCTAATGAAGTGTTGGACCAATAAATTCATTGTCCTACGGTTTTAAATGGAAATAAAGCAGATTTTTTTAAATGATGTTTATCTTGTTCGGCCTATAACTCGCTTACAATTAGTCCTACGACAAAAGTGCATCGGACCATTTTTGTAGAAAATTTTGTTAGCTTTAATTGTTATAAATTATGAAAATCGATAGGAGTGATCGTTTTCGAGATTTAAGAGAAAAACTGAAAAATGGTACCTTTAACCCCCACCTCCTTTTCGAGCTCACCCCCCACCTTCGGGGACTTTTGATATATGTCTACCCAAGTGTAGAGAAAGCGTTAAAAAAAAAAAAAAACCAACTCTCTAGGAATTTTTTCCACCGATTTGCTTATTTTGACTGAGCTAGAAAGGACATATGGAAAACGTTAGAGAATAGAGGTATAAATACAACAGAAATAGACATGGTCAAGAGTTTGTACAACATAACAACAAATATAGTAAGAGCCAGAAATGAGGAATCAACGGAATTTGTAACAACAAGAGGCTTAAGACAAGGATGTGTGCTGAGTCCGTTATTGTTCGCACTAATTATGGACGATGTATTCATGGAATGTAAAAAAGTAACGAGGAAATATAAAATAGGAAAACGAAAAATGGAAATGATACAAATATCAGAGTTACTCTACGCGGATGACTTGGTAATTTTAGCAGGATCAGAAAGAGAGCTACAATATAATGTGATCACATACATCAGGGAAATGCAAAAAGTAAACATGAGAATTAATATAGAAAAGACAAAGACAATGATCGTGGGACCAACAGAAAGGAAACATGAGATAAGAATAAGAGGAAAGACAGTAGAACAAGTTACCAACTTTAAATATTTAGGGTCATGCATTAGCAGTAACGGAAAAATTGATGAGGAACTAAAAGAACGCACAGCCACAGGTGGAAAAATCTTTAATGCAATCAAAACTAGCTTCCTGGGTAAAGCAGAAATACCAAAAGATACAAAAGTGGAAGTGGTGAAGAAAGTAGTATAGTACTTTGCGTTGGTGTACGGAAGCGAATCTTGGCCAATCACAGACAAACAAAAGAAGATAATTACAAGCACAGAAATGAGATTTTGGAGGAAAATAGAAGGAAAAACCAAGCTGAATAGAACTAGAAATACAACTTATAGGAACAATTGAAGGTGAAAGCAGTAGATGAAGTGGTAGCAGAAAGACAGTTAGGTTGGTTGGAGCATACGTACAGAATGGGGGAGAATAGAATGGTAAAACATATACTAGAAGCAAGACCGGAAGGAAGAAACCGAGTAGAAAGACCAAGGAAACCATGAATTGGAGGTGTAAGAATAGCAGCGGAAGAAAGAGGAATAAACTGGAACACAGCGAGACAAACGGCACAAGATAGGAAGGAGTGGAAGAAGAGGTGCCGGAAAAACGAAAATGGAGAAGGATGACAACCGACCGACACCAAGCCTTACACCGTTAAGGTAGAAAGGCCTAAGGATTGTGTATGTATGTATGTATTATTATTATTAACCACCCAATTCTGAAAAATTTCCCCATTTATCGTTTTGGTTATTATTTGAAGTTAATAATAGATCACACCCTTCCACAATCCCAAATAAAGTTCCCGCATGCAAAACAGTGAAACTCATCCTCAGATTTAATTTTAAACGGATTGCTTTTAATTTCAGAGTCGAGTAGGTACCTATTGCCGGACGCTGGATCAATTTGGATAAATCCAGGTTTGGTCCAGGTACACAAATGATATATTTTCACTAGAATTTTGGTATTGCAAGAATTTCCTCAAAAGTACGAGAATTGTTCGATATAAATATGTTGAGCTGTAGCATAATTTTTATCTACTCTATTTAAAAAAATCTTTATTAACATTAACGCATGAATCCCATTGTTGTACCAATCTGTAAATTCTCTGCTGGTAAAATTCTTGCGGCTGTTAAGGAAAACTTTCTTCAACGTCAATCTGCACTTTTGCTTCCGAAGTGAGTCGCTGTCTCTTTAGCGATCGTTTTAATGCAGCAAAGACATGACCTTTGTGATAATAGAAAGTATTAATAATTGACTGAAAACTGCCTGTACTGATAATCATCATTTCAGAAAATTTACTGACTTGAATGTGTCTATTTGCACGTAAAGCAGTTTCCGAACGCATCACATCTTTCATCAGAACATGTCCTGGACGAACCACAAAAATTGTCCCGCCCACTAAGACTTCTAATAGTTTTTTCATAAACGTAAAAACAGTACAAAGCCCAAAATTAAACCAACAGTTAAGTTTTATGCATAAATACTTACATCCCAAATTGTCACTAAGCCGGGCAAAGATTTCCGTTCTACTGAGGTCTGGCATGTCGGCTTTATAATGCCTGTAGGCCTTTGTAATTTGTAATTTTGTGTCAGGTTAAAAACTTTTGGCATCTTTATTATAAATTACAATTTGTCGACAGATAGGTATCCATGACGCTGATGTCCATAAATACTATGGCTAGTGGCAAACAAAGTATAAAAGGACTGGCAACATTGCACGTTTAACCTCAAAATGTCAAATTAGACCCTTTTTTGAGTCTCCTGTACATAACAGCTGATTCTGACGAAGTGTCAGAAAGAGATTCTAGGGGTTTTTAATTTTATTCAACAAAAAACAAAATTCCATGTCTACTTACCGGGAAAGTAACTACTGAACGGTGTATAATGTTATTTTGATTATAATAAAACGTCCTTTATAGTTTTTATTTTATTAAAACAATAGAGACAACGCAAATTTAGCAGCATTTGTTATATAGGTACATGGTTATTTACGCTAGAAAATCTAAATTGGAACAATGTGGGTTGATATTTCACATAGGGTAGTTTTATGCAATGTGGAGGTGTTTTAAACATAATCTAAGTCAAGTCTAAGTCAAAACATCCATCAACGTTAGTAGGGGATTCTAACAGTTTTATTTACTGAAAAATATAATATTCTTCAAGATCAAATAGCTACCTAGAAGTGTAATCTTTAATTTGATCTGATTTTTTTTGGCTATGCTCGCTTTATACTATTTTTAGCTTTACTTGTTTCGGGTAAAAATACCACTCCTTCCTTTTTTAGTAATGGGAATAGTGGTTTACGAAAAAAGTCCGAAAAGAGCATCTTTACAGGATGCGTAGGCACACTTCAGGCTAATGTCGAAGGTAAGGCCTGAAAGCCTACAAGTAGGATGTTACCGGAATAGTTACTTACATTTTCTAAGCATTTATATTTCTTCTTAATTTTACCTAAATTTGAAACGCTACAATACCAAACAAGCACTATACATTTGTAAAAATGTTATGTTTTTAGTTGATTTCCTTAATAACCACAATTAACGAATATTGCAAACCAATGAAAACGTCAATTTTCCAAAATAACTATTCCTATGAAGAAAAGAAATCCTATTCTATAGAATTAATTTATGGCCAAAAATTATTCAGCATAGCATTACTTCTAGGACGGGTGCCTAAAAATTATTTCCCAAATAGTATCAAAGCCGAAAATGCTAAACCAATTAGCCACAAAACAAATAACCCATGTAGGTGATTGATGGAAAGAACAACGACTCTATCTTCGTGTTCTATGCTTGATTCTGACTCCGCAAAAACTTCAGAGAAGAACTTTTCAAGGAATCCACTTTCTGTTATTCTTCTAGTCATAAAGTTGAAGGTTGGAAGGAAATAGTGTCCTTTCCTCATACATATCACAGGTTCCAAATTCAACAAACCTGGATTTTGACTCATGACATCCAACATGTGCTTTTGATTTCTGTGAATCTTGAACAGTAGCCTTAATGCCATAAAGGTACTGCAGTTGCGATAGTATGCAACTTGCAGCACACAGTCGGTTATGTTAAAAGGTTTAGGAAAAACCAATCTTATTTAATATTTTAACAAATGATGGTTCACCAACATGAGCCGCCACATACCTTGAATAAGTTCATCAACGAGTATTGGCAACGGGAGATCTGAAAATTCTTCTAGTGTTTCGATTCCGTGTTCATGCCCAGGTCGAGTCAAAGCACTGATCAGCTTCCTTGAAACACGCTGCACAGCTGCATGTAACCAACCAGATAAGAAAATAAAAGTGTTTTTAGCGTAACACTTGTTGGAACAAGATTGCTGGAACTGGAAAACGTGTAGGCTGCTACAACCAAGAAACATCTTTGTATGCTTTTAAACGGTGCTCGTTCGATAGTATAATTTGCAGTAACCCAACAAAGTATGTGTGTCATGGCAAAACCGATAACAATTACTCCCCACATCGATTTTTTAAAAATTGCGGGAATTAACTTGAAGCTGGAAATTATAGGTGGACTAGGGATGATCCACACTGTATGATTTTGAAAAACATATTCGCTTACATCGTATTGTTCATATAACTGCTCCACTCTAGCTGCTGCGGGAAATAGGGACACATCTTCACTGCGATTAGTGATTACCAAGTTTCGGTCAGCCACTGGAACTATTGTTACATTAGTTTTAAGTATGCTACCTACCAGCATAATCATTCGGTTTATTCTATCTCCAATTCCTTTACCATTAGCTTGTACATCATTTATATTCGTGCTACTTAATATTTTTATGTTACATCCGTCCAGCCTTTTGATGGTGTTACTGAATGTATATTTGAGGCTGCTGCTGCAGCTCTGTCAAAAGACCATTCGCGCTTCTTTCGCACACTTGTTTATAGCATCAAACGGGTTGGAGGTGTACACATACGACCTGGTTTACATCAGGTGCGACTAGAAAAGCATTTACTATATCAAATGCCCATAGAGTATCGAACATCGCATACGGATTTGCTTTTGTTTTTGTGCATATTAGAAAACGTCCCCTTGGGCTTTCACTCTTACTCCAGACAGATACATTCTGTAAATGTTTTATTGTTTTATTAAGATGTGTGTGATCGTTGGTGAAAATTATGTAATTCTTGTAATGTTCCAGCGACATCATAATGGGTTTATCTATTCCTATCAAAACTCGGGGATTCTTAATTTCTGTTGGAACATAAATTTCAGCTTGTACTCGAAAACGAATTGCAACGTTTCATTTGCCCAAATAATTTTGCAATTATATTTACTAAACAAACCATTTCCTTAGATATTGAGGAACACACTACTAATGGCAGAATAAAAGGCAAAATACAAATACATCCCATTACGTTTTATAGCGCGAACGATTAAAGTGCAATTTTATTAGGGCTCTGTAATTTTTTATCATATTTCAATGGAAAGGCGCAGGCTTTCGTTTCGTTAAAATTGTCGGCATGGACTGTGGTGAATATCGAATAATATCTGTAAAATGTGTACTTAGACAAAATTACTATTTACATCGAGTGCTGGCTCATCATAAATAAAATATATTTCAAGTTCTTGATATGGTGTTTGTTCTAGAGATAACGCATGTGCTGTTTCGCGTTAGCATCAATGCAGCGACTATAATAGTCATAAAATGATTTAGAACCTCTGAATCTCTCCCTCTTTTTGAAAGGTGGTCAGGACCTTTTAATGAACACATTGTCGTCAACTTAAAGTTAAAATTAAAGTGTAAGAGAAAATGAAAAGGTAGTAAGCTGAATGTGTATACTGTCGAAACCAAAAACTGTTGGTAACAATATTTAGCTCGAAGTTTACCTACCAAACTAATATCCCTTGTTTACGGTTTTGTTTCCAGAAACCAGCTACTTATGAACAATTTCTTTAAAATAGAGGAAAACTGCTATTGTACTGATGAAATAATATATCAAGGATTGTTAGGCAAATAGTATAAAGTATAAGTCTTGGAAATAGACACAGAAAAAAAAGGTTTTCTAATAGCATGCGCACCATTTGCCTTAAGAAGGAAGAATGGAGAGAAATGACGCTAGAAGTAGACCGCACTTCGAACAGTCAAATACGATAATGAGCTACAAAGGAAGTAGTACTGTCGTTTACGTACTGAATGTAAATATTATTATTATATTACAATTTGAATGTCGACAACTTAAATCATAATTGACTTCCTGCCTCATATACGCGGCGATTTGCGATAAAGGAAAAATCTCCTCGATTGGTGTGTTCGCATGCAAGTAAACACGACGCACCCTTACTTAAATCTCCTCCAAGAGATGATCCTAATAGAAGGTATAAGAAAACTCTGCCCAGGTAGGTCTAGGCAAATGAGTACAGTGATCAACTCGCAGCCTGCAGATAGAGCAGACTTCATTCGAGATCTAACGCCCCTAACAGTCCGAAGCCACCCGCCAGCAAAGCGAATCGCCCCCAGTTCGGAACTTCTGTGTCCAGAACCTCACCTAAGGAAACCAACCACCAGCGGTGACGAAATATATTATATCTCAACTTGCAGAATACTGCTTCGTCAATCCGTTTTATTGGTAGCGAGAATCCCCTCTTGTTGAACAGTTCGGTGGCGATATCCGTCCTCATCTAGACCTGCAGACCTCACTAATCGAGCAGTTCTATGACTGATAAAAATCGACCCTTAATATGGCTTAACCTTCCTCCTAAGGCGGCACTACCTTCCTCGACGCCGGCCAGCTCCTTCCGTAGCCAACCAGCCGCAGACTCCTAGGGCGAGGCGCAATAACAAGTTATAGCGTCCGACGTAAGCAGCACCGGTTCCAGGGTGAAAGGGACCGTTTAATCAGAATCATCACCGTGATTAAGCAAACATTCGACTTATGGGATAAAGAATCTTCCTCTTGGCAAACGGAAAGTTTTTACAACACTCCAAGACGAAATTGTAACACCTATCGGTATTTTAAAGTCAATTAACAAAATTACCAGCCAATACTTATACAGATTCTGCAGACATCCGAATGCAGGCAACTATAGAAAGCTGCAATCAACCAGCTCATGGCCGAGGACTGGGAAGGACGGAAAGCATTGCGATGATAGGATTTTTCTTCGTTCTAACCATGTTTTTGCATTTTTACTTATGAGGCACAAAGCACACATTTCCTTTTTATCCAAATTCTCTCTGCTGAATGTAAAATTTTGGAATACATTTTAGGTTCGCTATAGCTTGTGAACGGCCAGACTTCAAAATGTCAAGCATTTTTTAAATATTATCATGCGTGGGATTATATATTGTCAGACTTGACTCCTATTTGCCACTGATCTCTTCTTGATCCAATCGAGGCTGTACAAACTACGCCCCAACCTCATCACCACACAATATACATATTATTGGAAATTTATGTATCTATAAAGCTCTTATCGAGATTTAAACAAAATTTACTGTTGGTTCTTTGTTACAATGTAATTTTAAGTACAAAAAATGCTTTGAGATTTTCGGACCACAAGAAACGATAGAAGTGACGTACCCTTTATTAGCTTGTCTTTTCTTGATGTATCTACAGCACCATTTTCCTTTCATTTTAATGGAGCTTATAAATTACATTAACAAGTGTCTTCTTATTTTAGGTTATTACCGTTATATTATTAACGTAAGTACATACTTGTAACAACTTTATTCCAATCTACCTTCGTCACATCCAATTGATTTCGATGTCTGTAGTATTTAGCCCATATTGCTAAGCCACAGTTAAGCATCTATTCGATGGTACTCAGTTCATAATTCACGCGCATGTACCTCGATTAGTTTTTGCTTGCATCCCAGAGAGTGAGAGGTCGCGATTGTTAGCTTGACACTCTTTTACGGATTTCCTTCTTTAGCAGCATGAAGCCAGTGTAAGAGTCATTAAAAATGTTCTGTGAATTTATGGGCATGCAGTTTGATTTTTAGGCAATGGTTTGCCAGCGCCTTTCAGCGGAGTTGAATAACTGAACCGTGATTTAGAGACGTTTCGTTCCCACGCGATTGTCGGCGATTTTACGCTTACCGGTGTACTTCATTCCCACATTGCCCTGAATATCTCGGGGTGAGTAAGGAAGCCTTCTACGGACGTATTTAATTTTACCTGTGTTTTATCGAGGACTATTTTCTCCTTTTGCAGTCAGCGAGGAGCCTTAGGGCAGTTTGCAAAGAAGTTAGCTTAAACAGCATTTTTGATGCGGATGTCGCAAGGTTGTAACTTTGACCCGTTTTTATATTCAGTCACAGCCCGCTTTACACCTGTGGCGTGCATTTAGTAAGAGCACAGGAGGGATCCGATTCCGGAATGTACTGCTATGATGTGATATGTGTGTTTTTATTATTATAGAATAAAATAAATTAAATTAAAATTGTCTACCATACCAATTATTTTTCAAAGATCGGTAAATGTTACATTAAACTGACTAATCTTGGGTTCACCAAATTAACTAGTAATATCTATGGTATTTCGCCCTCTTAAACATTGCATATAACCGTTATTGATAATATTTGCTAGCCCCAAATTAAGAACATGAAAACTCA
Organism: Agriotes lineatus; assembly: GCA_940337035.1. NCBI lineage: Eukaryota > Metazoa > Arthropoda > Insecta > Coleoptera > Elateridae > Agriotes > Agriotes lineatus. The sequence goes on from OW679203.1 coordinate 75,255,819, forward strand.
GCTCTCAGGTGTCGGGTTCCTTAAATTTATTTGAAAATGGCAGCACGCCACTGGGAAATAATATCAAAACTGCACTGCGCCGGTGGCTCGAGTTGACAGTTAACCTTGACCTACATAAATTTCAGTTTGTGCGACTTTCTGCGTTGTGAAATGACTAGTAAAATCAAATTATGAGCAAATTAAAAATCAGGTGAGTTATGGATTGATTTCCGCGCCTTTGTGGTAGCGTCTGTACATTCTTTTGTTCTAGGAAAACCGGATCTTCGTTGTTTGCGCCTACTCTTTTGTTTCTTGCATTCTAACCTCCAAATTTGGATTAAATTGAGATTTTTGGCTGATTATCGTTGCCTGGACAGAAACTAATGCTGGCCCTCGGTTGTGAAGCTCATGAGACACAGGTAGGCTCATATGTTTCACGCCCTTACGGTCGATTAATGAAAATTCTCACACTAACCTCGCTCTTGCATCGATAGCTGTTGCGGAAAGCCTTCCCTGGTGCCTGCGGTCGCCCTTTGATGCCGGTATCGCTGCTGGGACCCTCGGACAGCCTGTCTCCACCTTCTGGGCCCGTTCGTAGCCCTCCGAACGCTGGGATCTCGATTGCAATCTCCTCGGGTGCCTGCCGTTGCTGGTTCGTCGATGGAGGCGTGAAAATTTTTTCTCTTTCAAGATGGATCGCCCCTTTTAACACCACTGGTTACACACATAAAACTGCACACTTTGGTAAAGTTTCAACTCTGTATCTTTATTTTAACCATATAGAAACTTTAATTAATTGCAGAGTAAAAGGCAGATGCTGCTGGTGTCAACATTTAATAATAATTGAATATCCAAGCTTCTAAAAACAAATGAAGATCAAAAATCAAATACAAGGAAATCAGCTTAGTAGAAATTAACAACATTTAACATTAAGTTCATATTTTACAAACATTGAACTAGAACTCTTAATACTAAAATTATTGTCTTTCAAAGTAAATTGTTTATAACCTATCTTCTTGTTCATTAAATTGTTTACAACAAATGTCTTTTTGCTCACATCATATCATTGACTCACTAATAGCACTAAACTTGTCTATTTCCTGTTTACTGTTTCATTTTCTTCAAAAATAACTAACTGTGTCCTTTTTGCCAAAATCTCTTTATGCTAATCTTGCTGCATTATCCAATTCGTAAATCCTTTCTTACCTTAATCAAATAAGCTCACGTCAGTTTTCTTTAATTACTGTACTAACTAACGCTTCATCTCAAGTTCTGCACAATTTGAATTCTTGTGTCAATTTTAACTAATTCATGTCTGGCTTCTACATTGCCAAACTTTTGAAATTATAATTGAAATTCTTTTATTAACTCCAACACTTGAAATTGAGTTCCCCTATTTGTATACTCATTTGAATGCTTTTAAAGTTAATCGTCCATTCTACCAGTATTATTCTGATTTAATAAAATTACATGACTTTTCCCAGTTATTTGCATTGCCTCGACTTTGTGCTTTTGTGACTGTATTTTGTATTTTCTGTATTGCAACCAGAGCCGAGTACAGGGCTAAAGACCATCGCAGTACCTACAGATTAAGCGTCCTTTTTTTAAGCATTTATTGACGACCAGTGTCTTGTCGCTTTAAGGGCCCATTCGGCCATTTTGATAGTTGACAGTTTGCTCCGCGAGCTTGGTACCTGGAAGTACACTAAGCGTTTCGCCTTGAAACCATTGTCATATTTTAATGTGTGCAATAATCTTGCGTCGTTGTTCTGTGAACTTGTAAGTATGTATTAAGATGTATGTATTACATTTTATACGATTTTGTGATATGCCTCGTAATTTGTCGACCTGTAATGTTATGTATGAATTCATGACAATTGTATACTGTGATATTTGCATTCTGGCTTTGTTTATTTGTTATTGCTACCTGTACTTAGATTGAGCTTCTTTTTCAGATTATTATGTGCTACTTGAGTTTACGATTTCTCTTTCAATGCCTGGATCCACTTGTCGTTACTAGGTAAAATTTTGTTGGCGCCCTTTTATTCGAGTATTTTAAAGAACTGTGCACTCCGTCACCAATCGAGCTATTTTCGGCTGGCAATTGTATCTAAGTAGTTACTAGTTTGTTTATTTTCTTGATAGATTGGCCAGCGGTAGATTTGTTATGATAAACATACTTTCTTTCAAATAGTGCATATATATTGCTATGATATAAAAAATGATAAAAAAGAATACATTCTAAAAAAAAAGTTGAATCAATTTTAAAACTGGCCAAGATTGGTATAATAACTCTAAAATATGCAAGTGGTTTGAATTGCTAAAAATCAATTATTGGTTATATGAGGTACATTGCAGAATGTTACAACGTATTGAAATATAACTCAATTTTGTTAATGTAATGGTTATTTACAATTCTGGAAAGTTGTAAAAATATTTATGAAATGTTAGGTAAATAAGTATTTATAACCTAAAATGACTTTTGTCAACACATTTAACTAATATGGTTTAAATTAATAATTAATAAAATTTACTTCCAAAGAGAGTGCTGAGAGAAGTAAAAAGGGGTTGTTTATGTTTGATATAGAAAGAGAGCGAGAAAAAAATATTTTGAAGTTGTGTCAGACTAAAAATAATTTTCCAGAATTAATTTTAAAATGGATAAACTCTGGGTATAAGATAGTTTAAAAGGTGCTAAAAGTGATTATCAGTGCGTGATAATACTGTGGAAGAACTATCGACAAACCAGGAGAACGTTGTCACAACAGTAGCCAAATCATGTGCAGTCAAAGGCGTACTTCAAGGCTGAAAGATGCAGACACGATAATACAACTGACAAAGCAAAGTGAGTTAAATTGAAATTCTATTCTCAGTACTGAGCGACGAACAATATAAATAAGGAAATTAAAAAGGCCTATAGAAAGAGAAATTAAAATGCATTTAATTTAGATAAGATTTATTTATTGATAAAATTGTAAACCTAAAGTTTAAGAATTATAATTAATTTTGGAATTGTTAATAAAAGAAATTTGTTTAAATTGTTAAAACACCAGTTAGTTTATTGAACATGAACAATTACTTACAAATTGACTAAATAAATAACTAAATTAACAAACTGTCATTCAAAGGTTATAATTGAATTTTTAATATAATATAAACACTATCTTTCTAAAACAATTCAAATAGTAAAGATACTTTGAAATAGACTAGAGTGTTTAAATGAATATTAAGCAACAGTTACCCTGCAGAGAAAGAGATATTTAGAGCTAGTTGAGGTTATTACTACATGCAAAAAGATATCTACAACAAGGTAAGGTTTATATTGATTGAGCTTTTAAAAAAGTAAAAAATACAATTAAAGTTACAACAGCTTTGTTTGTAGCAATATATAGATATGGTAATATCTTAGCCTTGGTGATTATCTAAATGTAGCAAGTCTTTTGTATAAAGCAAATTGTTTTGTGAAGGTTGTTCCAGCACGAATAGTATATTTTTGGTTCACAAGTAGCCATCTTCTCACATTAAATTCAGCTCTTTGCCACTCAACCATTGCGGGACGCTGGTGGAAACCCAACATTACACGGATCTATGTTGAGCGATCACGTCTCAGTCCACTTTTTTCCTACTCCCCCACCCTAGATACTACGTAAATAAAGAGAGGCTCAATAGGGTCTACAAGGTGCATCTCGGGCTTACTATCACCACATCTACATCCAGCTTTGGTCAGCGAAAGCTTTAGAAACCAGAAGATAATCCGGGTCCGACCAACAAGTATTTCAGTTTCGATCTATACCCGTCGGAGTCGCTGTTTTCGATGAAAGCGACCCCGAGTCCAATCGTACCCATACTTGAGTTACTACTGCGTCATTTTCGGTAATAGCAATAGTATGACTTTTATGTTTCTTTTCGGGTACTTCCTGTAGATTTCTTCTAATACTTCTTTTTCCTTCATGAATTTTTCTTTAGCTGGTGCATGATGGCGCTGATGAGGCTGCTTACTTTAAAATACTATGATTGTAGTTCTGCTATAGCTGCTATTGAAATATACCATCACGAGAAAAGGCCCGATCGTCTGCCTGGGTGACGATTCTGGTTAATTGACGAGTCGGTTAATTGAAGCAGCCTTTTATTAAAACAATTCGTGACTTAACTGAAGGTGGGGCACCGTTATTTAACAAAACCCCTGACATAATCAGCCCGTGAGGGGCACGGCAAGCTATTGTGAAAATTTCAGCGGGGCCTTCAGATGCAAACGCTGCCAAAAATTTGATTCTGGATCCGATACTAACGGCTGCAAACCATAGCGCAAATTAGAACGGACTCAAATAAGGCTGTCTACAAATATTGCAAAAAATTACCCTAATTCTGATTCAATGACAGCTCTAATTTTTCAGATTTTGCTGCTTAATCCGTCGACAAAGAGTTTTCAAAGCCGTCGTTAACAAGCCAAAATCCGCTAAAAAGCGCGGGTGAAGCTCTGCCTAAAACGTCACCATGAGGCAATAAGGCCCAAAATAACCAAAAGATTGAAACGTTACGGAGGCCACGCCAGATGAGAACAGTGTACTTCGGCAAAGCCGTTAAAGGCAAATCCGACACGCAAAATGTTAATAAGAGCGCTAAAGGCTATTTTAGACCGTAACAAGATTCCCTTGTTTACAAAGTAGTTTTTGATGCAATTTCAGCTCTGGAAACGAGTGATTACACAAAGAATAGATAACATTTCAAGCCAAATTACGTGTACTTGATCAAGGCGAAGCCACCTATCAGTGACCACAGTAGTACATAAGAATAATACAACTATGCTTACAATATAGAAATTGATGGAACACTTGTGCAGTAGCCCTACGGTAGCTGAACGGCGTTATTATTTCAATGACAAAGCTAAAAGCGGCGAGTATATAATTAGTAATTGTCAAAACATGCGAAAATGAATCGTTGCTAGAGCGTCACTCAAATCCACTTTAAAACGTATGCCGGCACATGTTGCTTTCCACTTGAGTGAAACAGAGATGTATACATTCAGCAGCTAGAAGCCCCATTTTCTGGTAGTAACAGATACGGTCAGTGCCTGCGGCTCGTAGTGTTTCCGGCCTGGGACCGAGCTTAAACCTTCCCCCCCCCCCCCCATGAAGGAGGCGACATGAGTGTAAACACCTTGGGTTGAAAGAAGATGAGATAAGCTTTGATTTGAAGGACACAGTTAAGAGTAGTGGTTGCGCACCTTAGACAGTTGCGTTGTACTTACCCTCAGCATTAAATATCGACAGATAGCTTACTATATGGCCCGAGCATAATCCGAAGAAGTTCGGAAAAACATAATTACATAATTTTTCTTAAGGTTTCTTCAGACACCCATCGGGTGGCCGGCGTAAAGCATTTGGCCACTATGCCTTAGTTTTAAACCCTGCTAAAGCGAAAGGGTTTACCTTATCTTAAACCCAGAGTACTGAAAGACGATACGCAGAAATGGCATAAAAACGCTTGCAAGCCAGGTAGCATGTAACACAATGCCCATTAGCATTTATATACGAAGAAGTGGGACCAAGTGGAGCCTCTGGCTTTAGAACAGAAAATGGAAGTTCGATTTTAAGGACGTGCACTCAAGGCTGTCCGAAATTACTGCAAGAATTTTGCCTCATGCCAGTGTAAAATGCAAGTTAGCCGATATGAGACCGAGTAACGGCAAATAGGTTTATTTACACTAACTTGTATATTTATTGATTTGTTCAAGGCAACATCAGAGACAGTTTAAGTATTTATATATTGACAGACTTATTTGCATGCATAATAAAAACAACACAATTACATATCATAGCAACAGCTATTTTCAAACTATAAACCTCTTTTACAGCTTTAGCACCTATAACCTGAAGAGAGCAGTCACCACCGCCGGTCCAGTACCTGAGGAGACCGGCATCTAGTAACCAACATCTAGAGGCGACTGCGTTATTGCTTAACTTCCGCGAACCACGTTTAAGTAAGAGAACATATCACCTGAACCCAGTAGAACTCACTAGAGATAGTTAAACTGTTCTTTGCACTTCTACTTCCATGCATGTGCCACACGGCTTAGCCGAGTTGACTGACTGAAAGTAGCTTGCCTCATACCTTACACCTGGCTCTGGAACTGGTTGGCACACAGCTTGTCCGTGAAACTCTGCTTGTAGATCATATCTTTAAATACCGTCACGTTCAAACTGTGTCACAGGTCGACGTGGGTTCCATTTCCGTGGCCGTTTTCTCCACCTTTCCTGGCTTCTCTTCCTTTCTCCACCCTTCCTATATCTCACCCATCTTGAAATTTCCGATCTTGGCTGAAGAAGGACGCAAGGTCCCTATAGCAGCTCGCCCTCAGTTGGGGACTTGAAATGACCTTGAACCTTTTATCGTTTTTACGTTTTATCGTCACACGACTTGGCCGAGTTGACTGGCGTGAACCTAACACCATCCTGATAATTAACCGTTTGCAACACCATTCAGTCGTGCTACCGGCTTTTGTGATAATAACAATAATAATAAAATAGTCCGATAAGATTGCACGTTTGCCGAATTTTAATTTGGCTGGCCGCGAGGTGCAGAGTGTTCACATTTGAAGTTTGAAGCATTTTCGAGTTCATTTTTGGGTTCGGAAATGAAACGTTCACAAATTCGCAAAGCCGGCGTTCCTGCTCTTACAAAACGAGCGGATAGCAGTAATCTTATTTTTGTTCCCGCTTCTAGCTCTGTTATTCCTGGGTCTTTAACGCACCCGTTTTTTCACTATTTGAATCTGATTTTGAGATAACGCGAACCCCAAAACCGTATAAAGGCACGCGATCCGGGCAGAATGAGGAACTCTTTGAGTTAACCTGCCTTACAGTAACCTCTCTTAAACCCAAAAAAACCTACCTGGGTTGTGTACAAGGCGCTGAGTCCGGAAACGTACACAAATACTCGTTTCCGAAACCCCGATCGAACTCGGCTATGGTCTGTGATAGGTTCAATCCCAGCCCTGTCCTGGCGAATGCTTCGGCGCTGGTCTGAGACGCGCATCAGTCTAGAATACCGATCGACCTTGGAGCTGGTCTGCGACGAGTTTAATTGCCGTCCTGCCCTAGCCCACGTAACTAACATTCGCTTAGTACCCCGATTTGGACATTGAAGTTGGCTCATGTGACTTGTCCATCTTTCCCATAGTTTTTTTCCAGACACCCTGCATGGTATAACTCGGAACCCTTCGGGACAGTTACAAATCTGGGGCGTTAAACATTACATCAATAATTATCCGACTTCCTGGCGGTTACCCGTATAAGTCCAGTATTTCACTGTAAGACACGAATCCATCTAGCGGCCACAGAAAAAAACAACTTCGTAATCGGCCGTTACGATATTATATTAGCATACTTCGGACAGAGGTAAACTCACTTACAAGATTGACGAATATAGGAGCACTTCTATCACCTAATAACGATCAATTAGGTTTGATACCACCACGCCATTATTGACACCGTTGATATTTGTTTTGTTGACAGAATTAAAAGGTTAACCATATTGAAAACTTTTTCCTGATGCGAAATCCGACCAGACACGCCATGCCGGCACTAAGCTTGGGCTGTTGCCGGTGCCAGAGGGGTTGCGGCCGTTACTAGGAGTTTAGTCGTCCGTCCAATATTATATTATCGGCTTTATAGTTATATAAATTAGACATTCTGTTATATTTTATTAAGAACCACATATTATTTTTGTAATAGATTAGAACTAATACAAGTTTATTTTTGACAATTTTCGTTGGATGTGTCTACAGTACCATGGCCCACGCATAGAGCTATCCGAGGCCCAATGCAACTGGGGAAATAAAGGAATAATTTTCAAAGTTGTATTACATTTCTGTAACGCCAAAGCTGAGACCTTACGAGATAAATTTAAGCAACAGTTGAATCTGGACCAAGAGCTACCCGTGCGCAATAATTTTATAATATAACATAACAGCCTCAGACAAAAGGCAATGTAAATTACAATTAAAAAATACCGTACCGTCACATTTCAATTCTGAATTTTTTATTCCAAACTAAATCATCACATAGTTTAAATGTAGTCTGCTTCATACCGTTAAGGTGGAAGTGGTTTTAGTAACTTATATCATCACTAATGCAGCTAAGCAATTGTTTTCAATTTATGTTTACTTTAGTTGGGGTATAACTACTTTGTTTTACATACACAAAATTCTCCTATGAAAACTATAATTGATACAGACAAACCAACGGCCCACCAGGAAAACAGACCCAGCAAGTGATTTACTGTTAGAATAATATCTTTATTTACATCTTCCCTATATTCTCTTAGCGAATGTTGAACAAGAATATCATTTAAAAATTTATAGTAGAAACCACTCTCTGTTATCCTTCTTATCAACACATTGAGCGTCTTAAGAAAATAGTGCCCTTTTCTCATACATATTGTAGGTTCGAGGTCTAGCAAACCCACATTTTCTCTTATAGTGTCTATCATGTGCCTTTGCATTGGATAAAGCGCAAACAACAGTCTTTCAGCCGCAAAAGAACTGCAGTTCCGATAGTATGCGACCTTCAGTATGTTATCCGTTATATTAAAAGGTTGCGGCAGAAGCAGTTTGCTATATACTTTAGCAAATACTGGTTCTCCTAAGTTCTTTTTCACAAGTTCTGCTATAGTTTTGTGGACTCGAATTGAAAGCGACAGTTCAGCAAACTCTTCCAATGACTCGATCTTGTCTTCAAATACAGGTTGGGTCAAAACACTAATAAGTTTTCAATATTTTGGTTACTAGTATCAGCATGCTATATGTAATACCATGGGTGGCCTTCAAATATGCTTCTTGAATATTAAAGATATTCGGACTGAACAGTTTCAGCATGCATCCTTCTAACATTTTTATGGTGTTGTTAAAAGTGACATTTATTTCACTGTTGCAGCTGTTAGCATGAGCTAATATTGCTCTCTTTCCACAACCGTTTTGAACATTAAAAGCGTCGGCCGTGTAGAAAGCCGGTTGAAGTGGTTGGTAGCTCAACAAAACTACATTCATTGGATCGAAACTCCATAAAATTTCAAATATTGCATGGAGTTGTTTACTTGCAAATATAACCACTAGGAAGCGCCCTCTTGGGCTAGCGCTTTTAGACCACATAGAAGATCTGCTTAACGTTGCTATTGTTCTGTTCAAGGACGGGGGGGTTTTTAGTAAAAATAACATAGTCATTTGATGGTATAAATGCGATGCTAATGGATGTACTCAGTGAGATGACAAGACGGGGATTGTCAATTTCGGGTGGAATAAAAACATCGGTACCGTTTTCAAAAATTAATTGCAATGTGTCATTGTTAGCAAATAACTTCTAAACTAAATTTACCAGACACAGTTGGTGGGTGCATGAAAACAATATTATTATAAGGAACAGACTGGTTTGTTCCATTTTATTTCTTTGTCATTGCGATGAGCTTCTTGAACATTTATTCGTCAAGTAAATTGAGCTATATGACTACGAAACGTTGATAATTCATTAGAAAGCAAAAGGAATATTTCGGGTTCTTGTAGAAATTATTATTTACAGTACAAACATGTACTTACTCATTATTGTAAAAGGTGAGTAACCAAGGGAAACGATAAATAAAGAGTGCACCGTTACTATATTCACTCTTACAGCACATATAATTTCACCGACATGCAATTAGCACTTTCAGTTGAGCCGTCTAATCTAACAGTAAGAAATTGCAGTTAAAAGACGATAAACGGCTTGGAAGAATGTATAGGATCTTTATTTTCCAGACAATTCGTCTGCCGTAAAGATACCTATATCAGTTAAATTTGAATATAGGTTAACGGCGATCAATATTCCAAGAAGAAATTTGATCTAACCCACTTGGTTTTCGATACATATCTGAAAAATAGTGAAATTTTAGATTTTGGTATTTTGCCTGTGCAGCCTTTACTTGGACAAAAATAAACCCCATAAAAAATATATTAAAGCCACCACCTGCTGATACTAAGAAAAACCTCGTCCTCCTCCTGCTTCCTTCCTCGTTCTTCTAATCTTGCTGTCAGTTCTCTGCATTCCCCCAACCCTAGTCGTAACATTGTCAATACATTCAATTCTTCATATTCTTTGTATTAGGCATTGGATTCCTCGCCCTGTTTCTTACTACGTCTAACCATACGTAATTTGGGTTAATACTAAGAATAATTAGTACACTTAGTTTATCCAATTATCAATGATAAAAGTCCTACAGCTACTTGCAATTACTAAGAATAAAAGTACTACAATTAACTACAATTACCAAGGATAAACTTCCTACAACTACAAGGATTCTCCGCATCTGAGAGGAGAAGAATCATCAGCGGCTCACGTTCAATTACCAAACCAAAAAGCAAACGAACACAGGTTACTAGTAGCACAAGCCTAAATCCCAACGCCAGAGAAAGCTACAAGCAACAACTACAACATGGAAACTACAATAAAGACTTATTCATCCGAGAAGGCATGAAGAATACTGGAGAACCTGCAAAAGTGACCATACCGAGCTACTGAATCAACTTTCCGCAAATTTTAACAACCAGGTGGGTAAAAAAAAATGAAGCGGCTGCAAATTTCATTCACTATAAGCTGATACTAACGAGGAGAGTTTTATTGTAGAATTCGTAACTTAATAAACTCTGCCGGACAAGACGACATCCGAAAGAGGTAACGACTTAAATTTCAGTTATTCAACAAAACTCTCGGTGAAGCATTCGTAACCAGTGAACATAAAATTGCACAAGAATGTTCTATGACTTCAAAATTATGAAAATATCTGACCAGTGGAAGGACATCATGATCCTACATGAGGAACTCAAATGTGAACAAGAATTGTTTGAGAATTAATTCAACAACGATCTCTACGCTCCGACCCAAGCTTGCTGTAACCAGGTATTATATAAAATAGCGAACGGTAAGACTTCAAAATACTGCTATCTTATTAACAGTGTTTACAGTCTAAATGAGTCGTTAGGAAACATTAATATTCAAAAAGGCAAAGCTTACCCTAATCACACACCTCAAATGTCCTGCCACAGATAATTGACCGACTATTGCTCAAGAAGATGGGGTGGTTCGAATTAACACGACGTTAATCATGGCGAGATGCTGTCACACTGAGGGTGGTTATAACTGAAATAAAATTGGGGACGTTGCTGTAGCACAGGATAACGCCAGCAGCGGCGCGCTCAGTGCAGCTACTAGAATTTGCAGGTCTAGACTTTTTGTTAAGCCAGCGACGCCTTGAAGCCGCCAAATTAATAAAAATACGTCGTCATAAAGTATACGTGACGAATGGCACGTCCGGGAACAGATATTTGAAAAACAGCAAGGCGCGCTGTAACTAGGAAGTGCAATTCTAGTAGCGGTACCACGATAGATATCGACAAGTATTCGGATTTGAACTAACGTCGCCCAGCATGAGATGAGCGTAAAAACGCTCACTTCGTGAGACTTTACTGCTTGAAGACCAGTGCAAGACTGCCTAAATAAGTACAGAGAGATGAACGAAATGTTACCCTCTTAAACGGTCCAAGCCCAGCTGTGCACGAACAAAATTATAAGTGGAAGAAAATAAACATAACAAAATCTCGTCTATTTTGTCCAGAAATATCAGATGCACACGTGGTGATGGATTCATACAGTAGTTTAATTCTGTTGGCAAACATGTTTAGACAACTGATAGTAGCAGTGGCGTGCCATATATTAAATAACATTGTAGGAAGCTACGTACCCGCAACAATTCAAAAGTAAGTCACCCTTGGATGCAATATTAGGACATCATAATAACGAAACCGCTGCTAATTTATATCAGTTTACCTGTTATATCAGTTTAAAAATCTTTGTTCAAGATATGTTAAATCGATTTGTTAATAACAATATCTGTTTTTGTAAACAACTTAAGGATGAATAAACCAACATCTAAGTCCCCAACTGTCACTGATCACGTAGTCTTGAATCATTTATGTCTCTGTGGAAGCTCTTACAATAGCTCTACGTCGCGTCGTCTTAATAGTATTGTATTGACAGTGGTCTAGATGTAATCTAAGAACTTTGCAGATATGCTATTGTGCATGTAATCAGCAATATATTTTTATTACATCGAGCAGTCTTAAGCACATAAAACAATTTCTTTAGAAAATTATTTGTCGAAGTTAATGTTATGTCTTGTTAAACCGTCCTTCTAGAATTTGTCGTTTATTGGATAAAAGTGTATAATTGAGAACTTCTTGCTGTCCCCTTCAATGTTTGATGGATTGTTTTGTCAATTTTATGCATTGCACGTCTGGGCTCTTTAACATGTGCTTTAAATATAGTGAGTAAACGTACATTCATTTGAGGGGCGTCGGATCTTTAAAGTCGTTTTGTTCATATTTTATTATGTAGCCACTTGCACTTGTTATTACTAATGTAATTTTAAGATTTGGAGCACTTTTATTACTTAAAATGTATTTAATGCCTAGACAGCATTTATCAGAGAAAGCCACTCATAAAGTCCTAGAACATCAATTTATAATCATTTACAAACAACAAAGCAGACTGTGGAGTTCGAAACAATACATTGGCATTGAGATGGTATCTCAACCATCTGTTTTACCAGCAATAGCAAAATAAATGCCAGCTCGAACGTTGTTTACAGGAAACCGATATGTATTTTTGTCAAGTACTTTGTTGCGCTTCCTAAAGTTCGGCTTTTATTTTATATAAAATGCTAAAGACTTGCTTTGGTTTGTACATCTTTTGTTTCGTAGTGTTAGTGGATGAATTCGACCACAGGCGGTTTGTATTTAACGTAACCAAAAAATTATTGACACTTTAAGCCATTCAAGCGGTTGTCATTAAAATCAGAAAAATTTGCACAGAAAACTACTGTAATTTTTTCCATAGGTGAATGTGAAAGTCACCTAAAAGTCGTAAGAAACTACCAATGTTTTTAACGAATCGTAAGGACAGTAATACCTTTTTAAGTATTTTATTAAAATTTGGAATTTTTAATTAGACAGTTGTAAATTCCGAAGTCCTTTGCGACCAAATTTCATGTTGTAAGATATCACTATGCAAAAACAAAATAACGTGTACAACACGTATGAAAACATTTTACTCGACTAACTAATTAGCCTTCAAACTCATAAAGAAAATATCGATTTCATCACTAGTTGTACAAATAACTACGAATCTATTGTTTATAGACATGTTAATAAAAACTATTTCTGTTCAAAACTGTGAATATAGACAGATTCTTTCTTAGAAATTGGTCTATTTTGTAGCAGAACTATTTTATTATGTTTCCCTGATATAAACCTTGCATTTATTAAAATTCCCACATATATTTCGGTTTATTTCCTTTTTGTAATGATATTTACCTCAGTGCTTATTTTTTATAAAGACTAGGTGTTAGATGCAGTGTTATAGTTGATTTACATTCAGACCTATGGCATACTTATATATATATTTTAGGTTATAGACTTCTTGTCTTTTATATTCAATTTGACTCCTATTACTGTTACCTACTACAGTTTATACTATTTTAGTTGTTTTTCTTATACAAGGTCCGATTGAATATAGCAATAACAAGATAACTGATATATTAGTTATTAATTTAAACAACATATATCGGCTTGTCACGAACTGCAAATAGTGTTTAGACTAACGATACTCAATTGACATGACCAGATTAAAATCGACCCATACAAACGTTCAGGCTACATAGATAATTCAGAAGTCCGACTAGCTACAATGAAGATGGCGTGCAGTTTGTAAAAGGCCTTGAAATTACCAGCGGACGCCAAGCAGTTTTCAACGCAACGGATAAACTCAATTCAATACAACGTGAAATAGAATCAAAAGATTTGTCGCATAAATTACTTGCATTAGCCATACATAAGACCAATGTTAACATAATCAATAAACAGGGTTATATTAAGAACGTCGATTCTGGTACAACAAAATAATTGACAGCACTCGCCTAAGTTACAGGTAACCCAATGTCACAGACGAAAGTTACGGACACAGACAATTCCACTGTTACAAGCTAAACTACAAGAATTTTAAAGCATCAGTGATAGGTTGCAAGAAATCGCAACGAATAAGTGTTGCCCAAGCAACGCCATTAGCGTAACACATAAGAGAGTTAAATGTTTAAGCCGCCAAGAAATCTATTGGTATCAAGTAAGTACGCTAAATTAGCAAGCAATTATAAGTTTGCTGTAAAACCATAAGCGAAAAGTAGCAAGTGATTAAAAAAATACTACCATATAATAGCAAACATTTAGTATGGATAGATAAGATTAGCCGGTGAACCCAGAAATAATATACTGTAATGGTTTACTGCCCACAGCAATTCTAATTGCCGAATTAACTAAATGAATAATGTCAAAATGGGTACAGAATTAAATATTTTATTTATTGTAAGATAATCAGTACTTTACATTAATAAATGCATTTGATGTGAGCAGCAATAACTAATAATTCGAGGGGTAAAAGTTAGCATGAGATAAGGCAGGTTTTAGAAGAATTACGTTCAGAGTTTCAGATATGATAAAAATTGGGAAGGGCCAATGCAATTTATTTTGTGACTGACGGATTTGAGCTTATTAATGTCAAATATAACATGAATAAAATGGTACAGAATGGTTTGCTAAGTACAGAAAGTATATGAGCGTTGTGTATTATAAGTGTATAAGCCAGCAAACGGCAAATTAGCTGAAAGGTAAACGAAACAGTGCTAGAAAAGCAATAATTGCAATAGAGCAATGGAATAATGTAAGGCAACCGTTCGAAAGACAATTAGTGAGACGCTAAAGGAACTCAGGGGTATCAGGGGTAAATGTTGAGATGCTGCAATACCAAACAAGCACTATACATTTGTAAAAATGTTGAGACATTTTTGGTTGATTTCTTTGATAACCACAATTAACAAATATTGCAAACCAATGAAAAGGTAAATTTTCCAAAATATTCCTATAAAAGAAAAGAAATCCACCAAGTCCTATCCTATAGAATTAATTTCCGGCCGAAAAATTATTCAGTATAGCATTACTTCCAAGACGGGTGCCTAGAAATTATTTCTCCAATCAGTATCAAAGCCGAAAATGCTAAACCAATTAGCCACCAAACAAATAATCCATGTAGGTGATTGGTGGAAAGAACAACGACTCTCTCTTCGTGTTCCATGCTTGTTTCTGTCTCGGCGAAAACTTCAGAAAAGAACTTTTCGTGGAATCCACCTTCTGTTATTTTTCTAGTCATAAAGTTGAAGGTTGGAAGGAAATAGTGTCCTTTCCTCATACATATCACAGGTTCCAAATTCAACAAACCTGCATTTTGACTCATGACATCCAACATGTGCTTTTGATTTCTGTGAATCTTGAACAGTAGCCTTAATGCCATAAAGGTACTGCAGTTGCGATAGTATGCAACTTGCAGCACACAGTCGGTTGTATTAAAGGGTTTAGGAAAAACCATCTTATTTAATATTTTAACAAATGATGGTTCACCAACATGAGCCGCCACCATACCTTGAATAAGTTCATCAACGAGTATTGGCAACGGGAGATCTGCAAATTCTTCTAGTGTTTCGATTCTGTGTTCATGCCCAGGTTGAGTCAAAGCACTAATCAGCTTCCCTTGAAACACGCTGCACAGCTGCATGTAACCAACCAGATAAGAAAATAAAAGTGTTTTTAGCGTAACACTTGTTGGAACAAGATTGCTGGAACTGGAAAACGTGTAGGCTGCTACAACCAAGAAACATCTTTGTATGCTTCTAAAAGGTGCTCGTTCGATAGTATAATTTGCAGCAACCCAACATAGTATGTGTGTCATGGCAAAACCGATAACAATTACTCCCCACATTGATTTTTTAAAAATTGCGGGAATTAACTTGAAGCTGGAAATTGTAGGTGGACTAGGGATGATCCACACTGTATGATCTTGAAAAAAATATTCGCTTACATCGTATTGTTCATATAACTGCTCCACTCTAGCTGCTGCGGGAAATAGGGACACATCTTCACTGCGATTAGTGATTACCAAGTTTCGGTCAGCCACTGGAACTATTGTTACATTAGTTTTAAGTATGCTACCTACCAGCATAATCATTCGGTTTATTCTATCTCCAATTCCTTTACCATTAGCTTGTACATCATTTATATTCGTGCTACTTAATATTTTTATGTTACATCCGTCAAGCCTTTTGATGGTGTTACTGAATGTATATTTGAGGCTGCTGCTGCAGCTTTGTCAAAAGACCATTCGAGCTTCTTTCGCACACTTGTTTATAGCATCAAACGGGTTGGATGTGTACACATACGACTGGTTTGCATCAGGTGCGACTAGGAAAGCATTAACTATATCAAACGACCATAGAGTATCGAACATCGCATACGGATTTGTGTTTGTTTTTGTGCATATTAGAAAACGTGCCCTTGGGCTTTCACTCTTACTCCAGACAGATACATTCTGTAAATGTTTTATTGTTTTATTAAGATGTGTGTGATCGTTAATGAAAATTATGTAATTTTTGTAATGTTCCAGCGACACCATAATGGGTTTATCTATTGCTATCAAAACTCGGGGATTCGTAATTTCTGTTGGAACATAAATTTCAGCTTGGTTCTCGAAAACGAATTGCAATGTTTCATTTTGCCCAAATAATTTTGCAATTATATTTACTAAACAAACCATTTCCTTAGATATTGAGGAACACACTACTAATGGCAGAATAAAAGGCAAAATACAAATACATCCCATTACGTTCTATAGAGCGAACGATTAAAGTGCAATTTTATTGGAGCTCTGTAATTTTTATCATATTTCAATGGAAAGGCCCAGGTTTTCGTTTCGTTAAAATTGTCGGCAGGGACTGTGGTGAATATCGAAATATCTGTAAAATGTGTACTTAGACAAAATTACTATTTACATCGAGTGCTGGCTCATCATACCTAAAATATATTTCCAAGTTCTTGATATGATGTTTGTTCTAGGGATAACACATGTGCTGTTTCGCGTTAGCATTAATGCAGCGACTATAATAGTCATAAAATGATTTAGAACCTCTGTATCTCTCCCTCTTTTTGAAAGGTGGTCAGGACCTTTTAAATGAACACATTGTCGTTAACTTAAAGTTAAAATAAAAGTGTAAGAGAAAATAAAAAGGAAGTAAGCTGAATGTGTATACTGTCGAAACCAAAAACTCTTGGTAACAATATTTAGGTCGAAACTTACCTACCAAACTAATATTTCTTGTTTACGGTTTTGTTTCCAGAAACCAGCTCCTTATGAACAATTTCTTTAAAATCGAGGAAAACTGCTATTGTACTGATGAAATAATATATCAAGGGAAAAAAAGAGTTTTTCTAATAGCGTGCGCACCAATTGCCTTAAGAAGGAAGAATGGAGAGAAATGACGCCAGAAGTAGACCGAACTTCGAACAGTCAAATACGATAATGAGCTACAAAGAAAGTAGTACTGTGACGTTTACGTACTGAATGTAAATACTATTATTATATTACAATCTGAATACCGACAACTTAAATCATAATTGACTTCCTGCCTCATATACGCGGCGATTTGCGATAAAGGAAAAAGCTCCGCGATTGGTGGGTTCGCGTGCAAGTAAACACTATGCACCCTTACTTAAATCTCCTCCAGGAGATGATCCCAATAGAAGGTATAAGAAGACTATGCCCAGGTAGGTCTAGGCAAATGAGTACAGTGATCAACTCGCAGCCAGCAGATAGAGCAGACTTCATTCGAGATCTAACGCCTCTAACAGTCCGAAGCCACCCGCCAGTCTCGATTGATCCAGGAAAGCAAATCGCCCCCAGTTCGCGATTTCTGTGTCCAGAACTTCACCTAAGGAAACCAACCACCATCGGTCACGAAATTTATTATATTTCAACTTGCAGAATACTGCTTCGTCAAGCCGTTTTATTGGTAGCCAGAATCCCCTCTTGTTGAACAGTTCGGTGGCGATAACCGTCCTCATCTAGACCTGCGGACCTCACTAATCAAGCAGCGCTATGGATGATAAAAATTGACTTTTAATACGGCTTAACCTTACTCCTGAGGCGGCACTACCATCCCCGACGGCGGGCAGCTTCTTCCGTAGCCAACCAGCCGCAGACTCCTAGGGCGAGGCGCAATAACAAGTTATAGCGTCCGACGTAAGCAGCACCGGTTCCAGGGTGAAAGGAGCCGTTTGAATAGAATCATCACCGTGATTAAGCCAACATTCGACTTTTGTGATAAAGAATCTTCCTCTTGGCAAACGGAAAGAGTCTACAACATTCCAAGACGAAATTGTAGCACCTATCGGTATTTTAAAGTCAATTAACTAAATTACCAGCTAATACTTATACAGATTCTGCAGACATCCGAATGCAGGCAACTATAGAAAGCTGCAATAAACCAGCTCATGGCCGAGGACTGGGAAGGACGGAAAGCATTGCGATGATAGGATTATTCTTCGTTCTAACCATGTTTTTGCATTTTTACTTATGAGGCACAAAGCACACATTTCCTTTTTACTCAAATTCTCTCTGCTGAATGTAAAATTTTGGAATAAATTTTAGGTTCGCTATAGCTGTGAACGGCCAGACTTCAAAATTTCAAGCATTTTTTAAATATTATCATGCGTGGGATTACATATTGTCAGACTTGACTCCTATTTGCCACTGATCTCTTCTTGATCCAATCGAGGCTGTACAAACTACGCCCCAACCTCATCACCACAGACTATACATATTATTGGAAATTTATGTATCCATAACGCTCTTATAGAGATTTAAACAAATTTTACTGTTGGTTCTTTGTTACAACGTAATTTTAAGTACAAAAAATGTGTTGAGATTTTCGGACCACAAGAAACGAAAGCAGTGACATACTCTTTATTAGCTTGTCTTTTCTTGATTTACCTACAGCACCATTTTCCTTTCATTTTAATGGAGCTTATGAATTACATTAACAATTGTCTTCTTGTTTTGGGTTATTACCGTTAGATTATTAACGTAAGTACATACTTGTAGCAACTTTATTCCAATCTACCTTCGTCACTAACGCTACTTGTTACGATTTAATTGCGCATCCAATTGATTTCGATGTCTTTAGTACTTAGCCCATATTGCTATGCCTCAGTTAAGCATCTATTCGATTTGAAGGTCTATGGTACTCAGTTCATAATTCACACGCATGTACCACGCTTAGTTTTTGCTTGCATCCCAGAGAGTGAGAGGTCGCGATTGTTAGGTTGACACTCTTTTACGGATTTCCTTCTTTAGCAGCATGAAGCCAGTGTAAGGGTCATTAATAATGTTCTGTGAATTTAAGGGCATGCAGTTTGATTTTTAGGCAATGGTTGCCAGCGCCTTTCAGCGGAGTTGAATTCCTGAACCATGATTTAGAGACGTTTCGTTCCTACGCGATTGTCGGCGGATTTTACGCTTACCGGTGTACTTCATTCTCACATTGCCCTGAACATCGCGGGGTGAGTAAGGAAGCCTTCTACGGGACGTATTTAATTTTACCTGTGTTTTATCGTGGACTATTTTCTCCTTATAGCAGTCAGCGAGGAGCCGTAGGGTGTTTGCAAAGAAGTTAGCTTCCACAGCATTTGGATGCGGAAGTCGCAAGGTTGTAACTTTGACCCGTTTTTATCTTCAGTCACCGATCGCTTTACACCTGTGGCGTGCATGTCTTAAGAGCACAGGAGGGATCCGATTCCGGAATGTACCTACAGATTAAGCGTCCCTTTGTTTAAACATTTATTGACGACCAGTGTCTTGTCGTTTTAAGGCCCATTCGGCCATTTTGATAGTTGACAGTTTGCTCCGCGAGCTTAGTACCTGGAAGTACACTAAGCGTTTCGCCTTGAAAACCATTATCATATTTTAATGTGTGCAATAATCTTGCTTCGCTGTTCTGTGAACTTTTAAGTATGTATTAAGATGTATGTATTACATTTTATACGATTTTGTGAGATGCCTCGTAATTTGTCGACCTGTAATGTTATGTATGAATTCATGACAATTATATACTGTGATATTCGCATTCTGGCTTTGTTTATTTGTTATTGCTACCTGTACTTAAGTTGAGCTTATTTTTCAAATTATTATGTGCTACTTGAGTTTACGAATTCTCTTTAAATGCCTGGATCCACTTGTCAGTAGTTACTAGTTTGTTTATTTTCTTGATATATTAGCCAGCGGTAGATTTGTTATAATAACATACTTTCTTTCAAATAGTGCATATATGTCTAGATATGGTAATATCTTAGTCTTGCTGATTATCTAAATGTAGCAAGTCCTTTGTATAAAGCAAAAGCTTGTATTGTGAAGATTTGTTCCCGCACGAATAGTATATTTTTGGTTCACAAGTAGCCAGCTTCTCACATTAAATTCAGCTCTTTGCCACTCAAGCATTGCGGGACGCTGGTGGGAGCCCAACTTTGCACGGATCTATGTTGAGCGACCACGTCTCAGTCCACTTTTTTCCTACTCCCCCACCCTGGATACTACGTAAATAGAGAGAGGCTCAATAGGGTCTACTAGGTGCATCTCAGGCTAACTATCACCACATCTACATCCAGCTTCGGTCAGCGAAAGCTTTAGAAACCAGAAGATAAGAAGTATTTCAGTTTCTATCTATTCCCGTCGGAGTCGCTGTTTTCGATGAAAGCGACCCCGAGTCCAATCGTACCTTTACTTGAGTTACTACTGCGTCATTTTCGGTAATAGCAATAGTATGACTTTTATGTTTCTTTTCGGGTACTTCCTGTAGATTTCTTCTAGTACTTCTTTTTCTTTCATGAATTTTTCTTTAGCTGGTGGATGATGGCACTGATGAGGCTGCTTACTTTAAAATACTATAATTGTAGTTCTCAGAGCTGCTATAGAAATATACCATCACGAGAGGAGGCTCGATCGTCTGCCTGGGTGACGATTCTGGTTAATTGACGAGTCGGTTAATTGAAGCAGCCATTTATTTAAAACAATTCTTGACTTAACTGAAGGTGGGGCACCGTTATTTAACAAAACCCTTGACATAATCAGCACGTGAGGGGCACGGGAAGCTATTGTGAAAATTTCAGCGAAGGCTTCATATGCAAACGCTGCCGAAAAGTTGATTCTGGATCCGATACTAACGGCTGCAGACCATAGCGCAAATTAGAACGGACTCTAATAAGGCTGTATACAAATATTGCAAAAAATTACCCTAATTCGAATTCAATGAATTTCAGATTTTTCTGTTTAATCCGTCGACAAAGAGGTTTCAAAGCCGTCGTTAACAAGCCAAAATCCACTAAAAAGCGCGAGTGAAGCTCTATCTGAAACGTCACTATGAGGCAATAAGGCCCAAAATAACCCAAAGATTGAAAAGTTACGGAGCGCAATGGCGCTGGTTCACAGCGCAGAACTAAAAGGAGGCCGCGCCAGATGAGAACAGTGTACTTCGGCAAAGCCGTTAAAGGCAAAACCGGCACGCAAAATGTTAGCAAGAGCGCTAAAGCCGATTTTAGACCGTAACAAGGTTCCCTTGTTTTCAAAGTAGTTTTTGATGCAATTTCAGCTCTGGAAACGAGTGATTACACAAAGAATAGATAACATTTCAGGCCAAATTGCGTGTACTTGATCAAGGAAAAGCCACCTATCAGTGACAACAGTAGTGCATAAGAATAATACAACTATGCTTAAATTATATAAATTGATGGAACATTTGTGCAGTAGCCCTACGGTAGCTGAACGGCGTTATTATTTCAATGACAAAGCTGAAAGCGGCGAGTATATAATTAGTAATTGTCAAAACATGCGAAAATGAATCGGTGCTAGAGCGTCACTCAAATCCACTTTAACCCTTTAACGCTGTCTGGTAGACAGTTATACCACTACGCATAACAATCAATAACATTTGTTTTGAAACTTAATACTGCTCTGAAACGTCTTGTGTCCGTTCTACAGACATTGCAGTTCCTTTGTCTAATTTTATATTTTCTACAATTATTGTAGTTATTAAACTACCCCAATAAACCTTGGTATAAATGTGTAGCTGGTATGACAGTATTACCAGCGTGCATTCCGCGTCACGACTTTGAAATGTGTACGCGCATTGGTGAAGTTTTGTGTTTGTTATTAGTTTGGGGGAGCAACTTTCAAGTTTTCAGCTGGTAAGTGTTTTAGTATAATATGTAAGGATTATAATATTGATAAGTAGTAAAAATAATTTTGTCCTGATTTTGAAAAATAAATTGATATTTGGAAACCTTTCATTTGCGTTGCAAAAATAGTCTATATTTATGTCCAATTTTTTAGTAATAACGTACGTTTTATACAATTTGTTTTTGTGTTTTGAGTATTTATAAACATATCTACTGATGATATAATCGAATTGGTTTTGCTGCGATGTTGCGCTAGGCAAATATTTACGGTCAAACCGATCGCGGTGGCATTTTAGCTGAAATTTTTGATTGTTTACGATGGGGTAGTCATAAATGTTAAACAGAACGTTAGTGTTCCACTCGCAAGAGTTTATATTATTCAGTTCAAATTTCAAAAACTATTTTACCACCTGTTATACCAGTGAACATTCACAACATATTTTGTCCTGAATGTTCACTGGTAGAACGGTTTACCAGCATCTTTTGTCCTGAATGCTCACTGGTAGAACGGTTTACCAGCATATTTTGGGAAAGTGAAAATGGATTTTTGAAAAAAAAATTGTTTTTCGGTTTCCTGGCATCTCAAAGAACGCATACGACATAAAATTTACATTTTTCCTCGTACAGTAATTTTGCGCGTTAAAGGGTTAAAACGTATGCCGGCACATGTTGCTTTCCACTTGGGTGAAACAGAGATGTATACATTCAGCAGCTAGAAGCCCCATTTTCTGGTAGTAACAGGTACGGTCAGTGCCTGCGGCTCGTAGTGTTTCCGGCCTGGGACCGAGCTCAAACCTTCCCCCCCCCCCCCCATGAGGGAGGCGACATGAGTGTAAACACCTTGGGTTGGAAGAAGATGACATAAGCCTTGATTTGAAGGACACAGTTAAGAGTAGTGGTTGCGCACCTTAGACAGTTGCGTTGTACTTACCCTCAGCATTAAATATCGACAGATAGCTTACTATATGGTGCGAGCATAATCCGAAAAAGTTCGGAAAAACATAATTACATAATTTTTCTTAAGGTTTCTCCAGACACCCATCGAAGTACGATATTATAACGGGTGGCCGGCGTAAAGCATTTGGCCACTATGCCTTAGTTTGAAACCCTGCTAAAGCGAAAGGGTTTACCTTATCTTAAACCCAGAGTACTGAAAGACGATACGCAGAAATGGCATAAAAACGCTTGCAAGCCAGGTAGCATGTAACACAATGCCCATTAGCATTTATATACGAAGAAGTGGGACCAAGTGGAGCCTCTGGCTTTAGAACAGAAAATGGAAGTTCGATTTTAAGGACGTGCACTCAAGGCTGTCCGAAATTACTGCAAGAATTTTGCCTCATGCCAGTGTAAAATGCAAGTTAGCCGATATGAGACCGAGTAACGGCAAATAGGTTTATTTACACTAACTTGTATATTTATTGATTTGTTCAAGGCAACATCAGAGACATTTTAAGTATTTATATATTGACAGACTTATTTGCATGCATAATAAAAACAACACAATTACATATCATAGCAACAGCTATTTTCAAACTATAAACCTCTTTTACAGCTTTAGCACCTATAACCTGAAGAGAGCAGTCACCACCGCCGGTCCAGTACCTGAGGAGACCGGCATCTAGTAACCAACACCTGGAGGCGACTGCGTTATTGCTTAACTTCCGCGAACCACGTTCAAGTAAGAGAACATATCACCTGAACCCAGTAGAACTCACTAGAGATAGTTAAACTGTTCTTTGCACTTCTACTTCCATGCATGTGCCACACGGCTTAGCCGAGTTGACTGACTGAAAGTAGCTTGCCTCATACCTTACATCTGTCTCTGGAACTGGTTGGCACACAGCTTGTCCGTGGGACTCTGCTTGTAGATCATATCTTTAAATACCGTCACGTTCAAACTGTGTCACAGGTCGACGTGGGTTCCATTCCCGTGGCCGTTTTCTCCACCTTTCCTGGTTTCTCTTCCATTCTCCACCCTTCCTATATCTCACCCATCTTGAAATTCCCGATCTTGGCTGAAGAAGGACGCAAGGTCCCTATAGCAGCTCGCCCCCAGTTGGGGACTTGAAATGACCTTGAACCGTTTATCGTTTTTACGTTTTATCGTCACACGACTTGGCCGAGTTGACTGGCGTGAACCTAACACCATCCTGATAATTAACTATCAGGCCGTTTGCAACACCATTCAGTCGTGCTACCGGCTTTTGTGATAATAACAATAATAATAAAATAGTCCGATAAGATTTCACGTTTGCCGAATTTTAATTTGGCTGGCCGCGAGGTGCAGAGTGTTCACATTTGAAGTTTGAAGCATTTTCGAGTTCATTTTTGGGTTCGGAAATAAAACGTTCACAAATTCGCAAAGCCGGCGTTCCTGCTCTTACAAAACGAGCGGATAGCAGTAATCTTATTTTTGTTCCCGCTTCTAGCTCTGTTATTCCTGGGTCTTTAACGCACCCGTTTTTTCACTATTTGAATCTGATTTTGAGATAACGCGAACCCCAAAACCGTATAAAGGCACGCGATCCGGGCAGAATGAGGAACTCTTTGAGTTCACCTGCCTTACAGTAACCTCTCTTAAACCCAAAAAAACCTACCTGGGTTGTGTACAAAGCGCTGAGTCCGGAAACGTACACAACTACTCGTTTTCCGAAACCCCGATCGAACTTGGCTATGGTCTGTGATAGGTTCAATTCCAGCCCTGTCCTGGCGAATGCTTCGGCGCTGGTCTGAGACGCGCATCAGTCTAGAATACCGATCGACCTTGGAGCTGGTCTGCGACGAGTTTAATTGCCGTCCTGCCCTAGCCCACGTAACTAACATTCGCTTAGTACCCCGATTTGGACATTGAAGTTGGCTCATGTGACTTGTCCATCTTTCCCATAGTTTTTTTCCAGACACCCTGCATGGTATAACTCGGAACCCTTCGGGACAGTTACAAATCTGGGGCGTTAAACATTACATCAATAATTATCCGACTTCCTGGCGGTTACCCGCATAAGTCCAGTATTTCACTGTAAGACACGAATCCATCTAGCGGCCACAGAAAAAAACAACTTCGTAATCGGCCGTTACGGAATTATATTAGCATACTTCGGACAGAGGTGGACTCACCTACAAGATCGACGAATATAGGAGCACTTCTATCACCTAATAACGTTCAATTAGGTTTGATACCACCACGCCATTATTGACACCGTAATATTTGTTTTGTTGACAGAATTAAAAGTTTAACCATATTGGAAACTTTTGCCTGATGCGAAATCCGTCCAGGCACGCCATCTAGATGGCCGGCACTAAGCTTGGGCTGTTGCCGGTGCCAGAGGGGTTGCGGCCGTTACTAGGAGTTTAGTCGTCCGTCCAATATCATATTATCGGCTTTATAGTTATATGAATTAGACATTCTGTTATATTTTATTAAGAACCACATATTATTTTTGTTATAGATTAGAACTAATACAAGTTTATTTTTGACAATTTTCGTTGGATGTGTCTACAGTACCATGGCCCACTCATAGAGCTATGCGAGGCCCAATGCAACTGGGGAAATAAATGAATAATTCTCAAAGTTGTATTACATTTCTGTAACGCCAAAGCTGAGACGTTACGAGATAAATTTAAGCAACAGTTGAATCTGGACCAAGACCTACCCGTGCGCAATAATTTCATAATATAACATAACAGCCTCAGCCAGTCCAAAGTGTTACGCGCTATGTGTGATGCTCCATATTTCCTAAGAAATGCAGACATTTTGTGTGATCTGAAAGTGGACTCCGTGAAAGACACTATAGTGAAGCACAGTGAAAAATATTTAAATAAATTGGAATTCCATCCTAACTATCACGCTGTAAATCTTCTTGATAACAGTGCAAACGTCCAAAGACTCAGTAGAATTAAGCCACTTGACTTGCCACATAGATTTATACAGCTGTAAATGTTTAATTAGTAATTATTGTAACATCTAGTCGCTGAAAATATTATTTGTAAGAAATATTGGTGTTAGGATTGATGGATCCTGTCTCTCACATCTATTCATGACACTTTTAATCGTTTATCTGTTTTGCTTATTGTATTCCTTTGTTATACAGATTGCAATTAGTTAATAAATTTATAAAAAAAAAAAGAAGGCATTGTAAATTACATTTAAAAAATACCGTACCGTCACATTTCAATTCTGAATTTTTTATTCCAAACTAAATCATCACATAGTTTAAATGTAGTCTGCTTCATACCGTTAAGGTGGAAGTGGTTTTAGTAACTCATATCATCACTAATGCAGCTAAGCAATTGTTTTCAATTTGTGTTTACTTTAGTTGGGGTATAACTACTTTGTTTTACATACACAAAATTCTCCTATGAAAACTATAATTGATACAGACAAACCAACGGCCCACCAGGAAAACAGACCCAGCAAGTGATTTACTGTTAGAATAATATCTTTATTTACATCTTCCCTATATTCTCTTAGCGAATGTTGAACAAGAATATCATTTAAAAATTTATAGTAGAAACCACTCTCTGTTATCCTTCTTATCAACACATTGAGCGTCTTAAGAAAATAGTGCCCTTTTCTCATACATATTGTAGGTTCGAGGTCTAGCAAACCCACATTTTCTCTTATAGTGTCTATCATGTGCCTTTGCATTGGATAAAGCGCAAACAACAGTCTTTCAGCCGCAAAAGAACTGCAGTTCCGATAGTATGCAACCTTCAGTATGTTATCCGTTATATTAAAAGGTTGCGGCAGAAGCAGTTTGCTATATATTTTAGCAAATACTGGTTCTTCTAAGTTCTTTTTCACAAGTTCTGCTATAGTTTTGTGGACTCGAATTGGAAGCGACAGTTCAGCAAACTCTTCCAATGACTCGATCTTGTCTTCAAATACAGGTTGGGTCAAAACACTAATAAGTTTACCCTGAAACACATTATATAACTGCATGTAGCAAATCAGATATGACAGCAAAATTATTTTCAACGTGCTGGTTGTGGGTTCGACGTGGCTAGAACTGCAAAGCGTATAAGTTGCTACAACCAGGAAGCAATTCTGGATGTTTCTAAAATGTGTTCGTTCAAAGATCTGTTTTCCAACAGCCCAGCAGATGATGGTTGTTCCAATAAATAATCCGGCGATTGCTCTCCATACCGATATTTGAAAAATAGAGCTAATTACTTTAAAACTTGAAATCTTTGGCGCACTAGGCAATATCCAAATTGTACGATCGTGAAAAAGGTAGTCGCTTACATCATATTCATCAAATATATGTAGGGCACGCATTCCTTGATAAAATAATGTTATATCCTCCTTGTGGTCATTGATAATCAAATCTAGGTTGAATTCTGGAATTGTCGACATTTTAGTTTTCAATATTTTGGTTACTAGTATCAACATGCTATATGTAATACCGTGGATTGCCTTAAAATGTGCTTGTTGAATATTAAAGGTATTCGGAATGAACAGTTTCAGCATGCATCCTTCTAACCTTCTTATGGTGTTGTTAAAAGTGACATTTATTTCACTGTTGCAGCTGTTAGCATGAGCTAATATTGTTCTCTTTCCACAACCGTTTTGAACATTAAAAGCGTCGGCCGTGTAGAAAGCCGGTTGAAGTGGTTGGTAGCTCAACAAAACTACATTCTTTAGATCGAAACTCCATAAAACTTCAAATATTGCATGGAGTTGTTTACTTGCAAATATAACCACTAGGAAGCGCCCTCTTGGGCTAGCGCTTTTAGACCACATAGAAGATCTGCTTAACGTTGTTATTGTTCTGTTCAAGGACGCGGGGTTTTTAGTAAAAATAACATAGTCATTTGATGGTATAAATGCGATGCTAATGGATGTACTCAGTGAGATGACAAGACGGGGATTATCAATTTCGGGTGGAATAAAGACATCGGTACCGTTTTCAAAAATTAATTGCAATGTTTCATTGTTAGCAAATAACTTCTGAACTAAATTTACCAGACACAGTGTATGCCTCGAAGCTGAAGCATGGTGGGTGTATGAAAACAATATTATTATAAGGAACAGACTGAGGCGTTCCATTTTATTTTTTTGTCATTGCGATGAGCTTCTTGAACATTTATTCGTCAAGTAAATTGAGCTATATGACTACGATACGTTGATAATCCATTAGAAAGCAAAAGGAATATTTCGGGTTCTTGTAGAAATTATTATTTACAGTACAAACATGTACTTACTCATTATTGTAAAAGGTAAGTAACCAAGGGAAACGATAAATAAAGAGTGCACCATTACTATATTCACTCTTACAGCACATATAATTTCACCGACATGCAATTAGCACTTTCATTTGAGCCGTCTAATCTAACAGTAAGAAACTGCAGTTAAAATATTCCAAGAAGAAATTTGATCTAACCCACTTGGTTTTCGATACATATCTGAAAAATAGTGAGATTTTAGATTTTGGTATTTTGCCTGTGCAGCCTTTACTTGGACAAAAATAAATCCCATAAAAAATATATTAAAGCCACCACCTGCTGATACTAAGAAAAACCTCGTCCTCCTCCTGCTTCTCTTCCTCTTTCTTCTAATCTTGCCGTCACTTCTCTGCATTCCCCAACCCTAGTCGTAACATTGTCAATACATCAATTCTTCATATTCTTTGTATTAGGCATTGGATTCCTCGCCTTGTTTCTTACTACGTCTAACCATACGTAATTTGGGTTAATACTAAGAATAATTAGTAACACTTAGTTTATCCAATTATCAATGATAAACGTCCTACAGCTACTTGCAATTACTAAGAATAAAAGTACTACAATTAACTACAATTACCAAGGATAAACTTCCTACAACTACCAAGGATTCTCCGCATCTGAGAGGAGAAGAATCATCAGCGGCTCACGTTCAATTACCAAACCAAAAAGCAAACGAACACAGGTTACTAGTAGCACAAGCCTAAATCCAACGCCAGAGAAAGCTACAAGCAACAACTACAACATGGAAACTACAATAAAGACTTATTCATCCGGGAAGGCATGAAGAATACTGGAGAACCTGCAAAAGTGACCATACCGAGCCACTGCATCAACTTTTCGCAGATTGTAACAACCAGGTGAGTGAAAAAAAAACGAAGCGGCTGCAAATTTCATTCACGATAAGCAAGAAAACTAAACTGAATCACTGATACTAACGAGGAGAGTTTTACTCTAGAATTCGTAAACTTAATAAACTCTGCCGGACAAGACGACATCCGAAAGAGGTAACGACTTAAATTTCAGTTATTCAACAAAACTCTCGGTGAAGCATTCGTAACCAGTGAACATAAAATTGCACAAGAATGTTCTATGACTTCAAAATTATGAAAATGTCTGACCAGTGGAAGGACATCACGATCTTACATGAGGAAGTCAAATGTGAATAAGAATTGTTTGAGAATTATTTCAACAGCGATCTACGCTCCGACCCAAGCTTACTGTAACCAGGTATTATATAAAACTAGCAACCAGTGAGACAAATGTCTCATTTAATAAAACAAAAAAGACCGTTTTTCAAATAGAACAGCGTCCCGGACGGACCAGCGTCCCGGACGGACGGAAATCAAGTGATTTCTCGAAAACCGGAAGTGTCACGTGACTGACATTCGGTTCCTGACCTGACATGACCATTCCAAACATATAACTTTAATAATTTTTTTCTATCTCTTACGGTTTGGCTGTTGAAACAGCGTCCCGGACAGACAACACAGCGTCCCGGACAGACAAGTCTATTAGATAAAGGATAGGGAACGGTAAGACTTCAACATACTGCTATCTTATTAACAGTGTTACAGTCTAAATGAGTCGTTAGGACACATTAATATTCAAAAAGGCAAAGCTTACTCTAATCACACCTCAAATGTCCCGCCACAGATAGTTGACCGACTATTGCTCAAGAAGATGAGGTGGTTCGAATTAACACGACGTTAATCAAGGCTAGATGCTGTCACACTGAGGGTGATTATTACTGAGATAAAATTGGGGACGTTGCTGTCACACAGGATAACGCCAGCAGCGGCGCGCTCAGTGCAGCTACTAGAATTTGCAGGTGTAGACTTTTTGTTAAGCCAGCGACGCCTTGAAGCCGCCAAATTAATAAAAATACGTCGTTATAGAGTATACATGACGAATGGCACGTCCGGGAACAGATATTTGAAAAACAGCAATTCGCGCTATAACTAGGAAGTGCAATTCTAGTAGCGGTACCACGATAGATGTAGGCAAGTATTCGGATTTGAACTAACGTCGCCCAGCATGAGATGAGCGTAAAAACGCTCACTTCGTGAGACTTTACTGCTTGAAGACGAGTGCAGGGCTGCCTAAATAAGTACAGAGAAATGAACGAAGTGTTACCCTCTTAAAGGGTCCAAGACCAGCGGTGCACGAACAAAATTATAAGTGGGAGAAAATAAACATAACAAAATCTCGTCTATTTTGTCCACAAATATCAGATGCACACATGGTGATGGATTCATACAGTAGTTTAATTCTGTTGGCAAACATGTTTAGACAACTGATAGTAGCAGTGGCGTGCCATATATTAAATAACATTGTAGGAAGCTACGTACCCGCAACAATGCAAAAGTAAGTCACCCTTGGATGCAATATTAGGCCATCATATTGATGAAACCGCTGCTAATTTATATCAGTTTAAAAATCTTTGTTCAAGATATGTTAAATCTGTTTGTTAATAACAATATCTGTTTTTGTAAACAACTTAAGGATAAATAAACCAACATCTAAATCGCCAACTGTCACTGATCACGTAGTCTTGAATCATTTATGTCTCTGTGGAAGCTCTTACAATAGCTTTACGTCGCGTCGTCTTAATAGCATTTTATTGACAGTGGTCTAGATGTAATCTAAGAACTTTGTAGATATGCTATTGTGCATGTAATCAGTAATATATTTTTATTACATCAAGCAGTCTTAAGCACATAAAACAATTTCTTTAGCAAATTGTTTGTAGAAGTTAATGTTATGTCTTGTTAAACCGTCCTTCTAGAATTTGTCGTTTATTGGATGAAAGTATACAATTGAGAACTTCTTGCTGTCCCCTTTAATGTTTGATGGATTGTTTTGTCAATTGTATGCATTGCACGTCTGGGATCTTTAAAATGTGCTTTAAATATAGTGAGTAAACGTACATTCATCTGAGGGGCGTCGGATCTTTAAAGTCGTTTTGTTCATATTTTATTATGTAGCCACTTGCACTTGTTATTACTAATGTAATTTTAAGATTTGGAGCACTTTTATTTCTTAAAATTTATTTTATGCCTAGGCAGCATTTATCAAAGAAAGCCACTCGTAAAGTCCCAGAACATCAATTTATAATCATTTACAAACAACAAAGCAGACTGTGGAGTTCGAAACAATACATTGGCATTGAGATGATATCTCAACCATTTGTTTTACCAGCAATAGCAAAATAAATGCCAGCTCGAACGTTGTTTACAGGAAACCGATATGTATTTTTGTCAAGTACTTTGTTGCGCTTTCTAAAGTTGGCTTTTTATTTTATATAAAATGCTAAAGACTTGCTTTGGTTTGTACATCTTTTGTGTCGTAGTGTTAGTGGATGAATTCGACCACAGGCGGTTTGTATTTAACGTAAGTAAAAAATTATTGACACTTTAGGCCAGTCACCAGTCACCTAAAAGTCGTAAGAAACTACCAATGTTTTTAACGAATAGCAAGGACAGTAATACCTTTTTAAGTATTTTATTAAAATTTGGAATTTTTAATTCGACAGTTGTAAATTCCGAAGTCCTTTGCGACCAAATTTCATGTTGTAAGATAACACTATGCAAAAACAAAATAACGTGTACAACACGTATGAAAACATTTTACTCGACTAACTAATCAGCCTTCAAACTCATAAAGAAAATATCGTTTTCATCACTAGTTCTACAAATAACTACGAATCTATTGTTTATAGGCATGTTAATTAAAACTGTTTCTGTTCAAAACTGTGAATATAGACAGATTCATTCTTAGAAATTGGTCTATTTTCCAGCAGAACCATTTTATTATGTTTCCCTGATCGATATAAACCTTGCATTTATTAAAATTCGCACATATATTTCGGTTTATTTTCTTTTTGTAATGATATTTTTTATAATGATTAGGTGTTAGATGCAGTGTTATAGTTGATTTACATTCAGACCTATGGCATACGTTTTGTGCATACTTATATTTTAGGTTATAGACTTCTTGTCTTTTATATTCAATTTGACTCCTATTACTGTTACCTACTACATCTTATACTATTTTAGTTGTTTTTCTTATACAAGGCGCGATTGAATATGGCAATAACAAGATAACTGATATAGTAGTTATTAATTTAAACAACATATATGCCCTTGTCACGAACTGAAAATAGTGTTTAGACTAACGATACTCAATTGACATGACCAGATTGAAATCGACCCATACAAATGTTCAGGCTACATGGATAATTCAGAGGTCCGACTAGCTACAATGAAGACGGCGTGCAGTTAGTAAAAGGCTTTGGAATTACCAGCGGACGCCAAGCAGTTTTCAACGCAACGGAAAAACTCAATTCAATACGACGTGAAATAGAATCAAAAGATTTGTCGCATAAATTACTTGCATTAGCCATACATAAGACCAATGTGAACATAATCAATAAACAGGGTTATATTAAGAACGTCGATTCTGGTACAACAAAATAATTACAAGCACTCGCCTAAGTTACAGGTAACCCAATGTCACAAACGAAAGTTATGGACACAGACAATTCCACTGTTACAAGCTAAACAACAAAACTTTTAAAGCATCAGTGATAGGTTGCAAGAAATGGCAACGAATAAGTGTTGCCCAAGCAACGCCATTAGCGTAAAGAGAGTTACACGTTTAAGCCGCCAAGAAATCTATTGGTATTAAGTAAGTACGCTAAATTAGCAAGCAATTATAAGTTTACTGTAACACCATAAGCCAAAAGTAGCAAGTGATTAAAAAAATACTACCATAATGGCAAAAATTTAGTATGGATAGATAAGATTAGCCGGTGAACCCAGAAATAATATACTATAATGGTTTACTGCCCACAGCAATTTTAATTGCCGAATTAACTAAATGAATAAAGTCAAAATGGGTACAGAATTAAATATTTTATTTATTGTAAGATAATCAGTACTTTACATTAATAAATGCATTTGATGTGAGCAGCAATAACTAATAATTCGAGGGGTAAAAGTTAGCATGAGATAAGGCATGTTTTAGAAGAATTACGTTCAGAGTTTCAGATATGATAAAAGTTGGGAAGGGCCAATGCAATTTAATTTGTGACTGACGGATTTGAGCTTATTAATGGCAAATATAACGTGAATAAAATGATACAGAATGGGTTGCTAAGTACAGAAAGTATATGAGCGTTGTGTATTAAAAGTGTATAAGCCACCAAACGAAAAATTAGCTGAAAGGTAAACGAAACAGTGCTAGCAAAGCAATAATTGCAATAGAGCAATGGAATAATGTAAGGCAACCGATCGAAAGACAATCAGTGAGACGCTAAAGGAACTCAGGGGTATCAGGGGTAAATATTGAAATGCTACAATACCAAACAAACACTATTTGTAAAAATGTTGAGATATTTTTAGTTGATTTCTTTAATAACCACAATTAACAAATATTGCAAACCAATGAAAACGTCAATTTTCCATACTATTCCTATAAAGGAAAAAAATTCCATCAAGTCCTATCCTATAGAAGTAATTTCCGGCCGAAAAATTATTCAGTATAGCATTACTTCCAGGACGGGTGCCTAGAAATTATTTCCCCAATCAGTATCAAAGCCGAAAATGCTAAACCAATTAGCCACCAAACAAATAATCCATGCAGGTGATTGGTGGAAAGAACAACGACTCTCTCTTCGTGTTCCATGCTTGTTTCTGTCTCGGCGAAAACTTCAGAAAAGAACTTTTCGTGGAATCCACTTTCTGTTATTCTTCTAGTCATAAAGTTGAACGTTGGAAGGAAATAGTGTCCTTTCCTCATACATATCACAGGTTCCAAATTCAATAAACCTGCATTTTGACTCATGACATCCAACATGTGCTTTTGATTTCTGTGAATCTTGAACAGTAGCCTTAATGCCATAAAGGTACTGCAGTTGCGATAGTAAGCAACTTGCAGCACACAGTCGGTTGTGTTAAAGGGTTTAGGAAAAACCATCTTATTTAATATTTTAACAAATGATGGTTCACCAACATGAGCCGCCACCATACCTTGAATAAGTTCATCAACGAGTATTGGCAACGGGAAATCTGCAAATTCTTCTAGTGTTTCGATTCTGTGTTCATGCCCAGGTTGAGTCAAAGCACTGATCAGCTTCCCTTGAAACACGCTGCACAGCTGCATGTAACCAACCAGATAAGAAAGAAAAGTGTTTTTAGCGTAACACTTGTTGGAACAAGATTGCTGGAACTGGAAAACGTGTAGGCTGCTACAACCAAGAAACATCTTTGTATGCTTCTAAAAGGTGCTCGTTCGATAGTATAATTTGCAGCAACCCAACATAGTATGTGTGTCATGGCAAAACCGATAACAATTACTCCCCACATTGATATTTTAAAAATTGCTGGAATTAACTTGAAGCTGGAAATTGTAGGTGGACTAGGGATGATCCACACTGTATGATCTTGAAAAAAATATTCGCTTACATCGTATTGTTCATATAACTGCTCCACTCTAGCTGCTGCGGGAAATAGGGACACATCTTCACTGCGATTAGTAATTACCAAGTTTCGGTCAGCCACTGGAACTATTGTTACATTAGTTGTAAGTATGCTACCTACCAGCATAATCATTCGGTTTATTCTATCTCCAATTCCTTTACCATTAGCTTGTACATCATTTATATTCGTGCTACTTAATATTTTTATGTTACATCCGTCAAGCCTTTTGATGGTGTTACTGAATGTATATTTGAGGCTGCTGCTGCAGCTTTGTCAAAAGACCATTCGCGCTTCTTTCGCACACTTGTTTATAGCATCAAACGGGTTGGATGTGTACACATACGACTGGTTTGCATCAGGTGCGACTAGGAAAGCATTAACTATATCAAACGCCCATAGAGTATCGAACATCGCATACGGATTTGCGTTTGTTTTTGTGCATATTAGAAAACGTCCCCTTGGGCTTTCACTCTTACTCCAGACAGATACATTCTGTAAATGTTTTATTGTTTTATTAAGATGTGTGTGATCGTTGGTGAAAATTATGTAATTCTTGTAATGTTCCAGCGACATCATAATGGGTTTATCTATTCCTATCAAAACTCGGGGATTCTTAATTTCTGTTGGAACATAAATTTCAGCTTGGTTCTCGAAAACGAATTGCAACGTTTCATTTTGCCCAAATAATTTTGCAATTATATTTACTAAACAAATCATTTCCTTAGATATTGAGGAACACACTACTAATGGCAGAATAAAAGGCAAAATACAAATACATCCCATTACGTTCTATAGCGCGAACGATTAAAGTGCAATTTTATTAGAGCTTTGTAATTTTTATCATATTTCAATGGAAAGGCGCAGGCTTTCGTTTCGTTAAAATTGTCGGCATGGACTGTGGTGAATATCGAATAATATCTGTAAAATGTGTACTTAGACAAAATTACTATTTACATCGAGTGCTGGCTCATCATACCTAAAATATATTTCAAGTTCTTGATATGGTGTTTGTTCTAGAGATAACACATGTGCTGTTTCGCATTAGCATCAATGCAGCTATGACCTTTTAAATGAACACATTGTCGTCATCTTAAAGTTAAAATAAAGATGTAAGAGAAAATGAAAAGGTAGTAATCTGAATGTGTATACTGTCGAAACCAAAAACTCTTGGTAACAATATTTAGCTCGAAACTTACCTACCAAACTAATATTTCTTGTTTACGGTTTTGTTTCCAGAAACCAGCTACTTATGAACAATTTCTTTAAAATCGAGGAAAACTGCTATTGTACTGATGAAATAATATATCAAAGATTGTTAGGCAAATAGTATAAAGTATAAGTCTTGGAAATAGACACAGAAAAAAAGAGGTTTTCTAATAGCATGCGCACCAATTGCCTTAAGAAGGAAGAATGGAGAGAAATGACGCCAGAAGTAGACCGAACTTCGAACAGTCAAATACAATAATGAGCTACAAAGGAAGTAGTACTGTGACGTTTACGTACTGAATGTAAATATTATTATTATATTACAATCTGAATACCGACAACTTAAATCATAATTGACTTCCTGCCTCATATACGCGGCGATTTGCGATAAAAAGAGCTCTGCGATTGGTGGGTTCGCGAGCAAGTAAACACGATGCACCCTTACTTAAATCTCCTCCAAGAGATGATCCCAATAGAAGGTATAAGAAGACTAGGCCCAGGTAGGTCTAGGCAAATGAGTACAGTGATCAACTCGCAACCTGCAGATAGAGCAGACTTCATTCGAGATCTAACGCCTCTAACAGTCCGAAGCCACCCGCCAGTCTCGATTGATCCAGCAAAGCGAATCGCCCCAGTTCGCGACTTCTGTGTCCAGAACCTCTTCTAAGTAAACCGACCACCATCGGTGCCGAAATTTATTATATTTCAACTTGCAGAATACTGCTTCGTCAAGCCGTTTTATTGGTAACGAGAATCCCCTCTTGTTGAACAGTTTGGTGGCGATATCCATCCTCATCTAGACCTGCTGACCTCACTAATCGAGCAGTTCTATGGATGATAAAAATCGACCCTTAATATGGCTTAACCTTCTTCCTGAGGCGGCACTACCATCCCCGACGTTGGGCAGCTTCTTCCGTAGCCAACCAGCCGCAGACTCCTAGGACGAGGCCCAATAACAAGTTATAGCGTCCGACGGTTCCAGGGTGAAAGGGGCCGTTTGATCAGAATCATCACCGTGGTTAAGCAAACATTCGACTTATGTGATAAAGAATGTTCCTCTTGGCAAACGGAAAGTTTCTACAACACCCCAAGACGAAATTGTAGCACCTATCGGTATTTTAAAGTCAATTAACAAAATTACCAGCCAATACTTATACATATTCTGCAGACATCCGAATGCAGGCAACTATAGAAAGCTGCAATAAACCAGCTCTTGACCGAAGACTGGGAAGGACGGAAAGCATTGCGATGATGGGATTATTCTTGGTTCTAACCATGTTTTTGCATTTTTACTTATGAGGCACAAAGCACACATTTCCTTTTTACCCAAATTCTCTCTGCTGAATGTAAAATTTTGGAATACATTTTAGGTGCGCTATAGCTGTGAACGGCCAGACTTCAAAATTTCAAGCATTTTTTAAATAATATCATGCGTGGGATTACATATTGTCAGACTTGACTCCTATTTGTCACTGATCTCTTCTTGATCCAATCGAGGCTGTACAAACTACGCCCCAACCTCATCACCACAGACTATACATATTATTGGAAATTTATGTATCCATAACGCTCTTATAGAGATTTAAACAAAATTTACTGTTGGTTCTTTGTTACAATGTAATTTTAAGTACAAAAAATGTGTTGAGATTTTCGGACCACAAGAAACGAAAGCAGTGACATACTCTTTATTAGCTTGTCTTTTCTTGATTTACCTACAGCACCATTTTCCTTTCATTTTAATGGAGCTTATGAATTACATTAACAATTGTCTTCTTGTTTTGGGTTATTACCGTTAGATTATTAACGTAAGTACATACTTGTGGCAACTTTATTCCAATCTACCTTCGTCACTAACGCTACTTGTTACGATTTAATTGCGCATCCAATTGATTTCGATGTCTTTAGTACTTAGCCCATATTGCTATGCCTCAGTTAAGCATCTATTCGATTTCAAGGTCTATGGTACTCAGTTCATAATTCACACGCATGTACCACGCTTAGCTTTTGCTTGCATCCCAGAGAGTGAGAGGTCGCGATTGTTAGGTTGACACTCTTTTACGGATTTCCTTCTTTAGCAGCATGAGGCCAGTGTAAGGGTCATTAAAAATGTTTTGTGAATTTAAGGGCATGCAGTTTGATTTTTAGGAAATGGTTGCCAGCGCCTTTCAGCGGAGTTGAATTCCTGAACCATGATTTAGAGACGTTTCGTTCCTACGCGATTGTCGGCGGATTTTACGCTTACCGGTGTACTTCCTTCTCACATTGCCCTGAACATCGCGGGGTGAATAAGGAAGCCTTCTACGGGACGTATTTAATTTTACCTGTGTTTTATCGTGGACTATTTTCTCCTTATAGCAGTCAGCGAGGAGCCGTAGGGCGTTTGCAAAGAAGTTAGCTTCCACAGCATTTGGATGCGGACGTCGCAAGGTTGTAACCTTGACCCGTTTTTATCTTCAGTCACAGATCGCTTTACACCTGTGGCGTGCATTTCTTAAGAGCACAGGAGGGATCCGATTCCGGAATGTACCTACAGATTAAGCGTCCCTTTGTTTAAACATTTATTGACGACCAGTGTCTTGTCGCTTTAAGGCCCATTCGGCCATTTTGATAGTTGACAGTTTGCTCCGCGAGCTTAGTACCTGGAAGTACACTAAGCGTTTCGCCTTGAAAACCATTATCATATTTTAATGTGTGCAATAATCTTGCTTCCCTGTTCTGTGAACTTTTAAGTATGTATTAAGATGTATGTATTACATTTTATACGATTTTGTGAGATGCCTCGTAATTTGTCGACCTGTAATGTTATGTATGAATTTATGACAATTATATACTGTGATATTCGCATTCTGGCTTTGTTTATTTGTTATTGCTACCTGTACTTAAGTTGAGCTTATTTTTCAAATTATTATGTGCTACTTGAGTTTACAAATTCTCTTTAAATGCCTGGATCCACTTGTCAGTAGTTACTAGTTTGTTTATTTTCTTGATATATTAGCCAGCGGTAGATTTGTTATAATAACATACTTTCTTTCAAATAGTGCATATATGTCTAGATATGGTAATATCTTAGTCTTGCTGATTATCTAAATGTAGCAAGTCCTTTGTATAAAGCAAAAGCTTGTATTGTGAAGATTTGTTCCCGCACGAATAGTATATTTTTGGTTCACAAGTAGCCAGCTTCTCACATTAAATTCAGCTCTTTGCCACTCAAGCATTGCGGGACGCTGGTGGGAGCCCAACTTTGCACGGATCTATGTTGAGCGACCACGTCTCAGTCCACTTTTTTCCTACTCCCCCACCCTGGATACTACGTAAATAGAGAGAGGCTCAATAGGGTCTACTAGGTGCATCTCAGGCTAACTATCACCACATCTACATCCAGCTTCGGTCAGCGAAAGCTTTAGAAACCAGAAGATAAGAAGTATTTCAGTTTCTATCTATTCCCGTCGGAGTCGCTGTTTTCGATGAAAGCGACCCCGAGTCCAATCGTACCTTTACTTGAGTTACTACTGCGTCATTTTCGGTAATAGCAATAGTATGACTTTTATGTTTCTTTTCGGGTACTTCCTGTAGATTTCTTCTAGTACTTCTTTTTCTTTCATGAATTTTTCTTTAGCTGGTGGATGATGGCACTGATGAGGCTGCTTACTTTAAAATACTATAATTGTAGTTCTCAGAGCTGCTATAGAAATATACCATCACGAGAAAAGGCCCGATTGTCTGCCTGGGTGACGATTCTGGTTAATTGACGAGTCGGTTAATTGAAGCAGCGATTTACTTAAAACAATTCTTGACTTAACTGAAGGTGGGGCACCGTTATTTAACAAAACCCTTGACATAATCAGCACTTGAGGGGCACGGGAAGCTATTGTAAAAATTTCAGCTGAGCCTTCATATGCAAACGCTGCCGAAAAGTTGATTCTGGATCCGATACTAACGGCTGCAAACCATAGCGCAAATTAGAACGGACTCTAATAAGGCTGTATACAAATATTGCAAAAAATTACCCTAATTCTGATTCAATGAATTTCAGATTTTGCTGTTTAATCCGTCGACAAAGAGGTTTCAAAGCCGTCGTTGACAAGCCAAAATCCAATAAAAAGCGCGAGTGAAGCTCTATCTGAAACGTCACTATGAGGCAATAAGGCCCAAAATAACCTAAATATTGAAAAGTTACGGAGCGCAATGGCGCTGGTTCACAGCGCAGAACTAAAAGGAGGCCACGCCAGATGAGAACAGTGTACTTCGGCAAAGCCGTTAAAGGCAAAACCGGCACGCAAAATGTTAGCAAGAGCGGTAAAGGCGATTTTAGACCGTAACAAGATTCCCTTGTTTTCAAAGTAGTTTTTGATGCAATTTCAGCTCTGGAAACGAGTGATTACACAAAGAATAGATAACATTTCGAGCCAAATTGCGTGTACTTGATCAAGGAGAAGCCACCTATCAGTGACAACAGTAGTACATAAGAATAATACAACTATGCTTACAATATAGAAATTGATGGAACACTTGTGCAGTAGCCCTACGGTAGCTGAACGGCGTTATTATTTCAATGACAAAGCTGAAAGCGGCGAGTATATAATTAGTAAATGTCAAAACATGAGAAAATGAATCGGTGCTAGAGCGTCACTCAAATCCACTTTAAAACGTATGCCGGCACATGTTGCTTTCCACTTCAGTGAAACAGAGATGTATACATTCAGCAGCTAGAAGCCCCATTTTCTGGTAGTAGCAGGTACGGTCAGTGCCTGCGGCCGGTAGTGTTTCGCGCCTGGGGCCGAGCTCAAACCTTCCCCACCATGAGGGAGGCAACATGAGTGTAAACACCTTGGGTTGGAAAAAGATGAGATAAGCCTTGCTTTGAACGACACAGTTAAGAGTAGTGGTTGCGCACCTGAGACAGTTGCGTTGTACTTACCCTCAGCATAAAATATCGACATATAGCTTACTATATGGTGCGAGCATAATCCGAAGAAGTTCGGAAAAACATAATTACATAATTTTTCTTAGCATTTCTCCAGATAAAACCGGCAAAATCGGATGCATGAGCCTTCAGACACCCATCGAAGTACGATATTATAACGGGTGGCCGGCGTAAAGCATTTGCTACTATGCCTTAGTTTGAAAACCTGCTAAAGCGAGAGGGTTTATCTTATCTTGAACCCAGAATACTGGAAGAAGATACGCAGAAATGGCATAAAAACGCTTGCAAGCCAGGTAGCATGTAACACAATGCCCATTAGCATTTATATACGAAGAAGTGGGACCAAGTGGAGCCTCTGGTTTTAGAACAGAAAATGGAAGTTTGATTTTAAGGACGTGGACTCAAGGCTGTCCGAAATTACTACAAGAATTTTGCCTCATGCCAGTGTAAAATGCAAGTTAGCCGATATGAGACCGAGTAACGGCAAATAGGTTTATTTACGCTAACGTGTATATTTATTGATTTGTTCAAGGCAACATCAATGATTAAATAGCTGCCTCATACTACTCCTAAACTGTGTTTTTCGTGTATTTTTTTCGAAAATAGTGCTTGACGCTTTAGGTACTTTAGTAACTCTTTGACAGATATAGATGTTTTAACGATTATAGTTTTAACCACTATTCTTTTGTTTTGTACCTTTATATTCTGTGACGTTTCGTGTTTTTGCAAATTGCTTCAAAACGTGCTAATCACCGTTATTTAATTACTCGACGTTTTCGCGCCACAAGAGCCATCCAGTCGCGACATGAAGACATCAGTTTTTACAAGAAGTCGCATAAATCCAGGTGCCGCAAGATGTAGCCGATTGTATCAGGTATTTTAGGTGGGGACCAGCAACACATGAGTTCTAGCAAATCCCCTCTTTGTCCCACTTAGGCTTCGCTAGATAAGCGAGGTGGAAGAAGATCGCAAACCAGTATAAAAGAGCGATGCCCGGCCAGTATTTTCGACTAAGATTCATTCTTTCTAGACTTTAGCCGAGAACCTAGGCTCTAGCCGAGATCCACCAGGTACAGCCGTCTTTGCTTAACCCTGGTAAGCAAAAAACTACCAGCCTATTGATATGACACCATCAAAACAGTAGAACTTAATCTCAAAGAATGTTGACCATTTCTTAGAAGAAACACAGAGACAGTTTAAGTATTTAGATATTGACAGACTTATTTTCATGCATAATGAAAACAACCCAATTACATATCATAGCAACCTATTTGGAAACTATAAACCTCTCAATGGGCAGCTTTAACACTTTCCCTCATTGAATAGATTTATTTTATCAATCCCATCTCCTCCGCGGTCTGCGCCACTGTAGCCTTCAATCGTTTCTGATACATAATTTGATTTGTGTTTGATTCCATATGACATTTTCCTTTTCAGGTAGTGCATAATACGCTTCACCTTTAACTAATCTGACTTTATAGGGTTTTCTAGCTGTCTAGATACCACTCCGACGGCAAAGGCAATGTCAGCTCTCATACCAACCATTAAGTATGCTAGGGAACCAACTGCCTCTCTGTATGGAAATTTCTCATTTGAATTTTCTACTTTTCCCGAATCTGTACCATCTCTTTGAATTGGTGTTGCAATTGGATTGCATTCACTCACTCCAATGCGTAGAAGGACTTTCTTTTTATAAGCTTCCTGTTTGACTATGACTGAACCATCATCTTCTTGATATATTTCCAGACTTAAATAGTATGTTGTTAGCTTCGTTGTAATTTCTAACTTCTTTTTTAAATCACATAAAAAATCTTCTACTAAATTTTGATCTGATGCTGCTACCAGTTTATCGTCAACATATAAGGTTATTAGCAATTTCTTATTCCCTATAATTTTTCTATACAAACATGGATCAGCATGGTTCTGTTTAAAACCAAACTCGATTAATATTTCTGCAAAACAGGAGTTCCAGCACCTTGGTGCCTGTTTTAACCAGTACAAACTTTTATTTC
Source organism: Agriotes lineatus (assembly GCA_940337035.1). Classification (NCBI taxonomy): domain Eukaryota; kingdom Metazoa; phylum Arthropoda; class Insecta; order Coleoptera; family Elateridae; genus Agriotes; species Agriotes lineatus. Next base: position 75,298,830 of record OW679203.1, read on the forward strand.
GCCTACATACCTTCGATGTACCACCATTAAAACCTTCTGGTTGATGCATGTAGATTTCTTCCTTAAGTTTTCCATGCAGAAACGCCTTTCCTTCTGTAGATAGCTGTTGAAGCGTCCAGGTGTAGTTTTCTTGTAAAGACACCATTTCGTTCTTCATAGCTTCTAACTATTCATCTTTCTGTTCACTCTCCATCACCTCTTTATATGAAGTAGGGACACATGAAAGAATCTCACTGGCAGTGGTTGACATCGCATAATCGTTGAATTTTGCTGGTTGTTGAAGTGTAGATCTATTTCGTAACTGATATGATCTATTAACATCTGCAGATTTAGGTTCATCGTCATTGACCATATTTTATTTCTGAATGATGTTTTCAAGCACTTTATTTTCTCCCGAAGAATGTTGGGCATTTCTTAGAAAACACCCAGAGACAGTTTAAGTATTTATATATTGACAGACTTATTTGCATGCATAATAAAAACAACACAATTACATATCATAACTGTAGAGTATGTTCCAATAAGGGCGAGAATGCTAGTTTTAGGTAAACGGGCAAAGGACCCGTGTTGGGTGTAAGACGGAAGCCGGCAGTCGAGCGGTGAGTGTTAAGCCGACGGCTAAGTTGAGGGTTGTAAATAAAACTGTAGTTAAGTTACAATTTTTTATTGGAACCTCATAAATACCACAGTGGCGACGAGGATAAAAGTAAAATAAACGAGTGATCCTCTAAGTGCAAAGGATGCGCGCGTTTAATAGACTTAACACGGTGACGTGATTAAAAAGTGCAGAAACAATGGCTGGATTAATCGGGTCCTTGGTAGAGTTACACATGTCGGACGATTGGGTAATTTACCAGGAACGATTGGAGCAATTTTTCAATGCAAATTTAATCGGTCAGGAAGACGAAAAAAGACGCGCGGCTATTTTAATAAGCTTAGTGGGGCAGGAAACGTACAAATTATTACGCGATTTGTGTTTTCCGAAACTACCGAATGCGAAAACGTATAAACAATTGTGTAAACTTCTAAAGGGCCATTTTAGCCCTAAGATATCGGTTTATAGGGAGCGAATTGAATTTTATACGGCAACGCAAAATAGAGACGAATGTGTTAGTGATTGGCACGCGCGAATAAAGAAGCTCGCTGTGAATTGCAAATTTGGTAATAGACTGGACAGTGTATTACGTAACAAATTCGTCACTGGCTTATGTAAAGAGCCAATTTTGGACAAAATGTGTGAAGATGAATTCTCGGAAGCAGTAACATTAAGCATGATGGTGGATCTGGCTTTGCGGAAAGAAGCGACCTTACAAGCGCGGGATATCAAAACAAAGGACCTCAACTGGACCCGCAGCGAACGGACATTCAGCAGGGGCAGTAAAGCTGTCAAACAGATGTCGGGAGCCGACCAGGCTTCAAACCGAGGGCCAGTGGTGTCAACTTTCAGGAAACCTCTTTTGTAGTGCGATCGTAAATCCAAAAAAATCCTTCAAATGCAGTGCTTGCGGAAAAGATCATCAGGTAGGGCAAATTTGTAATTTTAAAAACTCAAGGTGTTTTAAATGCGGAATAGTGGGGCATTTAGCACAGGTATGCAATAGAAATGTAACAATAAAAGAGAATTATTTAGATGACGAGCATGTAGAAGAAGAGTTCGCTATTTATAGTTTTAGCGCCAGAGCGAGTAGGGATCAACCCTTAGTAGCGTCGGTAGAAATAAATAATCATAAGTTGGATATGGAAATAGACAGTGGGGCAGCCATATCGTGTATTTCTAAACAGCTATATTTACAAACATTTTCTAATTATAAGCTTGTAGATACTAAGATTGTAATTAAGGAGTATACAGGCACTAAAAGTAAACCGTTGGGGTATTTTACGGTAGAGGTTAAGTACCAGGGCGAAAGGAAAGATGTGACTATATATGTTTTAGATGGAGGTGGACCTCCACTTCTTGGTAGAAATTGGTTGAAAGCGTTTAATATAGGATTAGCTAAAATAGATACTAGGGAAGTAAACAAGATTGCGGTTAATAATGCCGAAATATTGGTTCTAGGTAAATAGACCGAACTCAATAGACCGAAAGGCAGTTGGCCGAACTCAATTGACCGAAACGCAATAGACCGAAACGTCACTAGACCGAAACAGCAATAGACCGAAAATCACTTAGTCGAAAATATGTTATGGTTAAAGTATACATTCGGTAAATGTGCACATTAAATATCTTGAAAAATTACATTTATTTATTAACAATAGCATCAATAGAAACATTTACTCAAACAGCGTCCCAAACAGACAAGTCTATTAGATAAAGAATGTTATTTGAAATGTTGCTTAGAATTAATAGTAGGTGTCACATATAAGGTCACAGCCACCTGCTCTAAAAAACAATTTCCACTGGTTTTTCTTATTCTTCTACTACCCTGCGAATTACTAAACGCGATACTTCAAAGTTAATTTATTGACGGATACCATAAGAGTGTATCGTCAAAGTTGAGTTTCGGTCACTTAACCTGAAATTTGTGTGGCCCGAAATTGATGCTAAAAATCTCATATTTCTGTCAACAAAGACACGAGTATCTTAAAAAAATTAATAATACGCGATCCAAACATCAATAGCAATTCAAAGCAATTATAATTTTTAATAGAAATGTTATAACAAATATTTCCAAATAACATTATTGCATATTTTGGAAAATAAGGGTACTTTATTCTTGAGCCATTTTCATATTTTCGAACTTCCCCCGTGTACGAAAAGGGATAATTAAATTTTAACAATTGCATTTATAGTTTGAGAACAAGCAGGGTTTTTTTATAAAGAGTGATTTTTTTGAGAAGTCAAAAATAAACTTTTTTCCCCCATTGTAACCCAATCCGTGGACATACTGTATAACAATTTTGTATTTTATAATATATTTCGTCTTTTGTTACTTACCTTAAAAGATTTGTTGGCGGTAATTGCACTTAAGATGGTAGACATAATCCACATGCACTTTAGATAAAAATCTTCAAATTGAAATAGTTCTACGTATTATCTATAAATCTGCATTCCTGTCGATTTAGGAACAGATAAGCACAATACATGTTCAAATACTGCATAATACTGCGCAATGCAGAGATTTTTAAAAATAAAAGGGTAACTTTCAGTTTTTTAAAATTTTGTAAACCTTCTTCGTCGGGTTATTACTTTATTATTATTTTTTCCCGTCGACACTTTTTTCCGCTGCATCTTTTTCCGTCGGCACTTTTTTCCGCGGAACTTTTTTCCGCGGCACTTTTTTCCATCGGCACTGTTTTCCAGGCACTTTTTTCCGCCACCCCATTTTTTCGTATCTCCTATAGTTATCGAGATTCCTTATGAAAACATCGAAATTGCCTTAACCTGTAACCTTGGAATACAGTTTATGGGCTTCGTATGCGTTAGACGGAAATAGACATATGATTTAAAATCTAGTATCCTAGGATTTAGTGTTTTCTGAAAACGAAACACCTCCATTCTGCGGATACTAGATGTTAATCGCATATAATTATTTCTGTCTAATGCATACAAAGCTCATAAGCTGTATTCCAACTCATTTGATTACCTTTGTTCACATTTTCCGCCACCAATCTGTATAAAGCTAACTAGCAATTTAACCAATTCTGTCATTTCAACCCAACTTGCCTTTCGCGAGAGAACATTAGAGGCATTAAAATTTCGACGGAAAACTCAATGGGTGGAAATTCAGAATACACATTACAAGACTTAGCAAATTCTTAACATTCGGATACCTACAATACCTAATTATCTTTTCTTTTGCTAAGGGAGCTCAAATCTATTTTCGTGAATAAGCTTGGTCTCTGTCGCAGTCTTCAGGTTAAGGCAATTTCTATGTTTTCATAGGGAATCTCGATAACTATAGGAGATATGGAAAAATTGATTCCCATCCTCGAACTCTTTTTTCCAGAAAAGCTTAATGGTTTAAACCAAAATAGGCTACCGTCTTTTGTTTTCGAGTTATAAACAAAACTTTAATTTTTCGATTTTTCGTTTTTTGACAATATCTCGCTTATTTATAAAAATAGATAAAAGTAATTTGACGTTCTTCTGGCACCTTTTCGATACAAATGCAGTGGGTAGTCAGTTATTCAAAAAAAGTTTTAAAATTCTAGTTATACCATAAAATTGTATTTTTGTAGATGAAATCCATAGTTGTATGTGGTATCATGAGTAAGAGATGTTTTTCCCATTCCAGTGTTATATATCATAATATACAGATTGGTGGCGGAAAATGTGAACATAAGTAATCAAATGTTTGTGAATACAGTTTATGGACTTTGTATGCGTTAGGCATAAACAGACCTATATGCGATTAACATCTAGTATTCGCAGAATCAAAAGGTTTTGTTTTTAGAAAACACCGAATTCTAGGATACTAGATTTTAAATCATATATGTCTACTTCTGTCTAACGCATACAAAGCCCATAAACTGTATTCTAACTCAATGGACTGCCTATATTCACACTATCCACCACCAATCTGTATAATATAACATATACTGTCCCTCATAAATTTGTAACACATGGATTTTTTATCATCCATTTATCAGAGTGTTTTATTCCTGATACAAGTTCTACATCTTCTCAAACTAAAAATACACTTGCCAAAATTTAAATATATTCGTATACAGGGGAGGTTCAAAAATGAAATGAAAATGGTTCAAGAATAAAGTACCGTTATTTTTCAAAATAGACAAAAATGTTATTTAAAGAGGTTAAAAGTAGGTGTCAAACATAAAGTCACAGTTACTTGCTCCGAAAACATTTTTTTCTGGTTTCTCCTATTTTTTTCTTACCACGCTGTGTATTACCAAATGAAATACTTCAAAGTTAACTTATCAACGGATACGATAAACGTGTATTGTCAAACCTGAGTTTCCCTCACTTAGCAACCAGGATATTACGTGATTCAAAATCAGTGCAAACAAATTTCATTTTTGTGTCAAATTTTTAAATAATTTAATAACAAATGGACCAAATTATTTAAAATCAATTATAATTTTTTTCGTTGATCGTTTATTTATGGGTCCATTAATGTATAGAGAATCGTCTATTAATGACCCTTACTAATAAATATTTTTTATTAATAAACGATTTTAAAAATCTGTTTATGTTGGTGGAACTGTAAGTCTATGTCAAATTCGAGGTTAACAGGTTAGGTTTTGCGTCAGTTTTGACACAAACTGACTCAAAACCTAATCTGCTAACCTCATATTTGACATGACTTACAATGTCACGAACATAAACAGTGCCAACCTAAGAAAAAAATCACAACCATTTATGGTCACCCGGTACCATTAATGTCAAAACTTTAAGTGTCAAATTCTTTTCATGGAATAAAATTAGATTCTCTTCAAATAATATACGATCAACGGAAAAATATTGTAACTAACTCGTATGTTAATCGGCGATTAATAATATCTACAATTAACGCGCTCGCTAGCGCTCGCGCATTAAAATGTCTCGATTATTAATCGCTCTCATTAACATACTTGTTTGTTAAATAACTATTAAGAGATATGATATAACAAATACTTCCAATTAACATTTTTGTGTATTTTAAAAAATAAGAGTACCTTTTTTTTCAATCATTTTATTTTTTTATTCAAGGAAAATCGGTTCTGAAAGATAATTTTTAAATTTAAATATGATTTTTGTAATTTGCTAGAAATATGTTCCTTAAATCTTAATTTATTATCGATGATAAGTCCTAGATTTTTACAAGAATCTTTAATTTCCAATGACATATCCCTTATTTTAATAGATATGTTATTAACATTGGCATCTCTAGTTTTTGCCCTACCAAATAACATCACATAACATTTACTTGCATTAATTTGAAGATTATGTTTTTCCGAATATTCTATAAGATTTTTAAGATCAAAATTACCTTTAGCATTGACATCATCTACTTTATCGGGATTAAATTTGATTAATAGTTGTGTGTCATCTGCATAAAAATGGTAATCACAAAATCTTAGAGATGTTTTTAAATTGAAGGTATAAATGATCTATAACAAAGGCCCTATCGTTAACGATGAGATAGGAATGTTAAAGTTGGTTAAATCCTATTGTCAAAAAATCCTCACAAAGATAGATAAGAATATTAAGCACACTAATAGCTTGTAAGGCACATACCTTACTTAATTGCATTGTGCGCTAAGGATTTTCCATGGTATAAATGCAATTTTTCTTATTTTTCGATTTATTCCAAGTCTACAGCTTGCTAAGGAGTGTTGTAGAAAGTTAATATTGAAAATGGTGTTGCAGTACATAGAGAGTGTAAAGGGCCATCGCAAATTGTTATTAGATGGTCATTTGTACATCAAAGACAAACAAATTGATACGAAGATATACTGGAGGTGTGAACGTCATAAAAAATTCAAGTGTAGTGTTCGTGTTGTATCAGTGGACAACGATATTACACAAAAAAATGGCCAACATAACCATGCAGCTGATGCTGCAGAAATAAAGGCAGCTCAAGTAATGCAAAATGTTAGAGAAGGTGCAAGACGTACCCAGGACGCTCCACACTTCATAGTATCGCAAGCATCTTTAGGATTATCACAGGCAGCGTCAGCAAAACTGCCAAAAGTGGACAACATTAAAAGAACTATACGAAACATTCGAACTAAGCATGATGCTGCTCCAGCTATACCTGGTCATCGAAGAGAACTTGTAATCCCAGATAATTACAAAATTACTAAAAATGGAGCAGATTTTCTATTACTTGATTCTGGACCCGCTGACGATCGAATATTAATTTTTTCCACAAGAAGGAACTTGCGGCTATTAGCTCAGTCCATACATTGGTACGTAGATGGCACGTTTAAAACTGTGCCACATCTATTTTGCCAATTATATACAATCCATGGGTTGCAATATAACAATGCTATACCATTAGTATATGCACTACTGCCAGATAAAACCGAAGAAACCTACACTCGATTGCTTACAAGTTTGAAAGACATTGAACCGACAGTTTCACCAATAAGCATACTTATGGACTTTGAATTAGGGATGATGAATGCAGTGTCTGCAGCATTTCCGCAAACCAGGCAACGGGGATGCTTTTTCCATTTTTCTCAATGTTGTTTCCGTCACATCCAGTCAGAAGGACTTCAGCGTCGATATGAAGCAGAACCTCAATTTGCCCTAACAATGCGATTGTTGCCTGCTCTGGCATTCGTGCCTGCAGCAAATGTAGTAGATATCTTTGAACAGTTGTGCGAAGAAAATGTTATTCCACAAGAAGCTCAAGGTGTGCTAGACTACTTTGAGGATACGTGGATAGGACGCCCTCAACGACGTCACCGTCGCCCGCCGCGTTTTCCTCATGTTATGTGGAATTGTTTTGATGGTGTGAATGAAGATTTACCTAAAACCAACAATTCCGTGGAAGGATGGCATCGAGGCTTTGACCAGCAAGTTTCTTCAAACCATCCAAATATTTGGAAATTTATAGAAGCACTGCAGCGAGAGCAGAGTCTTAACGAACTCAAAATAGAGCAATATGTAAGTGGCGAAGAACCACCCAGAAGCCAGAAAAGGTATCGGGATTGTGCTGACAGAATAAAGCGCCTTGTCAGTAACTTCGATATTCAAGAAAACATCGTCGATTATTTACGTGGGATTGCGCATAATTTTAATTTTTAATATTAGTAGATATGTAATTGGGTAGGATATATTTGTTAAGTATTGTTTGATTTACTAGAATAAAGTTAAAATAAAATAAAAAACAAAAAAACTTCTAAACACGCCAGTCCTAAGCTTGAATAAAGTGTGAAGAAAAGTTGATGCTATTAATGTTAATAAATGTAACCGTAATATGTTTTCGACAGAGTGATTTTCGGTCTATTGCTGCTTCGGTCTAGTGACGTTTCGGTCTATTGCTGCTTCGGTCTAGTGACGTTTCGGTCTATTGCTATTCGGTCAATTGAGTTCGGTCTACTCGCCGTGTACCCGAAATATTAGCTAGTGAATTTCCAGATTTATTTAAAAGTGAGTTAGGAGCTTACAAGTACGGCGAAATTAGTTTAAAACTTAAACCTAATGCGAAACCGGTATTTTGTAAACTGCGACCAGTTCCGCTAGCCTATAAACAACAAGTTGAGGCAGAATTGGAAAGATTAGAAAAAGAGGGTATAATTACGCCAATTGCCACGTCGGATTGGGGGACAGCATTAGTGCCAGTCCAGAAAGGCGACGGATCAATTAGGATTTGCGCCGATTATAAACTTACATTAAATAAATATTTAGAAGAAGAAAAGTATCCCTTGCCCAGAATAGATAAAATTTTTGCAAGTTTACAGGGGGGACAAGAGTTTAGTAAAATAGACTTGAGTCAAGCCTATAATCAATTTTTATTGGATGAAGAATCTGCAAAAATGGCGGCATGGAGTACTCATAAGGGAATATTTAAAATGAATTTGGAATTTCCCCAGCAGCAGCTATATTCCAGAGACGCGTTCAGCAGTTATTGCAAGGCATTCCAGGTGTGTGTAATTTCCTGGACGATTTTATAGTTACCGGCAGAGACCGACAGGAGCACCTAAGTAATATTCGACAAGTGTTTCGACGCCTAACAGATGCTAATCTGACAGTGAAATGGGAAAAGTGGCGATAAGGTGCAAGCAATTTTAAATGCTCCGATTCCGAAAACAGTCACGCAGGCAAAATCTTTTGCAGGATTAGTGAATTATTATTCTAATTTTGTACCGAAGTTATCAGTTTTAATGAGCCCAATTTACGCGTTTTTAAAACAAAACAAAGAATTTAGCTGGGATGAAAGATGCAACGCAGCCTCAAACGCATAAAAAATGAAGTGGCTTCAGATAAAGTGCTCGTACATTTTGACCCAGATAAGCCAATAGTATTGTCTTGTGACGCTTCGCAGCAGGGAGTAGCAGCGGCATTAGAGCACAAGATGCCATATGGTTTTCTGCGACCCGTAGGGTTCGTCTCCAGGACACTAACCGATACCGAAAAGCGGTACTCGATGGTTGACAAAGAAGCCTTGGCGATTATTATGGGGTCAAAAAATTCCAACAATATTTACTAGGCCAACACTTAACACTACGGACGGACCATAAACCGTTAATAGCGATTTTTGGTGAACACAAGGGAATACCGGTAATGGCAGCAAGTAGATTGCAAAGATGGGCAATTTATCTTTCAGGATTTAATTACACAAGTCAATACATTAAAGGTGTCAATAATCAGCCCGCGGATTACTTATAAAGATCCCCGCCCGAGGAAGTAGGCGAAGTTAGCCAGAAAAAAGAGACGGCTACATACCTAAACTTCATTGAGAGATTCTACACGCCGATCAAAAGCGAGGAAATCTGCAAGGCAACCGATAAAGACCCAATAATGCAGAAAATTCGAAAATATGTCACAGGCGAATGGCCTACTACCACAACCGAAGAAGAAATAAAACCTTTTCATTTGAGGCGTAACGAAATAGGATTAGAAAATGAATGTTTGATGTGGGGGTATCGAGTGATAATTCCCAAGCAGTTAAGGAGCCAAATGCTACAGGAATTACATGTAAGCCATATGGGCATCGTAAAAATGAAAGCTTTAGCACGGTCGTATTTTTGGTGGCCAGGCTTGGATGCCGAAATAGAGCGAACGGTCAAAGGGTGCTTGTCATGCCTAAAAACCAGGGATAGCCCACCAAAAGTAGAAGTGACTCCTTGGCCAGAACCAGAAAAACCATGGGAAAGAGTACACTTAGACTTCTTAGGCCCTATTCGATCGAATTATTTTTTAATTATTTTGGACGCGCACTCAAAGTGGGTTGAAGTATTTCCAATGACGGACATAACTTCCTACCGAACTATCGGCAAATTGAGGGAAACTTTTTCAAGATTTGGGCTGCCAAGACTGTTAATTAGCGACAACGGAAAACAGCTAACATCGAAGGAGTTTAAACAATTCTTGGATAAAAACGGCATAGAACATAGAACATCGCCAACGTTCTACCCAGCGACCAACGGTGCAGCAGAGAATGCAGTAAAGACATTTAAAAGAGCGATAGGAGCAGCTTTACACGACGTTCGTAATAAGGGCGTTCCTTTAGAAACTTTAATATGTCGATTTTTATTTATCTATTGAAATACACCGCATTGCAGTACCAAAGCAAATCCAGCAGAGCGAATGTTCGGAAGAAAACTAACGACTAACGACCAGCCCTAACTCGAATAGGGTCAGCAAACCAAACGATAAGGTGCAGCAAACAGTTAAGAACAATAAACAACGGAAACAGTTTGCAGAGGGAGAGAGTTTATGGTGCGGGATTACCGCGATGTAAATAAAAAATGATGGACAGCAGCCACAATAAAAAGGAAGCTAGGACACGTGGCCTACCTTTGCTCTATTATCGAAGATGGTCGTGTATAGAAACGCCACGCTAATCAGGTCATACGTAGGCTGGTGGATGAAGGTAACGGTCGCGAAGGAAAAGAGCTATGTACTAATAAGGTTAACATTAGTAATCGAATGAAAAAGATAGGTAATTTTTCAGAGGATAGACGGTTGATAGAACCTATAGAATTAGATAATAGTAATAGCAATGTAAATCCTTTAGAAGGAGAGGGTAGTAACACTATGGCCTCCCCAATAATTAGGAAAAGTTTAAGGAAAATTAAAATGCCAGAAAGATTTGGTAATGTAGTTACACAGTAGGAGATAGCAACTAGTAACATATGTAAAACGTTTATATTAGTTTTTAACTTGTGACGGGGGTGTGTAGAGTATGTACCAATAAGGGTGGTGAATGTTAAGCCGACGGCTAAGTTGAGGGTTGTAAATAAAACTGTAGTTAAGTTACAATTGTGTTTTATTTGAACCTCATAAACACCACAATAACAACACCTATTTGCAAACTATAAACCTCTTTTACAGCTTTAACACCTATAACCTGAAAAGAGCAGTCACCATCGCCGGTCCAGTACCTGAGGAGACCGGCATCTAGTTACTAACACCTGGAGGGGACGGCATTATTGCTTAATTTCCGCGAACCATGTTCAAGTAAGAAAAGATATCACCTGAAACCACCCCGTCTCACTAGGGATAGTTAAACTGTTCCTTTCACTTCAACTTCCATGCATGTGCCACACGGCTTAACCGAGTTGACTGACTGAAAGTAGCTTGCCTCATACCTTACACCTGGCTCTGGAACTGGTTGGCACACAGCTTGTCCGTGGGACTCAGCTTGTAGATCATATATTTAAATACCGTCACGTTCAAACTGTGTCACAGGTCGTGGGTTCCACTCCCGTGGCCGTTTTCTCCACCTTTCCTGGCCTCTCTTCCATTCTCCACCCCTTTTTTCTCTCACCCATCTTGAAATTCCCGGTCTTGGCTTAAGAAGGACGCAAGGTCCCTATAGCAGCTCGCCCCCAGTTGGGGACTTGAAATGACCTTGAACCAATTATTGTTTTTACGTTTTATCGTCACACGACATGGCCGAGTTGACTGGCGTGAACCTAACACCTTCCTGATAATTAACTATCAATTGGTATTCAAGTACTGGCCAAGCAGACTGGAGCTTAACTTTTACAAGTGCCTTGAGATATGCAACACCATTCAGTCGTGCTACCGGCTTTTGTGATAATAACAATAATAATAAAATAGCCTGAGCAAAAGTTCGGTGTAACCTTCAATAAATTCACACTACTAAATGCACGGACACCGTATATATTAACAAACTGTGAAAGTATCTGGGCTTGCAACAAAGTCCGATAAGATTGCACGTTTGTCGAATTTTAATTTGGCTGTCCGCGAGGCGCAGAGTGTTCACATTTGAAATTGTAAGCATTTTCGAGTGCATTTTTAGGTTCGGAAATGAAACATTCACAAATTCGCGAAGCCGGCTTTTCTGCTCTTACAAAACGAGCGGATAGCAGTAATCTTATGTTTGTTCCCGCTTCTAGCTCTGTTATTCCTGGGTCTTTAACGCTGCCTTTTTTCACTATTTCAATCTGATTTTGAGATAACGCAGACCCCAAAACCGTATAAAGGCACGCGATCCGGGCAGAATGAAGAACTCTTTGAGTCCACCTGCCTGACAGTCACAATCACAATCACAATCAGCCTATTTCATTCCATTTCTGGATGTAGGCCTTCCCCAATATTTGCCAATCTTTACGGTTCTGGGCAATATTCATCCATTTTCTTCCCGAAATTGTTTCTATATCATCCCTCCATCTTATTTTTGAGCGGCCTCTGCTTCTTCCTCCTGTCCTCGGTCTCCACTGTAATATCCTGATTGTTCATCTATTGTCCGTAATCCTCGCCACAGGTTCTGCCCAGTTTCACTTCAGTTGTGCTGCCGCTTGTAACACATCTTGTACACCTGTTTGTTGCCTTAGCCACTCGTTCCTTCTTCGATCTTTAAGGGTTATATTCAGCATCCGCCTTTCCATGGCTCGTTGTGTCGTCTGAAGTTTTTTAGCATTACGTTTCGTTAAGCTCCAAGTTTCAGATCCATAGGTTAATGTTGGAAGTATACACTGATTGAATAATTTACTTTTAAGTGCAACTGGTACATTACTTTGCATAATGTATTTTAATATTCCAAACGCTCTCCATCCCAACCTTGTCCTTCGATTAATTTCCGGTGTCATATTATCTTTAGATGTAGTTACTAACTGCCCTAAATATATATAATCATCTACAACTACTAGTTCTTTGTTTTCCAACATGATATGAATTTCATCGTTGTTATTCAGTAACCTCTCTTGAACCCGAAAAACCTACCTGGGTTGTGTACAACGCGCTGATTCCGGAGACATACACAACTACTCGTTTTCCGAAACCCCGATCGAACTTGGCTATGGTCTGTGATGAGTTCAATCCCAGCTCTGTCCTGGCGAATGCTTCGGCGCTGGTCTGTGACGAGCATCAGTCTAGAACCCCGATCGACCTTGGCGCTGGTCTGTGACGAGTCCAATCCCCGTCCTGTCCTAGCCCACGTATCTAACATTCGCCTAGTACCCCGATTTGGACATTGAAGTTGGCTCATGTGACCTGTCCATCTTTCCCATAGTTTTTTCGCAGACACCCTGCATGGTATAACTCGAAGCCCTTCGAGAAAGTTACAAATCTGGAGCGTTAAACATTACATCAATTATCCGACTTCCTGGCGGTTACCCGTATAAGTCTAGTATTTTACTGTAAGACACGAATCCATCTAGCGGCCACCTAAGGAAACAATTTCGTAGTCGCCCGTTACGAAATTATATTAGCATACTTCGGACAGAGGTGAACTCACCTACAAGATCGACGAATATAGGAGCACTTCTATCACCTAATAACGACCAATTAGGTTTGATACCACCACGCCATTATTGACATTTGTTTTGTTGACAGAATTAAAAGATTAGCCATATTGGATACCCTTGCATGAGGCGAAATCCGACCAGGCACACCATCTAGACGGCACGCGCTAAGCTCGAACTGTTGCCGGTGCCAGACGGGTTGCGGCCGTTATTAGGAGTTTAGTCTTCCGTCCAATAGCATATTATCAGCTTTATAGTTATATGAATTAGACATTGTGTTATATTTTAAAGAAGAACTACATATTATTTTTGTAATAGATTAGAACTAATACAAGTTTATTTTTGACAATTTTCTTTGGATGTGTCCATAGTACCATGGCCCACGCATAGAGCTATCCGAGGCCTAAGGCAACTGGGGAAATAAAGGAATAATTATCAAAGTTGTATTACATTTCTGTAACGCCAAAGCAGAGACGTTACGAGATAAATCTAAGCAACAGTTGAATCTGGACCAAGAGCTACCCGTGCGCAATAATTTCATAATATAACATAACAGCCTCAGCCAGAAGGCATTGTAAATTACAATTAAAGAATACCGTACTGTCACATTTCAATTCTGAATTTCTTATTCCAAACTAAATCATCACATAGTTTAAATGTAGTCTGCTTCATACCGTTAAGGTGGAAGTGGTTTTAGTAACTTATATCATCACTAATGCAGCTAAGCAATTGTTTTCAATTTGTGTTTACTTTAGTTGGGGTATAACTACTTTGTTTTACATACACAAAATTCTCCTATGAAAACTATAACTGATACAGACAAACCAACGGCCCACCAGGAAAACAGACCCAGCAAGTGATTTACTGTTAGAATAATATCTTTATTTACATCTTCTTTATATTCTCTTAGCGAATGTTGAAGAAGAACATCATTTAAAAATTTATGGTAGAAACCACTCTCTGTTATCCTTCTTATCAACACATTGAGCGTCTTAAGAAAATAGTGCCCCTTTCTCATACATATTGTAGGTTCGAGGTCTAGCAAACCCACATTTTCTCTTATAGTGTCTATCATGTGCATTTGCATTGGATAAAGCGCAAACAACAGTCTTTCAGGCGTAAAAGAACTGCAGTTACGATAGTATGCAACCTTCAGCACGTTATCAGTCATGTTAAAAGGTTGCGGCAGAATCAGTTTGCTATATAGTTTAGCAAATACTGGTTCTTCTAAGTTCTTTTTCACAAGTGCTGCTATAGTTTCGTGTACTCGAATTGGAAGCGACAGTTCAGCAAACTCTTCCAATGACTCGATCTTGTCTTCAAATACAGGTTGGGTCAAAACACTAATAAGTTTACCCTGAAACACATTATATAACTGCATGTAGCAAATCAGATATGACAGCAAAATTATTTTCAACGTGCTGGTTGTGGGTTTAACGTGGCTAGAACTGCAAAGCGTATAAGTTGCTACAACCAGGAAGCAATTCTGGATGCTTCTAAAATGTGTTCGTTCAAAGATCTGTTTTCCAACAGCCCAGCAGATGGTGGTTGTTCCAAAAAACAATCCGACTATTGCTCTCCATACCGATATTTGAAAAATAGAGCTAATTACTTTAAAACTTGAAATCTTTGGCGCACTAGGCAATATCCAAATTGTACGATCGTGAAAAAGATAGTCGCTTACATCATATTCGTCATATATCTGAAGGGCACGCATTCCTTCATAAAATAATGTTATATCCTCCTTGTGGTCATTGATAATAGAATCTAGCTTGATTTCTGGAATTGTCAACATTTTAGTTTTCAATATTTTGGTTACTAGTATCAGCATGCTATATGTAATACCATGGGTGGCCTTCATATATGCTTCTTGAATATTAAAGATATTCGGACTGAACAGTTTCAGCATGCATCCTTCTAACCTTTTTATGGTGTTGTTAAAAGTGACATTTATTTCACTGTTGCAGCTGTTAGCATGAGCTAATATTGCTCTCTTTCCACAACCGTTTTGAACATTAAAAGCGTCGGCCGTGTAGAAAGCCGGTTGAAGTGGTTGGTAGCTTAACAAAACTACATTCATTAGATCGAAACTCCATAAAATTTCAAATATTGCATGGAGTTGTTTACTTGCAAATAAAACCACAAGGAAGCGCCCTCTTGGGCTAGCGCTTTTAGACCACATAGAAGATCTGCTTAACGTTGCTATTGTTCTGTTCAAGGACGCGGAGTTTTTAGTAAAAATAACATAGTCATTTGATGGTATAAATGCGATGCTAATGGATGTACTCAATGAGATGATAAGACGGGGATTGTTAATTTCGGGTGGAATAAAAACATCGGTATCGTTTTCAAAAATAAATTGCAATGTTCCATTGTTAGCAAATAACTTTTGAACTAAATTTACCAGACACAGTGTATGCCTCGAAGCTGAAACAATATTATTTTAAGGAACAGACTGAGGCGCTCCATTTTATTTTTTTGTCATTGCGATGAGCTTCTTGAACATTTATTCGTCAAGTAAATTGAGCTATATGACTACGGTACGTTGATAATCCATTAGAAAGCAAAAAGGAATATTTCGAGTTCTTGTAGAAATTATTATTTACACTATAAACATGTACTCATTATTGTAAAAGGAAAGTAACCAAGAGAAATAATAAATAAAGAGTGCACCGTTAATATATTCACTCATAGGCTACATAATATAATTTCACCGACAAGCACTTTCAGTTGAGCCGTCTAATTTAACAGTAAGAAACTGCGGTTAGAAAGCGATAAACGGCTTGGAAGAATGTATAGGAAGTTTATTTTTCAGAAAATTCGCTTGTCGTAAATATGCCGATATGAAGAAAGTTGATTTAACCCAATATATCTGAAAAATAGTGAGATTTAGGATTTTGGTATTTTGCCTGTGCAGTCTTTACTTGGACAAAAATTAAATTCCATTAAAAATACATTAACGCCACCACCTGCCGATACTAAGAAAAACCTCTTTCTCCTACTGCTTCCCTTCCTCATTCTTCTCATCTTGCTGTCACTTCTCTGCCTTCCCCAGCCCCTAGTCATGGCATTGCCAATTCCCCAATTCTTCATATTCTTGTATTAGATATTTAATTTCTCGGTCTGTTTCCTATTACGTTTAACCATACTTAATTTGGGTTAATACTAAGAATAATACGTAACACTTAGTTTATTCAATTATTAATGATAAGTCTTACAGCTACCTACAATTACCAATCATAAAAGTTTTAGAATTAACTACAATTACCAAAGATAAACTTCCTACAACTACTACAACTATCAAGGATTCTTCGCATCCGAAGCCAGAAGAATCATCAGCGGCTCATGTTCAATTACCAAATCAACAACCTAATTAACTAAGGTTACTAATCGCACAAGCCTAAATCCAACGCCAAGAAAAGCTACAAGCAACAACTGCAAGATGGAAACTACAAAAAAGACTTATTCGTCCGGGAAGGTATGAATAATACTGGAGAAGCGACGATACCTAGCTACTGAATCAACTTTCCGCAAATTGTAGCAGCCAGGTGGGTGGGAAAAAATAAAGCGCCTGCAAATTTCATTCACGATAAGCAAGAAAACTAAATTGAATCACTGATACTGATACGGAAAGAATTTCTGCCGGACAAGACGACAGGCGTATGAAACAATGACTGAAATTTTAGTTATTCAACAAAACTTTCGATAAAGCATTCGTAACCAGTGAACATAACTGTACAAGAATGTTTTATGACTTCAAAATTATCAAAATATCTGACTAGTGGAAGGACCTCACGATCCTACATGAGGAAGTCAGATGTGAACAAGATTTGTTTGAGAATTACTTTAAAAAAGATCTCTACGCCTAAGCGTCTAAACTCAAGCTTGATGTAACCAGGTATTATATAAAATCACAAACGGTAGGGCTTTAACACACTGCTATCGTAGGAACAATGATACAGTCTAAATGTGTCGTTAGGCATATTAATATTCAAAAAGCCAAATCTCACCTTAATCACACCTCAAATGTCCTGCAACAGATAGTTGGTCGACTATTGCTCAAGGAGATGGGGTGGTTCAAATTAACACGACGTTAATCAGGGCGAGATGCTGTCACACTGAGGGGTGGCTATAATTGAGATGAAACGGGGGACGGGCGCTACGAGT
Source organism: Agriotes lineatus (assembly GCA_940337035.1). Classification (NCBI taxonomy): domain Eukaryota; kingdom Metazoa; phylum Arthropoda; class Insecta; order Coleoptera; family Elateridae; genus Agriotes; species Agriotes lineatus. The sequence goes on from OW679203.1 coordinate 75,316,323, forward strand.
TTTATTAATAGGGAATAAACCAAGTTTTTTCAACGACCCCTACCCCTGTAGAAACTCGAAATCGAAAGGTAGTTGCTTCGCTTCGGTATTTATGTGACACGTTTTAGCTGTTTCTCGAACCTACTTTGGTTGGTTTCCCTTGCTTTCACCAAGTCACATTACATTTATTACACCAAAGGAAGTATTAACATATTTAAATATCAATCAAAGGTACCATAGATGAAAAACTTGAGCGTTAGAAATTAAATTGCATCTATTAAGAATAAATAAGCAAGTAAATATATTGTACATAAATAATCAAAATGGGTTAGTGTTTCTGTATTATCTTAGAAGGTAATTAAACATGAAGCAATTAAAGTTTGTATGTGTTGGTAAACGGATACCAAATGTTTAAAAGACGCGGGCGTTTTGAACGAGCGACACAATTCTAATTATAGTTACAAACAAGGAAAACGTAGATCACAGTAACCTGGATTGAATTTAGCCATTGCTACAATTACATCACGTCGCACAATGTCAAAGTGCGTAACACTTTATGGTTTAGTGATTCACCGCACTAATTTTAATTCACAATACCTGCTCGATGTTTGAGTAGCTGGCACGTAATGGAAGCTTGTAGCGGGGCAGATGAAATAAACAACGTAGGCTGGCAGCAGTGGCAATAATAACAGGGGGTGGATTCTTTCGGCGATGACGGGAACAGTATGGGGGTCCCCGTATTTAGCAAGTATTGATGTGGGTATGACAACCACTACTGTTATCTCATCTCGGAATGTGGAACTTTAGAAACCTCTCTTTCTTCCGCGATCCGTTACGACAATGACTGCATCAATTACTTCTATACGACAGAGTTAATTGGCACTATTCATGCTGCCACGGAATACCACGGAAAACACACACCCTTGACTTAAAATGGTAAAAACACAAACACTAGCTCTTTATATTTATGCGTGCAAGCGTCATATCAAGAATTTTGGAAGAGGAAAGTTACGCTACGGAATCACCTGTGCGCTTCATCTGACTTAAACAAAAACGTTGCTGTCGCACAGGATCAGGCCAGCACTGGCGCGCTCAGTGCAGCTGCTAGAATTTGCAGGTCTGGATCTGTCGTTAAGCCAGCGACGCCTTGGAGCCGCTAAGCTTATAAAAATAAGTTGTCATAGAGTATACGTGGCGAATGGTAAGTCCGGGAACGAATATTTGAAAAACAGCAAGGCGTGTTATAATTAAGAAGTGCAGTTCGATTAGCGAGACCCCGATAGATGTCGCCAAGTATTCAAATATAGACTAACGTCGAGCTTAATTATGACGGGAGAACCGCTGATGTTTGAAATGGTAGCGCGGAGTAATCTATTTCTAACAACAATTCACACACCAAACGCAAACATTACTTCGTAATCTCAGATTAACTTTGAAACTAACTCACTTTGTTCAAGATATGTTAAATCTGTTTGTTAATAACAATATCTGTTTTTTTGTAAACACCTTAAGGATGAATAACCCAACATCTAAATTCCCAACTGTCACTGATCGTGATCTTGAGTCATTTATGTCTCTGTGAAAGCTCTTACCAAGACTATATGTCGTCTCAATAGCATTGTATTGACAGTGGTCTAGATGTAATCTAAGAAGTTTGTAGATATGCTATTTAGCATGTAATTAGCAATATATTTTTATTACATCAAGCAGTCTTAAGCAAATAAAACAATTTGTTTAGCAAGTTGTTTGTCGAAGTTAATTTTATGTCTTGTTAAACCTTCTAGAATGTGTCTTTTATTGGATGAAAAATTTTGTGGCCTAGCTATAAGCATCAAGTGATGGAAAGTGTAAAATTGAGAACTTTTTGCGGTTCCCTTTAATGTTTGATGGATTGTTTTGTCAATTTTAGGCATTGCACGTTTGGACTCTTAAACATGTGCCTTAAATATAGTGAGTAAACTGTACATTCATCTGAGGAGTGTCGGATTTTTAAAGTTGTTTTGTTCATATTTTATTATGTAGCCACTTGCACTTGTTATTACTAATGTAATTTTAAGATTTGGAGCACTTTTATTACTTAAAATTTATTTTATGCCTAGACAGCATTTAGCAAAGAAAGTGGGGGGGGGGGGACGTCCCTTTGCAGTAATATTATGTTGATTTGATTTCAGTTCAATATCACAGGAAGCTAAAAACCACTCATAAAGTCCCAGAACAGCAATCTATAATCATTTACAAACAACAAAGCAGACTGTGGAGTTCGAAACAAATACATTGGCATTGAGATGATATCTCAACCATCTGTTTTACCAGCAATAGCAAAATAAATGCCAGCTCGAACGTTGTTTACAGGAAACCGACATGTATTTTGGTCAAGTACTTTGTTGCGCTTCCTAAAGTTTGCCTTTTATTTCATATAAAATGTTAAAGACGTGCTTTGGTTTGTACATCTTATGGATCGTAGTGTTAATGGATGAATTCGACCACAGGCGGTTTGTGTTTAACGTAAGTAAAAAATTATTGACACTTTAGGCCAGTCAAGCGATTGCCATTAAAATCAGAAAAATTTGCACAGTAATTTTTTCCATAAGTGAATGTGAAAGTCATCTAAAAGTCGTAAGAAACTACCAATGTTTTTAACAAATCGTAAAGACAGTGATACCTTTTTAAGTATTTTATTAAAATTGAGAATTTTTAATTAGGCAGTTGTAAATTCCGAAGTGCTTTGCCACCAAATTTCATGTTGTAAGATATCACTATTCAAAAACAAAATAACGTGTACAGCACGTATGAAAGCAGTTTTGTTACTCGATTAACTAATCAGCCTTCAAACTCATAAAAAAAATCAATTTCATCACTAGTTGTACAAATAACTACGAAGCTATTGTTTATAGACATGTTAATTAAAACTATGTCTGTTCAAAACCGTGAATATAGACAGATTCATTCTTAGAAATTGATCTATTTTGCAGCAGAACTATTTTATTATGTGATCTATATAAACCTTGCATTTATTAAAATTCACAAATATATTTCGGTTTATTTTCTTTTTGTAATGATATTTACCTCAGTGCTAATTTTTTATAAAAATTAGGTGTTAGATGCAGTGTTATAGTTGATTTACATTCAAACCTATGGCATACGTTTTGTGTATGCCTATATTTTAGGTTATAGACTTCTTGTCTTTTAAATTCAGTTGGACTCCTATTACTGTTACCTACTACATTGTATACTATTTTAGTTGTTTTTCTTATACAAGGCGGGATTGAATATAGCAATAACAAGATAACTGATATAGTAGTTATTAATTTAAACAACATATATCGCCTTGTCACAAACTACAAATAGTGTTTAGACTAACGATACCTAATTGACATGACCAGATTGAAATCGACCCATACAAACGTTCAGGCTACATGGATAATTCAGAGGTCCGACTAGCTACAATGAAGACGGCGTGCAGTTAGTAAAAGGCGTTGAAATTACTAGCGGACGCCAAGCAGTTTTCAACGCAACGGATAAACTCAACTCAATACAACGTGAAATAGAATCAAAAAATTTGTCGCATAAATTACTTGCATTAGCCATACATAAGACCAATGTTAACATAATCAATAAACAGGGTTATATTAAGAACGTCGATTCTGGTACAACAAAATAATTACAAGCACTCGCCTAAGTTACAGGTAACCCAATGTCACAGACGAAAGTTACGGACACAGACAATTCCACTGTTACAAGGTAAACTACAAGAATTTTAAAGCATCAGTGATAGGTTGCAAGAAATCGCAACGAAAAAGTGTTGCCCAAGCAACGCCATTAGCGTAACACAACAGAGTTAAACGTTTAAGCCGCCAAGAAATCTATTGCTATTAGAGTGGCTTCAAAGCAAGAAGTACATAGGCGTGGCTACAGTTATGCGCCAATAGACGGTATCAGTGGCGTAGCAATAGGAATTTTTAGGAGGGCACATTAAAATTCCCATTTTAAAGGAAAACTTTTCATGCTGATTTATTTTTGGTTTCAAATGCTAAATAAATTAGCATGTCATAAGAAGTACAAGCTCTACTAGACGCTCGCGAGGCCGCCCTCCGCTAAACGCTTTCCGCGGCGGGAGGACTCGCCGTGCGTCATCCGCTCCATTCCGCGCGAGGAATTATTACTAAATTTGCCCGTTTTGCTGTGAATTTTTGTCAAAGCTGTGCATGGAACTTCGCCATTTGGTCGTGGCAGCATTTCAGACAACAGCTGGGAATCTGGCAGAGGGCGCAGGCCAAAGGCTCTTGAATACGCGTTTGACCTGAGAAAGTTCGAATATGGCGCTACGGACAATAAATGACTAACCCCAATGCGTCATGTAGCTACCAGACTGTAAGGTGCTCGCCCAAACTCCTTTTTGATATTATTAACGGGTTAATAATCACGGAAACATGTAAACAAAATGACACGACGAACGGCAATGAACTGAATACAACAGCGGAAATCACCTTGTTGAACGTAATGGACTCGTCCGGACGTTTCTAGCGTTCTGCGCATCTATGACGCGGTGTACTTTACAAACTGAAAGACTTCTAAGTAAGTACGCTAAATTAGCAAGCAATTATAAGCTTACTGTAACACCATAAGCCAAAAGTAGCAAGTGATTAAAAAAATACTACCATAGTGGCAGAAATTTAGTATGGATAGATAAGATTAGCTGGTGAACTAGAAATAATATACTGTAATGGTTTACTGCCCACAGCAATTCTAATTGCCGAATTAACTAAACGAATAAAGTCAAAATGGGCACAAAATTAAATATTTCATTTATTGTAAGATAATCAGTACTTTACATTAATAAATGCATTTGATGTGAGCAGCAATAACTAATAATTTGAGGGGTAAAAGTTAGCACGAGATAAGGCAGGTTTTAGAAGAATTACGTTTAGAGTTTCAGATATGATAAAAGTTGGGAAGGACCAATGCAATTTAATTTGTGACTGACGGATTTGAGCTTATTAATGTCAAATATAACGTGAATAAGATGATAAAGAATGGATTGCTAAAGACAGAAAGTATATGAACGTTGTGTATTAAAAGTGTATAAGCCAGCAAACGGCAAATTAGCTGAAAGGTAAACGAAACAGTGCTAGCAAAGCAATAACTGCAATAGAGCAATGAAAAAATGTAAAGCAACCGATCGAAAGACAATTAGTGAGACTCTAAAGGAACTCAGGGGTATCAGTGCATTATAAACCAAAGTGATTTAAAAGCAGAGCAAAGTGTAGCGACATTTATTTCAAGAAAGAGACAATTTTAGTAGTCAAGCAAGGTCATGACATCAAAACTGTAGTGTCCATAAGGTCAAACATGTTATCAATCCTAATTTATTTTATAAAATTGAAAATCTAGTTGCTAAGTTACGAGACAGTCTTTTGTTTATTATTACCAAAAAAACTTGTAAAATTTGTGCTGGCGGCAAGTCTGCTCTCAGTTGTGAATACATTTTCTAAGTGAAAGGTTTATCTGTGATCCCAAAAGTGTGCTTTTATATTCACAAATCTGCACAGCACCTGTGAGTGTAAATTTCGTTTTGATAAGTGATCCCGGTGAAGAGGGAAAGCAGGCTGCAAGATTCGCCCAGGTGCGGTTAACATCGAGGTCCTTCTACGATTAGTTGGAAGTATCGGCCAGCAAGAATTTTATGTCCAACGTGTAGAGCAGTTCCTCCTGTGTCCAGAGTTTTGGAGCAGGAAGCCACCACGCGAGTTGCCATAGACGAAGCGTCCCTAGAAAGCGTATCACGCCTGCGAAGCAGCCCTTTTCAAGATAATTTCACACGGAAAGCGTTGGGGTAGGTCCATTATTTTCGAATCTCGTCAAGATTAGACTGTGTACGAGGTGTAGAGGCATATTCCATTTCCCAGATCCATTCCAGAGAGGTTTTTATCGAAGAATCGTCCCTTAAAAAAGCGATTTGGAGAAGATTTCAGCCGGATGCAGTCCTCAATTTATTGCAAATAGGTAAAATATAGAAAGAGCAATAAATATTTAATTTGGTAATACTCGTAAATATCATATTCTTTTAATTTTTCCTGATATTGACAGGCAACTAAAACAATTCAAAAAGTGTAGTATACATTGTCCTAATTATAAATTTTGTATTTTTATTAAAAACCCCTTTTATAAAGTGAGGGTGCTATTACAATACACAGGTTTGCGTTTAGCATGGATAACACAGCCTTTTGTTTAGACACTAAAAAAATAATGCGAGAATGCACCGGGAAACAGTAATATTCGGCGTTCAGCTACCCAAAGAAGTTTATGCGACGGGGCTTGGTAAAGGCTTTCGGAAATCAGCTGCACAACTATGGCGCTCATCTTTGAGCACTCCGGCAATAAATAGAAAACACCAACAAATGCTTCCACTTGGCAGTGGTTTTGAGAATCTGCCGCCAAACTGAAAGCACAACCTTTAACGCTTCCAGAGTCCAGCTTTATATATTTGTAATGCGAGTGGCTAATTACAATAATAAACCAGAGAGAATAAATACACACTTGCCTTAAACTTATGGCTCTAAAGCTCGATACGCACGCTGATAAAATCTACAATCAGGTGCAATGGGTAAACAAAACCTAATAATATCTATTAGGTCTTCACAAATCACTATCAAACAGTCTTAAGCTAGGGTAAAGGTTAACAGCTTAATATTGCGTGCGATCGGCTTAAGGAATGCTAACAAAAGTAAAAGAAGACAAGGGCGCAATTAACAAAACACGCCGTGTATCTGTAAAGAACACCTGCAAATCATCGAAGACATGACCTAGTTATGTCCGAAAAATAAACCGATAATTTGCCTCGCACAAGTTGAAGGTTGACAAACGAGTTCTGTGACCTTAAAGGGTAATCCGTTAGAACGAGGTTAGCCAATATAGCATGCGAGGGATGGGAAAATTAAAGAGCAATTGAAGGATGGCGCTTTCTAACAGTAACAGCCCTCGAACTTGTTGTGCTATTACTTTAAGAAGTTGTTTAAACGTTAAACACACTGCTATGTCGTTTGCAGTTCCTACTATTTGGTGAGAGCGAATGGAACATATAAAGTACTGCTAGTTTTACTGCAAGAAAATTTTCAAGTTTTCCGCCATAAATAATAAGAAACTTACATATCGGTAGTGATAGTCTGGAAAATTCTACTTCAGATGTTTTGAGAAAGTGCGAGAGATTCAAGGCTTTCGGAGACAACAAATAACTTTAACAGTGGACGAAGAAGAATAGCAAAGGCAACCGACTTCTCAGTCGGAGCTGGTCGTGGGTTGAATGAGAAACTTTAATATAATAACTACGAAAAAATATGGGCGTCAAGTAGCAACTAACCCAGGTACTTTGCTAAACGAAAAAGGTACACGTCGAAAAGGCACTACTAAAACAATTCCTGAAAAAGGGAGAAGACGACAAGGGCAGATAAATAAAATCCTAATGCATTAGTACGGGCCCAATAAATAACTTCTTTAAAAAAATACCCGGTAATACATGTATATGCATACATATACAAAAATAGTAACACCAGATCATGTACAATAGTAAAGGGTGCTTAAAGTCAACAATTAGATTAAAGCAAGTAAAAGTTAAATATATAATAGTAAAAAGTAATCATCTAAATTGACGGTGGTATGAGCAATTCATATTAATGAAATGTTAGACGGGACTTTATAATGAGGTCACGATATTATCAAATAAAAGCGCATAAAATAGTAGCTTTACTTATCAAAGGTTACATTTTAGGTTTGGAATGAATATAACCCAAAACCCATTAATGCAAGAATTTTCACATGAGTAAATTATATCATTAATAAACAAATGATAAACCCTAGAGAAGCCATGTACGGAATATGCTTAACAGATATTCCAAATCATAATCAAATCTACTACAAAAAGAACTATTTACGCAATATCTGCAAGTAGGGGAATAATTAAGGTTAATTCAAGTGAGCTAATCTCTCACAAATTTGGTGTAAAATCCCAGACATTGAATTTCTAAAAGTAAGTTAAAGCCTACAGAATCGCTTTACAAAAAAAAACATTACAATTTATTTGTATGTATGTATGTATGTATTATCTGTAACCGTTTTTACCTACCAGTACAAAGGCTGGTGCTTTGTACTCGCGTATCTGACGGTGCAGTGCTCAACTTGCCACCTTTTCGGGTTGCAAAGTTGGAGCGCTCCTTTTGAGCATGCGTAGAAACCATTCTGTTAGGTGTGTGTGCTGGTGATGTGTTGATCTTGTTACCCTATTTCTTAGGTATGTGGTTACGAGTAGATCATAGTTAATTTGGTGCCCAAGTGTGAATGATCTCACCGAACTCGATACCGATTGCCAAGGCTACGGAAAAATTCCGCCCACCGTAGCATTCGAACCGAAGGCTTGCTTAATGCCAGCCTAACGCTCTACCAACTGCGCTACACGGATTCTTAGAATTTATTTGAATGTTTTAAAAATCACGTTGATGATACGTGAGGCGCACCCAATTCAAGAAAAATCCCAAAAATAAATTTGACATTGTTCAAATCTGTAAACACTGATCTAAGTGATTCAAGATAATTGCCCCATACCGATAGGCTACTATGATATACCTACTATATTTATTTTACAAATCACATCTGGCACACAAAGCTTATCGACAATTAACATGAAACTCTACAAATTTCAATAAATGCAATTTTGGCACGTTATGTAAGGACCTGTTATAATGCAAGGGAGCATTTGCTGCTTATCAGGTATAATTTCTGAAAATTTCTGTTTTTGAGACATCGCCAAAAATACTTCTTACATGAACATCATTTAGCACCCACAAACGAAAATGTAACATGAAATTGATTCTTCAAAACGGGTTTATAACAATGACCCCAAATTAATAGAAAATGTTACTCCAAACATTTATTTCTTTCTTCATCAGCGCAAATGCAGAAGAAATAATCACCTGAAATTTTTTTTTGAAAAACCTTAAAAATTCAGGAGAAGCAACCACAATACTTGTATTTAGTATTTTCAACGTCCAACCCAATGAACTAATGTATCTTATACGACAATTGAACTGTATTAATATAGTTTTATTAATTAAATCTTTAAGTGCTTAACCTAAAACTATTCCTTAAATACTTTAAGTAAAACTCTGGTATTAACATATTTTTATTATGTTAAACTATCATTACTCATTAGAACAAGTCTCCTCCCCAAAACCCTTAGCCAATGTTTTCCTCACCTCCGTAAATTTCCAAGGAATCGTCCACCTGGCTAACCCCGTCATTGTTCTTAATAAAAGTAGTTTCGACTAGTATGAGAGAAAATTCACATATAATAAATTATACATAAATAATGACAATAAACGAATTATTTAAGTAAAACCTTTAATGTCACGACACTCATATGTAAATCTGTTGATTAAATTTAACATATTCCAGCAAGATGACTACTTGATGGACTTCGAACGAATAGAAGTACACAGATATAATAAGAGGGATGTAAAAAAGTTCACAATTGTTACTTTTAAGTACAACCGTACCTGTCCGCTTGTCAATATGACATTTTCCTTTAAGACAGATATTAACGATGACTTTCAGGTATGGTCGGCTACTGCCTTGAGATACAGTTTTACATACAATATGAATTTTTCCAGTTAGTCATACAAGCCTATAAATTTATGAGTAACGAGTATCGCTTGTTTCCCATCCGATTCCAAGTGGGCTTCTGCGAGGTAATACATAAGAACATGTGCGGAGCTGCAGCTATGCTAAAATGTGGAAACTTTACAAGGTGTTATGCTGAAAAGGTATACTTAAGTATATAATATTTAGATAAAATATTATCATTGTTAACTGCAGGTTTAAGCGTATTTATTTAGAGTTGTTCTCACTATCATTTCTTTCACGTTTTCTGTTTTCTCAGCTACACAATATTTCATTTTCTTCTTTGATATTTGGTTTTCCGTTTTTGTTATGTGTTGATATATTTCTCTGTATTTTTAATTCTTCTATTTCTTTCTTTTTATAAATTGGGCGATTACGTTAATACTGATACTACTTTATTAAATTTTATCGTTATTTACAGTTGTACTTCAATTTAAATGTTGGTTTCATGGTTTCATATAATTAATTATATTTTTTCATATCCTGGTCTATGTGTATTTCTTTATGTACTGATAACTCATCCTAGAATATGAGAATAGTAACTTCTGGCACTGATGCGTCCTTTATGACTACCTATTTTTAAATGCACCTATTACATCTTTTCTCGGGAATGCTAAGGCTTATATATTCGATGTTGTAGCATGCATAGGTATATTATAATTTTCCGTTATTGGTTTTCAGTGCATATCAGTGTGAATTTTCAATAAGAACTGCAAATAATTTTTTTCCAAAAACGTCTAGTTTGTCTTATGTCACCTGAATAAATGTCGATTTTACCTTTCTATTCTTTTCTGGCTTCGTCAATATACTATACTTACTAGGATTTACAATCGGCAGTAAGTAACATTCGTTTCATCTTATGCTCTGCATCCACCACTGAAACGCCTTTGGTGGTCCTTGCCACTTTATGTGGTTTAGTAACAGAATCTCAGCTTACATTACCGGAAATAATAAGAAATTACTTCGTTTAAATACAAGTCGTGTTACCCCTACCTTGTGTCAAGGTTGTGTTAAAAAGGAAGAAGCAGGGTGTTAAAATAAGCGCTTATGGAAGAAAAAGGATAATCTTCGTTTCGACTGAAATAATTCAAGCGTTTATAAATCTTTCTGCTAAAGAAGCATGATGATTTGCAGGTAAGCTAAGCTTCATCAAGAAATATCTTATAACCGATATCGAATTTTACTAAACGTCCCGTTTTACCAATGTACACAGTATCACAGTGTAAACTGGCGAACATTTTGAATTTTAATTTCATGTCCCTGCGAAAGGTGCTTATTTAAACTTGACCAAAATTCACTAAATTTAATTTCAAACTGGTTGTCTCGGGTAAAGCTCAGATGCCAGGATCCGTTCTACTCAAATATATAAAATACAGGAATAACGCATTGTAGAAGTAAATCGTCTACTGGTTTTTAACTATGTACAAAATAATTCTTGATTAAGACAAAATAGTATTATGTTCATAAAATATTGTAAAACAAAATTTTTTCGGCACTTTGCTTTGCTCTGTTGTTGCCCCTGGAACCTCTTAAAGAAATGTGTGCTCGTAGGTTTGGATGAGCTAGTTCCGATGTACGTGAACTGGAAACGATAAACCTGAAACAAACTGTATTTGCTCCGGCAAAGATGGCAGTAGACTGATTCTCATTTTGAACATCTAGCTCTGCATGATCATTTTCCAACGACGTAAAGCTACAGGATCATAACAGTGTTCTGGTACTACCTCCTTGTTGTAAGGGCATATTCCACCCTTCTTGAAACCGTGGATAATAATGTCTGGTTGCAGTTCCAGCCAGCAAACTTCTAACAACTCTGAAAATTGCACCCTAGGTATTTTCAAACCTATATTTTGTCGTTGCCATTTAACTAGTTTATTGTCCCACTTACTTTTAAGGGATTTAAAAACTGCTAAGTCTAAGGGTTGCAATAAATGAGAAGTATGTGGGGGAAGTTTCAAAATCGTTATGTCTTCTTTACGAGCTAAAGCAACAACAACGTCTGAAACGTGAGTGCTATGGCCGTCATAGATAAGTAGAATCGGCCTTGCAGTGCCCATAGCCGGAAGTAATAGGTCCTTAAAGTAGTTATAAAAAATCTGAGTTGTCATCCAACCAGATTTTGAAGCAGTATAAGCTGTACCCTCAAATCTGTTTATTTGTGGTACCCATGCAGTCCAAATCGCTTTAGCCTTATAAACAATTAGTGGAGGAGCTTTTGTACCAGCTCCGTTGACAGCAGCTAAAACTGTGGTATTTTCGCGGTCAGGGCTACTGGTTGTTCGTGATGATGACTTACCCTTAGCCCCCACAACTTTCGTTCTTGATGGATCTAGACAAAAGCTTGTTTCGTCCAGATTCCATATTCTCTCAGCTTGATTCATCAAGTCCAATTCGTTTAAAGTATTCTGCAACAATTCGAAGTAGGCGTATATTATATAAGGGTCAGTCGCTTTTTTTCTCGAGTATTCAACGCTTTGCGGTTTTTTTAGAGAGAGATTATGGCGTCTCTTAAAGTTAAGGAAACAATCTTCCCCTGGCATGTTATCTTTAAATGATGTTTTCAGTTCATTTCGCTTTATAAACTCGCATACCATTTCCATAACTTCAGAACGACTTAAACCAAAACCCCATGTTTCTAATGTCTTCAACCCACTCGCCAGTGTTTCTTCATTTGACAGACCAATAACTGGTGGTCTTCCAAAGGACTTACTTTTTAGTCCACGTCTACCTTTAAGATGATCTCGAAGAGTCCCTAACGGTATGTTATAGAACTTTGCTGCAGATGCTGGACTTTTAAGTCCGTGTTTAACTTCACTAACGGCACGTTCTAAAGTTTCTGGTGAATAATTTTTGGCTCGATTACTTTTTCTCTTGTAACAGCGCACCATTTTTATCTGCAAAACATTTCATTTGTAATAGGGGTAAGTGCACACCACCACATGCACTTGCCCCAGGGTATATTATAGCGGGAGAAGTGCACACCCCATTGGTATAATGTTCTAGGTTATGGGATATAGAATTATGATTACAGCATCTTAAAGTATACCTAAAGGCAAGCGCCATACAATATTTCCAACGATAACTTACCTCCTCTGCTATTTGCAGTGCTTCAATAAACAATTTCTGCGGTACTCGCTTCAACAGTTCGTGGCACACGTGCTGCAGATCTGTCAATTGTTCAAACACAAAAACCATCAACTTTACCGACCCTGGTAGGAAACCTAACTACTGATTAATCCAGGCGTCCCTTCGGTAGATGGCGCTCTAATCATTGCCTAACTAAGGTCACTAAATCACGTTAGCTGCGCTAACACAGGTAGGGAAACTCGGCGTTATTTATGTCAAACCAAACTCGTTTTTGTCAGTGGCGTACCCAATCAGTTTATAGGTTATAACAGAAATAAATTGAAGTTTGTGTACCTAACGTGAACGCAATAAACAAATATTACATAAAGAATTATTTGTAAACGTTTTCCACCTTAAAAAAATCATTATCACAAATATAAAGCTTTAGCGAATATTTTGTACCGCTCGCTGCATTTCAATACTTCGGTACCTCACATACATGTAAATGATGCATGTCGTCTAGTGGTCTATTTATTTTTGTCAACCACTTCTGCCATGTTATGCTATTTCCTCGCCCTTAATTTGCAATGAGTTATTCATTAAAAAGTATTGCTAAATATTGCAGTTTAAATTACCTTCAGGGACTTGAAACAGCGTATAACCTTTTATGCTGTTGTTCAGGCAACGTTTAACGCAGCAAATGAAAACCATAATGCTATTAAATATAAATACGTTTTGACAAAATTAGTCGGGATAACTAAGGAATCCGAAATTACAATCATCTCTTCAGGTCATAATTAAGGTGATCTGTAATCGTGAAAAATTACCTTTGATATTTCTCCAGATCTTCAAGTTTCAGGGTCAGTAGACGAAACACATTTTAAATTGCGGTTAAAAACGATCATCTGCCTAACTTACAACCTAGAGAAAGGATTGTGGCATCGCATTCGAAGGATATATTAATAATAAGCAAAAATATTTATGCCCTTACTAGTAGCGCTTATGGTAAATTTGACATTGACAAACTCGTTTTTTGAACCTGTCAAAGGGTGTTTCCCTACCTATGTTAGCGTAGCTAACGTGATTTAGTGACCTTATGCCTAACTAAGGTCACTAAATCACGTTAGCTAGCGTAGCTAACGTGATTTAGTGGCCTTATGCCTAACTACAGTCACTTTATATACAACAGTCTGGCCATATGAAATGTCACTTATGACATAAGACAGAATATGGCCGCCTTCAGTGGCGGGTCAAAAGCAGTGGCGGGGTTAGCGTTGGAAAATAGTTTAATTAAATAAATGCTTAGTATAAGTAAATATATGACTAAATAGTAAAACAAACAATGTCGTATCAATGAGATATTATAAATTTTATTTACAGTTAGTGCTCACATACATAATAGCAAATCTACAGAACTTACAGTGATCCCAAAACTAATAAAACAGTGAGTATACAGTCTAATACGCTTAAAATTACTTTTCATAACTTCCCACATAATTTATATAGCCTACATTGTGCATTGCCACAGAAGTACAACTGTATTTGCTTCGTTGTGTATTTTGCTTTTTCGTTTTGGTTTCAGCTATTCTTAAACGAACAGCGATAACTTTGGATATAATAAACTTTTCTAATTGATTAAAAGTTGCAATACGTTTTACATCAACAATATGCATTTACATTTAGATTATATTCTGACCTGTTGTGTTATTCTAATATGCTCGATTAACCTGTTTGACTACAAGCCCCGCATTTTAATTTCTAGGGAAGCTTTTCATCTTAATACCATGTTCATACCTATTTTTGCATTCAAATGCACAAGACTCCATACCTAAAATTTAAACGTCGATAAAATCAGTTTTTCGAACGGATAATGTTATTTTAAAATTTTACCAGTTGTTTATAAAGACATTGGTATTTTCAATGGCTGTAGGCTCCGAAGCAGACGATGAGAAGGTAAATAATGTTAGAAGAGCATTATCCTTACGCTTTTTTGCCACCAACTCGTGCTTTCTCACACATACAATCTGCAAAATGCTTTTCACAAATTCTTGAATTTCCATTCGGGTACCAATTTTCTCTATTATTTTTGTTTCCATAAGTCCCGTCTGTCCCTATTCCTAAGGAAAGTTTCCGTTGCACACATTTTTCAGATTTGCTTTTGCATCCGACTGCACAGCAATACTTCATATCTGAAGAAAATGTTTGAAATTGATAAATTTCTTTAAACGTTGTCAGCTTACCGTTAATAAATTATAGTTCTAGTTGTTTCTAAAAATTATGATCAGATTTTAACTATGTACTCGCATTTCAAACGATTTTTCTTGATTGAATGTCAACTTATTTTATTTGAATCAATGTGACTTTGACATTTGTGAAATTTAAATCTTATTGTCAAAATGACGCAAGACATAAAATGGCGGCACCAATGAGAATCGTGACCATATATGTCCAGACTGTTAACGTTAGTGTATATAAAGCGACTGTATGCCTAACTACAGTGGCTATATACAAGACAGTGTGGCCATAGGGATGTCTTCGCCGCTATTGGTCGACGCGAATATCCGCCATTAACAGGCAAAATATTTAGTTACTTTTAAGTTGTTCTCAAAGAGGTTGGTAGAACCTGTTCATTTGGTTATGGAAGAAAATAAAACCTTTCAAATCTGACAATTGTAAATTGTCAGTGTCAAATAATTCATTAGCGTCACAAGCGGGTGAAATTTTATCATCTATTGCCCTGAAAAACTAATATTCTGCACAGTATTTAAATGTGACAATTTAGAATTGTGCTATTGTTGTACCTAATAGCACAAGATGCGTTCGACTTGGAATGTATGATGAAGAGATTACATCGGTGCTACGATGAATGGGGCTTTAGCATAAGTTTAGAGAAAACGGAGTATCTATTTAGTAATCAACTCGGAAGCACAATATGAAGTCTTAATAAATGAAGATGTCGCAGTAAAACAAGTAGAAAGGTTTAAATACCTCGGTGCTACAATACAATCGATGAAAAAGGTTTGGGAACAGAAGAGATCAGAACTCGAATAGTACAAAGTACTTAAAATCAATTTGATAGGACAATACCTACTACCTCTAACAAAAACAAAAAAAGAATAGGTAAAGTAATGGTAGAGTCGGTGCTATGTTATGGCAGTGAGGTATGGACTGTAACAGCGGAAATGAAACGAAGACTAAACACAGTTCAAATGGATGAAAAAGCGCAAATGTATCGAGACGAGATAGAGTGACGAACGAGGAAATAAGACGCAGAATGGAGGCACCAGAATCAGTTGTGGACAGAATTGGAGAATGGAGGAGACGACGTGGCTTATGAAGATCTTTAAATGGTCGCCGCCGGTTAAGAAAAAAAGAGGTAGACCACGCAAACCGTGGAATGAGGGTATTCGGAGAGCCATGGAGGAACCTGGAAGAAGATCAAGCACAGAACAAGGAGGTTTGGAGACAGGGAACAGGAAGACGGCATTTAGCTGTATTGTAAACTAGCATAACTGAAACCGGTTGTAAACTTCATGTAACACCTTAAAGCACTACGAACGAACGCCAATGAGAAATGTCAATGTCCAAAAATAACACTGCACGTGTAACTAACATCAACTAGTTAAAATAACTAACGCCAAAATAATGACCACTCAAAAACGTTCGATTATTTCGAAAGGCACTGTATATCTCTACGCTCAAATTTGCCTGTTAATGGCGGCCAACAATCGTATGGCCACACTGTCTTGTATATAGTCACTGTATGCCTAACCAGAGCCAGTAGATATAGAGAGTACCGCCATTCTTTGATCCGTGAAAATGCCGCTATCGCCGCCATTTTTGTTCCCACCAGTAATGACTGATTCAGGTGTGTCTAAAATTTTACTTGAAATTGGCAAGACTGTAAGTTTATGTCAAATTCCAGGTTAGCAGGTTATGTTTTGCTCCAGTTTGTGTCAAAACTGACGCAAAAACTAACCTGCTAACCTCGAATTTGAAATCGACTTACAGTCTTGCCAATTTTAATAAAGTTTTGGATTGCCAACAAACGTCACTTTGACGGAATTGTGTTACAAACCTCAAAGTGACGCATATGTCAGAGGAATAAACATGGCGGACGTGGCGGTACTCTCTATATCTACTGGCTCTGTGCCTAACTACAGTGACTATATACAAGACAGTGTGGCCATACGATTGTTGGCCGCCATTAACAGGCAAATTTGAGCGTAGAGATATACAGTGCCTTTCGAAATAATTGAACGTTTTTGAGTGGTCATTACTTTGGCGCTAGTTATTTTAACTAGTTGATGTTAGTTACACGTGCAGTGTTATTTTTGGACATTGACATTTCTCATTGGCGTTCGTTCGTAGTGCTTTTAAGGTGTTACATGAAGTTTACAACCGGTTTCAGTTATGCTGGTTTACAATACAGCTAAATGTCGTCTTCCTGTTCCCTGTCTCCAAACCTCCCTGTTCTGTGCTTGGTCTTCTTCCAGGTTCCTCCATGGCTCTCCGAATACCCTCATTCCACGGTTTGCGTGGTCTACCTCTTTTTTTCTTAACCGGCGGCGACCATTTAAAGATCTTCATAAGCCACGTCGTCTCCTCCATTCTCCAATTCTGTCCACAACTGATTCTGGTGCCTCCATTCTGCGTCTTATTTTCTCGTTCGTCACTTTATCTCGTCTCGATACCTTTCCGCTTTTTCGTCCATTTGAACTGTGTTTAGTCTTCGTTTCATTTCCGCTGTTACAGTACATACCTCACTGCCATAACATAGCACCGACTCTACCATTACTTTACCTATTCTTTTTTTGTTTTTGTTAGAGATAGTATTGTCCCATCAAATTGATTTTAAGCATCCCATTATCTTCTTACTTTGTACTATTCGAGTTCTGATCTCTTCTGTTCCCAAACCTTTTTCATCGATTGTATTGTAGCACCGAGGTATTTAAACCTTTCTACTTGTCTTACTGCGACATCTTCATTTATTAAGACTTCATATTGTGCTTTCGAGTTGACTACTAAATACTCCGTTTCCTCTAAACTTATGCTAAGGCCCCATTTATCATAGCACCGATGTAATCTCTTTATCATATATTCCAAGTCGAACGCATCTTGTGCTATTACAACAATAGCATAATTATAAATTGTCACATTTAAATACTGTGCAGAATATTAGTTTTTCAGGGCAATAGATGATAAAATTTGACCCGCTTGCGACGCTAATGAATTATTTGACACTGACAATTTCCAATTGTCAGATTTGAAAGATTTTATTTTCTTCCATAACCAAATGAACAGGTTCTACCAACCTCTTTGAGAACAACTTAAAAGTAACTAAATATTTTGCCTGTTAATGGCGGATATTCGCGTCGACCAATAGCGGCGAAGACATCCCTATGGCCACACTGTCTTGTATATAGCCACTGTATGCCTAACTACAGTGACTATATACAAGACAGTGTGGCCATACGATTGTTGGCCGCCATTAACAGGCAAATTTGAGCGTAGAGATATACAGTGCCTTTCGAAATAATCGAACGTTTTTGAGTGGTCATTATTTTGGCGCTAGTTATTTTAACTAGTTGATGTTAGCTACACGTGCAGTGTTATTTTTGGACATTGACATTTCTCATTGGCGTTCGTTCGTAGTGCTTTAAGGTGTTACATGAAGTTTACAACCGGTTTCAGTTATGCTAGTTTACAATACAGCTAAATGCCGTCTTCCTGTTTCCTGTCTTCAAACCTCCCTGTTCTGTGCTTGGTCTTCTTCCAGGTTCCTCCATGGCTCTCCGAATACCCTCATTCCACGGTTTGCGTGGTCTACCTCTTTTTTTCTTAACCGGCGGCGACCATTTAAAGATCTTCATAAGCCACGTCGTCTCCTCCATTCTCCAATTCTGTCCACAACTGATTCTGGTGCCTCCATTCTGCGTCTTATTTCCTCGTTCGTCACTCTATCTCGTTTCGATACCTTTGAGCTTTTTCGTCTATTTGAACTGTGTTTAGTCTTCGTTTCATTTCCGCTGTTACAGTCCATACCTCACTGCCATAACATAGCACCGACTCTACCATTACTTTACCTATTCTTTTTTTGTTTTTGTTAGAGATAGTATTGTCCCATCAAATTGATTTTAAGTACTTTGTACTATTCGAGTTCTGATCTCTTCTGTTCCCAAACCTTTTTCATCGATTGTATTGTAGCACCGAGGTATTTGAACCTTTCTACTTGTCTTACTGCGACATCTTCATTTATTAAGACTTCATATTGTGCTTTCGAGTTGACTACTAAATACTCCGTTTCCTCTAAACTTATGCTAAGGCCCCATTTATCGTAGCACCGATGTAATCTCTTTATCATATATTCCAAGTCGAACGCATATTGTGCTATTACAGCAATAGCATAATTATAAATTGTCACATTTAAATACTGTGCAGAATATTAGTTTTTCAGGGCAATAGATGATAAAATTTGACCCGCTTGCGACGCTAATGAATTATTTGACACTGACAATTTACAATTGTCAGATTTGAAAGGTTTCATTTTCTTCCATAACCAAATGAACAGATTCTACCAACCTCTTTGAGAACAACTTAAAAGTAACTAAATATTTTGCCTGTTAATGGCGGATATTCGCGTCGACCAATAGCGGCGAAGACATCCCTATGGCCACACTGTCTTGTATATAGCCACTGTATGCCTAACTACAGTGCCTTTATATAGACAGTGGCGACAATGGGGTGTCCTATTTTTGATTGGCTCCCTAGATCACGTGGTTTTAGCCGCCATGTTTATGCTAAATCACCTGTGATTCGTGTTATACTTTTGGCAGTACTGAAGTGTATTGTCAGTCTATGTCAAATTCGAGGTTAGTAGGTTCGGTTTTGCGTCAGTTTTGACATAAACTGACGCAAATCTTAACCTGCAAATCTCGAATGTTTTCAGTACTGCCAAATGTAAAACACGTATCACAGTCGACTCTGATCACGGATTTAAATAAACACCCGTTAGAATTTTGCATAAATATGGCGGCGGGGGTGTGGCTTAGTTGTATTGTCGCCACTGTCTATATAAAGGCACTGTATGCCTAACTAGAGTCCCTGTATATAATAAGAAAGAGTCGAGTCATTGGTGCAACCCATTGTGATTGGTTGGATCCACAAACCATGGAGTACTTGAATTTAAAAAAATAATATAATAATCACATTATATTTGAATTTGAATAAGCTATTCAAATGCCTTATTTTAGGTTATTTTGACATGACTTTTGACGTCAGTTCAAAATCGTTCAAAGTATATTCGTATTATTAGTGACAAATAATTATTCCGAAGGCTCAGTTACATTACATGGGAACAAGTAACTAATAGCCAGTACTAAAAGCGAGTGTTTTAACAATGCGTTTTTTTAGTATTTTGCGTAAGTAGACAGTCCAGTTTAAGCTCCAAAATTAGTGGTGCTAAGAACACGCTCGTAAACGAATACTGAAAACTGTTATAAAATGTATGTGCCAGGAATTGATAAAAATACTGGAAAGATGAATTAGCTCCAAGAAAAAGCGTATGGATAAAGAAATGTTGTGCTAGAAGGAAGACATGTGGTGCTTCAAGCCTTCTCGTGAAAGAACTTTCCCTGAAGTATATTGAAGAATATCGAAATTGCATTACCATACCTCCAACATATTTTGATACTGACCTAATGAAAATTGGACTGGTTGGATCTACACGGGCTTAGTGTGCACAGTACGGCTGTTATATTTCGTGCAATTATAGCTCTCCTGCTTGCACTTGAATTTTTAGTTGTTAATTTTTAATTTATTTTTATATTCTTATTATTTATATTTCTTTGTTATTTAAAAACTAAAAGTTTAGGTTCCTTTATTAAATAGAAATTGTTGAAAAAATGATTGTAAGTAAATACAGATTTAGACGGTTAAAATTCTTTGACAATAAAAACATTTATTTTATTGTAAAATGTGTTGTTGCTGCTACGGGCATTTCATAATATTGCAGTAATAATGAAAGAAGAGTTTAATGAAACTATCGATGTTGAAGATGTAGCCAGTGATGATAACGATGATAGTACAGTAGTTGATCATGGTAAAGACTTCAGGAGGAGGGATCATTTATTTGTAAACACGTTTTCTATAATAGTCTTGTAGAAAACGTAGAAGTAATATTGAAATGTTTATATGTATATAAGTAATAAAATAATTAAATCTATTAGGAAATTTAATTTTTTTCTCGTTCTTTTAATTTGAAATATCTCTCAAGGAGTTCACATTTCCTTTTGTCAACTAAAATCGTTCATTCCAGCAATTTCATTTTTTCTTTATGCCTATCCTCTCGTCGAAGTTGTTAACTTTCTTCTCAAATAATCTTTTTTTTTGTGTTCTCACTCCCACCACCTGCTGTTTTGTTTTATTTCTCGGGGTAAGTTCCGCAGATGCATTTGCGTATTCTGTAGAATGTGTGTTTGCTCGGGCAGATAAACTTTCTTTAGAAGTGCCAGTAGAAGAATCTGCAGAAAGAACATTAAAAGAATGTAAGCTACAAGTTTTGTTTTTGTCCTACTAACTGGTCCATTCCTTGCAAAGATAAGAAACGGGTAGGCTTTCGTCCAGTCTTATTACTGTTAGTTTTAAAATCAGAATATGATCGCAGCAAGTTTTTCTATTTTAATCTGCAGGTATCGGTGGTCTTCTAAAATGTTCTCCAACTCGCTGCTTATAGAATTCCAAGCATCTGTTTTCTTTTTGGGGTTTGAATGATTTATTTCATTTAAATGGTTCTCCATTGTAGTTATAACCGCAAGAGTTTCGCTGTAAGTCCACTTTGAACTCTCAGTAGCAATGTGAGAATCTTGTTGCTCTACATTTTGCCTTCTTACGTTGCCGGATGTCATCAGAGCAGCTTAGAGCTTGTCGGTCAGTTGAAACTAGAGTACTACTAAAAACGTAAACTGACAATGCATTTTTTGCGTTTGACATATTGACATTTGTGTTTGAAATATTAGCCCACCATGTTACAAATACATGTTTAATGTAAAATCAAGTGGTTTTGATTTGTGGATCCACATGTCTCAACTCTTTCTTATTATATACAGGAACTCTATGCCTAACTAGATGCCTAACTAGAGTCCCTGTATATAATAAGAAAGAGTCGAGTCATTGGTGCAACCCATTGTGATTGGTTGGATCCACAAACCATGGAGTACTTGAATTTTTAAAAATAATATAATAATCACATTATATTTGAATTTGACATAAGCTATTCAAATGCCTTATTTTAGGTTATTTTGACATGACTTTTGATGTCGGTTCAAAATCGTTCAAAGTATATTCGTATTATTAGTGACAAATAATTATTCCGAAGGCTCAGTTACATTACATGGGAACAAGTAACTAATAGCCAGTACTAAAAGCGAGTGTTTTAACAATGCGGGTTTTTTTAGTATTTTGCGTTAAGTAGACAGTCCAGTTTAAGCTCCAAAATGAGTGGTACTAAGAACACGCTCGTAAACGAATACTGAAAACTGTTATAAAATGTATGTGCTAGGAATTGATAAAAATACTGGAAAGATGAATTCGTTCCAAGAAAAAGCGTGTGGATAAAGAAATGTCGTGCTAGAAGGAAGACATCTGGTGCTTCAAGCCTTCTCATGAAAGAACTTTCCCTGAAGTATATTGAAGAATATCGAAATTGCATTACCATGACTCCAACATCTTTTGATACTGACCTAATGAAAATTGGACTGGTTGGGTCTACACGGGTTTAGCGTGCACAGTACGGCTGTTATATTTCGTGCAATTATAGCTCTCCTGCTTGCACTTGAAATTTTAGTTGTTAATTTTAATTTATTGTTATATTCTTATTTTTTATATTTTTTGTTATTTAAAAACTAAAAGTTTAGGTTTCTTTATTGAATAGAAATTGTTGAAAAAATGATTGTAAGTAAGTACAGATTTAGACGGTTATAATTCTTTGACAATAAAAACATTTATTTCATTGAAAAAAGTGTTGTTGCTGCTACGGGCATTTCATAATATTGCAGTAATAATGAAAGAAGAGTATAATGAAACTATCGATGTAGAAGATGTAGCCAGTGATGATAACGATGATAGTACAGTAGTTGATGATGGTAAAGACTTCAGGAGGAGGGATCATTTATTTGTAAACATGTTTCCATAATAGTCTTGTAGAAAACGTAGGAGTAATATTGAAATTTTTATATGTACATAAGTAATAAAATAACTAAATCTATTAGGAAATTAAATTTTTTTCTCGTTCTTTTAATTTGCTATATCTCTCAAGGAGTTCACATTTCTTTTTGTCAACTAAAATCGTTCATTCCAGCAATTTCATTTTTTCTTTATGCCTATCCTCTCGTCGAAGTTGTTGACTTTCTTCTCAAATAATCTTTTTTTTTTTGGTGTTCTCACTCCCACCACCTGCTGTTTTCTTTTATTTCTCGGGGTAAGTTCCGCAGATGCATGTGTGTATTCTGTAGAATGTGTGTTTGCTCGGGCAGGTAAACTTTCTTTAGAAGTGCCAGTAGAAGAATCTGCAGAAAGAACATTAAAAGAATGTAAGCTACAACTTTGGTTTTTGTCCTACTAACTGGTCCATTCCTTGTAAAGATAAGAAACGGGTAGGCTTTCGTCCAGTCTTATTACTGTTAGTTTTAAAATCAGAATATGATCGCAGCAAGTTTTTCTAATTTAATCTGCAGGTATCGGTGGTCTTCTAAAATGTTCTCCAACTCGCTGCTTATAGAACTCCAAGCATCTGTTTTCTTTTTGGGGTTTGAATGATTGATTTCATTTAAATGGTTCTCCATTGTAGTTATAACCGCAAGAGTTTCGCTGTAAGTCCACTTTGAACTCTCAGTAGCAATGTGAGAATCTTGTTCCTCTACATTTTGCCTTCTTACGTTGCCGGATGTCATCAGAGCAGCTTAGAGCTTGTCGGTCAGTTAAAACTAGAATACTACTAAAAACGTAAACTGACAATGCATTTTTTGCGTTTGACATATTGACATTTGTGTTTGAAATATTAGCCCACCATGTTACATATACATGTTTAATGTAAAATCAAGTGGTTTTGATTTGTGGATCCACATGTCTCAACTCTTTCTTATTACAGTGTGTTTCACTTTTCATGGAAGCACCCCTGTATTTTATTTGTTTTTGTATGAATCGATTTGAATTTTTTACCAGTTGTAGAACTCACCAAGGGGCATCTATTCATGTCCTTGAGCGCAAATGACGTTATTAGCCTGGCCTACTACGATGAAGAACATGGGTCGTATTGTCAATATTTTGCATCGCGTTAGAGTTACAGCAAAAAGTTATTAAGAAAAGTTGTTTAGAATCAAAAGAATACCCCAGATACCGATTTTTGTTTAATAATTCAAATTTTTAATTTTTATCCATAAATTTGTCAAAGTCCCAAATTTCAACTTTTAATTTGGTATCAAATGGTGCCATGGAGAAACAGAATTTTTATTATTTTTGCAAACGTCATTAGCTATTAATAATGGCTGAATTAAGTTTAACTGTAGCTGAGAAAGTAGAAATAATTAGAATTACTGGTGAAAATTCAAGATCCAATAGAGAAGTAGCTAGAATATTTAATGGAAGGCATCCAGGGCGTGCACCTATTTAACCTGGAACTGTTAAAAAAATTAATCAACTTTTTAATTTGTGTCAGGATAAATAGGTGCACGCCCTGGATGCCTTCCATTAAATATTCTAGCTACTTCTCTGTTGGATCTTGCATTTTCACCAGTAATTCTAATTATTTCTACTTTCTCAGCTACAGTTAAACGTAATTTAGCCATTATTAATAGCTAATGACGTTTGCAACAATAATAAAAATGCTGTTTCTCCATGGCACTATTTGATACCAAATTCAAAGTTGAAATTTGGGACTTTGACAAATTTATGGATAAAAATTAAAAATTCGAATTATTAAACGAAAATCGGTATCTGGGGTACTCTTGTGATTCTAAACAACTTTTTTTAATAACTTTTTGCTGTAACTCTAACGCGACGCAAAATATTGACAATACGACCCACGTTCTTCATCGTAGTAGGCCAGGCTAATAACGTCATTAGCGCTCAAGGACATGAATAGATGCCTCTTGGTGAGTTGTACAACTGGTAACAAATTCAAATCGATTCGTACAAAAACAAAGAAAATACAGGGGTGCTTCCATGTAAAGTGAAACACACTGTATATACAGGGACTCTATGCCTAACTAGAGTTCCTATATGTACTAAGAGTTGAGCCATTGGATCCACAAATCAAGGACCTTGTGATGTAGCACAGATATCTTTCATTTATTTTAGTTGAAAGAAATATACATAAAGTTTAAAATCGGCAAAAATCAGATACTCCATGGTTTGTGGATCCATAACAAGTAACCCTACATGTCCCAACTCTTTTATATACAGGGACTCTATGCCTAACTAGAGTCCCTGTATATAGTTACAAAAGAGTTGAGACAACGAGGGAATTCATTGTGATTGGTGGATCACGCGCGTCGTATATTTGAATACTCATTGCCTTAGAAACAGTTTCCCATTAATCAAATTTGACAAATTGTTTATTTAAGTCAAAACTTGTCACTTTTATCTAAGTTCCTGAAATGAGGGGTTGCTGTACTATTGGCTGCAAAAACAGATCCGAACAAGGTTTTCTATGAAAATACCATCCAAAAAACGAAGAGGTAAGAGCAGCATATCAAAAATAGTCCATTTTAATAAAACCAGTGTGAAGAAGTACGGGTGGATGACAGAAGGAAATTAAAAGGTGCTGCCGTTCCTACTTTATTTTCATATCATATAACCAGACCTGAAAATGAAATTTTCTTCAATCCTAAAGATGACTTTTCCGCTGAACTTTTGTCTGAATCTTAGCAATAAACAGGAAGCTGCTACCCATACCACGTATGAATTCCTATACCAAAGCAAGGATTGTGTTTTCCATTCAAAATTAGTAACTCGCACGCAAACACGTTATCCTGAGCAAGAAATTAGGTAGGTACACAATGAAAAGAGTAAAAACGAGAAACTCGACAAACAGTTCGAAGCTTTAATATGCAGAAACCATAGTTTTAGGAAATGTTCATATATTGCTATCTGCTTTAGAAAATGTGTATACATATTTCAGTTTTTTAACACTTGTTACTTATTTCTGATACAAACAGTACTCTACGCTATGTTTTGAGTGTCTTTGAAGCAGCAGTAGAAATTTAAATCAATGTGTTTTAGATAAACGATCTAGTGACTTTCAAACAGTATTTCTGCGCATGCATGCATGTTTTGGATCAAATTTGGCGGCTGACGTTTGTGTTTTCTCAACTCTTATCTAACTATATACAGGGTCTCTATGCCTAACATAAATAAATTGCCAGAAATGCTCTTGCCCCATAAATGCACTTCCCCCACCTTACCTTAGTATATTTCAAACCAAGGTAAGAAAGTGCAGTTTTACATACCGAGCGCAAAGTTTATAAACCGAGCCGAAGGCGAGGTTTGTAATTGCACAAGGTATGGAAGAGCACTTTCTAAACGAAGTTTGAATACTATTTACAACAGACTGTTAAAGTTGTTAAAGGTGACAATATCCTGCAAAATATGCAGCATATTTTCCGATTTTATGATGTTCTCAAAATGTTTCTAAACAGTTTTATTCATAAGTAACTCTGAAAACTTAAAAATGTTGTCGTTAAAAAATCGCTTTACTATTTATACTTTTGAGGTTATGTCCACTGAGGTCAAACTGTCAAAGCAGTTTTGGTTGGATTAAAAAAAAGCGCTTGCGCGCACGGTGATTTTTAGCCTCTCCTGTCGTGAGTACGCATGCGCGAGATGTTAATTTAATTCCTTCGAATGAAGGGCCACTCACGGGGCCACTTAAGGTTTCGTACTTACCTGCATCAAAAGGATGTGAACACTCACAGAATGCATTCCTAATTTCTCGTATAAACAGACTGTAACACAAGTCATAAAGCCAATTATCCGTCAACTATCAATATGTCAGCTGTCAGAATCAGCCCGCGTCAGCAGTCAGCTAACATGCGGTACAGTTTCTTCATAAAAATTGCATGATTTACTTTCTTACCTAGGTGAGAAAAACGAACTTTCTTTCCTCAGATGAGGTGAGCAATGCCTACTATTCTAACTGGCTGGGAAAAAACATTATTATTATATTACAATTTAAATGCCGACAACTTAAATCATAATTGACTTCCTGCCTCATATACGCGGCGATTTGCGATAAAGGAAAAAGCTCCACGATTGGTGGGTTCGCGTGCAAGTAAACACGATGCACCCTTACTTAAATCTCCTCCAAGAGATGATCCTAATAGAAGGTATAAGAAGACTATGCCCAGGTAGGTCTAGGCAAATGAGCACAGTGATCAACTCGCAGCCTGCAGATAGAGCAGACTTTATTCGAGATCTAACGCCACTAACAGTACGAAGCCACCTGCCAGTCTCGATTGATCCAGCAAATCAAATCGCCCCCAGTTCGCGACTTCTGTGTCCAGAACCTCACCTAAGGAAACCAACCACCATCGGTGACAAAATTTATTATATCTCAACTTGCAGAATTCCGCTTCGTCAAGCCGTTTTATTGGTAGCGAGAATCCCCTCTTGTTGAACAGTTCGGTGGCGATATCCGTCCTCATCTAGACCTGCAGACCTCACAAATCGAGCAGTTCTATGTATGATAAAAATCGACCCTTAATACGGCTTAACCTTCCTCCTGAGGCGGCACTACTATCCCCGACGCCGGGCAGCTCCTTCCGTAGCCAACCAGCCGCAGACTCCTAGGGCGAAGCGCAATAACAAGTTATAGCGTCCGACGTAAGCAGCACCGGTTCCAGGGTGAAAGGGACCGTTTGATCGGAATCATCACCGTGATTAAGCAAACATTCGACTTATGTGATAAAGAATCTTCCTCTTGACAAACGGAAAGCTTCTACAACATTCCAAGACGAAATTGTAGCACCTATCGGTATTTTAAAGTCAATTAACAAAATTACCAGCTAATACTTATACAGATTCTGCAGACATCCGAATGCAGGCAACTATAGAAAGCTGCAATAAACCAGCTCATAGCCGAGGACTGGGAAGGACGGAAAGCATTGCGATGATGGGATTATTCTTCGTGCTAACCATGGTTTTGCATTTTTACTTATGAGGCACAAAGCACACATTTCCTTTTTACCCAAATTCTCTCTGCTGAATGTAAAATTTTGGAATACATTTTAGGTTCGCTATAGCTGTGAACGGCCACTCTTCAAAATTTCAAGCATTTTAAAATATTATCATGCGTGGGATTACATATTGTCAGACTTGACTCCTATTTGTCACTGATCTCTTCTTGATCCAATCGAGGCTGTACAAACTACGTCCCAACCTCATCACCACACACTATACATATTACTGGAAATGTATGTATCCATAACGCGATTATCGAGATTTAAACAAAATTTACTGTTGGTTCTTTGTTACAATGTAATTTTACGTACAAAAAATGCGTTGAGATTTTCGGACCACAAGAAACGATAGCAGTGACGTACTCTTTATTAGCTTGTCTTTTCTTGATTTATCTACAGCACCATTTCCCATTCATTTAATGGAGCTTATGAATTACATTAACAATTGTCTTCTTGATTTGGGTTATTACCGTTAGATTATTAACGTAAGTACATACTTGTAGCAACTTTATTCCAATCTACCATCGTCACTAACGCTACTTGTTACGATTTAATTGCGCATCCAATTGATTTCGATGTCTGTAGTACTTAGCCCATATTGCTACGCCTCAGTTAAGCATCTATTCGATTTCAAGGTCTATGGTACTCAGTTCATAATTCACGCGCATGTACCACGCTTAGCTTTTGCTTGCATCCCAGAGAGTGAGAGGTCGCAATTGTTAGCTTGACACTCTTTTACGGATTTCCTTCTTTAGCAGCACGAAGCCAGTGTAAGGGCCATTGAAAATGTTCCGTGAATTTATGGGCATGCAGTTTGATTTTTAGGCAACGGTTGCCAGCGCCTTTCAGCGGAGTTGAGTTCATGAACCGTGATTTAAAGACGTTTCGTTCCCACGCGATTGTCGGAGGGTTTTACGCTTACCGGTGTATTTCATTCTCACATTGCCCTGAACATCGCGGGGTGAGTAGGGAAGCCTTCTACGGGACGTATTTAATTTTACCTGTGTTTTACCGTAGATTATTTTCTCCTTATAGCAGTCAGTGAGGATCCGTAGGGCAGTTTGCAAAGAAGTTAGCTTCCACAGTATTTGGATGCGGATGTCGCAAGGTTGTAACCTTGACCCGTTTTTATCTTCAGTCACAGTCCGCTTTACACCTGTCGCGTGCATTTCTTAAGAGCACAAGAGGGATCCGATTCCGGAATGTACCTACAGATTAAGCATCCCTTTGTTTAAGCATTTATTGGCGACCAGTGTCTTGTCGCTTTAAGACCCATTCGGCCATTTTGATAGTTGACAGTTTGCTCCGCGAGCTTGGTACCTGGAAGCACACTAAGCGTTTCGCCTTGAAAACCATTGTCATATTTTAATGTGTGCAATAATCCTGCGTCGCTGTTCTGTGAACTTGTTAGTAAGTATTAAGATGTATGTATTACATTTTATACGATTTTGTGAGATGCCTCGTAATTTGTCGACCTGTAATGTTATGTATGAATTCATAAAAATTATATACTGTGATATTCGCATTCTGGCTTTGTTTATTTGTTATTGCTACCTGTACTTAAGTTGAGCTTCTTTTTCAGATTATTATGTGCTACTTGAGTTTACGAATTCTCTTTGAATGCCTGGATCCACTTGTCGTTACTTGGTAAAATTCCGTTGGAGCCCTTTTATTCGAGCATTTTAAAGAACTGTGCAAGCCGCGCCGTCTCCAATCGAGCTATTTTCGGTTGGCGATTGTATCTAAGTAGTCACTAGTTTGTTTATTTTCTTGATAGATTAGCCAGCGGTAGATTTGTTATGATAACATACTTTCTTTCAAATAGTGCATATATATCTAGATATGGTAATATCTTAGCCTTGGTGATTATCTAAATGTAGCAAGTCCTTTGTATAAAGCAAAAGCTTGTTTTGTGACGGTTGCTCCCGCACGAATAGTAAATTTTTGGTTTACAAGTAGCCATCTTCTCACATTAAATTCAGCTCTTTGCCACTCAAGCATTGCGGGACGCTGGTGGGAGCCCAACATTGCACGGATCTATGTTGGGCGACCACGTCTCGGTCCACTTTTTTCCTACTCCTCTACCCAGAATACTACGTAAATAGAGAGAGGCTCAATATAGTCTACAAGGTGCATCTCGGGCTAACTATCACCACATCTACATGGAGCTTCGGTCAGCGAAAGCTTTAGAAACCAGAAGGTAATCCGGGTTCGAACAACAAGTATTTCAGTTTCGATCTATACCCGTCGGAGCCGCTGTTTTCGATGAAAGCGACCCCGAGTCCAATCGTACCCTTACTTGAGTTACTACTGAGTCATTTTCGGTAATAGAAATAGTATGACTTTTATGTTTCTTTTCGGTTACTTCCTGTAGATTTCTTCTAGTACTTCTTTTTCTTTCATGAATTTTTCTTTAGCTGGTGCATGATGGCGCTGATGAAGCTGCTCAAAGCTGCTATAGAAATACACCATCACGAGAAAAGGCCCGATCGTCTGCCTGGGTGACGATTCTGGTTAATTGAAGAGTCGGTTAATTGAAGCAGCCGTTTATTTAAAACAATTCGTAACTTAACTGAAGGTGGGGCACCGTTATTTAACAAAACCCTTGACATAATCAGCACGTGAGGGGTACGGAAAGCTATTGTGAAAATTTCAGCGGGGCCTTCAGATGCAAACGCTGCCGAAAAGTTGATTCTGGATCCGATACTAACGCCTGCAAACCATAGCTCAAATTAGAACGGACTCTAATAAGGCTGCATACAAATATTGCAAAAAATTACCCTAATTCTGATTCAATGACAGCTCTAATTTTTCAGATTTTGCTGCTTAATCCGTCGACAAAGAGCTTTCAAAGC
Source organism: Agriotes lineatus (assembly GCA_940337035.1). Lineage (NCBI taxonomy): Eukaryota > Metazoa > Arthropoda > Insecta > Coleoptera > Elateridae > Agriotes > Agriotes lineatus. The sequence continues at coordinate 75,347,125 of OW679203.1, forward strand.
CGTCGTTAAAATGCCAAAATCCGCTAAAAAGCTCGGGTGATGCTCTATCTAAAACGTCACCATGAGGCAAGAATGCCAAAAATAACCTAAAGATTGAAAAGTTACTGAGCGCAATGGTGCTGGTTTACAGCGCAGAACTAAAAGGAGGCCACGCCATATGAGAACAGTGTACTTCGGCAAAGCCGTTAAAGACAAAACCGACATGCAAGATGTTAATAAGAGCGCTGAAAGCGATTTTAGACCGTAACAAGATTCCCTTGTTTACAAAGTAGTTTTTGATGCAATTTCAGCTCTGGAAACGAGTGATTACACACAAAGAATAGATAACATTTCAAGCCACATTACGTGTATTTGATCAAAGCGAAGCCACCTATCAGTGACAACAGTAGTACATAAGAATAATACAACTATGCTTACAATATAGAAATTGATGGAACACTTGTGCAGTAGCCCTACGGTAGCTGAACGGAGTTATTATTTCAATGACAAAGATGAAAGCGGCGAGTATATAATTAGTAAATGTCAAAACATGCGAAAATTAATCGGTGCTAAAGCGACACTCAAATCCACTTTAAAACGTATGCCGGCACATGTTGCTTTCTACTTGAGTGAAACAGAGATGTATACATTCAGCAGCTAGAAGCCCCATTTTCTGGTAGTAGCAGGTACGGTCAGACTTATTTACATGCATAATGAAAACAACACAATTACATATCATAGCAACAGCTATTTGGAAACTATAAACATCTCAATGGGCAGCTTTAACACTTTTCCTCATTGAATAGATTATGTTATCAATCCCATCTCCTCCGTGGTCTGCGCCACAATCGCTTCTGATACATAATTTGATTTGTGTTTGATTCCATATGACATTGTCCTTTTCAGGTAGTGCATAATACACTTCACCTTTAACTAATCTGCCTTCGTAGGGTTTTCTAACTGTCTAGATACCACTCCGACGGCTAAGGCAATGTCAGGTCTCATACCAACCATTAAGTATGCTAGGGCACCAACTGCCTCTGTATGGAAATTTCTAATTTGAATTTTCCACTTTCCCCGAATCTGCACCATCTATTTGAATTGCTGTTGCAACTGGATTGCATTCACTCATTCCAATGCGTCCAAGGACTTTCTTTTTATAAGCTTCCTGTTTGACTATGACTGAACCATCATCTTCTTGATATATTTCTAGTCTTAAATAGTCTGTTGCTGGTTTTGTTGTAATTTGTAACTTCTTTTGTAAATCACATAAGAAATCTTCTGCTAATTTTTGATCCGATGCTGCTACCAGTTCATCGTAAACATATAAGGTTATTAGCAATTTCTTATCCCCTATCATTTTTCTATACAAACATGAATCAGCATGGTTCTGTTTATAACCAAACTCGATTAATATTTCTGCAAAACTGGCGTTCCAGCACCTTGGTGTCTGTTTTAACCCGTACAAACTTTTATTTAGCCTACATACCCTCGATGTACCACCATTAAAACCTTCTGGTTGATGCATGTAGATTTTTTCTTTACGTTTTCCATGCAGAAACGCTGTCGAGACGTCAAATTGAATAAAAAACAGCTTTTCGCTAGCAACAACACCCAAAACTGAACGTATTGTTGCCTTTCGTGCAACAGGATTAAATGTCTCCTCGTAGTCAAACCCCTTTCGTTGTTTGAAGCCTTTAACGGCTAACCTCGCCTTGTACCTCTCTATCGAACCATCTGAGTTTGTTTTAATCTTGAAGACCCATTTGCATGGCATCGCCTTTCCTTCTGTAGATAGCTGTTGAAGCGTCCAGGTGTAGTTTTCTTGTAAAGACACAATTTCGTTCTTCATAGCTTCTAACCATTCATCTTTCTGTTCACTCTCCATCACCTCTTTATATGAAGTAGGAACACATGAAAGAATCTCACTAGCAGGGGTTGACATCGCATAATCGTTGAATTTTGCTGGTTGTTGAAGTGTAGATCTATTTAGTAACTGATATGATCTATTAACATCTGCAGATTTAGGTTCATCGTCATTGACCATATTTATTTCTGAATGATGTTTTCAACCACTTTATTTTCTTCCGACGAATGTTGACCATTTCTTAGAAGAAACCCAGAGACAGTTTAAGTATTTATATATTGACAAACTTATTTGCATGCATAATAAATACAACACAATTACATATAGCAACAGCTATTTGCAAACTATAAACCTTACAGCTTTAAAACTTATAATATGAAAAGAGCAGTCACCACCGCCGGTCCAGTACCTGAGAAGACCGGCATCTAGTAACCAACACCTGAAGGCGACTGCGCTATTGCTTAATTTCCGCGAACCACGTTCAAGTAAGAAAACATATCACCTGAACCCACTAGAACTCACTAGCGATAATTAAACTGTTCTTTGCACTTTTACTTCCATGCATGTGCCACACGGCTTAGCCGAGTTGACTGAATGAAAGTAGCTTGCCTCATACCTTACACCTGTCTCTGGAACTGGTTCGCACACAGCTTGTCCGTGGGACTCTGCTTGTAGATCATATCTTTAAATACCTTCACGTTCAAACTGTGTCTCAGGTCGTGGGTTCCATTCCCGTGGCCGTTTTCTCCACCTTTTTTGGTCTCTCTTCCATTCTCCACCCCTCCTTTCTCTCGCCCATCTTGAAATTCCCGATTTTGGCTGAAGAAGGACGCAAGGTACGTATAGCAGCCCGCCCCCAGTTGGACTTGAAATGACCTTGAATCTTTTAGCAGACTGGAGCTTAACTTTTACAAGTGCCTTGAGATATGCAACACCATTCAGTCGTGCTACCGGCTTTTGTGATAATAACAATAATAATAAAATAGCCTGAGCAAAAGTTCGGTGAAACCTTCTATAAATTCACACTACTAAATGCACGCACACCGTGTATATTAACAAATTATAAAAGTATCTGGGCTTGCAACAAGGTCCGATAAGATTGCACGTTTGCCGAATTTAAATTTGGCTGGCCACGAGGCGCAAAGTGTTCACATTTGAAGTTTGAAGCATTTCCGAGTTCATTTTTGGGTTCGGAAATGAAACTTCACATATTCGCGAAGCCGGCGTTCCTGCTCTTACAAAACGAGCGGATAGCAGTAATCTTATTTTTGTTCCCGCTTCTAGCTCTGTTATTCCTGGGTCTTTAACGCAGCCGTTTTTTCACTATTTGAATCTGATTTTGAGATAACGCGGACCCCAAAACCGTATAAAGGCACGCGATCCGGGCAGAATGAAGAACTCTTTGAGACCACCTGCCTTACAGTAACCTTTCTTAAACCCGAAAAACCTACCTGGGTTGTGTACAAGGCGCTGATTTCGGAGACGTACACAACTACTCGTTTTCCGAAACCCCGATCGAACTTGGATATGGTTTGTGATGAGTTTAATCCCACTCCTGTCCTGGCGAATCATTCGGCGCTGGTCTGTGACCAGCATCAGCCTAGAATCCCGATCGACCTTGGCGCTGGTCTGTGACCAGTACAATCCCCGTCCTGTCCTAGCCCACGTAGCTAACATTCGCCTAGTACCCCGATTTGGACATTGAAGTTGGCTCATGTGACTTGTCCATCTTTCCCATAGTTTTTTCCCAGACACCCTGCATGGTATAACTCGAAACCCTTCGGGAAAGTGACAAATCTGGGACGTTAAACATTACATCAATTATCCAACTTCCAACTTCCTGGCGGTTACCCGTATAGGTCCAGTATTTCATTGTAAGACACTAATCCATTTAACGGCCACCGACGGAAAGAACTTCGTAATCGTTACGAAATTATATTAGCATACTTCGGACAGAGGTGAACTTACCTACAGGATCGACGAATATAGGAGCACTTTTATCACCTAATAACGATCAATTAGGTTTGATACCACCACGCCATTATTGACACCGTTGATATTTGTTTTGTTGACAGAATTAAAAGATTAGCCATATTGGAAACCTTTGCATGAGGCGTAATCCGACCAGGCACGCCATCTAGACGGCACTCGCTAAGCTCGAGCTGTTGTTGGTGCTAGAGGGGTTGCGGCCGTTACTAGGAGTTTAGTCGTCCGTCCAATAGCATATTATCAGCTTTATAGTTATATGAATTAGACATTCTGTTATATTTTATTAATAACCACATATTATTTTTGTAATAGATTAGAACGAATACAAGTTTATTTTTGACAATTTTCTTTTGATGTGTCTACAATACCATGGCCCACGCATAGAGCTATCCGAGGCCCAATGCAACTGGGGAAATATTGGAATAATTACCAAAGTTGTATTACATTTCTGTAACGCAAAAGCAGAGACGTTACAAGATAAATCTAAGCAACAGTTGAATCTGGACCAAGAGCTACCCGTGCGCAATAATTACATAACATAACATAACAGCCTCAGCCAGAAGGCATTGTAAATTACAATTAAAAAATACCGTACCGTCACATTTCAATTCTGATTTTTTTATTCCAAACTAAATCATCACATAGTTTAAATGTAGTCTGCTTTATACCGTTAAGGTGCAAGTAGTTTTAGTAACTTATATCATCACTAATGCAGCTAAGCAATTGTTCTCAATTTGTGTTTATTTTAGTTGGGGTATAACTACTTTGTTTTACATACACAAAATTCTCCTATGAAAACTATAACTGATACAGACAAACCAACGGCCCACCAGGAAAACAGACCCAGCAAGTGATTTACTGTTAGAATAATATCTTTATTTGCATTTTCCCTATATTCTCTTAGCGAATGTTGAAGAAGAACATCATTTAAAAATTTATGGTAGAAACCACTCTCGGTTATCCTTCTTACCAACACATTGAGCGTCTTAAGAAAATAGTGCCCCTTTCTCATACATATTGTAGGTTCGAGGTCTAGCAAACCCACATTTTCTCTTATAGTGTCTATCATGTGCCTTTGCATTGGATAAAGCGCAAACAACAGTCTTTCAGCCATAAACGAACTGCAGTTCCTATAGTATGCAACCTTCAGTATGTTATCCGTTATGTTAAAAGGTTGCGGCAGAAGCAGTTTGCTATATATTTTAGCAAATACTGGTTCTTCTAAGTTCTTTTTCACAAGTTCTGCTATAGTTTTGTGGACTCGAATTGGAAGCGACAGTTCAGCAAACTCTTCCAATGACTCGATCTTGTCTTCAAATACAGGTTGGGTCAAAACACTAATAAGTTTACCCTGAAACACATTATATAACTGCATGTAGCTAATCAGATATGACAGTAGAATTATTTTCAACGTGCTGGTTGTGGGTTTAACGTGGCTAGAACTGCAAAGCGTATAAGTTGCTACAACCAGGAAGCAATTCTGGATGCTTCTAAAATGTGTTCGTTCAAAGATCTGTTTTCCAACAGCCCAGCAGATGATGGTTGTTCCAAAAAACAATCCGCCAATTGCTCTCCATACCGATATTTGAAAAATAGAGCTAATTACTTTAAAACTTGAAATCTTTGGCGCACTAGGCAATATCCAAATTGTACGATCGTGAAAAAGATAGTCGCTTACATCATATTCGTCATATATCTGCAGGGCACGCATTCCTTGATAAAATAATGTTATATCCTCCTTGTGGTCATTGATAATCGAATCTAGCTTGATTTCTGGAATTGTCGACATTTTAGTTTTCAATATTTTGGTTACTAATATCAGCATGCTATATGTAATACCATGAGTGGCCTTCAAATGTGCTTCTTGAATTTTTAAGATATTCGGACTGAACAGTTTCAGCATGCATCCTTCTAACCTTTTCATGGTGTTGTTAAAAGTGACATTTATTTCACTGTTGCAGCTGTTAGCATGAGCTAATGTTGCCCTCTTTCCACAACCGTTTTGAACATTAAAAGCGTCGGCCGTGTAGAAAGCCGGTTGAAGTGGTTGGTAGCTCAACAAAACTACATTCATTAGATCGAAAGTCCATAAAATTTCAAATATTGCATGGAGTTGTTTACTTGCAGATATAACCACTAGGAAGCGCCCTCTTGGGCTAGCGCTTTTAGACCACATAGAAGATCTGCTTAACGTTGCTATTGTTCTGTTCAAGGACGCGGAGTTTTTAGTAAAAATAACATAGTCATTTGATGGTATAAATGCGATGCTAATGGATGTACTCAATGAGATGACAAGACGGGGATTGTCAATTTCGGGTGGAATAAAAACATCGGTACCGTTTTCAAAAATAAATTGCAATGTTTCATTGTTAGCAAATAACTTCTGAACTAAATTTACCAGACACAGTGTATGCCTCGAAGCTGAAGCATGGTGAATGCATGAAAACCATATTATTATAAAAAACAGACTGAGGCGTTCCATTTTATTTCTTTGTCATTGCGACGAGCTTCTTCAACATTTATTCGTCAAGTAAATTGAGCTATATGACTACGGAACGTTGATAATCCATTAAAAAGCAAAAAGGAATATTTCCAGTTCTTGTAGAAATGATTATTTACACTATAAACATGTACTCATTATTGTAAAAGAAAAGTAACCAAGGGAAATAATAAATAAAGAGTGCACCATTAATATATTCACTCATAGACTACATAATATAATTTCACCGACAAGCACTTTCAGTTGAGCCGTATAATTTAACAGTAAGGAACTGCGGTTAAAAAGCGATAAACGGCTTGGAAGAATGTATAGGAAGTTTATTTTTCAGAAAATTCGCTTGTCGTAGATATACCGATATTGGTTAAATTTGAACAGAGTTTAACGATCAATATTATAAGAAGAAATTTGATTTAACCCATATTTTCAATATAACTGAAAAATAGTGAAATTTAGGATTTTGGTATTTTGCCTGTGCAGTCTTTACTTGGATAAAAATTAAATTCCATGAAAATAGCTATTTAAGATACAAGTTGCAAAATGAACGTGTTTTACGCACTAGACGTGAAAATTTCCACACGAGCGATAGCGAGCGTGGAAACACGTCTTGTGCGTAAAACACGGAGTTTTGCAATGTGTATCTTACAAGACTTTTTCTACATACGTTTCAAAAAGAACAAATAGGAGTAAAATAATTTCGTTCATGAAATGCCGAATTAGATATGCTAGTAGGCGTGCGTCAGTTACTTGGTTGTTAGGTAATTTTTCAGATCGTTGTTTACAAACAAGATTCGTTTGATATGAACGCGTCGTGTATTTAAAATCTCCGACTAGGCAAAAATGAGCGATTCCGAGCTTCCATCCGATATTGAAGATGCAGCGGAGGCCGCAGTTTCGACGCTCATACCGGAAAAATCAAGATCCGTCTACAATGCAACCTACGAAAAATTCAAGGGATGGTGTGACCGAAAAAATGTGCGTGCTGTCGCAGAAAAGGTTGTGCTGCCATATTTCTCTGACCTTTCTTTGACTTATAAGCCTTCTACGTTATGGAGCACCTATTCTATGCTGCGATCCATGATATATTTCAAGAGAAACCTGGACATTAGCAAATATGCGAATGTTAGCGGCTTCCTAAAGAGAAAAGCAGAGAGATATAGGCCTAAAAAGTCGAAAAATTTTACAAGGGAACAAATCGAAAGGTTTTTGAAGGAAGTGGACGATAAACATTATTTGTTAATTAAAGTAAATGCAGTATTTGACCAAATTCTTATATGCAGCACATCACTAACGTTTTATTTAAATTCTAGGTAGCCGTAATTGTTGGTTTATCCGAAGCTTGTCGCAAGGAGGAGCTTACATTCATGCGAGTAACTGATATTGAGGATGCCAGTACTTTCATAAAAATTAATATTCCATTCACGAAAACCAAGGTTTCAAGAATGTTTACAGTAACAGAGGGAAACATCGATGGCATTAACTTTTTGGAAATTTTTCGCAAGTATGCTAGTCTACGTCCTTTCAGTACGGAACATCAACGATTTTTTGTTGGCTACAGAAATGGTAAATGTATTGTGCAGCCTGTAGGCATAAACACAATTGGTGCTATCCCTAAAAAAATTGCTAATTTTCTTGGACTCTCAAACTGTGAAGAATATACTGGGCACTGCTTCCGCCGATGTTCTGCTTCATTTTTGGCTGATGGTGGTGCGAGCATGTCGACACTGGCGATGAAATTCTGTCGCTGAGAGTTACGTCGAAAGTTACTTGGAATATAAGAAGAGCGCAGCAAATAAGATTTTGGGTGAAAAGGAAAGAGGACCAGTAAAGGTACAGGCACCGTTTTGTGCGGCTACATCATTTCCTGCAATTTCTAAGAATGTGCAGATGTTACAAGAGAAAGATAATTTAAGTGTGGCATCAAGTGTCCATTTTCATCAATTAAATAATTGTGTTGTACATATTTACCAAAAATAAAAACTTAGTTAACTGTTGTGTTAGTTTTAAGCACTAGTGCTTAAAAGTAAACTCTTTTACGCACTAGTGCCTAAAAGAATGTCGTTTCGATACTCAAATGACAATCGAAACGGTAACTTTTTGAAACGTTTGTAGAAAAATACATTAACGCCACCACCTGCCGATACTAAGAAAAACCCCTTTCTCCTCTTGCTTTCCTTCCTTATTCTTCTCATCTTGCTGTAACTTCTCTGCCTTTCCCAGCCCCTAGTCAAGACATTGCCAATTCACCAAATCTTCATATTCTTGTATTAGATATTAAATTTCTCGTTCTGTTTCCTATTACGTTTAACCATACTTAATTTGGGTTAATACTGAGAATAATACGTAACACTCAGTTTATTCAATTATTAATGATAAGTCTTACAGCTACCTACAATTACTAAATTGAATCACTGCTACTGATACGGAAAGAATTTCTGCCGGACAAGACGACAGGCGTAGAAAGCAACGACTTAAATTTTAGTTATTCAACAAAACTTTCGATAAAGCATTCGTAACCAGTGAACATAACTGTACAAGAATGTTTTATGACTTCAAAATTATCAAAATATCTGACTAGTGGAAGGACATCACGATCCTACATGAGGAACTCAGATGTGAACAAGATTTGTTTGAGAATTACTTTAAAAAGATCTCTACGCTTAGACTCAAGCTTGATGTAACCAGGTATTATATAAAATAACAAACGGTAGGACTTCAACACACTGCTATCTTAGGAACAATGATACAGTCTAAATGGGTCGTTAGGCATATTAATATTTAAAAAGTCAAATCTCACCTTAATCACACCCCAAATGTCCTGCAACAGATAGTTGGTCGACTATTGCTCAAGGAGATGGGGTGGTTCAAATTAACATGACGTTAATCAGGGCGAGATGCTGTCACACTGAGGGGTGGCTATAATAGAGATGAAACGGGGGACGGGCGCTACGAGTTTTATTAATAGGGAATAAACCAAATTTTTTCAATGACCCCTACCCCTGTAGAAACTCGAAATCGAAAGGTAGTTGCTTCGCTTCGGTATTTATGTGACACGTTTTAGGTGTTTCTCGAACCTACTTTGGTTGGTTTTCCTTGCTTTCACCAAGTCACATTACATTTATTACACCAAATAAGTATTAACATATTTAAATATCAATCAAAGGTACCATAGATGAAAAACTTGGGCGTTAGAAATTAAATTGCATCTATTAAGAGTAAATAAGCAAGTAAATATATTGTACATGAATAATCAAAATGGGTTAGTGTTTCTGTATTATCTTAGAAGGAAATTAAACATGAAGCAATTAAAGTTTGCATGTGTTGGTAAACGGATATTAAATGTTTAAAAGACGCGGGCGTTTTGAACGAGCGACGCAATTCTAATTCTAGCTACAAACAAAGCAAACGTAGATCACAGTAACCGGGATTGAATTTAGCTATTGCTACAATTACATCACGTCGCACAATGTCAAAGTGCGTAACACTTTATGGTTTCGTGATTCACTGCACTAATTTTAATTCACAATACCTGTTCGATGTTTGAGTAGCTGGCACGTAATGGAAGCTTGTAGCGGGGCAGATGAAATAAACAACGTAGGCTGCCAGCAGTGGCAATAATAACAGGGGGTGGATTCTTTCGGCGATGACGGGAACAGTATGCGGGTCCTCGTATTTAGCAAGTATTGATGCGGGTATGACAACCACTACTGTTACCTCATCTCGGAATTTGGCACTTTAGAAACCTCTCTTTCTTCGGCGATCCGTTACGACAATGACTGCATCAATTACTTCGATACGACAGAGTTAATTGGCACTATTCATGCTGCCACAGAATACCACGGAAAACACACGCCCTTGACTTAAAAGGGTAACAACACAACCACTAGCTCTTTATATTTATGCGTGCAAGCGTCATATCAAGAATTTTGGAAGAGGAAAATTACGCTACGGAATCACCTGTGCGCTTCGTCTGACTTAAACAAAAACGTTGCTGTCGCAGAGGACCACGCCAGCACTAGCGCGCTCAGTGCAGCTACTAGAATTTGCAGGTCTGGACTTGTCGTTAAGCCAGCGACGCCTTGGAGCCGCTAAGCTAATAAAAATAAGTCGTCATAGAGTATACGTGACGAATGGTACGTCCGGGACCGAATATTTGAAAAACAGCAAGGCGTGTTATAATTAAGAAGTGCAGTTCTATTAGCGAGACCCCGATAGATGTCGCCAAGTATTCAAATATGGACTAACGTCGCCCAGTCGAGCTTAATTATGGCGGGAGAACCGCTGATTTTTGAAATGGTAGCGCGGAGTAATCGTTTTCCAACAACAATTCACACACCAAACGCAAACATTACTTCGTAATCTCAGATTAACTTTGAAACTAACTCACTTTGTTCAAGATATGTTAAATCTGTTTGTTAATAACAATATCTGTTTCTTATAAACACCTTAAGGATGAATAAACCAACATCTAAATCCCCAACTGTCACTGATCTGTCGATGTCGTCTCAATAGCATTGTACTGACAGTGATCTAGATGTAGTCTAAGAATTTTGTAGATATGCTATTTAGATTGTAATCAGCAATATATTTTTTATTACATCAAGCAGTCTTAAGCAAATAAAACAATTTGTTTAGCAAGTTGTTTGTCGAAGTTAATGTTATGTCTTGTTAAACCTTCTAGAATTTGTTTTTTATTGGATGAAAAATTTTGTGGCCTAGCTATAAGCATTAAGTGATGGAAAGTGTAAAATTGAGAACTTTTTGCTGTTCTCTTTAATGGTTGATGGATTGTTTTGTCAATTTTATGCATTACACGTCTGGACTCTTTAACATGTGCCTTAAATATAGTGAGTAAACTGTACATTCATCTGAGGAGTGTCGGATTTTTAAAGTTGTTTTGTTCATATTTTATTATGTAGCCACTTGCACTTGTTATTACTAATGTAATTTTAAGATTTGGAGCACTTTTATTACTTAAAATGTATTTTATGCCTAGACAGCATTTAGCAAAGGAAGTGGGGGGGACGTTCCTTTGCAGTAATATTATGTTGATTTGATTTCAGTTCAATAACACAGGAAGCTAAAAACCACTCATAAAGTCCCAGAACAGCAATCTATAATCATTTACAAACAACAAAGCAGACTGTGGAGTTCGAAACAAATACATTGGCATTGAGATGATATCTCAACCATCTGTTTTACCAGCAATAGCAAAATAAATGCCAGCTCGAACGTTGTTTACAGGAAACCGATATGTATTTTTGTCAAGTACTTTGTTGGGCTTCCTAAAGTTCGCCTTTTATTTTATATAAAATGCTAAAGACGTGCTTTGGTTTGTACATCTTATGGATCGTAGTGTTAATGGATGAATTCGACCACAGGCGGTTTGTGTTTAATGTAAGTAAAAAATTATTGACACTTTAAGCCAGTCAAGCGATTGCCAATAAAATCAGAAAAATTTGCACAGTAATTTTTTCCATAGGTGAATGTGAAAGTCATCTAAAAGTCGTAAGAAACTACCAATGTTTTTAACAAATCGTAAAGACAGTAATACCTTTTTAAGTATTTTATTAAAAATGAGAATTTTCAATTAGGCAGTTTTTTTACTCGATAAACTAATCAGCCTTCAAACTCATAAAGAAAATATCATTTTGATCACTAGTTGTACAAATAACTACGAAGCTATTGTTTATAGACATGTTAATTAAACCTATGTCTGTTTAAAACTGTGAATATAGACAGATTCATTCTTAGAAATTGGTCTATTTTGCAGCAGAACCATTTTATTATGTGATCGATATAATACTTGCATTTATTAAAATTCACAAATATATTTCGCTTTATTTTCTTTTTGTAATGATATTTACCTCAGTGCTAATTTTTTATAAAAATTAGGTGTTAGATGCAGTGTTATAGTTGATTTACATTCAAACCTATGGCATACGTTTTGTGTATGCCTATATTATAGGTTATAGACTTCTCGTCTTTTAAATTCAGTTTGACTCCTATTACTGTTACCTACTACATTTTATACTATTTTAGTTGTTTTTCTTATACAAGGCGCCATTGAATATAGCAATAACAAGATAACTGATATAGTAGTTATTAATTTAAACAACATAGATCGCCTTGTCACGAACTGAAAATAGTGTTTAGACTAACGATACCTAATTGACATGACCAGATTGAAATCGACCCATACAAACGTTCAGGCTACATGGATAATTCAGAGGTCCGACTAGCTACAATGAAGGCGGCGTGCAGTTAGTAAAAGGCGTTGAAATTACCAGCGGACGCCAAGCAGTTTTCAACGCAACGGATAAACTCAATTCAATAGGACGTAAAATAGAATCAAAAGATTTGTCGTACTTGCATTAGCCATACATAAGACCAATGTTAACATAATCAATAAACAAGGTTCTATTAAAAACGTCGATTCTAGTACAACAAAATAATTACAAGCACTCGCCTAAGTTACAGGTAGCCCAATATTACAGACGAAAGTTACAGGCACAGACAATTCCACTGTTACAAGCTAAACTACATGAATTTTAAAGCATCAGTAATAGGTTGCAAGAAATCGCAACGACTAAGTGTTGCCCAAGCAACGCCATTAGCGTAACACATAACAGAGTTAAACGTTTAAGCCGCCAGGAAATATATTGGTATTAAGTAAGCACGTTAAATTAGCAAGCAATTATAAGTTTACTGAAACACCATAAGTCAAAAGTAGCAAGTGATTAAAAAAATACTACCACAATGGCAAAAATTTAGTATGGACAGATAATATTAGCCGGTAAACCCAGAAATAATATACTGTAATGGTTTACTGCCCACAGCAATTCCAATTGCCGAATTAACTAAATGAATAAGATCAAAATGAGCACAGAATTAAATATTTTATTTATTGTAAGATAATCAGTACTTTACATTAATAAATGCATTTGATGTGAGCAGCAATAACTAATAATTTGAAGGGTAAAAGTTAGCATAAGATAAGGCAGGTTTTAGAAGAATTACGTTCAGAGTTTCAGATATGATAAAAGTTGGGAAAGGTCAATGCAATGTAATTTGTGACTGACGGATTTGAGCTTATTAATGTTAAATATAACGTGAATAAAATGATACAGAATGGTTTTCTAAGTACAGAAAGTATATGAGCGTTGTGTATTAAAAGTGTATAAGCCAGCAAACGGCAAATTAGCTGAAAGGTAAACGAAACAGTGCTAGCAAAGCAATAATTGCAATAGAGAAATGGAAAAATGTAAGGCAACCGATCGAAAAACCATTAGTAAGACGCTAAAGGAACTCAGTGCATTATAAACCAAAGTGATTTTAAAGAAGAGCAAGGTGTAGCGACATTTATTCCAAGAAAAAGACAATTTTAGTAGTTAAGCAAAGTCATGACATCAAAACTGTAGTCAATAAGGTCAAACATGTTATCAATCCTAATTTATTTTATAAAATTAAAAATCTAGTTGCTAACTTACGAGACAGTCTTTTGTTTATTATTACCAAAAAAGCTCTCAGTTGTGTATACATTTTCTAAGTAACAAGTTTTATCTGTGATCCCAAAAGTATGCTTTTATATTCACGAATCTGCACAGCACCTGTGAGTGTAAATTTCGTTTTAATAAGTGATCCCGGTGAAGAAGGAAAGCAGGCTGTAAGATTCGCCTAGGTGCGGTTAACGTCGAGGTCTTTTTACGATTAGTTGAAAGTATCGGCCAGCAATAACTTTATGTCCAACGTTTATGGCAGTTCCTCTTGTATCCAGAGTTTTGGAGCAGGAAGCCACCACGCGAGTTACCATAGACGAAGCGTCCCTAGAAAGCGTATCCCGCCTGCGAAGCAGCTCTTTTCAAGGTAATTTCACACGGAAAGCGTTGAGATTAGACTGTGTACGAGGCGTAGGGGCATATTCCATTTCCCAGGTCTATTCCAGGGAGGTTTTTACGAAGGAAGCGTCCCTTAAAAATGCAATTTTGAGAAGATTTCAGCCGGATGCAGAACAAAAGCACATCCAGCACCCCCTTACGTCACTAAAACAAACAATGTACGTCATACAATTAATTGCATTCACCTGATGCTTGTTTGTCAGTTTGGTGTTTTTAATTACATTTCACGCTTTTTTCGCACTGGAAGATCATCTTGTTTACTGAACTAAATTTAGAGGTTGTCTAAACGTCAGTTGGGAATGGTGCATTTGCTCTAATAATTGAGAGTAATTGTCATGCAACGAGTTATTTTTCATACAAGGTTTCCTATTAATTTTATGAACCGACCGCCCTGAGATAAGAATTGTTTCATGTTCACCGAAGCTAAGTCCCCAATTTATTGCAAATAGATAAAATATAGAAATAGCAATAAATATTTAATTTGGTAATACTCGTAAATATCATATTCTTTTAATTTTTCCTGATATTGACAGGCAACTAAAACAATTCAAAAAGTGTAGTATACATTGTCCTAATTATAAATTTTGTATTTTTATTAAAAACCCTTTTTATAAAGTGAGGGTGCTATTACAATACACAGGTTTGCGTTTAGCATGGATAACACAGCCTTTTGTTTAGACACTAAAAAAATAATGCGAGAATGCACCGGGAAACAGTAATATTCGGCGTTCAGCTACCCAAAGAAGTTTATGCGACGGGGCCTTGGCAAAGGTTTTCGGAAATCAGCTGCACAACTATGGAGCTTATCTTTGAGCACTCCGGCAATAAATAGAAAACACCAACAAATGCTTCCACTTGGCAGTGGCTTTGAGAATCTGCCGCCAAACTGAAAGCACAACCTTTAACGCTTCCAGAGTCCAGCTTTATAGATTTGTAATGCGAGTGGCTAATTACAATAATAAACCAGAGAGAATAAATACACACTTGCCTTAAACTTACGGCTCCAAAGCTCGATACGCACGCTGATAAGATCTACAATTAGGTGCAATGAGTAAACAAAACCTAATAATCTCTATTATGTCTTCACAAATTACTATCAAACAGTCTTAAGCTAGGGTAAAGGTTAACAGCTTAATATTGCGTGCGATCGGCTCAAAGAATGCTAACAAAAATAAAAGAAGACAAGGGCGCAATTAACAAAACACGCCGTGTATCTGTAAAGAACACCTGCGAATCATCGAAGGCATGACCTAGTTATGTCCGAAAAATAAACCGATAATTTGCCTTCGCACAAGTTGAAGGTCGACAAACGAGTTCTGTGACCTCAAAGAGTAATCCGTTAGAACGAGGTTAGCCAATATAGCATGCGAGAGATGGGAAAATTAAAGATCAATTGAAGCATGGCGCTTTCTAACAGTAACAGCCTTCGAACTTGCTGTGCTGTTACTTTAAGAAGTTGTTTAAACGTTAAACACACTGCTATGTCGTTTGCAGTTCCTACTAATTGGGTGAGAGCGAATAGAACATATAAAGGGCTGCTAGTTTTACTGCAAGAAAATTTTCAAGTTTTCCGCCATAAATAATAAGAACATATCGGTAGTGATAGTCTGGAAAATTCTACTTCAGATGTTTTGAGAAAGTGCGAGAGATTCAAGGCTTTCGGAGACAACAAATAACTGTAACAGTGGACGAAGAAGAATAGCAAAGGCAACCGACTTCTCAGTCGGAGCTGGTCGTGGGTTAAATGAGAAACTCCAATATAATAACTACGAAAAAATATGGGCGTCAAGTAGCAACAAACCCAGGTACTTTGCTAAACGAAAAAGATACACGTCGAAAAGGCACTACTAAAACAATTCCTGAAAAAGAGAGAAGACGACTAGGGCAGATAAATAAAATCCTAATGCATTAGTACGGGCCCAATAAATAACTTCTTTAAAAAAATACCCGGTAATACATGTATATGCATACATGTACAAAAATAGTAACACCAGATCATGTACAATAGTAAAGGGTGCTTAAAGTCAACAATTAGATTAAAGCAAGTAAAAGTTAAATATATAATAGTAAAAAGTAATCATCTAAATTGACGGTGGTATGAGCAATTCATATTAATGAAATGTTAGACGGGACTTTATAATGAGGTCACGATATTATCAAATAAAAGCGCATAAAATAGTAGCTTTACTTATCAAAGGTTACATTTTAGGTTTGGAATGAATATAACCCAAAACCCATTAATGCAAGAATATTCACATGAGTAAATTATATCATTAATAAACAAATGATAAACCCTAGAGAAGCCATGTACGGAATATGCTTAACAGATATTCCAAATCATAATCAAATCTACTACAAAAAGAACTATTTACGCAATATCTGCAAGTAGGGGAATAATTAAGGTTAATTCAAGTGAGCTAATCTCTCACAAATTTGGTGTAAAATCCCAGACATTGAATTTCTAAAAGTAAGTTAAAGCCTACAGAATCGCTTTACAAAAAAAAACATTACAATTTATTTGTATGTATGTATGTATGTATTATCTGTAACCGTTTTTACCTACCAGTACAAAGGCTGGTGCTTTGTACGCGCGTATCTGACGGTGCAGTGCTCAACTTGCCACCTTTTCGGGTTGCAAAGTTGGAGCGCTCCTTTTGAGCATGCGTAGAAACCATTCTGTTAGGTGAGTGTGCTGGTGATGTGTTGATCTTGTTACTCTATTTCTTAGGTATGTGGTTACGAGTAGATCATGGTTAATTTGGTGCCCAAGTGTGAATGATCTCACCGAACTCGATACCGATTGCCAAGGCTGCGGAAAAATTCCGCCCACCGTAGCATTCGAACCAAATGCTTGCTTAATGCCAGCCTAACGCTCTACCAACTGCGCTACACGGATTCTTAGGATTTATTTGAATGTTTTAAAAATCACGTTGATGGTACGTGAGGCGCACCCAATTCAAGAAAAATCCCAGAAATAAATTTGACATTGTTCAGCTCTGTAGACACTGATCTAAGTGATTCAAGATAATTGCCCCATACCGATAGGCTACTATGATATACCTACTATATTTATTTTACAAATCAAATCTGGCACACAAAGCTTATCGACAATTAACATGAAACTCTAGAAAGTTCAATAAATTCAATTTTGGCAGGTTACGTAAGAAGCTGTTATAATGCAAAAGAGCATTTGCTGCTTATCAGGTATAATTCCTGAAAGTTTCCGTTTTTGAGACATCACCAAAAATACTTCTTACAGGAACATCATTTAGCACCCACAAACGAAAATATAACATGAAATTGATTCTTCAAAACGGGTTTATAACGATGACCCCAAATTAATAGAAAACGTTACTCCAAACATTTATTTCTTTCTTCATCAGCGCAAATGCAGAAGAAATAATCACCTGAAATTTTTTTTTGAAAAACCTTAAAAATTCAGGAGAAGCAACCACAATACTTGTATTTAGTATTTTCAACGTCCAACCCAATGAACTAATGTATCTTATACGACAATTGTACTGTATTAATATAGTTTTATTAATTAAATCTTTAAGTGCTTAACCTAAGACTATTCCTTAAATACTTTAAAGTAAAACTCTGGTATTAACATATTTTAATTATGTTAAACTATCATTACTCATTAGATCAAGTCCCCTTCCCAAAACCCTTAGCCATTGTTTTCCTCACCTCCGTAAATTTACAAGAAATCGTCCACCTGGCTAGCCCCGTCATTGTTCTTAATAAAAGTAGTTTCGACTAGTATGAGAGAAAATTCACATATAATAAATTATACAAAAATAATGACAATAAACGAATTATTTAAGTAAAACCTTTAATGTCACGACACTCATATGTAAATCTGTTGATTAAATTTAACATATTCCAGCAAGATGACTACTTGATGGACTTCGAACGAATAGAAGTACACAGATATAATAAGAGGGATGTAAAAAAGTTCACAATTGTTACTTTTAAGTACAACCGTACCTGTCCGCTTGTCAATATGACATTTTCCTTTAAGACAGATATTAACGATGACTTTCAGGTATGGTCGGCTACTGCCTTGAGATACAGTTTTACATACAATATGAATTTTTCCAGTTAGTCATACAAGCCTATAAATTTATGAGTAACGAGTATCGCTTGTTTCCCATCCGATTCCAAGTGGGCTTCTGCGAGGTAATACATAAGAACATGTGCGGAGCTGCAGCCATGCTAAAATGTGGAAACTTTACAAGGTGTTATGCTGAAAAGGTATACTTAAGTATATAATGGTTAGATAAAATATTATTATTATTAACTGCAGGTTTAAGCGTATTTATTTAGAGTTGTTCTCACTATCATTTCTTTCATGTTTTCTTTTTTCTCAGCTACACAATATTTAATTTTCTTCTTTGATATTTGGTTTTCCGTTTTTGTTATGTGTTGATATCTTTCTCTGTATTTTTAATTCTTCTATTTCTTTCTTTTTATGAATTGGGCGATTACGTTAATACTGATACTACTTTATTGAATTTTATCGTTATTTGCAGTTGTACTTCAATTTAAATGTTGGTTTCATGGTTTCATATAATTAATTATACTTTTTGATATCCTGGTCTATGTGTATTTCTTTCTGTACTGATAACTCATCCTAGAATATGAGAATAGTAACTTCTGGCACTGATGCGTCGTTTATGACTACCTATTTTTGAATGCACCTATTACATCTTTTCTCGGGAAAGCTAATGCTTATATCTTGTATGTTGTAGCATGTATAGATATATTATAATTTTCCGTTATTGGTTTTCAGTGCATATCAGTGTGAATTTTCAATAAGAACTGCAAATATTTTTTTTCCAAAAACGTCTATTTTGTTTTATGTCACCTGAATAAATGTCGATTTTACCTTTTTATTTATTTATGGCTTCGTCAATATACTATACTGACTAGGATTTACAATCGGCAGTAAGCAACTAGTCATGCCTTAACATTCGTCTCATCATATGCTCTGCATCCACCACTGAAAGGCCTTTGGTGGTCCTTGCCCCTGTAAACAAGCATTTTCACCTTAACTTCGATGGATTAATTACACTTTATGTGGTTTAGTAACAGAATCTCCGCTTACATTACCGGAAATAATAAGAAATTACTTCGTTTAAATAAAGCTCAGATGCCCAGGATCCGTTCTACTCAAATGTATAAAATACAGGAATAACGCATTGTAGAAGTAAATCGTTTACTGGTTTTTAACTATGTACAAAATAATTCTTGATTAAGACAAAATAATATTGTGTTCATAAAATATTGTAAAACAAAATTCTTTCGGCACTTTGCTTTGCTCGGTTGTTGCCCCTGGAACCTCTTAAAAAAATGAGTGCTCGTAGGTTTGGATGACTAGTTCCGCTGTACGTGAACTGGAAACGGTAGATCTGAAACAAACTGTATTTGCTTCGGCCAAGATGGCGTTTGTTATTTATAGTTTGTGAGTGGACAAATTCAATGAATAAAGTATTTACGGTGTTGGTGACGTTCAGGACTAATGGATTAGTCCTGGCTGGAAAGGTACTTTATTTGTGAATGAATTTGGATCACTCCGAATAATATAAATGGGAACATTTTACCTTTTATAAAGTCCGGCCCTTGGAGCCTAGAATCGCTGGTGACCGCTGGAGGATTTTGGTTTCGACTTACGCAGGCTGGCTAATTTGCTTGCATCCAGGCACCTGGATTATGCCGGCAGCCTGTAGGTTTCTCTTAGTATTCGGGTAAGCCGTGCTCTAGCCTAAGGTTATTAAAAGATTATGATAATAGTGGCCTGGAGGATCAGCTTGTGTGGGAATTAAATGGGGTTTCTAGCAAAATGGAAACCGAATCCACCCGTGCTAGCCAGGTGAGCAAGGTGTCGAGCAAGATGGTAACCGAATCGACCGGTGCTAGCCAAGTCAGGAAAGTGTCTAGCAAGATGGGAACCGATTCCACCGATGCTAGCCAGGTAAAGAAGCAGGGCAAGGAGGCTAAACCCCGAGGGGGCTTAGAGCTTGTAGTGAGATTTTTCTTTATATTTTTCGGTTACTTCGTTATCGGGATATTTTTAGAGGGGCTTGGAGAAGGAATTGCGTGGCGTGCCGGTTTACGCAACGTCCGCGGATCGCGGCTAGGATCGCCTTATCGAAAATCCGAACGCTATGAAGAGGCCAGCGGTGAAAGTGACGAAAATTAGCCATGGGCAAATTTGCAAACATTAAATATGAAAAATACACATTTGTGGTGAGGCTAACGTCACCACAGGAACTACAAACTTTGTAGAAACACCTTTTTATGATATAGTACCCAATTTTTTTCTTGAGTAAATGGAGAATCTGTGAGATTTTATAATGTTTTGTTTTGGAAAACACTTTCCAATGTGATCCGTTACTTGGTGGATATAGGGCTATTCCTATAGGAAAATCGGTTGTCTAAAGTTTGGATAGTCATCGATGAAGATAGCGACTGATGGCAAGCTGTACATTCCCAATACTGTATCCGTTGTTTCTAATAGAGTTTCGAATATAATTAAATTCAGCGTAAATGTTATCAGGTTGAGATATGGAGATAGCACCTACTGGAAGATGATGAAAATCAGCATGTAGATAGCGATCAAAATGAGTGGGTTTACGATATACAAAATGTCCAAGTTTGCCGATGAGTTGGCGAGAAACATGTACATCCAAGAACAGAAGACAATCGTTACTTTATATTTCCATGGTAAAGTTGGTGTTTATATTTGGACTATTTAAATAGTTTACGAAAACGGGGGTCGTCAATGTATCGGAACCAAACCGTGGGTTTTAATTGTGAAAATTGCAGAGCTAAAGTTTTGAAGCTTTTATCATCATTTAACACAGAAACTTCCCGTCGCCAAGCCTTTTGTGCACCTTGTGGTTGCCATATCATAACCCGACAACATCCACACTGAATTCGATCATATTCGAACACATTTTAAAAGCAATGGTTACAGTGTATGTGGGATATACGGTCTGCCATCAATCACTATATTCTCCACAGCCACCCAAACTTCCAAAAACCGATCCTCCCTCAGGGATAATCTTTCTGAACTGCGAGTATACCCACTGCGTCAGCGATCACATAGGTAGGTTTCTTCAAAATCAAAACAGTTTTAAAACCCCTGAGCACTTTCCTTTACCTTTACATAAGCACAATATCATAAAAAGTGTTTAGAAAGTCTCTTCCTCCTGTAATTCTGGGTTCATTGGCACTTCAGCGTTATCTGAAGTTAGTTTGCCTTTCATCAGGAACTGTCACCGAACACCAACGCGATACCAGCCATAAGATTTTTTTTATGACATTTCTATTATGTGTAAATTCCCATTTCTTTTAATACAAACATTCGCAAAGCCATTGAAATTTACAAGCACCCCAGCAACCTTAATCGAGATTATGGTTGCACAGTTCTTTTCACGTGGAAAACACTTATTTATAAACTCCGTTTTCCACCCTCTTTACTCAGCTGCGACGACCCTTGTCTAAACATTTCACATTCTTCCTTCCGATCAGAGTTTCGTCAATAATGTGAGCGAAACGTTGAGTTCTTCCATACCAATAGTGACACGGTTCAATCCCTTATAGGTATGCCTTTAAGCTTTTATAGTTGGGGCAGCTAATTCTCTATCTCTTTTTATGTAGTTGTATTATTTGAGCTCTTCTTCTTACTTCGTCTGCAATTCTGTGCAATTCTTAATCCATTCATGTTGTAGTGTATGATTGTACTTAAACCACTTATTGTTAGTGTTTTAATTGTGATTTCCAAAGTGAAAGGTTTTGTTCGCTTTTGTATAGGTCTTCATCAAGATACGAGTATAATATAAGAACATGCATCGTATTCTTCTATTGCTACCCTCGTTTTCTTGATGCAACCTTATGCGGAACGTATAGCTTTGTTACCTTAACGATGAGACTATTCATTAATTACTTTTTACATAATTTTTTTTAGGAAAAGATTTATCATGTATGCAATTACGCTCCGGACCAATCAAAATTTCCACCGTATATCCCCAATGGAAAATATATGTTGGACCTGCAAGCAATGCACTATTCCACAGAGATTTACTTAATCCGTGCCTATGGGACTGTCAGTCGTTCTCTCCTTGGAAAGTAATTTGTAAAACACTTATGTAAAAGTTTGTTTAAAATATACCACAATTGAAATGTCACGGTGTTTATTTTGCAGGATATTCTCTTAGTGTTCGATTAGGTGAGGAATCTTACTTCCAAGATGTGAATTTGCCGTACGTAAATGACTACCGTGACTGTAGCTGCTCCGATAGCGATAAAAGTGTATACTTAAGCTTATCTGCAGTCAAATATTTCTGTTGTGATAAATAATTCAAAATTGCATGTGGATTTGAAACTCAGATCTTAACGTCAGACATAAATGGCTGACACATATCAATTTTATAATGCGCTTTATTGGTATTTATCTGCAATGCAATATCTCCTGACATACAGTCAACAAGTGGGAAAATAATACAATTGTACAATGTATACGTATAGTCGGCGCCTTAGAAATCGGGACACGCAAATGTTCTGTTGTAATATTTGATTTATTATTATATTTTTGTATTATTGGAATCTTACTATCAACCAAAACACGCAGCATTTGAAAAATTACATAGCAATCAAAACCATAACAATTGCAAAAGCCCAGTTTATACACTTAAAAATACATGCAAAGTGTATCATAGTATTGTCCCGATTTCTAAGGCGTCGACTATACAGCAACGACTAGGTAGTACCAATAACCCTCTTAACAGCAAATTATTCCAAACTTTAAAGGACAACTAGAGAGACGAAGAGAAGTAACATTAGAAATTAAATCTACTATGTGACAAAACAGCCAATCAACGTTTTCCGACGGCCACTTTAACCAAAAAATAATGCCGCTTTGAACCGGACATTTGGTCGCCCTTGCTTGAATGGTTTATTTTTATATACCGATGGGGCCGCAATTATATATAACAGCAATGAGATAACATGAACAAGAAAATAACACGTATTGCTTGAGTAAGAAAAAGATAAACATAGTAGCAAATATTCTAGTAGGCCTGACGCACATTTTAATTATGACATAAGTCAACTAAACATGACTACTAAAATATTTTTTTCGTATGGTCATCTCTTTCTTACTGAAGCATTCTATTTTGTTGTTCATGTTATCTCATTGCTGTTATATATAATTGTGGCCCCATCCGTATATATATAGTTATAGCCAGTTTGTATTTGCATATCCTTTTATTGTTAATTAGATTTAATTAGTATAATTTAGCACACCTTTATAAACGGTCCAAAGTAAATTTCCCCTTTTGCAAGTTAAATAACGTAGATGGAAGTCCTACCTAAAAGTGTTTATGCGTCACAAGTCAGTGATTACACTTCAAGTAAACGTAATCGTGCAGATTAACCAAAGGTGTTATTGGGACGCTTTGAGGATTTCATGATCTTCAGCCCACCGAGCGTCGCCAAAGTAAGAAGAAAACGACTTTCCAGGGTGAAATTCACATACGAGTAACCCATTGATAACCGAATCCAAGGCGAGCCCAATTGGAGGACACACAGCAGTTCTCATGACTTGATTGTCAGGTAACTTAATACATGCAGGGAATGTTTACACCTTAAAGCGACAAGCAGTTGCTAAAACTATGTTAAAATCGACCACAAAGAAAAGCGCTTTCGTATATGAATTCTCCCGGGTTTTATTCGTACAAGGCTGGCTTCCGGCAATTTAACGTTTGCACTTTTAAAAACAGTTATTTCGGCAATGTATTTTAATATTGTTTTATGTATGTTTAGACATTCATGCGAGTAGCCCCAAGCTATACCTTATATCGGTTTCTTTATTATTATTATTATGTGTTTTAAAGTTAATATTGCTATGCCTCACCTTTCCTCTGGTGCTATTTAGTTTATTTAATTTAATTAGCTCGGGTAGAACAAAGTCTATATAAGCTTGTATGGTATTACTTTTAGATTGAAACAAATTTCTGTTTAGATGAATTTATGTAAAATGTATGCCCTTTTATATAAATTATTGATTATTGAGTCTATTAACTTTGCTAGCTCCAGTAGAACAACCACAATCAAATCAAGTTAGGTTGAAATGAAAAGTCAGTCGGAATCATATTACCCTTCAGCTGGGTTATCGATTGTTGGCATAATGACATGAATACTAAACGCCGCATAAACTTTTGTAAAGCTTTGAAACACATCATAAATGAGCTACATTTGCCATATCGAGCACAAATATTGAAAAATAAGCTAAAATCAATCCTGTTAATTAAATTACAGTTATTGCTAGTCATGACTTATGTAATTATCAATGTTTATTAGTGACTTATGGTTCCAATACATAGAACACCAATTACGAGACTATTTAAATCTTTATTTAGTCTTTGTACGTTAGCAATGCAACCACAATTGCTGTAAGCATCATACCATTACAATACAACTACTATAGCTCGGAAGCTATCAAAGTGCTAAGTATGTTGAACTGCCCTGAACGAAGACTTAGGTGGGGTCAAAAATGGGAATAAAATGCTTAAAGTAGGGTCGGTTAAATCATTCCCATTCGAATTTCCCAAGAACATATAATCAGGAGTGAGTCAGTATATCGTCTTGCTATTTTCGATGTTCGCAAAAACGAATAAAATTGCTCAAAATTCACAAAGCATTGCAGTGAACCTTTTAAGCCTAAATGGCTCTGTGCGCACTGCAGTGTGTACGTAGGTCAAGTAGGAACCTTTCGATACATTAGAAGTTTTGTTTACGTAATGCCATTCCCCAGAAAAATTTATTTAAAGTCACATTTGGCCCTGATACGCTATGAGTTATATTAAAAGATTAAATGTAATAATTATAACTTTTTATTACATTTTACTGAAGTATAGGATCGAGGATATTTACTTAGAGTTGCGTTTATTGCTTTCGTACACTACTTACTTAATAAAGCTATTAAATAATAATCCAATAAAAAAAGTTGCGGTACAGTTTATTTGTATCAAGTTCTTTATTTATAACCTCCGCTAGTGATTATAGTTTGTTAGAATATATTAAAAAAGCCAATAGGTTAATATTTATAAACATTGTATCTATATTATTGTAAATAGACATTTGCTAGTTTATGATATCACAGTAAAACTACAAGCTAAAGTATGACAGAGAAGGTTACTTAGGAAAAGCTGTAGAAAATTGGATCAGAATGACCAAATATGAAGAAGCAGCCCCGACCATCTGTAAAAAGGAATAACACAATATAAGCTACGACGACTAGAGCAGTTTATTCGCAGTTGCTTAATTTATAATCAATGTTGTCAGGTGAAACATAATTTAAGTTAGATTATATAATAGTTACTCGCCATTTTATGTTTTTACATTGTAAAAGTATAAGTAAAAAGAAAGACAAAATGATTAGTCACCGTGATGAAGCACTAAAAAAGTGGATACCACACTTTCAAGAGTTGCTAAACGAAGTGTTATGTTATCTTCAATTGTTTAAGCTATCGTGGGTAATTTCGGTGCGCACGCCTATGATCTCCCCCCGTAGGCAAAGATGTTCGCGTTGGACGCCAAGTGGTAACCAGCAAAATTTTTCTTCGCACTTTGAGGCAGGAAACCTGCTCGAAAGCCTAGCGCTTTGACTCGCTCGGCACGACGTGGACGATGTAAGGGAAATCATAGGGAAAATAAAAAACCACCGAAGTCCAAGTCACAACGTTATTACGGTGAGGAATGTCCAGTATGGAAAAAGTTTTCTGAAATAAATACTATTAGAACTCATTAATAAAATTTGGACAACTCGTAAAATACCCAAAGGATTGAGAATAGCAATGCTGTTACCTCTGTATATACGTGTCTTACAAGTCATAGTATAGATACTAAAGAAGCATCGCTCTTCTTTATATTATAGATAAAATGTTAGCCACCCTGTTAAAATGTAGATTAGAAAAACCTGCCGAATGCGTATTCTGTGACTACAGATATGGGCTTCAGAAAGGCAAAACCACAAATAATGGCTGACTACAAGTACCAAATAAATGCAAATATGCGTTTTATCCATTTGAGAGCTACATATGACACAGTAAAGCAAGAAAAATGGCTTAGGGCATTGGTGGAGTGACAGTTATCTGAAATATGCACAAAACTAACTATTATTAAGATGTAAGTGAATGAAAGAGAACTACATCAGGGCGATCCCGTATCCACTATACCTTTTAATTAGTACCACAAAAGATTACTAAGGATAGAAAAATAAATCGAGTGTTAGGTACAGTATTTGTTTGGCGACCACTAGCCGTGGAATTTAACTCTCTACGCTCTGTCTGACTTTAAATGGAAACTGGGCTTTAGGTATGGTTGATTGCATTTTTAGGGCGGATATCTCTCGTAGTTCGAACGAAGAAGACGTACCCTTAACCGTGCTGGAATGTATCGTTAGTAATAGTTGTATGCCAGGGTATCCTGATCACTGATTAGGGTGCTATCCCGATTGCGGTTGATACCGTATTTGACTCTTGACTCACCACGTATTTTGAAGTAACGTGGTTTTGTGTTTTTGCCATAGTCACTGTTTCGCCAACTTCCGGTCAACTAAGAGAATATTGACTACGCAAACGAGTCATGTTTATTTCATTGCCATTCAGCCACCTACCGAATAGTACGTGGGCGCTTTCTCTAAGGGGTCAGTTCCATTTCTCTTCAAGTGCTAAGAGGTATCACCTACAAGTCACGGACGCCACCATCGAGTTCCTAAGCACTGAAAGCTGCTAACTAGGCAGAATGGGCATTTTAGTTGCATGTAGCAACAGTGCGTAGACATAAAATGCATTAGATCGTTGAGAAGTAGACCCTTCATTGACCTTGCGTTATTACGTACACACAGGAAGCTGAGAAGTCAGACTGTCAAATATTGTTAGATCAAGTCAAGTTTTGCGTGCTAACATTCTATTACAGCTAAATTAAGAAACTCCTTTCGGGGCTCCTGTTCGTTGAATAATCAAACGGGCAGTTCCTGGTGGGACTAATAGTTTTCAAGTTAGCCTATTTAAATTATGTCCGTGGTAGTTTTCTTTTGTTCTGTCTTTTTCTGTAAAGCAATATGCAGGAATTATTTTAGAATAAATAAACCCAGGACTAACAGGTATTTCAGAAGACATAAACACCAAGGTAAGTTGTTGACTCAAGAGAACTGCCAAGCACAACCCGTGATTAAGCTGATTGCCTCCCATTTTGCAGTTTGAGGTATGTACCAATTTATTAAGTACAAGACTAAGTGGCGCCCCCGGATATTCATAAACTCACAATTCCATCGCTATTGAACCCAATTCATTTCTCGACTATATCTAGCCGGAGCAAATAATTACTGCAGGGCTGATTAATTTTATGGGTTATTGCTATCATATAAAAGTTGTCATTATTACTAATATTGTCTTACCCCTACGGACAAACTGGCTTCCAACGTCAAGACTTGACTGTGCCATGTAACAACTCGGCGCAGCAGCTTGGAGCGGTTTCCTGTTTGGTGTAAATATTGCTTTGTACGGAGTATCTTCAAATGAAGTAGTTTAAATGTTATAGGTGAGTCATAAGGCAAATCTACCTAAAGTAAAAAATTGTACCCCTGATGCCTCAACCTTCTTAAAGTATTTTGACTTAAGGAGTTAACCGTATTCTACTTCATTTGAATACACTCTGTAGATGCAGCGAACAGGATAGCGGGGGGGGGGGAATCCTAAATATGAAAATGAACAAAAGAGCGCGACATTTCGTACAAACAGGAATAAAAGGAAAACGACCTTTGAGAGAACTATGCAATGGATGTGCTTCAGCGCTAAACAGAATATTTGTATCAACATTTTTATCATGAAGATCTAAAGAGGCAATAATTGAGAAAACACACCACAACACTGAGGAACGGAAGCGGAAAATGTTATGCAGAATTTACAGGGGAGAAAGACAGAAGATGATTGAGAAAATGGGGGTAATAAAGAAATACATATGTTTAAATATGCAAAGTAGTGAATACGAAAAGATTGCAACAGTTGGACCATCTCAAACACATGAACAATAGAAGAAGTGAAAATAGATAGCATGAGTAGCATTCCAAAGAAAATAGAAATAAGAAAGGCTAAGGGAAAAGTGGTCAGAGAGTATGATAAAGTACCTAGGACTGAAAAAAATACAAATTTAAAGAAGAAGCCGAAATACAAGCTAGAATAAAACCAAATTACACAAGTAAAGGCCTAAATGACACCTAATTCTAGTTACTTAATGTATATTCTTCCTTAACTACATTTTATGGCAGATTTTGGCTATTTTGCATTTTTGGCCCTAAACTTCCTACTCTGACATTAGAATTGAAGATGTTTTAGAGATATTCCTACATAAAAACTTAAAGAAATAAACCATAAAGGTAACTGTATATTAAGGTCATTCACATTGTTACTATCGACGTTTCCTCTAGCGATGTTTTTCTTTGGATCCTGCAGAATTCGTTCTTCCTTCCTTAGGTTGGTTCACTATAAATTTATGTATCAGTGTGTGGTTCGGTAACTTTAGGGAATCAATTTGGTACGAAGGTCGTTCACGTCAAAAAAAGAATTTAAATTTTTAGATGTAGGTGATTGTTGATACTTTTTTTAACACTGGAAATAGATATGGATGCAATCTTTACTATTTAGCGAATAGTTATTCGTCTATCGCTCATGATGGCGTTCTCCATGCGTCGAATATTGGCATAATTTGTCAGGACATTTTTATATTTTACTATTTCACCTATATATTGTGTCCGTTTCAGTCATATTTTATCGCATTAGACTTCACCTATTGTGCATCTCAAATTCTAAAGTTGTCACGCGCGGGGCTCTATGCCGTCTTAGCTGCAGCTGGCTGTTGGAGTGGTTTTCTGCAGTAAATTTAAAACGAGGCCCTGAGAGTGCGAAAGAAAGGTATTCGTTCCATCACATTCTTTCATATTCAAGCGGCCTAGCTCGCCGTTGTTATGCGAGGATACTGCGTTCTCATTGGCTGCATCTGGCGCGTTAGAGCGCGTCTGTCTGGAAAGCTTGGCGTCGGTTTTGGATTCATTCAGTCTTGGCCCGCTAGAGAGTACAGTCGACTAGCGTGTTTTGTGGGCGCCTTCGCGCTTCGGCGCAAAGGCATCCGGTGTTTCTTTTGTGCTGTTACAGCAAAGTTTTGGACATTGTTTATTCAGACGTTGCTTGGCGAGCTTTGACAGCTGCAGCTATGGTCGTCGCCCGCTTGCCGCAGTCAACGTTCACGCTTAGAGGCTGAACCGGTCAGAATCCAGGTATTTTGTGTTCCTTTATTTGTACACTAATCGTCATGTGTTGCCGCCAGTTGGCCAGTTAGTGTAGCTGTGCGCTCATTTCTGCATTTCAGTTTGTGTAACTAATTAAACATATTTGCTAGTCGCACTTTCTCAAAGCATTGGGCGTTCATTGCTGCATTTCACTTTTGTGTAATCAATTAAACATATTTGCTAATAACATTTAATCGAAGCAGCAGGCGCTCATTCTTGAATTTACCTGTACATATGTAAGTGCGGATGTTAGATAAGGCGCTCCCAGCTGGGCCTTTAGTTATTCTTTTTAGGGTAAACCTTTGTACCACTGTGAGTGTATTATTGAGTACGTTGACCACCTCGGCCCTATTGTAACTTTCAGCCACGGTTTTGGCCTAACAGATTTGTTTACTGTATCTGACTTATGATTCTCCCTTGTATTTGTGCATGCTTGTTTACAGGGTAAATTTGTTACTATGTCAAGATTAATGTAAGGTGAAGCCTGGGTGTGTAAGCGTTGCAGGTAGGTCGGTTGCGCTCATAGCTGCAGTGTTAAAGTTCATGAGGCTGCTATTATATTTGACTCCCGTTAAGCTTCAGGTTTCGCCAAGGTGATAATTTAGAAGGTAGTGTCACTTGATTTTCCAGAGATGGTTTTCATGACAATAAACAATTATGTCACAAGGTTAATGTGAACGCATATTATTGTAAATACCACATGTTCATTGCAATTACTACAACAAATTTCAGTTTTGACATAAACGTCTCTCGTACCATAGTCATTTTAATTTCCAAATCATGGTTTTTTACTCAATTGTTTCAATAACCTACCTTGTATGAGAACTACTCGGAAATAAATATCACACGCAGTACTGCAGTACCAATACTTACGGTAAAGATTAATGGTAAGTCGATTGTAAAAAATCCTCCAGCTGTAAATTTGACTTCATCGTGCAACAGTTGGAGTCCAAAAGAGTTAATCTACAAAGATAATAAGTAAGACTTACAACAGCAGATACATACGCATTACCTCCTTCTTCAACTCAGGATCATCTGCTGTAGTCATGAGCTTTAAAAGTTCGTTCTTTATGAGATTTGCCTGCAACAACGTTTAATTAATTTTTAATATTATGAATCATATTTCCTGTTAATGCAAATTTCTTAAAAACATTTTTATGCAGAATCAGCCCTTACAACGACACTCCCTTTTATATTTGTTGAATACTATAGGTACCGATATTATTATATTATTACATCTAGCTGTCACTGCACGGGAGGGGTTTTTCACTATTTTCCGTCCTTCTTTTCTTACCGTCCTTAGCCTTTTTTCTACCACTTTAAGTTTCTGTTAGAGAATAGATGATGCATCTACATTTCGGGTCATTTTCTAGTTTCCTCTATGCATCAACGCCCTAGACACATTTTTTAGTAGGTATTTATTGATCACTTGAATCAGTTCATCAGTTCATCCATTAAGATGAATACTCTTTTTACAATATTGCTCGACATGGTGGAACTGAATCACTTATTTAAACAAATGGAGACCAAATAAAGTATAAACAGCATTATGTAGCAGTAAACTTTGAGCTATT
Source organism: Agriotes lineatus (assembly GCA_940337035.1). Lineage (NCBI taxonomy): Eukaryota > Metazoa > Arthropoda > Insecta > Coleoptera > Elateridae > Agriotes > Agriotes lineatus. Next base: position 75,378,284 of record OW679203.1, read on the forward strand.
GCCGTTAGAAAGTGCTGAAAAGTAGTACAGCATCAGTAGCATTTTAACCGTAAAGTTTATGCCGTTGTTGCTAAATGACTCTGAAGCAAGTAAGCCTGGTCGTGGACGAAACAAATTTGATCACTGACGACGGAGGGTGACCCACGCACGGGCGCAGCATGTGTATAAGTAAACTGCATAACATAGAAAGTCATATCTTCAATTCTTAATGCTAAAGCATTGGCTTCCTTATTCATATAAACTAGGAGCTGCTATGGAAATTGACCGTGTCGGCTAAAACAACACACCAGCGATGGTCCATTCCGAAATGGCTCGATTCTGTATGTTCAGAACCACCATTTTAAACTTCTTTCAATCAAACCAATCTTAACAATTTGCTATTGGCCAAAGTTTCCACCTAGACGTTAGGATATTTTAGAAAATAAAGCGCCTAAATATTCTAGCTGTCACAGCTTGTTTTCGTGCCCTTTCGCTTTCTGATTTTTGAATGTTTAAGGTGTAACATTTCGCTCGTAATTAAGCGCTACCAAATTTAATTACAAATTAAAATCGCTTAATTTTCGCATATTGCAACAATCGATTTTACAACAATCGAAATTTTCGGATGCGCTCGAGCCTGCAGGAAAGCCAAGATGCGCCATCAGATCGTAGTCGCGTTTTCAGCGCATCTTTCCTCCTGATCTCGGCGAAGCCCAACGAGCCGATGGCAGCGTATAACACGAAATTGATTCTGCAGACTCAGGGAGATTATTCCGACGGAACGGCTTCTTGCCTGCGGCCACGCGAAATATACCAGTTCGCGAATTAATCCGAGATTATTCACAGAAACCAGACCGGACCGTCAGACGATTCGCGAACCAGAAAACATACCAGTAAGATACTAGTAATTTTCTAGAAAATCCTGTTCTTTGAACGACGTCCTCGACCCGCTCTACTGAGTTCATAATTATTGTAATTAAATTGAAGTTTACCGAGAATTCGAGACTCGTTAATAATAGTCAGTTCACCTGCCCGAAGCCGTGATACTTTGGCGATTTCAAACAACGTGAGCCTGAGATCGGGCCGCGCTACGTTGAAATTGTCTAAGTTTTTACAGCTGATTCGTTTCGAATAACGTAAGCCTGAAATCGGGGTACGTGATTAGCTGATTAGAAATAATCCGAGGCGAAACAATTCCATTTAAAACGATTAAAAGTCTTGCAGGGTTCCTCATTCATAGTTAATACATCTTCGCGCAGGGATAGCACTTTGTTAATTTCAAACTAGTGTACACCTGAGATCGGGTTGCGATTAATTAAAATTGGCTAAAGTTCTATATCTGATTCGCGCGAATCGAGTAAGCCTGAGATCGGGCTGCCCGATTTGAAGTAAAATAACCCCACTTGAAGCAATTCTATGTCCCGTAAATTTTCTAACTTAATAGGAGAAAATCACCTCTACCTGAGATCGGGTAGTGCGATCTCCACATCCCTGAAACTTCGTTAATGTTATTATTTAAAAGTAAAGCCGGTTGAAGGTGGTATGGTAGCTTATTCGAAGTCCCGTAAATTATCAGTCGCCCCGCGTAAATTTGGAAGTGGTGCCCGGACCTCGGCACCGCGCCGTAGAAAAATTTAATGCTCCACGGTTATTTCCGCCAGGTCATAATTCACATACCTTCAAGCCCCGTAGTTATTTGACCTCGACACGCTTACGAGCTATCTGTTATCAAAACTAATAGCCTTCGTCCCCCTATGGTTATCAGCAAATGACCTGCTGCGGTCGCACACGTTCGTAATAAAAGTAAGGACATCCAGTGGCATTTATTAAACAAAATCCGGGATAACCTAGTACTTTCATTAATTTGAGAAATTGACATTTGTTTGTGTTCACAGTACTACCAACCACCACAATCCATCTTAGAGAGTTCCAGCGGTTGCCAAACGGTTGAGAACTACGACCGCCCTGCTAGTTGGGTGGCCTAACCGTAGCAAGAAACCGATGGAAGTTTATTTTCTATTTAAAATTGAGAATGATTTATATGTTGATTTAACCTTTACAACTAAGATTCTATTATGTATATAGTAGTAAATAAATGTATCTCCTGTTGAGTTGTTCTTTAAATTAGTCAAAGTATAAGTAAACCGAACCCTGGCCTAAACAGAAGCTACCATTCATAAAAGCATATATAATTAGTGCTACAAATTAACTTACAAAATTAAATATAAACCATTAATCGTTGTAAAGTCACCCGGTAGCATTGTAAAGGCATGCCACTTTCATTTGCATGGATATCGCGTGCCACACACATTTATGAGGATTTGGTGTGAAGGCAACGCGACATTTTTGAAAGATTACTTCTACGTTATGATGATAGATTGTTTAGCTGCGTAGCTGGAAGCTGAAATTTTTCCTGTCAGCTTTAATTTTATTTAGGGGCTACTTCTCCTATGCCGATGTAACTTCACTTCAAAACCAATTTACGCTTTGACTTTATCTGAGCCGTTGTTGGCCAATAAGTTTACTGTTCCTTTCATGCGATTAAAAATTTCGAGGTCCAGTTCGATTCGCTTTTGTGCAAGGTCCTGTTCCGCAGCTTTATAACTATTCACCCTACGTAATCGACCCATTTAGCCTTCGAAGACAGTTCGATTGCTGCTAGTTGTAAACCACATCAAAGTTTGCCTTGCGATAATATGAAAATGGCTTCGCTGAATATTAGAGATTGACATAACGTTACTAAATCATTCTATCAAACAGTATTGTTCTCGACACAGGCTTTTTGAGTCTCCTGAATCAGTAGTTAGATTTAGTATTTTTACACCGGGTACGACCTATTTGCGATTTTTAAGCTGTATGCGTTTCGTAATATACCTACTACTGGGTATCCGACATAATAATTTTCATTGCTTGCCTGCTTGACGCCACTTTAAGAGCGAACCCGTGGGCCGAGTTGGCTGATTTTGGTGTCAATCGACTCAGGGCGACGCAAGTAAGCCAGTAGGGGGGTTTTCAAATTTTTATAAGTGACTTTTTTATGTGGATTTTTTGTTGATAGCTAACCTCAAAATTCATTCGACACACAAAATGGATCACTCTTGTTCAAATTGCTGTAAATGAATTATTTTGGGCCCAATTTGGGTGCATAAGGCTAGTTATAAATATTTTATTATAAAGTTTAAATGTTGCAGTTACTGCTAACCCTTTATGACGTGTCCGTTAAAAGAATTTATTTTGGATTATATATCTATAGATTATATTATTGCTGCCCTTTGTAATTTATTTCATTTGAGCTTTTTTAAGATAAACTAGTGAACTGGTCGGTCCTCAGATATGCCCATATAGTCTCAATAATTTAACATTACTTGAAAACAGTCACATCAAATGTTACTATTATTATTGTACTTACATGCTTATAGAGAGATGAGCAATCCAGGATTACACCCATTACTTCCATAATCAAAATAATTAACAAGAACAGTTTACACATTACAAATGTTATTGAAGTGTAATGTACATAACTGCAGAACATAAACAGTATTTGAAGAACATCATACATGTTTAGAGAGATAACTAGCAGCATTGGAGTAGAACAGCTTTTTGATACGGCATTAGTTATTGTTGATAGTTTGAAGTACAAGTATTTTATAGCTTCAACAGTCGCGATTGAATTTGAATTTACACTCCGAGATTGAGTTACTTAGACAATCATTAAGCAATGAATATCTTGCCTCCAAAGAGCAAATTAACCATTTGTAAGAAAACACCACAGTCATTTTATATAGAAGAGCAACTAACCTTGTAACCAAAGCAAATGCAAAAGTCATGTGCGTATAAGGTAGTAGCAGTGTGCAAAAACAAGTTAAAATGTAAAACGAGTAAACTGCTATCATCCAAAAAACGCAATATCTATTAACAGACTTATTTTCGGCTCTTAGTCCATGTGCGTTTATAATGCAATCCAGTGATTTGATAAAATCGATTATTTGCAAGAAAGTTTCACATTCCATTTATAGCAAAATATTAATTGAAGCATGATTGCGTTAAATAGATGTAACTGCATTTTTAAGAGAAGGATTGCAATGATGTTCTGATTCGCATTCAGAGTGTCAGAATGACTATCCTGTAGAGCGAATTCCACTATAATGCTTGCAATAATGTAAGCGTACAAGACGTCTATGATTGAACTAATAATAATAATATTGTTGCAAATTAGTTGTGAAAGTGACTGTTTTATGTCACATTACATATAATGGAACAAGTGCAGTAAATATATTATTTCTTTGCTCAATCACTGACATGACTGGTCACAGTTCTGAAAACTTTCTATAGAGTCAACTTAAATGCACCGACTCTTAGCTATTCCTTAAAGCGAGCTTCAGAATCAATAGTTCATTAAAATAAGCAGTCAGATATGCACTTAATACGACTGAATACTTTAGGTCTGCCTCCTTAGCAATTGAATTTCAAGACTATGAGAACACGATCAGATAATTTCATAAATCGATTGCAAAAGGAAAAATTCAGTTTAACAAAACAACAAGTGTTTAAAATTATTTCACACATATATTTTGACACCCAGTGTCTTCTTCAGTGTTTTAAAAACATTTTAAAATACAAATTTCTCAAAAAACGTTACGATCTGTAAAATACAAAAACATGGTATTACAAAAATTAAATATATTAAGCAAGTGAAACAATTAACTTTCTCATACGTTTATATTTACCTGTTAGTCAATTTTTTTATTAATAGTTTTATAAGCGTAAGTTATTATTATTGAAACTCCAAAACATTATCCATCTTTAAGCAAATTGTTTTAGATGTTATATTTTCTGTAAGTGAAAAACTTCAAAGGAAAAGATAAATAATAACAATTATAAAAGCTACCCTAATTTATGAAACCAAAATAATATTGATTTAAATAAAAGCTTACTGAACACAATAATGAAAATTGGATCAAAAACTTAGGTAATATACAAATACCTACAGAAGTGCAAAAAGCTTTGAAACTGGGACCTAATTTTATTTTCTTTAATCCTCACAGTAAAATTCCAAATCAAGATAATATAACAAACATTGAATATGGGATTTCAAACTTACATGAAAATGATCAAAATAAAACTAGATCATCAATCTACAACATCTTAACAAATCATAATAACAAAAATTTTAAAAACCAAAGCAGATAAAACTCAAACCACCGTAATAATGCAATCAGAGGATTATAATGAAAAAATGCTAAATCTATTAAATGACATAAACAATTACATAAAGAAAAAAAAGATCCAACAGAAGCAATACAACGATCTAATAATGACATGTTAAAAATAGGGCGTGACTCTAATATAATTGATGAACATTTATATAAAAATCTCATCACTCATAACGGTTTGGCACCAAAAATCTATTGTTTGCCAAAACTGCATAAACAGGATATTCATCTCAGACCTATTGCTGCTTCTTACATGAGTCCTTTATACAATTTGTCTAAATACCTATCAAACATTTTAGCTCAAATAACGCAAACATATAAACATACTGCAAAAGGTTCTTGGACTTTTAAAAAAATTGATAAGGTTAATCTTTCTAAAAATCATGTTTCCTTTTCTCTTGTTGTAGTCTCTGTGTATACTAATATTCCAATTAATTTAGCAATCGAAACAATAGAAAATTATTGAGATAAAATAAAAAGTTTAACACAAATCCCTAAAAACAAATTTATAAATGCAGTCAAATATACTTTAGAATCAAACTATTTTCAGTTTAAGAATCAAATATATAAACAAAAATTTAGAGTTGCTCTGGTACAACCCCGTTCGAGTACAATAACAAACCTATTTTTACAAGGAATAGAGGAAAACTTTTTAAATAATCTTAAAAATATTTGTTCTTATCAACGATACGTCGATGACATCACTATTGCAGCAGATGCAAATGATATTGACTTAATATTTCATACTTTTAACAATATATATTCTAGATTACAATTTACTTTGGAATAATAAAATAATCAAAAATCAATACATTTTCTAGATCTCACATTACTTATACAACTAAATGCAAACATTTTAACGAATTGGTACAGAAAACAAATAAAAACTTTTACTCTACCACTACAATTAAATATAAAAAAGCATAGTAAACAACTTAGTTGATATAGCAATCAAATTATCTTCTAACATATCATAATCAAAACTTCAAAATAATTAAAACAATTTTATTGAAAAATAATTATCTATATTCACTAATCAACAATACAATTAAAAATGGATTAAATAAAATTAAAACTAATCATTCAAATAATACTATTAATCTTCAACTAAATTAATAATAATAAAGATATAAACATACCTAAATAAATTAAAAGTGGTTTATAAAAACAAAAATACAATAGGAGAGTTGTTTTCAATAATCCTAAAGATAAAACTAAAGTCAGCAATGAATCTAATATCGTTTATCAAATAGATTGCAATAATTGTGATGGCAAGTACATTGGACAGACTCAACAGAAGCTAAGTAAACGTTTAATTCAACACAAAAACTTAATGAAAATTAAATTAACGTCGCCACATAAACCTAACACGGCTTTGACTGAGCACACAGTAGAAAACTTTCACAATTTTAATTTTTCCACACCAAAAATCTTACAGAAACAAAAAAAGCCTTAAAAACGACTCATCTATAAAATAATAGCTATAAAAAAAGTCCAAAAGCTGTTAACTATACAACTGACATAGAAAATTTCAACATAATTTGTTACAATTTATTGTAAGTCTTTCGTTAAAATATTTTAAACTAATATTATTATATTTTAAAAATTAATATATTTGCTAAATGAAATATTGTAACTTATAAATAATTGCACTTTTGGGACAATATCTGAGCGCTTGCTAAAGTCGATCATGGCCGTAAAATGGCTAACGCAATTTGCTGAAACAAATTAAAATTTTCATACATAATAGTGGAGCTATTAATCAAAAACTACTTCAAAACATTAATGTAAGTACACTTATCAATTTCAAATGCAATTTAAATTATCATACTTGAATTTTTACAGGTATATTCACTATAAGAAACTTTCCACATTTAAAAATATCAATCATGGCCGAACATGGCAAACGACCCTGAAAAGGTAAATTTTAATAACTTTATATAAAACCATCAGAAACCTCAGCAACTTCATACTCAAATTTGTAAAGTTAGTGGTTTTATCAGATTATTTTGCATTTTAAATTAATCTGACATGAAATTTTACAGGTATACTTCAATATAAAGATTCATTCATGGCCGAAATTGAAACGTTTTTGATAAAACAAAATAGATAAGTTATACATAAATCGTACCATTCATCAAAATATAGTTGGAGATTTTTTTTTAAGTAAGTACACTTATCAAACTCAACTGCACTTAATATTAATCCTACATAATTTTACAGGAAATTTCAGTATAAATTTTTCCCTTTAATAAAGTTAATCTGGGTCGAACAAGGCAGGCATTTTATTTAATTGCAATTTAACTAGTTTTATACATATTGTTGCACTGCCTTTAAATATGATTTAAAAATAGTTATAGTAAGTACATTGATCTAATTCATCTGCTTTAAGTAACGTAATCATACATGGTTTTTACAGGTATTTTCACTATAAAAATTCCAGAATATTGTTGATTATGTATAAAGAAAATTCAGTCATTTCCACACAGGGCAAACGCTTCCTTAGGAAAAATATTACATTTTAACAACTATATACAAAACTAGCAGAAAAATTATCTAAATAAAATTCAAATAAGTTAAAGTAAGGACAATAAGCAAAATCATATGCACATAATATTTCCTAAATGAATTTATTATAGGTATTTTAATATAAATACTTCAGTACTTATTAAAGTCAGTTATGGTCGAATGTGGCAGACGTTTTTTGATAAAACGAAATAAGTGGAATTATGCAAAATTTCATCAAAACATTATTTAACACTTTTAAGTGAGTACATTTATCAATATCAATTGGAATTAATACTAATCCTATATGAATTTTTACAGGTATTTCATTTAAAATTTTTCCATTTTATATTGTCAATCATCTCCGAACTGCCAAGTTTTTAAGATATTGCAAATTAAATTAATACATATTGGTGGCACCAATTTTCAAAGTATGATTTTAAAATTTTAAAGTAAGTACACTTATAGGATTCATCTGTTTTGGTTTTGAATACTTTTTTCACTTACAGAAAATTTAACATCTAACACAATTTGCTTAAAAATGGATAATGTTTTGAAGTTCCAATAATAACTACTTACGCTTATAAAACTATTAATAAAAACTTTTACGAACAGGTAAATATAGACATATAAGAAAGTTCATTGTTTCATTTGCTTAATATCTTTAATTTGTAATACCATGTTTGTATTTTACAGATCGTAACGTTTCTGTAAGAAATTTGTATTTTAAAATATTTTTAAAACACTGGAGAAGACAGCAGTTGTCGAAATATATGTGTGAAATATTTTTAACCACTTGTTGTTTTCTTCAATTTAACATGTAACAACAAAAATAGCTGCTGTTCTTCCTTTTGCAATCGATTTATGAAATAATCATCCAGCTACTGTGGCCCTACTAACGACCAGATAATGTTATTTTATGCTGGCTATTTTGTCATATAAGTCAAATTGTAAAATCAACAATGGGTGCTTGTTGAAAATTTTAACGAATACTAGCAATTTACACTGTATTGTAATTATTAAACATATTTAAACAAATTTTAGGTAAATACTGTTGGATAAGAAAAACAGTAAGTTAAGCGGAATAACCGATTTACGACCTGTCACAACAGAAAATGTGATCCAGTTAACTCAGGGCGAACAAGGTAGAAGTGTAATTTATGTAAGCGCCACCTAATGAGTCGGCCGACGATGGAATGGGGATTCCCTCAATTCACTCAATTCCAACTTACCTTGTACAGTAATTTTTGAACTGCTTATCTTACTTCAACAACTACCCAGGATATAAATTGAGAACCACTATTAAGTAAACAAGTGATATATATTACTATGAAATATAGTTTTTACCTATTAAATGAGAAATATGAAATACTAGGTAGTGCAAACTAATTTTTAGTAGCTCCAATTTAACTCGGATTCTATTTGTGAAGGCACCAAAACTAAATCTGAAGTAGTTAACTTCAAAATTGACATGAAACACAAAGCGGTGTGCACTCGTATAGATCGCAGTAATTAATTTAAATCAATGCAAAATCAGCAAAATACCTCAGGTAAGCAATAATTATTCTCGCATAACAACCGTACTAGCGGCTTTTGTTCTAGCGTGACGTACAAGTGACGCCAACATTAATTCTTTTAGCTTGCCAACGAATGGACAATTTTCTTTTGAATTCCTACAAATTCTAATGACACCACGTCGATTTCTGGGTTCTGGGATGCACTGGATAATCGGAAACTGCGTCAATGCCTAGTGCCAATCTTGCAGGCCCCAGCAAAATAAAAGGGCTCTGGACGATGAAAATTTCGCAAAATACCTGGTTTGCAGATACTTCCGATGCTGATCGCACCTCTCAGAGGACGCCAACGCGTTTTCTTAGCTGCCAAAGGCCTGGTGACTAGAATCTCTGCCTGCAGTACTGCGCAGAGGACTTCTCTACATGTTGAACGCACCAAACTTGGCTCCAACTAGCTGCTGTTGTAGTATCGTACCTGGACCGTTCCTGCCTGGATTTTATCGACGACGAATCAGCACAAATTACCTCACTTGAAGACTGGAAAACTGGTTCCAATTGTGCCCAACACCTTTGTGGTTAAATAAAATCAATACAACAAGCTTTTGATAACATCTTTAATTCTTACAGGTTAAATAAATATTTGTCTTAGGTTATAATGCACTACATTTAATACTCTGCTCTTTCACTGTGCTTTTAAACGCACTGTTATGTTCTGTAGTTTATTATGCACTTAATAATGTCCTTCGTTCTATTTCTTTGATATTCGTAAGTTGCTCCTTTGAAACATTTCCTGTCGGTTGCTTCTTGCAACGTTTCTAATCCTCGTAATGCATTGCTATACCGTCAGTTACTTTGCCATTCTGGTCCTAACTTTCTGACCACTATACTGCTCATAACTTTGTACTTGTGCAAACCATTTCGTACAATAACAAACATAATACTGCAAACGTTAACGCTACCATCGTCAGATACAATCTAACTGCATTCGCACTTCGAAAACCTCGTCAAATCTGAGCCCAAGAACGTAACCCTTTTGAACTAGCTTTTCATGTTACCTTTGCCTTAATTTGTGAAACTCAGCATTTATATCAATAAAACTAAGCTAAGCTTGCACTAATTAAAATAATAACTTCTGTGCCTCGGTTTGACTTTTAATGCATTCTAGTTCAATTGGCAAGCAGAATTGTAGAGAGCACAAAACCATTGCAATACTTATGCTGGCTTCAGCTGAATGCCAGTACAAAAACGACAATGTTGCCTAAAATAACATTTTTTCTGTTTGTGACGTCACAGCGCGATATGAAAATCCCCTCAGCAGGTATCCACTCGTGGAATAATACTACAGTAAAAAAACATAGGTTCGCTTAAAGCTGTCAATTTTAAATACGGGGTTATTATAAAGTTACTGGTATATTCTTATATAATTTTAACAAATCAAGCCAACAACAAAACGTAAACTAAATCTAATTGCCTAAATAATTTTATTGCATTGTATCTGTGGAAAGCAAAAGTGTTGTCGTGACAACTATTGAATAACAGAACGACATCATCTCAATTTTAAGCAGACATTTTGTGAATTTATGGCCATCTTATGCCTTTCCCCTATCTTCCACCTGGAAGGGGGGGGGGCGTCCGATGAGGACTAGCAACCCCACAAGAGGTAGATACTATTCTTTAACAAAATCTGTTCAGAGCCCGAGCGATACTACAATGCGGTGCTACATAAAAATGCTACGATATATATTACTATATATCGTCCAACAAAAGCACAAAATAAATTTAGTGAAACGTGAAGCAACGTGAAAGTAGGGAATTACATGATTGCTTAGCTGAGACGTCATGCGGCAAAAAGGCAAGTCGCTTCTAAAATACCTGGATGAAGCAGATAGTGTTTAGCAAATTAAAAAACTGTCACATAAAATTTCAATCTGATTCCTGACGATGTTAGAAAATAAATTTACTTCCGAAGCGTGCAACAAAAGTAAGCTGAATACTCAATGTTCCAAATAGCTCATTACCTAAAGTTATATACTAGAAATTCAAAAACTGTATACCAACCGTAAATCAGTAATTACCAAACTCCATGCTCACGGATTTTCAAATATTGTTAAAATTAAAATTGGAGAGCTCGCATGCAAGATACGCAGTAATTATCAAAATTCCAAAAAGTAATGTAGAAATAAAAGACAGAAAGTTTGGTATCCTTCTCGGGACACAATGTCTAACAACTACACACGCAAATCTAGGCGAAAGAAAAAGAAATAAGGGAGAACGACTACAATCCTTGAATTTCAACATCAAAACTACACAAAACAACATCCCCAAGATCTTCTGCTCGAATTCGAGACCTCAAACACAAAGCCGAGACACGCAATCCACAAAAAAAGAAATCTCACCTTGAAAATAATAAACTCCAGAAAACTAATGGAGAGGAGACAATTCTAACCGATTCCCATTACATGTAGACAGGTATTCGTTCACTTTTAACACCCGTACCAACCAAGCCCTAAAACGGGATAAAGAGACTTGTAAATTACTAGAAACACGTTCAATGTGTGACATAAAGGGAAAAGTAAATTACAGAATGCTCTTCAAAAGTAGAGAGTACGTCTGAGGATGTCTCATGACGTGTTCGGGGTCTGAAAGTTTCCTTGTGTTAATTGTTTTAACGATTGCTTTTTTTTCTCCACTCAAACCAGGATAGTCTCATTGCTCAATCTTTCAATCCAGGATACTCTCAGCATTCGGCGATTGGCCCACATTTAGAATCCTCTGAACCTTTTGAGAATTGCGTCGGTGAGAGACTATGCTTCAACACCATGTAGCACTGAATAGACGTAATAGCTCAATAGACGTACTTCTAAGTTGTAGATTCTGATCATGGCCACACTGATCCCTCTTGATTTAAAAAAAACAACTGTCTTAGTTTTCTCTGTACGGTTCTTGACTTATACAATATCGTCCCATATGTCATTTATAACGCTCTATACTTTGTGTTTCTTTGACTTTCAGATTATACATTTCCCATGCATATACAACTAGATTTACAAGAAACTGAAGACTCTCTTGGCTCTCTGTGATGAGAATGATGTCGTCTGCATTATTACATGTCATGGCTGGAGTCAAATAAAGCTTCCTTAACAATATGCTTCGAGTATATGTTGAATATGGCAAGAGAATATTTTCCTGCGTAACTCTGCCCATTATTGTCACATCATCTATAATCCTTTGATTCCAATAAAGGTTGACAAAGAAACGAATGTCTTTGTCATCTAGACCTATGAACCGTAGTATCTCGATCATCTTGTTGCGGTGAACATCGAACACATTTTCAAAATCGTTGAATCAAATGAAAGATATTGCAGTGTACGTCTTTTTATCTCTGTACTAAGTCTTGAATGCTGCACAGCTATGCTTCCCATCTCAGTCCCTTTCTCGGCCAAACTGCGAGTCACCAACGTTCTCTTCGATTTTCTTATTGATGCGCTCATAAATGACCTGAAGAAAGATCTGCAGCACATTACCCATCAAGCTGACAGTCCGATTCTCGTGAAACCCCTGGCGTCTGGCTTCCCAGATAGCGAACTGACTGCGACATTGACCCAATCTTCTGTAATCAATCGTACGTTCTGGATAAAATTGAACAGTTCTGTTATTCATTTTATCGTTTTCTCCGCCTGGTCGTTGATGGTTCCATTTGTAGTTTCATTGGGCCTCACAGTTTTGTCTTTCGTATCGTCAAAGAGCTCTTTAATATATTCTCTATGACAGGCCTTCGAGGTTTTCCGCCAGCTTGCCAGATCTATAAGTCAGGTGATTGTATCCTGCATTCTCCTGGTGGAACGGATCATGCGTTCAGTAGATATCTTCTATCTCAGCACTTTCCTCAGTAAACCAGTGGACTTTGGCTTATCGTCTTGTCACACTAAACTGTTCGGCGTTCGCACTTGATACGTGTAGCAGCACTTGCACAGATGTTAGAGCGCAGCGTAAATTAAGACACAAAAGATGGAGGTAAAAGTGAAAGTTTATTATTTTACAACACAATTGAAAGTAATTAATCAGAACTGTACATTATATGTATGAGATGAGGGCTCCACAGCTTCGCGATAGTCAGTTTACAATACCAAGTACAATAGATATAAACACACAGATACGTTTTGTGTACGACACGTGGCGTTAGCTGTAGAGCAGTCTGACCAACGGGTAGTGCCACACACAGAATATTGGCAACCAAATATATACAACTAAAACTAAGAAACTTAGCCTAGCTTACTTACTAACCTAAGAATGTCGTAAGTCCAACAAACACTTCACTTACGGTGACGGCTAGAGATGGCAGCTTACAGCTCGACTATTGCGGCGGCACTAACGGTCGTAGTTCCAATGGAGGGCAGGTTCAAGCGCTTCTCGATTATTTCTAATACTCAGGCTTCTATCTGTCTATTCCGGAGTTCCGTGACGGCCAAGAAAAGCCGTTGTGAAAGCAGGTAAAGGTTCAAGGTCATTTCAATTTCCCCGACTGTGTGCGGGCTGCTATAGGGACCTTGCGTCCCTCTTCAGCCAGGAAAGGGAATTATAGGATGGGTGACAGAAAAAAAAAGGTGCTGAATGGAAGAGCGGGCGGGAAAGGTGGAGAAGTACTGCCCCGAAATTTGCCTCTCTTTCTTCTGTTATCTGTAGGATTGTAAACCTAACAGGATTAGAAGTAGCCTTTGAGATCACGTAGAAGAACAATGGAAAAAGATAGGCGGAAAATAGAGCCATATCAGACGCGTATGGAGAAGAAATGACGGAAATCTTTAAGTAGCCCTAATGGCGAATAAAATATAGACTGAACAGCAAACCCCTATTAGAAAAAAAAGAGAAAAATCAATGGTGTTGGTATATATTTTTGAATGCCTGGATAAGAGGAGGTTCTAAGCTTTTAAGTGGGCAAAGAAAATTCAGGAAATCACTACATAATGGAAGATACGTAAACAGGTTTTAACGCCGTAATATTGACACTGAAAGGTTAAAAACGCAATAATTAAGTAAGTAGATAAACATCTCAAGCATTAGACTCCAAAGCCCACAACAACTTATAATGACTGACAGTACTATGCCATGTGTATGTTATTCTATGTACAAAAAGAGACAAGAGACTGTAATTTGCTGGAAATATTAAATGTTTATCTTGACAAATGCATATTTATCCACAATCACCTTATAATTGAAGTTTTATGAACCGTCTAAAGTACCACTTTATCTACTAGTGGAATAATGAAATTACTTTATTTTACTAGTAGGATAAAACCATGTCACTTACTACTGCATTGTTGGTAGCACTGTCAAGCTATGCCAAATTCGAAATTTTGTAGGTTAAGTTTTGCGTCAATCTGTGTCAAATAACAAACAAAACTTAACCTATTAATCTCTCGAATTTGGCATAGACTGACAATACACTTCAGTACTGCCAAACTTATAACATTTGATCGTTCGGTACTTTCAAAATTGTCACTATGACTTTTCATGCCTGTCAATACAAAACGTATCTCTTTTAGATATTTATTGAGTTGTTGGATAAAACGTTGTATTGAATTCGTGTTTAGTTGCGTTTTATCCACTTAAGAAAATTAAACGCTCGAACTGCGTTCTCGCGTTTAAACATTCTTGCGTGGATAAAACGCCATCTAAACTACTTATACAAAAAATAACTATTTTTCCTATTATAGTTGTAATTAAATTTTGCTTCAATATAGTTCTGAAAGTCTAAATTACATTGATCAAAATAGCTCTTGTTTCTAAATTTTACTTCATTATACAAAGCGCGACCTTTCCTTTGCATGAATTTTTAACATAGTGTATTTCCTATCTGCAACACACATTGCGTCAAGTTTAATTAATCAAGTTGGTTTAATTGTTTCTCTTTTATTCTATGTACATAAAATTAATCGTAGAAGCATTCACCTTCCGATTCATATCGACTTTCATTGTTTGCGAGGCATGAGTTTGTGTTTTATTTTTTAACAGTATCAAGGTAAATTTGCTGTGTTACTTGTTAAGACTGGGCAAGAAGTATTTTTGGTTGCCTATAAATGATAAATTTTGCAAGGCTAAAACTATACGAATTACAAATAATTGTGGTTGTTTTATGTCAAAAATAAAATTCGTTAAATTAATCTTCACGATTGGTGCTTTATTGTGATGTATTTTGTTTTTATGAAAACGACTGAAATAGAGTAAAAAAATCATTAATATGCTCCAAATCCGATCAAATCAGGCGCAAAATAAAGACAAACTTTAACAATAATTTTTTTAGAAACAAGCAATTTTTAGCGATATTTAAAGGTATCAACTCGTAGCTACACCATTGCAGTCTCGTAAGGACTCATAAATTAAATCGATACTTTGTTTATTTTTATTTGCACGTTGTAATATGAGTCAGGTGAAATTGTTACAAATTTTATCCAGATTACTGTTTGGTTGTTGTCGCGACTATATTTTAGTTCGACCATCGTCTAGCAGATGGCACAGCGTCGAGCTGACTTTAGAGCCAGTAGATATAGGAGAGTACCGCCACGTCCGCCGTGTTTGTTCCTCTGCCATATGCGTCACTTTGAGGTTTGTAACACAATTCCGTCAACGTGACATTTATTGGCAAACCGAAATTTTACTTAAAATTGGCAAGACTGTAAGTCTATGTCAAATTCGAGGTTATCAGGTTAGGTTTTGTTTGTTATTTGACACCAACTGATGCAAAACATAACCTGATAACCTCGATTTTGACACAGACTTACAGTCTTACCAATTTCAAGTAAAATTTTAGACATAACTCAATCAGTCATTGCTGATGGGAACAAAAATGGCGACGATGGCGGCATTTTCACGGATCAAAGAATGGCGGTACTTTCCTATATACACTGGCTCTGGCCGACTTTAGATCACAGTTCAAAAAACGGAAAACATTAAGTTACCCACTGAAAGAATTTAATAGTATATTGTACAACTAGTGTTGAAAATAGCACTTTTCACACGAGTGGGGGAGTTTGATGACCACGAGCCGAAGGCGAGTGTCATAAAGCCCCACAAGTGTGAAAAGTGATTTTCGCACGTGTTGTACACTATACTTTTTCTACGACTGCAAGCCGCCGCCTAGATTTCAAATATACGGGCTTAAAAACAGCGTGCGACATCGATGTCGCACGCTGTTTTTGAGCGTGCGACAACGTTGTCGCACGCTGTGTGAAATGTAAGATTTTCAGAGTTAGTTAGGAGTGCTTTTTTGGCTATTTTCAGAGCAGTCGTAGAAAAACCTATATTAAATTTAATAGTAGTTCTAATTTAGCTTTCGATTTTAGAATATGATGGACGTGTGTTTAAAGACAACAGTGATTGGATTTAAGTAAACGACTTTAATAATGGGGTCAAAGGTCGCGAACAACAGTTTTTAGCAAATAACTCAAAACCGGCTACACTTGGTGGTATAGCGAGCGTAGCAGCCAGCTTATCGCATCGCTCTCGCTCTGTCTCACTCGAATTCATGGGTTTCATCGATTTTATCGACCTTCAGACGAATTCACGGGCGAGTGTCGTGTTTCATCTTGCACATAACACCCGCTCGTTTCGATTGGTTGCAGTTTTCGGGCCTCCATATTTTTAGATATGATTCGCGTAGCCTTAAAGTCGTGCGCGTAGAGTACTCATCAAAACAAGAATAAAAGTTTATATGAACATGGGTTCGGAAATGCTCCCTAAGGGAAAATACACCCCTGGTAAAGAGGGTCTGAAAAACACCTATTTTAACAAATACCTTTCTCTCCAAATAAATGTATTTCCTCTTCAAATGGATGCCAAAGGTTCTTGAAAATCGTATTATACAAAGTCGATACAAACACGCACATACAAGAAAATCTTCAATATGTCGAAAAGGGTTGGTTAGAATGAATTACAGCAAGAGCACCTTTTTATTCGGGAATAAATTAGAAATATCAAATAATTAATTGAAAGTATCAAAATCTTAAGCGTTAAAAAATTGAGAAAAATGGGCGCACTCCCTACTTCTCCGCCGCTGGAATTATTTTCCTTTACTTCAGTGCAGAAAATTATAGCTATTACTAAGCTATACATACTATCAAGATTTGAAAATATAATATTCATTTGTTAATTTGATATTATTAAAATAGATGTTTTCCAGGCTCTCTTTAGCAGGGGCGTATCTCCCTTGGGAAGAATTTTCGGACCAATTAGGGTTACAACATTGAGTTGATGCTGACCCGAAGAAAATAATTTGGGGGGTGGGGGGATGTATAAAAAACATCAAGATGTACTAGCCTTTTTTGTACATTATAAAGGTATAATTCCAAAAATTATATTTCTTAAGTAGTATATGATATGCGACATTTTTTACCCCTCTGTGAATACACTAAATTTGCACACGACGGGATGTCCCGTACGTCTTAATATTTAAATAATTATTTGCCCTTTTTATCCCTTAGCTAGTGCAATAAATGAGGAACTCTCTTAATATCTCAGTTAGTGGCTTATGAAAAATCAGTATCTGTCAGAACAGGAATCTGGTTCCCTCTTGTAGTGTTGGTCGGACTTAAACATTTCTTTAAATAACGCATAAGAACAGCCGATTTGTTTACTTTACCTATTGATTTCAAAACACATAAAAACACAAAGAACACACATTTAAACTCACAAAAGAAATAGAAGAAAATAGAATTAAATGCTTAATGCTATTAGCAGGCGTGCTGCAAACATACATGAACAATGTAAAACATCATCAAAAAGAACTTTAAAATAATTGTCTTTGAAAAGAACGCATATGTTAAAATGTCTTTACCAAAAATGCAATGTCAAAATTGCCTGAAGCTGATACTTATTTGAGTCCGACCCTGTTTAAATTCACGTGCAAGCTACACACATATTATTAGCTAATAAAACACATTCCTTCGCTTTTGAACACAACCTTACCACGCTGACATAAAAACATTTTACTTAGAACTGGCTACTATGTACCCTTGGAAACGGCACGCCTCGACTGCATCACCCACTCCTGGTGCACATAATGCTGGGAACCTCCGAGTGCATGCAACCCTTGTAAGGACAGTTGAGTTAGCGCTTCTCAAAATGAAATGATGCTTTAAATAAACCTTTAAATATAGCACAATGGGTACACTCGGAAAATGAGTTTTAGGAATTTACAAACGCTGGCTCGCTGCACTTTAACACTGTTTGCAGCAAACGTTGGCTGCCAGGCCCTTTCCGGCCTCTTTGAATTAACTTATGTCGTCCACAATAAATTCGTGTACTTTACTTTTGAGTCGAACAAATTCATGCAGGCTGCGTGCGACAGCCGTCGTCTTTGTTAAATTTGCATAAGTTGAGAATCCCCACAATCCGCGTAAAGCGTGTGTTATTTGCTGCAACCACAAAAACCATAATTCACAATACACGTGCAGCGCAGGACTGGCTTTGCGAACATTTGGTTAAATAATGGTTATTTACTGTACAAGTGGGTAAGAGCATCATTAATATACGTTTATGTAAGCATAAAAGTATATTAATGATGCATTATCACAAATGTATGTATGTATGTATGTATGTATTATCGATAACCTCATTTTACCCTGCGGTGTTGAGGCTGGTGCTTTATGCGCTTGCATCTGGCGGCACAATACTCAACTTGCCCCGGATTCAGGATACAAAGTTGGAGTGCGCCTTTTGTGCTTACGCAGCAACCATTATGTGAAGTGTGTCATGGTGATGTGTTGACCTTGTTACTCTATCTCTTACACATGTATTGTACAAAATTTTATGAACAACTGCCTAAAATTCAGAAAAATGCATTAAGAGAAATGACAGATCTGTCATTTTCAAAAATATTTTAGTAGGAAAATTTCATTATGTCATTCATTTGACACTATTCAGTTATGTATTGAAGCCATTACACCAGTCAGTTAGGTAATGAATCCATTACATAACTGAGTGGTGTAATGAGCTTTATTACCTAACGGAAATAGTGTCAAATGAGTTACTTATCCCACTGGAGTAGATAACATACAATACTAAAGTTAATAATAAAACATAAGAAATTCAACTTGGCTTTTATATTTAAGCATGAAAATAAATGTTATCGGTGAGGGATTCAGCTGTCCCGTTACACATAGAATGATTCTCGGCCTATATAAATCAGGAATTAAAGAAAAAAAGCTACTTTATACATTCCATAAAATAAAATTTTAAAAATCCATCTTAGAAGTTACGTAAACTACTACAAAACTACATTTAAATATTATTTTATGCAATTGTATATTTTGTTTCCTTGGGCAGTTTCTGCCAATGACTTCTGCTCTGGAACTTTTACATAGGAGTAACATTTTTCGCAATCCATGTAGGTATGAACCTTTACTTAACCCGAAGAATTCAATTGAAAACCCGAAGCCCGAAGAATGATTGCCAAACCCGAAGTCTTCGGGTCGAAATGACAGTGTTGGCAACCCTAGGACCAATGTTCATACAGACTTTTATTCTTGTTTTCAGGAGTTCTTTAGTAAGGTGTCAAAGAACGGTAAATGTCCTTTAAAACCAAACACTTTAAAAAAAATCTGGTGTGATACGCTCACACAACTTCCTTTTACAGTGTTCTTATAATTAGCCAACAAATTTGACTTTTAATTTTTAAGCATTGGTCAAACAATTTCAAAAATTACAAATTCTACAAAAACGGTACAAAATAGAACGTTAGTTGAAGAGACAAATTTTTTCTAGAATTTTAAGCTGAATTCAAAAATGTAATAATATACCGGGTGTTTTATTTAAAATAGGAAACTGGAAAAATCACCTATCTCACATCAATACACATTAAAAATTTAATAAAAATGTAAAGTTTGAAAAAATCGTTGGGGCCGTTTTTGAAAAAATCGAAAAAACTACTTCCGGTTATGCGATTTTCTTCAAAAACTTGCTGTCGCATCTACATAGTACACAAAACTGATATATGAAGTTTCAATGCCATACCTCTTTTAGTTTTTGAGATATTCTGTTCACAGGCACACAGACACGCCCACCCACACACACACACACAGACAGACCAATGAACAAAAACATGTTTTTTGGGTTCAGGGGACTCTAAAACGTGACGATCTGTTGAAAACTCAATTTCGAACTTTCGGGGTGAATCCAATACTTCCTTTCGTAAAAGGAAGTAACAACTATCATTCAAAATAAAAACATTACCAAGGCACTGAAGTTTACCTTTTTATCACTAATGTGGATTTAGTTGCCGAGGTCCGTAGGGCCAAGGAAAATAAACCACATGCGGTTTTACGATTTTTTTCAAACTTTTTATTACAATTTTATTGTGTATTGATTTGAGATAGGTGACTTTCAAGTTGAATACCGCTAAAATAGGTTTCTTTTGTTTTTTCTTTTTTTTTATTAACTTTTATATTAAATAGGAGACTCGGTATATTATTACATAGTTGAATTCAGCTTAAAATTTAAGATAAACTTTGTCACTTGAACTGACGCTCTATTTTGTACCGTTTTTGTAGAATTTGTAATTTTTGAAATTTTTTGACAATGCTTAAAAATTAAAAATCACATTTTTGGATAATTATAAGATCACTGTAAAAGAAAGTTGTGTGCGTGTATCACACCCGATTTTTATTTGTGTTATTGTGTTTGTTAAACAGGACAGACAGAAGTTGGTGCGTTTAATTTAATAAATACTCACTTTTTAATATGATTTTATATCTACTTATATGCATATTATTTTTTTCTATAGCAAATGTTAAAGTGTGCTTTAATCGAATTAAAGCAAAAGGTCAAGTGTTACTTTAACAGCAAGGGTAGATAAAGTAGCACACTTTAACATCAAGGGTAGATAATAGTTATTTACTATACAAGTGGGATAACAGCATCATTAATATTCGTGTGTGTAAGTTACAAACGAGTGCGTAGCACGAGTTATGTAAGCACACAAGTATATTAATGATGCATTATCACACATGTATTGTACAAAATTTTATCTACGACTGCCTAAAATTGAGAAAAGTGCATTAACAGAAATGTCAGATCTGTCATTTTCAAAAATATTTTAGTAGGCAAATGTCATTATGTCATTCATTTGACACCATTTCAGTTACGTAATGAAGTCATTACACAACTCAGTTGCGTAATGAAACCATTACATAACTGATTGGTGTAATGAGCTTTATTACCTAACTGAAATAGTGTCAAATGAGTGACGTAATGCGTTACTTATCCCACTGGAGTAGATAAAGTAATTTAATTTTCTAACTTTTATTTAAATTAAATATTACAGCTTCGTATTATCCTAGCAACCCAATCTAGCTACTGAGATTTTAAAATGTGATTGACTTTCCTTTTTTTTAATTGTTAAAGTTCTTGCTATGGAAAAAAATTTTGTATTATACACGACGATAAAGTTATACTATCCACTCTTGAATCATTAACGTCTCGACTTCGTCTTCACGTTAAACGATTCACTCGTGGATAAAATTAAATTTTATCGTCTTGTATAGTAAATTACTAATATTAAAAATAAAATAAATGACCCTATATCTTATATTGGTATTATTTTGGTGAATGCAGCAAAAAAATATTTTGAAAGACCAAAAACGGGACTTTTTGGCGTGACACCGAAAAAAAATGCGCTTTCGGCGAATTGCCTGTGGCGCTGACTTGTACTTTGATTTTATATTTGAAATGACACAGGCACTTACCTGGGTTTTAATAAATGCATGCAAAAACTGCAAAAACAGCCTGTATACACATGTTCCTTGCCCTAAGAGAGGTTTTCTGTTTTTTCTTTACCTGAAGAAGATTGTTGAACGCTTTGTTTGTTTTTACCTAATCGCTAAGCAAAAGATTAAAAATCTGGTGTGATACACTCACACAACTTCCTTTTACAGTGATCTTATAATTAGCCAAAAATTTTATTTTTAATTTTGAAGCATTTGTCAAACGTTTTCAAAAATTACAAATTCTACAAAAACGGTAGAAAATAGAGCGTTAGTTGAAGAGACAAATGTTTTCTAAAATTTTAAGCTGAATTCAAAAATGTAATAATATACCGGGTGTTATCTTTAAAATAGGAGTTAATAAAAAAATAGAGGAAAACAAAAGAAATCTATTTTAGAAGTATTCAACTGAAAAATCACCTACTTCACATCAATACACATTAAAAATGTAATAAAAAATGTTAAGTTTGAACAAAATCGTTAAAGCCGTTTTTGAAAAAATAAAAAAACTGAAAAATCACAAGAGTAAACACCTACTTCCGGTTATGCGATTTTCTTCAAATGCTTGCTGTCTCATCTAAATAGCACACAAAATATATATATAAAGTTTCATCGTCATACCTCTTTTCGTTTTTGAGATATTCTGTTCACAGGCAGACACACACAGACAGACAGACCAATCAACAAAAACATTTTTTTTTTGGGTTCAGGGGACTCGAAAACGTGAAGATCTGTTGAAAACTCAATTTCGAATTTTTGGGGTGAATCCAATACTTCCTTTATTGTAAAAAGAAGTAAAAAATGGGATGAAACGATTGCAAAGTAAAACTAGCTTCTGTTTTTGGCAGAATCTCTGTCACAAAGGTACAGACTGCTGAACCGGTTGAAATTAGACAGATAAATTTGTGCATTCCGCCGTGCTCTGTTTCAGTCGTAATATTGGCGCAATTCTATGCTTGGGTATATAATATCTACATGAGAAGTACGATGAATGTCGTAGTATTACTAAGGTGGCACTGGCCACTGTCATTTTTAGTAAGTATTGTTATTGTTTGCCTCTCGGTTGTCGTTTCGACTATTGTTTTATATTTTAGCTCCGTCTATTAATTGCCTATTAATGTTTTAAGAAGCTCGTTTTTTGGATATAGTAGCTTACATAGCTATTTGTGAAATAAGATAGGAAAAATCTGATTTTCTCAATGAATTACACACAAGATTTTTCTTAATTTGGCACGTATCTATTAATTCTTGAAGCTTTATTGAGAATTTTGGTAAGAAAACTCAAAATTTTAACATTCAAATAAATCTGGTTGTTATAGAAAACAAGGTAAGCTTTAATAGACAGTTCGTAAAAAATTTGCGATGACGTTTGGTTGTCTAGTGTTTGAGTCTTTTTTCTGCATTTTTCATTTTTTCGTTCTTGTTTCGAAAAGTTGGATTTTTCTACACCGAAATAAATGCTGAAAAGTAAAGGTATTTCATACCAAATTAGAAAAAGTTATTTGTAATTCAAGGGAGAGAGTGTAACATTTTATTCTCATATCGCCTAAGGGAGGTATAATTCTTTCGTCTACTTTGTGTGAAAGTAGGCTTTTAATAGCAAATGGGCGCTGCGCCATCTAGGAGCGAATAGTTTCTTCCTTTTGTATTTACCTCGGAAACATCGATCTATCGACTTTATTTCAAGTAATATCCGCTGCTAAAAAAATCGCTAAAAACTTTATACCCAGCCTTAAAATTGGGAAATGAATTGTATGTACAGCTACACCATTCAGTTCCACATTCAAAGAGTTTCTTGTTACTGGTGTGTCGGCCATGAGCAAAGTATGCATTCTTTGCTTGTCTGAGCAACTTCTTATTGACACTGTTTGCATTTGCAATTTTCAAAGAGATTAAATTCATTAGAAACGCTTGTTACAAATAAATAAAAAAGTAATTTAGGAGAATATTATTCAAAAATTATTTAGAATGTATGATTTTTGATAATAAAAATCATATAGTCGTGAAATATACTTTAGTAACTAAATTTAAACTCGACAGTAATGCAACATTTTCCTGATTTTTATGTAAATAACTATCTTTAAACAAATTGTGATAGAACTGAGGTTATCTATATCAGTTTTATAATTAATAGCATTGGGGCTTTTTTGTATTTCAATCATCTCCAAGCATAGACCTTTTTTTAGATTATTCTGTTTATGTAATATATTAGGTGAATTAAAATTTAATTTATGTAGGGATTTATTGGCGTGGTCAGTCAGTGCAGTTTTTTCTTGGACGATGATAAATTATTAATTTTAATTGAGTACTTGTGTTGATTAATTCTGTTTTTTAATAGCTGTTTTGTTTGTCCTATGTAGATAGAGTTGCAGTTATTACAGTCAATTTTATAAACCAATTTTGATTGCATATTATTTTCAGTCTTGTCTTTTAAATTCGTGAAAATTTTTTTACCTAAAGTATTATGGTTGTTAAATGTTGTTATAAAATTGTATTTATTAAGTTCATTTTCAATTTTTTCAGAAAGTTTTGGAATATAGTTGATGGAAATATACTTTTTTTGGTTAGAAATGTTTGAATTATTAAATTCTTTGCCCAAGCAATTTGATTGATTAATTTTATTGCAATTGTTAATTATATTAATTCGATTTATAATTTGTTTTTTAATAAAATAACTTGGATATTCATTTATGATTAAGCTGTTTGTAATGATTTCTAGGTTTTTTTATGAAATTGTTTTGAAGATAGTTTGATAGCTCGGTCGACTAAATTGTTAATTACACTTTTTTGTATTTAATTGAGGTATCAGAGTTAAAATTTAAATATGTATCAGTCTTTATGTATTTTCGAAACCAATTCGTTAATATATTGCCATTAGCTTGTATGATTAATGTTAGGTCAAGAAATTTTATGGAGTCATTATTGTTTTCATTTTCTAGTGTAAATTTTAATCTTGGGTGTACATTGTTGAAAAGGGTAAAGAAATTTTGTTTATTAACTGACTCAGTAGCCATTATGATGTCGTCTACGTATCTTAAATAAAGAGAGAAATCGTTGTTTTGATTTAGAATTTTAGTTTTTATTTCCTCCAATACAAGATTGGCGACAGTGGAAGAAGTAGGAGAACCTATAGCACAACCAAAGGTTTGGATGTCAATTGTATTATTGTAAGTAAAATAGGTAGTATTGAGAAGGAAATCAACTGCTTGTATAAACTCATTAAGTGGAATGCTTGTGTATTTTTTAATTCGAGTCCAGTTGTTTTTAATAGTATTTAAAGCAAGATCAATTGGTATGTTGGTAAATAATGAAACAACATCCAGTGAAAATAGTTTGTGGTTTTTATTAAGCTTTATGTTATCAATGTGTTCTTTAAATTTCCAAGAGTCTTTTATGCTAAATTTTTTAAGTGATGTAACGTTAGTTAAAATTTTGGAAAGATATTTGGATAAGTTATAGGTAGGGCTCATATATGAAGCAACAATAGGTTTCAAGGGTATATTATCCTTATGCAATTTAGGTAGCCCATATATTTTAGGTGGAAGACCATTATGCGAAATTAAATTTTTGTATGTTATATTATCTATATAGTTGTATCTAATAAATTTTTGACTAACTTCTGGTTTTTATTTTGGATTATGGATATAGAGACTTTTAATTATATTTTCTATGGGAAGTTTATTTTTCGGATTATAAAAGTTAAATTTTGGACCTAGTTTTAAAATATTTCTAACATTGTTTGGAATATTTACATCAGTCGTATTATAAATGAATTCATTAGTATTCTCTAAAATCGTTACTTTATTGTTAATTTGGTAATCAGTAAATTAATTTTTTTCCATAGCACATGTTAAAGTGTGCTTTTATCAACTCAAAACAAAAGGTCAAGTTTTACTTTAACAGCAAGGGTAGATAAAGTAGCACTTTAACATCAAGGATAGATAAAGTAATTTAATTTTCTAACTTTTGTTTAAATTAAATATGACAGCTTCGTATTATCGTAGCAACCCAATCTAGCTACTGACATTTTGAAATGTGATTGACTGTCCTTATTTTCTTTTGAAATTGTTAAAGTTCTTGCTATAGAAAAAAATATTGTATTATACACGACGATAAAGTTATTTCTATCCACTCTTGAATCATTAACGTCTCGACTTCGTCTCGACGTTAAACGATTCACTCGTGGACAAAATTTAACTTTATCGTCTTGTATAATAAATTACTATTATTAGTTAACCTTGCATGTA
The DNA here is from genome assembly GCA_940337035.1 of Agriotes lineatus. NCBI lineage: Eukaryota > Metazoa > Arthropoda > Insecta > Coleoptera > Elateridae > Agriotes > Agriotes lineatus. The sequence goes on from OW679203.1 coordinate 75,404,497, forward strand.
CCTTAGTTTTCAATTTTTCATTCTGAACTATTTTAGTTTGTCGAAAATTAATAAATTGTTATCAGTAAAATTATTGAAGTGATTTTGAATTGTTTTTAGTTCTAGTTTAAGTTTATTCATGTAAAAATAACTGTTTTCATAGCAGTTTGGTTTTAAAATTCTAAATATTGCCGTTTATGATAAATATTTTGAAAAATTAAATTAGAGTTTTTAGTTTGTAGAAATTTAGGAATTAAACAATATTTTTTACATTTTTTAAGGAAAAATATTAGTTCGCTTACCTTTACAATTTGATTATTAATATTACTTAATTTACGAAAAGTTTCCTCCTGGTGGAGTCCATATTTGGCGTTGACGAAGTGGTAGAAGCCATTTTCGGGTTGTCATGATTTGCTGTTGTGTTGGAATCCAGGCAAAAAAGGCCGAAATAGGGAGGTTTTCACCAGCAGGGTCAATGAATCCTGATCTCCAATGCAGGTTCACATGTAGTTAAAAATTTTCATAATTCTACTTGGGTAAAATTTGAAAAGTAATTTAGGAGAATATTAGTCAAGAATTATTTAGAATGTATGATTTTTGATAATAAATAAAAATCATATAGTCGTGAAATATACTTTAATTTAATTTTGAAGTAAATTTAAAAAATTATTAAACGTTCCGCCACTTTCATGGCTTCATCAGTAATTTAAAGGTTCATTACAATATAAAAGTTTAATATACGTATTCTGAAAATAGAAAATATAGGATTAGCGAACAATTTAATTTTTCCTTTAACATGTGTAATTGCATGATTACTAAAAGATTTTTGGAAATTCTTTCACTCCATTTTTCAAGGTTTACAAAACAAAATTATTAATTAATAAAAGCAGTCATTCTTTAAGTACAATCCATAGTTGGATATAATTACGAAACAGAAAGCATTAGCTGTTCTCAAGGCAGAATGCAAATAACATTTGATTAATGGGCTTGCAAGGCCATTCACATATTTAAGTTATCAGTTAATATGAACCGGTTAACAGAAAACGAAGTAATTTTCCATCGCCAAGCAGGCAGCGAACAAATTACAAAAACATCTGTTTACCAGTAAATCGCCCCGATCCTACAAGAATTTAAAAGAAAACCGTTACAAAATAAAACAATAAATCGCGGCATGCTCGCTCAAAGGAGCACCAATTCTCAAGTGCAATAAAGGGCCAACGGCTCGCCAAACCTCAATAAAATCCGGAAGCCGACAAAAACAGCGCCGCGGCAAACGAAACTCCGAACGTGCGACCAAATTAATAATCCAAGTTTAATCACTAAAACGCTCTTAAAGCAGAGTGCGCCCAATCAAAACCCCACATAAGGATACCTGCCGATAGGAGGAATAAGCCGCCACCTGATAAAACAACGCCCAAGTCTCTAGCACACATACAGGTCGATTAAAAATAACTTTTCCATCAGCCAGCAAAAATATCACCGCTCGTAATGCGGGCGATGGTAGCAAGAAAACACTACAGAAATTTCGAAGTACACGGCGGCCCGGCGAAGACGTATTTTCTAACGGTTAAAACAGGACACAAAGCCGCTTACATCCGGCTAAATATTACACATTAAATTATAATTAACGGAAGGAAGCATCCCAGGAAAGCGTGAATAGTCTCAAAATTCATAGAAAATTAGCGCGCAACCAATCGAAGCAAAATAACTTCTTAACATACGCAATAAGAGTAATGCTTAATTAAGTTTTACGCCGAACACGGAATTAAAAATTCCAAGTTCAACTAATCTTTACCAAAACCTAGCAAATTGGGTGTTGTTAGAATCGACATTTCAACGACTATTGATTGCGACTCAAATCAAGTCGATAATTGATCACGCCGCTCAATTAAACGCTATAATCCGAAATACATCAAAAACGGGCAAAACATCCCTTCTACTTCGACCAATGAGCTGCGAGATCGCGTTTGACAAAGGACTGGCTCCTTTAAATAGTCAGACGCTGGCAGTAGGAAATCACTCAATCCAGGAGAGTCCACCAGCAGCCACTTCAGCTCCAGGACTCAACTCCAGCCTTAGAAGCTTCTCCAGGACCTCCAGCCTTCTAGGACTCAATCCAGGAGAGTCCACCAGCAGCCACTTCAGCTCCAGGACTCAACTCCAGCCTTAGAAGCTTTTCCAGGACCTCCAGCCTTCTAGGACTCAATCCAGGAGAGTCCACCAGCAGCCACTTCAGCTCCAGGACTCAACTCCAGCCTTAGAAGCTTCTCCAGGACCTTCAGCCTTCTAGGACTCAATCCAGGAGAGTCCACCAGCAGCCACTTCAGCTCCAGGACTCAACTCCAGCCTTAGAAGCTTCTCCAGGACCTCCAGCCTTCTAGGACTCAATCCAGGAGAGTCCACCAGCAGCCACTTCAGCTCCAGGACTCAACTCCAGTCTTAGAAGCTTCTCCAGGACCTCCAGCCTTCTAGGACTCAATCCAGGAGAGTCGAACCAGCATCAACTCAACCCAGCTAGCAGCTCCAGCCTTCCAAGGATCTACCAGCCCCAGCCCTCTCCAGAGCCTATCACCTACGTGGACTTAGGGCTAATCCTCCGCATTGGACTCTGCTGCCTGCCGTCTTCGGAAAAATGTGGGAACTCGAGCCACTTCCGCCAACCGCCGCCTCCGGCCAGTAGGAAAGGCCGCCCCATCACCTCCCGCGCCACCAGCGCCCGAGTCTAGATGACTCTTTGTGTATATATTTCTTTTCGTGTTTTTTTGTATATATAATATTAAGTTTTGTTTGTATGTATCATAGTGGCCGTAGAAATAAAAGTATTAAAAGTTTACACCAATCAATTAGCAGCATCGACCAGGGTAACGCCTACACCCCTTCTTACGCTGACGCCATTGTAGAATCTACCGCTGAGCTATAGACGTAGGCTTGTTACAGTCAATGCGCAAAGTGCATTTAACATCAAAAATCATACATTATAAATAATATTTAACTAATATTCTTCTAAATTACTTTTCAAATTTTACCCAAGTCAAATTATGAAAATTTTTAACAAATAAATAAGTTGTTGTTAAGGACTTGGAATATTCAGAGCTTCGTCATAATGGACACTTCCTATAACGTCGTATTGTTACGTTTTTACGTTCGGGCTATTTAAAAATTATACGACGCTTCTTGCATTAAACATTTATTTACAACTATTAATTATTATTACTTACAAACACACAGATTACTTAAACTAACGAACTATAGGCACTATTTCTAACAACGATACATTTATTTATTTATATGTGCTGGATCAAACATCAATTATTTATTTGGCTATTTACGACTTAAACACTAACGATTTATATGGTTATTTATCTGTTATTTATTTCACTAGGGTTCGTTTATATCACGCGCGCTTCGAGTCTAAAGTGAACTGATAAGAACTCCGGCGGCCGAGTATTTATATTAGGGTAATTTCCTTCGAGATCCATCTAGATTTCGCTGGACCTTTCTGGGAACCGCATGACACATTCGCGTGTTAGCCAGCAAGGTCGCTGACGTTACGCGTCCCAGAGCGAGTTGCATCGGATGCCTGTCACTCGCTCTTGTGGGGGTTTGATGGCGGTAATTGCAGGCGGTGCCCTTCTTGCACACGAACTGGCTGAAGAAGTAGCAGTCCACCGTGGGCTCAATGCTTCGCAACGCGCTGCAACAGCAGACCTCGATCTGGATGACGGTCCGGTCGAAGACTACTTCCAGCATGCTGCGTACAACCCTCCAGTCCAACAAATCCAGGCCGCATCCTAATTTCGGCAGTGCTAGCCGGGTTTCGCCGTTCTTTACCATCTGCTCCTTAAGGTCCAAAAGAGCAGACCAGAGCTCCTGGTAACTAGGTTTTTCGTAAGACAACCTTTTCGTCACCAGGTTGTTACGGTCTTAAACTGACTTTACGACACCGCACCGGCTCATATAACAACGAAACAGCCGGCGCGTGCCATAATGGACAAAATCGGGACAAAAGTTCTCCTAGGCCGCTACCCATGCCGCAACAAGATAGGCCGGCTGAAACATCAGTGGAGCTGGGCGGGTCCTTAACGAGATTACCTAAGGGCAACGGCCAGAGGGTCGGTAAGTAACGGTAAAATAAAGAGGGCGCCACCAAGCCTGTCTTAACCCGAATAGCCAGGCTTGGGCGGTTAAACGGGAGCGAAGTATTCAAGATACTCCGTCGATAAGAATTCTCATGAGCTGCAAGCTCAAATAACAATTTCGTGATTGCAAATACTGGGATGGTAATATTGAGACCCTTTGGGCCGCGACTGCGCAACCACCGGACCTACCTGCACGCTCTGATCTCTCACGTCTCGCCGTACACCAATTATTTACACTGTAGAAGCGCTATCTGAAACAAAGCATGCACAGGTCGAATAGGAATAATACGTCCCTTAATTAAATATGCGTCTATTGGTCGATAACTACATCTGGGCAGCAAATCGTGCCGCCAAGCTTATGTTATTTCTTACGCTAAGCACCAGCTGATGGACGCGCTATGCTAATAAACAACACACAATGGGTGGCCGGCCGCAGTGGGCTCGACACTTTACCTATTAGAGTACAGTTTGGAAATACGCACTCCGGAAAAGAGCGCGTTAGTTCGCGATAACAGACGCCGACCTGCAAAGGCAACGGGAGCAGTGTAGCTAGCAGCAAAGCACGACCCCGCACAAATGCGCGACGAATTAATTGAAGGCCTAACTCGTTCGGCAGCGGGGCAGCGTGACTGCAATATTTGACCAGGAAGAGGGCTAACATAGCCTCACTAAAGTATGCGAATTTGGAATAGGTGCCAGCTCCTGCTACGTCGCCCACGCAGTCGTTGGCTTCGGTTAACAGCTGATAAGCAAAGCACAAAGCCCTCGCAAACATAAATAAAGGGCTCGAACAGATTAGGGCGCACCAGGCTCCGCACGGCTAGGCGTTGATTCCATTTATGTATTAATCGGTACAATATAGCGAAGCGCGCGCACATAAAATTACTGAATTAAAAGTTCGCACAAACGTAACACCAAAACATAGGCGCAGAGTTCTTTAGCTATTTAGGCGATAAAACGCGAAACTCGCGCCCATGAAATTACTAACAGGCTACCAAAGTAGCGTCTTGAAGCATGGTGGCCTCAAGCCGGCACTAAAATCCGCAACAAGCAAGCAAAGGGCATGCATCCGCCCACGCAAAATTGAGCACAAGCCACAGTTAATATGTTTAAATGGTTGTAATTACAAATACCTTAGTCCGTAGACGGTCTATGAGAGTTGCGTGCAATCAGTTGGTAGAAGGCGACAGTCTGTGGCAGCTAAATCGCCGAAACACGGCATCAATCTGCCAAGATGGCGGCGTGAGGACGCTCTCCTGAGAGCACACCTACGGCGGCAAAGAGGCCTACTTCGTCCTGCCTAGAAAGATCCTCGAAAACAACGAGTTGAAAAGGGAAAGCACCCTTTCCCACAAACGCAGAACTGGCCCCGTGCAGCCCATCACACACCCACGCTTTGACGTAAAGACTGGCCACTCGCACAATCACACGCGACCTCTTAAAGGCGAAACAGTTTATGGCATATTTGCTGAAACAGCACGGGAAATAGGAAGGCTTTCACAGCAACGGTACTAACAAACAACGGCAATTTACATAACATTCGCTGAAACAGCACGAGACGGGAAAAACAGGCTGGCGTAGCGGCAAGTAGCGGGAACGCCGCGAAACGGCACACTCTGCGACCTCTTCGATCAACGGCCTGTCATCCACTGCCTTGAAGCAGCGTTACGACGCCGGAAGTGGCGTGAACCAAACTGGCGTTACCACGTGACTCTCGACAGCCTATGTATGAGTACCCAAGAGAAGAGGATGAACAACCAACAAGGAAAAATGGTTGTGACAGAAGCTGTAGCAGTTAGGAAAACTTAGTCCACCGAAACCCTCAATCGATGCCAATGCCAGAGCCAAATCGACTATTAAACCGCAAAGCGCGAGCTCGAAAATGACCCCAACACCGAACACCAAAAGAAAATCACAAAGAACCAAGTCTCTAAGGGTGTAGGCGTTCGATGACGCATGCCCACAGAATCCTTTTCAAATCTCCATGCGGCCAAAAGGACTACCTTACTACGACAGGGTCCGCACGAAACAAAATGACCAGAAACACGCTCTCTTTATGTAATCCCACACAGATGGTTAAAAATGGCGACGGCTAACGGTACGGTAAAAGAGCGCTAGGCCACGAAAACAACAGGGCATCACTACAAAAAAAAAGTCAAAAACCTTTAGATACTCAAAATCTTTCCACTCAAGAAACCTCATGCGGACAGCCGTGCACTGCCGCCACACAAAACTCAGAAGCTTCAACGAAACTGTTCACAAAGAACACGATACTTGACAACATGAAGTCATCAGACAAAAAGGGTACGATAAGCGACAACAAAACGTCAACAAATACGAACCATTCCGACCAGTGGTAAAAGCTCGTTAAATGGCAACGGAAAGTGTACAAAACACTACTATAACTGTTGGGGTGTCCACGAAGAAGTCAGTAAACAAAGTTGGGCGGTACATGATAATAATGAGTATGAGATAAAAGTTCAACGAAAATAACTACGCCAAACCAACTAAGAAGATGGCCTGAGGGACGTAATAACCGCACGAGCGAATCTCCCCAAGCACACCAACAACACACCATAACTGATCAACAAACCAAAACACGGTAATGAAAGCGAGAAAATGAATTCCAACCCGCTTATCAAAAATCAACGCGGTACAACACCAAACGATATAACAAAAAAAATCTTGAACTGCAGCAGCCATCCTAGAGCAGCATGGTCCGTCCTCAACAAGAATTTTCTGCCATACAGGTATTTATAAAAATGCTCCACGGACATGACTGCTGCCAGACGCTCCCTCCTGGTTACGCAATAGTTCCGCTATGGTTTGGACAGGACCTTGCTGAAATATGCCAGGACTTTCTCTTGCCCATCTTGGACCTGGGACAGAACACCACCTATTCCGACATTGCTAGCGTCAGTATCGAGGATAAACTGGCCTTCCTGACGTGGATAGCAAAGTACAGGTGAACTGGTTAAGACAGTCTTGAGCGTCTCGAAGGCCTCCGCGCACTCAGCACTCCATTCGAACTGTCGTCCCTCTTCTGTTAGACGGGTTAACGGTTTTGAAATGTTTGCAAAGCCCAGCACAAACCGCCGGTAGTAAGTACAGAGGCCCAGGAAGCTTCGCAGCTCATGCTTATCCTTCAGGATAGGCCAATCCTGCACTGCCTTCACCTTACTCGGGTCTACTGCTACTCCCTGGCGGAATACGACGTGCCCCAGGTACTGTACCTCTTTCTAGAAGATGTAGCACTTCTTTGGACTTAATTGCAAGTTGGCACCTTGCAGTCCTCCAGGTTTTTCAGATGTTCGTTAAATGATCTACCCACCACTATGATGTGGTCCAAGTATATAAGACAGGTCTGCCAAGATAGACCCTTTAGGACGATGTCCATCAGCCTCTCGAACGTGGCGGAGGCATTGCACAAGCCGAACGACATGACGGAGAACTGGCAGAGCCCAGTTCCGACAGTAAATGCAGTCTTCTCCCTGTCCGCAGGTTCCATTCCGACTTGCCAATAACCGCTCTTCAAGTCTAGCGTCGAGAACCATTGAGAACCGGAGAGCGTGTCCAGGGTATCATCGATTCGTGGCAGAGGGTAGCTGTCATTCTTGGTCACATGATTCAGCTGTCGGTAGTCAACACAGAACCTCGTTAGGCCATCATTCTTCTTGACAAGAACCACAGGAGAGGCCCACGGGCTGCTGGACGGTTTGATAATCCCTTGGTTTCGCATATCTTAGACAATCTTCTCAACTTCTTCCCGTTTGGCGAGGGGCAACCTTCTTAGATGTTGGTGTATCGGTTGAGCATCTCCCGTATTGATTTTATGCTTAACTGCGTCGGTACGGCCCCTGGGATGATCTCCGCACTCGAAGACGTCTTGGTACCGGGCCACCAGATCTTCGATCTTCTTCCGTTCTTGTTGGCTCATGCCCTTGCAAGTAGACATCACGGTGTTAATTAATGCCTTTGGGCAGCTCTTCGCCGTGCTGCCGCTGTCACTAGTAATTTTTCTCACAACGGCGGAGACCGGTGTGCACCTTCCCAGGATTGTGTTTCTCCTGACGGTTACCGGTTCCCTGTTGACGTTCATCATCTTTACTGGGACCTTAAGCCCACTTTTTACCAACGTCTTCCGGATACCATGAGTGAGCTCCTTGTCATAATCGGGTTCAATCATGCGCACTACGTTGCCCCGGAGATCGCCATCCAGGTATGCATCCACGACCCTCTCGGTTCGTCCCGGCAGAGTAACATCTCCCGCCAATACCACTCGTACTGCGATCTTTTCTCTTGGGTGTAGGGAAAGCTTCTCCCCACCCACATGCAACACGCCGCGTCCCAGGTCTAAGGTAAACCCACACTTATTCATGGCATCCATTCCCAGGATGAACTCGTCCGCAATGTCAGCAATCAGGACCCGATGCTTGAGGGTTTGATTCCCAATCTTCAATGTCAAATCCATTTCCCCATGTGTGGTCACTGCGCCTCCTGTGGCAGTGCGAAGGCGTGTCCTGGTGAGCAGCAGCTGATCCTCGTCTCGTATTACGTCAAACTCGGCTATGGACTTCGTCGCTCCAGTATCCAACAGCAGAGACAGAACTGTTCCATTTATTTTTCCATCAATAAAGAGACTATCAGGCTGGTGTTGCACGGACGACACATGTATGGGAATCTCCGGGGCATGGCAATCACAAGTCGACTCTCGCCCCTTCTTATCGACCCGCATTAGTTTTCCGACGGCTCGTCAGACACTCGGGCTCCTTTCTTCGGACAGCGAGCCCTAAGGTGACCCATCTTTCCTCAGCTCCAGCAACGGGGCCCCTTCTTCCTCGTCTCCTGCCTTATAAGTCCTTGCCGCTTCAAATTCCAATGCATGGGCTAAGGCCTCTCCCAGTGTCCTATGGCGCCCCAGACGTACCGCTTGCTGACTATCGTCTTTCACTCCATCTACGAATGTTTGGACGGCTAGCTGCTCCAGGAAGTCCTCCGGCGCCGGTGAATACGCGAGCCAAACCAATCGAGCAACATCGGCCTCCAGTTCTTGCATGGTTTCCCCCGACTTCTGAATTCTGTTCTTCAACTGGGCACAATGCACATGCTGAAGATGACCTTTGCCATAACGCCGTTCCAGACGATTCACCAATTGCTGGAATTCCATCTGCTGATTTTCTGGAATCATTTGCAGAACATTCAGGGCATCCCCTCGCAATGTCAGGATCAATGCGGTCGCTTTGTCTGCCATTTCCCAACCATTAGCGACGGCTGCAGCTTCAAATTGCTTCAGGTATGTTGACCATGGCGTTTCCCCATCGTAAGAGGGCAGTTTCATGTGCAAGCCAGATGTTGCACGCCTCACTGGGGCAGTATCTTGGGACAAAGCAACCTGACGGGCAGCAACTCGCGATGAGGTAGGCTGATTTACTGCAGGAGGAGAAGAGAAGCCAGTAGATTCAAAGGGAGTTGGTTAGCCTTGGCCACTTCGTGACTTGGTAAATCGTTCCTGCAGCTCCAGCATGTCACCCTGAACTCTGGCCATCCTTCTCTCCATTTCTTCCTGAATATCTCTGATATCCCCTGCCAACTCGTCATGGCTCGCTTTCAGTTCTTCTTGCATGGCTTTCAATTCTTCCTCAAGTTTTTAAACTACTTTTTCTTGCGCGGCTTTCAGCTCTTCCTTAAGTACTTCCTGCCCGGCTTTCAGCTTTTCCTTAAGTACTTCTTGTGATTTTTCTGCCTTGTCCTGATCAACTTGAATCTCTTTCTTAAGATCCTCTTGTGCTTTTTCTGCCTTGTCCTGACCAACTTGAATCAGTTGCAGAAGTTGGCTTAATTGGGCTTCCATTTTGCTGCTTTGAGATCTCGTCAAAGGTATCCACGCTATACACTTAAATTTATTTATCTGACCGTGGTTTTATCGGCACTTGTTAACAATTTATTTATTTAATGTTTGTTCAATAATTTTCTTATAGCCCCTGGTACAAACCGCACACCTGTCACCACTGTTACGTTTTTACGTTCGGGCTATTTAAAAATTATATGACGCTTCTTGCATTAAACGTTTATTTACAACTATTAATTATTCTTATTTACAAACACACAGATTACTTAAACTAACGAACTATAGGCACTATTTCTAACAACGCTACATTTATTTATTTATATGCGCTGGATCAAACATCAATTATTGTGCACCTGGGGTCCAAGGTTGCAAGGTCGTTACGGTATGGTACAGCTGTGAACCTTTAGTAAAGAATACACTTTGTCAGATTGTTGAGTATAGTTTTTCATTTAAGATATAAATAGATTGCAAGTTCAGGAAATGTCTCGAGTCACCCGCATTTCCTGACTGTATATTTGGTTGCATATTCTGATTTTTTTAATGTTGGGATATTTTGAAAATCTTTGAGCTTTAGAGGATTCTACTGAATTTAAAAAGAAATTGCTAGTGTGATATTTGAGTTCAGCAAATGCCTTGTTCTGGTGGTGTTCGTTGCTTTCGTTGCTTACTTAATAAAGTTATTAAAGAATTCAATAATAAAATTTGAGGTACACCCTATTTGTATCCAGTTTTTTATTCATAGCTCCTCTAGTGATTATAGTTTACTAGAATATATTACAAAAGTCAATATAAACATTTTATTAATATTTATACACTTAGACATTGTATTTATATTATTGTAAACATACCTTTGTCAGTTTATAATATAAAGTTAAACTAAAATGTAAACAATGACGGAGAATGTTGTTTAGGAAAAGCTATATCAAATTGGCTCAGAATGACCAAATACGAAGAACCAGCCCCGACCATCTGCAAAAAGAAATAACACAGTATAAGCTACACATTGTATCTTCTGACGACTAGAGCAGTTTATTCAAATTTACTTAATTTATTATAAATGTTGTCAGGTGATATATAATTTAAGTTGGATTACCTAACAGTTACTTGCCGTTCTATGTTTGCATATTTTGAAGGTACAAGTAAAAAGAGTAAGAAGGGAAATTGATCAGTGACTATGATAAAGCACTAGAAAGATGCACACCGCATTTTAAAGAGCTGCTAAACGAAGTCTCATGTTATTTCAATTGTTTCGGCTATCGTGGGTAATTTTTTTGCGCACGCCTATGATCTCCCCTCGTAAGGGGGGATGTTTGCATTGGATGCCAAGTGGTAACCAGCACTAACCTGGCGCACCAACGTGAAGCAATTTCCTGTTTAGTGTAAATGTAACTTTCCGTCGTAATTACCGAAGAGCCCTATAATACGAAGTGGAACGCTGCAGTCGGAACCATTAGGGCCTAGAATACGCAGATGATGGTCCTACTCTCAAGAAGTAAAAAAAAATTAAGAGATGGTATGGAAAGGTTCGTATGAGCTGTTTTCAAATAAAGTAGCATACATGATACGGGTGAGCCTTCGAGTCATAATAAGAAGATTAAGGTAAACCTAGCTTACTACAAAGTCATACCCCTGATGCCTCAATGTTCTTCTTTTGACTCAAGGAGTCACCCGTATGCTACTTAATTCGAAAACAGTCTGTAGCTGCAAGGAATAGAATAGTGCATCAAGTGAATCAAGAAATCCTATAAATGTTCTTTTACAGATGTCTAAATGAGGAGATTTTTCTTTATCCAATTACATTTTCTAAAATATCTCCTCATTTAGATAACTGTAAAAGAACATGTAAAGAATTTTTGTAACAGTAATTCATTAACAGTGGTAGATTAGAGTTTTTTAAAGCCATTTAAATAGATATTAACTAGAATTGAAAATTATTTCTCCTAAAAAATTTCATAAAAAACGTTAAAATTATGCAACCATAATACTTTTCGGTAAGTAATGAAAAAGTCTAAAAAAGGAATTAACATTTTATATTATTTTTTCCAATTATAAATCTTTAAAGTCTTCACATAAAATTTTTTTAGTTTTAATATTAAGTCTTCATATGTGAAATTTAAAAAAATATTTAAAAAAATTAAAAATTCGATTTTAGCTAAAGTTAAAACATATTGGGCGCTTTTTGGCCTTGAAATTGTTCAGTTAGGTAGAAATAACGCACTCTAAAAAAATCGCATCGAAATCTTACTTAATTTCCGAAAAATAACACTTTTCGGATTTTGACAATTCCGAAAAACTCCATTTTCTAAATAAGTAAAAATCACTTGGTATATATGATAGGGGCTAAATAGGTTTTTAGACAAGCACAAATTATTGACATAAAAAGTTTTTTTGAAAAATCTAAAATAATTTTCTTTTCCAAATTATGTCGACTGTTTGGCGGACACGTATATCTGGTGATTTTTACTTTTTTAGAAAATTGAGTTTTTCGAAATTATTAAAATATAAAACGTGCTAGATTTCGGAAATTCAGTAAGATTTTAATGAGATTTCTTTAGAGTGTCTTATTTTTAGCTAACTGAACAATCTCAAGGCCAGAAAGTACCTAATTTTTTTAACTTTAGCTAAAGATTAATTTTTCAATTTTTTTAATATTTTCAAAATTTCACATACCAAGACTTAATAATAAAATTCAAATTTCTTTATATGAAAACTTTAAAGATTAAAAATAAAATTCAGTGTTAATTGCTTCTTTCGATTTTTTATTATTTAGGTACGGAAAAGTAGTATATTTGCATACATTTTACGTTTTTTTATGCAAGGCGCTTTTTAGAAGACATATTTTTCAATTGTAATTAATATCTATTTAAGTGGCTTCTACAAACTCTAATTTAGCCCTGTCAATAAATTAGTGTTACAAAAATCCTGAAAATATTCTTTTACAGTTGTCTAAATGACTAGAATTTTCTTTCTCCAATTCAGATGTTCTCAAAAAATCTCATTGAAATCTTACTTAATTTCCGAAAAGCTGCACTTTTTAAATTTTGTCAATTTCGAAAAATTCCACTTTCTAAATAAGTAAAAATCACTCGGTATATATGAAAAAGGCTAAATAAATTTTTAGACAAGCACAAATTATTGAGCTAAAAAGTTTTTTGAAAAATAAAAAATAAAAAGTGTTTTCATATTAAGCCGACTTTTTGGCGGACACTGTATATTCATACCGAGTGTTTCGCTTAAGGTCAAAGGAAAATTACAGGGAAAATCGTATACTTGCAGATTCCTCGTCGCCGTTTGTTTTAATATGAATGATAGTGGTATCAATCGAAAGAGAAAAAATGCGCTTAATTTGATACTACTTTACTTGAATTTCTTGCTTGTTTAATATAGAAATAGTTTAAAAACGGTAATAAATATTGGGGCCGAATCCGGCCTGAATTTTTCCGCAGCCTAGGCGTTTGGAATCGGCATTGGTGAGACCATTTATAGTTGGGCACCAAATTAACAGTGCTCTACTCAGAGCCACAGACCTAAAAGATAGAGTAACAAGGTCAACATATCACCAAAACACTCACTTAACAGACAATTGTTACTGCGCAAGCACAGAAGGCGCGCTACAACTTTATATATCGCAACTCGAGGCAAGTTGAACACCAGCCTCTACACCGCTAAGGTAACAAAAGGTGAAGGATTATACATACATACTTTGCATTTTATTCACAAAAAACAGACCAGCCATGATCAAATTGTTTATGACAAAATAAATGGTATTTTTTCTATAGCACATGTTAAAGTGTGCTTTTATCAACTCAAAACAAAAGGTCAAGTTTTACTTTAACAGCAAAGGTAGATAAAGTAGCACTTTAACATCAAGGATAGATAAAGTAATTTAATTTTCTAACTTTTGTTTAAATTAAATATGACAGTTTCGTATTATCGTAGCAACCCAATCTAGCTACTGACATTTTGAAATGTGATTAACTGTCATTATTTTCTTTTGAAATTGTTAAAGTTCTTGCTATAAAAAAAAATATTGTATTATACACGACGATAAAGTTATTTCTATCCACTCTTGAATCATTAACGTCTCGACTTCGTCTCGACGTTAAACGATTCACTCGTGGATAAAATTTAACTTTATCGTCTTGTATAATAAATTACTATTTCTGTTAATTATCAATTCACGTATTTATCTAATTACTATGAATAATAATGTTAAATATTCTAATGAAGGGAGGGTATTTATTATCAAAACATTTTACAGTGGCGTCGGTTAAATTTAATAATCGACCTATTCAATCTGTATCAACACATTTGTGAAACTGCAAGGAAATGTATAGCAAGTACTGATAAAGTTTTCCATTCTGCTGTAAACAATAACCCAATCTGTTATAAAATGACTGCCTTACATTAGCCACCTGTCTATCTGTGATGAGCCTACACGCCGCAACGATTGCTTCCCGCAAAGAGTCAATATTTCGGGGGAGGGGAGGCGTTTTCCGTACATTTTGTTTTTCAGATAACCCCACAAAAAGAAGTCGCATGTTGCCAAATCAAGAGATCTTGGTGGCCAGTTGATAGTGCTACCGCGACCAATACAGCAATTAGGAAAGTTATCACTTAGATATTCCCTCACATTCAAACCATAATGCGCTGGACAGCCATCATGCTGAAACCAAAGCTCCTGATTTTCACGTGCAACTCCTCCTAATGCAGGGCCAACTTGATTGATTAAAAGTTCTAAATAAGAATCCGAATTTAAAATTTCAACTATTTCAAACGGCATAATAATGTTATTGTTGAAAATGCCAGCCCAAAAATTATTTTTCTGTGGAATTTTTTTAAGCGCAGTGTCGAGTCTTCTGCGTATTCTGTGCATTATTAAGTGTGTACGTACATTCATCTGTAAAACAGATTGTCCGCAAAAAGTTCTTATCTTCGTTTGAGAGTTCCTGCATGACTTCACATTCTACGCGCCTGCTTTCTTCATCGATTAAGAATATCTCTTGATGGCACTGAGGTTTGTAGGGATGATAACCGTTCGTCTTCAGACCCTATGCACTGACCGTACACTCTCGAGCAATACATCTTATGTTGGTTGTTTAACCCTCGTAGCCCACCTGGGGTCGTTTTTGACCCCACGCGCTGTAGAATGTAGTTTTCTTATGTTTATCTTTGGTCTATTGTCTTGAAACCCTAAATATGCTTCAATCAAACTCCATAGGAGAGGATCATACTATTTTTTGTTGCTAGATTGTTATAGAAAAATATTTATACCGCAAAATATGCGCTTGGGGTCAATTTTTACCCCAGGTGGGTTACATGAGATAAAATTTTAATTTGTTTAGCCTTAGTTTTTAGATTCCGAAATAGGTTTTTATGTAAGGTAGCATAATGTGCAGCACCAACTCGCAGTTGTTCACGTTTCTAAATTTTTGACACGTTAGTTGCTTGGTAAAATTGCGTACTGCTAGTGTTTATAAATATAGCTCTCTGGAATAAACCCTCAATTACAGTTTGACTGAGCTTGTCAGTACATACAAAAATACAACAGGAAGACGTCGTTTCTTATTAGAACTAGGTGAGGAGCTAGTAAAACCGGAAATAAAAGAAGAATTCAAAATCCTCAAGCCAGGACAAGTAAAATTTGCAAATCTGTTGAAGATGCCGGGTTTGGTAACTTACTTTTGCAATACAAGAACGTCGACAATCCAAAAAATAAACGAGGAAGGTGTAAGATTTGTCCACGACTAGATAAAAATACAAATATTTTGTGTGACATGTGCAATAATTTTGTATGTAAGGAGCACATTGAAACGTGCACATTGTGTTTTACATGTTCAAGTTTAACGTCAGAAGACAGTGACACAAAATAAGGGCGTATAACTTAATATTTTATTAATTTTATTAAATTGCCATATAATCTAGCTTTTATAATGTTTATATTACTTGTTCTAGTTTATTTAGAAATGTACTTACCTTGAAACGTCAGAACTAACTTTTTATTAGAGTGAATTGCATAATTTTAAGTTGGGGTCAGAAATTACCCCAGGTGGGCAGTATGTAATATTAAAGCAGGTGGGCGACGAGGGTTAATAAACATTTATCAACTCCAAAACTCTTTCTTCCAGCTCATCGTTGGTTCTTCTATTCCGTTTGCTTGTAATGTTAATGTTTCGATTAAATATTTGTTGAAACTGCAATATTAAAATTACATTTTGAATCGCCTGCTGCTACCCTTGCTGTAGTTTCAATTTTTTTCACAAACTTGTGAATTGTTGAAACAGATGGAACAGGTCAATTAATCAATTTAACCGAAAATGAATCACGAACTGTGCGTAAACTGACGCCACTGTAAAATGTTTTGATAATAAATACCCTCTCTTCATTAGCATATTCAACATTATTATTCATAGTAATCAGTTAAATAATAACATTTATTTTGACATAAAAAATTTGATCATGGCTGGTCTGTTCTTTGTGAATAAAATGCAAAATATTTATTAAAGTTTGTAAGCTATTTTTATCTTAACCCAGAAACAAATTCAAGTAAAGTAGTATCAAATTAAGCGCATTTTTTTTTCTTTTGAGTTATACCACTATCAATTCTATCAATTCAAGCGGAGAGCAGAAATCTGCATATATACGATTTCCCATGCTATCTTCCTATGTTCGCACTTTAAGTGAAACACTCGGTATATACAAACTGAACAAAATAAACCATAGAGCTAAATGTTCATCAAGATCATTCACATTGTTCCTGTCGCCTTTTTCTCTAACGATGTCATTGTTTGGATCCTACAGAATTCGATTGTCTAACTGAGCTTAGATCTTTAAATCTTCCTGCTGTTATTCTTCTTTCCTTAGGTCGGTTTACGATAGGTCTACATATTAATCTGTGGTGTAGTATCTTTAGGGATTCGGCCTGGTAAGAGGGTTGTTCACGTCAAAAAAAAGAATTTAAATTTTAGATGTAGGTGATTCTGAATATTTGTTTTAACACTGAAAATATTTATGAATGCTTTCTCTACTATTTGACAAACAGTAACTCGTTTATCGCTCACGATGACGTTCTCTATACGTCGAACATTGGCATCATTCTCTATTGAGACATTTTACTCTTTTCTTCAATCATTGCGATGAACAAATTCGACCATTCATAGATCGGCCTTTTTAATGTTTATTCTATTAATATTTGCAAAATTTCAGAAGAAAATGAATAATGCGCTACGCCATCGTCGCACTGGGTTTGCAGTGCCCATATTGAGTAACAACCACGACGATTGCCATGACAACAAACCATTACGTCAGAAGGTTAGTGTGAATGCATATTATTGTAAATACCGCATGTTTGTTTTAAAGGTGTAAACAGTAAGCACTTACTGAAGTAAATTCCGGTTTTGACTTAAACGTCCCTCGTACTATAATCGTTTTAATTTCAAATTCAAGGTTTTTGACTCGCTTGTTTCAATGGTATTCGTTGCATAAGAACTGAATTTAATTACTAGCCTCGTAAACAAACGTCACATGATTGAACTTCTGCAGTACCAACAATACTTACAGTAAAGATCAATGGTAAGTCGATTGTGAAAAATCCTCCAGCTGTAATTTTGACTTCATCGTGCAACAGTTGGAGTCCAAACGAGTTAATCTACAAAGACAATAAGTAAGACTTACAACAACAAATACATACACACTACCTCCTTCCTCAACTCGGGATCATCTGTTGTAGTCATGAGCTTTAAAAGTTCGTTCTTTATGAGATTTGCATGTAATAATGTTTAATTAATTTTTAATATTATGAATTTTCCTTCAAATGTAAATTTCGTAAAAACTCGTTTTTAGACAGCATCAGCTCTTACAAAGACACTCTCTTATTTGTTCAATACTATAGGTACCCATATTATTACATCTAACTTACCACGCTTGTCATTGAACGGGAGGAGAAGAGACAACCCTCGACTATTTCAAACTCAAGGGGTTTTTCACTACTTCCGTCTTTCTCTGCGTACCACCTATGGTCTTTTTTTTCTACTACTCTAAGTTTCTGTTAGAGGCTGGATGATGCATTTATTTTCAGGCCATTTTCCAGTCTCCTCTATGCATCAACCGTTCTAGACAAATTTTCTAGCCGGTCTTTAGTGATTACTTGAGTCAGTTCATGCATTAAGATGAATACTCGTTTTACAATATCATTATTCGGCATGGTGAATTAAATAACTTATTTAAACAAACTCAGACCAAATGACGTTATAAACAACATTCTGTAGCAGTAAAGTTTGTGCTATTGCCGTTAGATGGGACTGAGGATAAGCACAAAATCAGTAGAATCTTACCCGTAAAGTTTATGCCGTTGTCGCTAAATGACGAGAAAGCAAGTAAGCCTGTTCGTGGACGAAGCAAGATTCATCACTTAAGTTGGAGGGTGACGCACTCGCGGACGCAGCGTTACTGGTTTTTATAACATGTGTATACACAAACTGCATAACATAGAACCTCATATGCTTAATGCTAAAGTATTGGCTTCCTTATTAATAAAAAATAGGAGCTGCTATGGAAATTGACAGTGTCGGCTAAAACTATACACCAGCGATGCTCCATTCCGGAATGGCTCGATTCTACATCTTCAGAACCATCGTTTTAAACTTTTCATTCAAACCGATATCAACAATTTGCTACTGGTCAAAGTTTACACCTAAATGTTTGGGTATTTTCGAAAATAACGAGCGATTTGCGTCTCGATCGTGATGGCGGATTGCATGCGCCCAAATATTCCGCCTGTCACAGCTTGTTTATTTCTTGCTCTTTTGCTTTCTGATTTTTGAATGGTTAAGACATGCTGAGTCGCCGCTCTCATTTACATAGGTATTGTGTGATTCGTGTAAATTTATGTTTAAAATTTCTTTGCACCCACAATTATGTGGATTTGGTTTGAAGACGAAGCGACATTTTTTGAAAAATATTTCCACATTATGATGACGGGTTGTTTAGCTGCGTAGCTGGAAGCTGAAATTTCTTCTGTCAGCTCTAATTCTATCTAGGGGAAATTTCTTATATGGCTATGCTTTGGATTGACCGCGGTTGAGTACTATAACATCACTTCACACGAGACCAATTTACGTTTTGACTATATCTGAGCCGTTGTTGGCCTAATGGATGCTTACCAATACGTTTACTGCTCTTTTCATGTGCGCTGGCGCTACTCTGCACTTGCGATTAAAAGTTTAGAGGTCCAGTTAAATTTGCTTTTGCTTAAGGTTTTATTCCGCAGCTTTACGACCATTCACCAGAATGGCCATATGCTTCGAAGCAAGTTTGATTGCTGCTAGTTGTAAACCACATCACAGTTTGCCTTGTGGTCACATGAAAATGGCCTCTCGGAATATTAGCGATTGACATAACTTTACTGAATCGTTCTATCAAGCAGTATTGCTCTCAACAGAGGCTTCTCAAGCCTCCTGTGTCAGTAGTATTAAATTAGAATTAGTATTTTTACATCGGATGCACCATACTATGTTAAGATAGGCCAATATAGTCTCGATAATTTAAAATTAATTGAAAACTAGGGCATCATAATTTACTATTATTGTTGTACTTACATGCTTATAGAGGGATGAGCAATCCAGGATTATACCCATTACTTCCATAACCAAAATAATTAACAAGGACAGTTTACCCGTTACAAATGTTATTGAACTAATTTCATCTACATAATTGCAGAACATAAACAGTACTTGAAGAAGATGATACATGTTTAGACAGATAACTAGTAGCATTAGAGTAGAACAGCTTTTCGATACGGCATTAGTTATTGTTGTTAGTTTGAAGTACAAGTATTTTGTAGCTTTAACGGCCGCTGTTGCATTTGAATTTTCACTCTGAGATTGTGCTATATAATCATGGAGTACTGTATATCTTGCCTTCAAAGAGCAAATTAACGATTTGAAAGCAAACACCACAGTCATTTTATATAGAAGAGCAACTAATATTGTAACCAGAGCAAATGCAACAGTCGTTGGCATATAATGTAGTATCATCAGTGTACAAACACAATATGAAAAGTAAAACAAGTATACTGCTATCATCCAGAAAATGCAATATCTTTTAACAGACTTATCTCCAACTCTTAGTCCATGTGCGTTCATAATGCAATCCAGTGATATGATACAATCGATTGTTCGCAATAAAGTTTTATCATTCCATTTATAGCAAAATATTAATTGAAGCACGGTTGCATTTAATAGATATAACTCCATTTTTAAGAGAAGGTTTACCATGATGTTCTTATTCGCATTCAGAGTGTCCGAATTACTATCCAGTAGAGCGAATTCCACTATCATGCTTGCAATAATGTAAGCGTACAAGATGAATCTGTTTGAACTAATATGGTTGTAAATTGGTTTTGAAAGTGACTGTTTCACGTCGTACGATGTAAGTCCCAATAATTTCAACATGACATATGATGGAGCGAGTGCAGTAAGTATATTATTTCGTTCTTCATTCACTGGCATGACTGGTCACCGTTCGGAAAACTTTCCGCTGCATGTGATAAAGTCAACCTAAATCCACCGACTGTTAGCTATTCCTTTAAACGAGCTTTAAAATCAATAGTTCTTTATTATAAGCAGTCAGATAAGAACTTTTAGGTCTGCCTCCTTAGCAAGTTCATTTCTAGACTGTGGGAACACGATCAGATAATGTCCTTTTATGCTGGTTATTTTGTTATTCAGGTCAAATTGTATGATCGACAATGGATGCTCGTTTAAACTAGCAATTTACACAACATTTTATTATTATTATTAAACATATTTAAACCAATTTTAGGTAAATACTATTGGATGAGAAGAACAGTAAGTTAAACGGAATAACCGATTTACGACCTCTCACAACGAAAAAGGTGGTCCAGTTAACTCAGTGCGAAGAAGGCAGAAATGTAATTTATGTAAGCACCACCTAATATATCTGCCGAAAATGAGGATTCCCTCAATTTACTCAATTTCAACTTACCTTGTATAGTAACTTTTGAACTGCTTATCTTACTCCAACAACTACCCAAGACATATATTAAGAATCACTACTAAGTTGACACGTAATAGCTATTTACGTGGCAAGCTTAGTAAATTAGCCTTTATGGGCGAGCCCCAATAAAAGCTAATTGCAAGAGAGCCACCTACAACGTTTTATTTCCTCTTGCTGAACGTCTTAAAAATTTGTGATTATTAGAAAAACAGGTGCCTGTAAAGTCGCCAGGGCAACATTTTACAGGCCTGCAAAAACTCATTTAACGATTCAGTTCCAACGACAGTAAACGACCTTTTAACAAGTCAAGAGGAAATAAAATATATTTATGCTGGCTTCAACTGAAAGCTAGTACAGCAAAACAAGGATTTTCAAGGCTGCGTCAACATTTTAAATGAAGGACAGCGGCAGTTATGAATGAATATGAGCAACAGTGATGGCCCGGGTACATGAGTGCTTCGAATATCTGACCAGAAGTCGAAATTAAAACCCAACTAAATGGGAGAAGAAATTACAGACCTTCGGGTCTTCAAGCCTTCGAACGATTAAATATTGGGGGTGAACAGCTGCTGTAAATGCGTTGCCAGTAATTCTGTGTTTTTCCTCTTCAGTCGAATAAGTAGAGTCGTTTGGTACTAATATAATAATATAATGGATAAATAATATTTGGTTGACGTAGCAACAAACGTTTGGTTGCTTTCCACATGGTGGGATCACTGGGATGTATTTCTACAAGATAGCTAGTATATTTTCGTACTCTTAAGCTATCTAACTCATGCTTAATTAGGTAACATAGTTGATTATATAAGGTTCTTAAATAGGGCAGACTGAATCTTTGCCATTCTCTTCTGGTTCTATTTTTTGTTTTAATCGATTCTATATAGTATGTAATCCGGTGTTCTATTACGATCAAGAAGTGCTGTTATTTGAGGGGTGTCTTGGAAGGATACAATTATGGAAAGATGGTCCGAGTCTAGTTCGGTTACTACCGTTTGCCGGAGAGGTTCTCTGAGGTTCCTGTGTAGTACCACATCCAAGAGATCTGGTTGATGATCAGCTCTATATGAATGACAGGTGCATTAGCTTGAAGCGGATATTAGAATGCCATGTTGAGTTACAATATTATATAGCTTGATTCCAGCTGAATTATTAGCACGGCAACCCCAAACTGCGTTTTTTGCATTTAAATCATCATGCAGTAGCGTGGGCTCGTCACTACAGTAAATATTATCTATTTCATGGTCAAGCATGCGCTTATTTGGTGGTTTGTAAGCAGATATTAAAATTATAGGAGTATTGCTTTTCATGAAGACCTTTATAGCAATAGCTTTGATATTTTCTAGACCAGTTAAGTGTAGCAGGTGGTGTTTTAATGTTTTTATTATTATTATTGCTACGCCTCCAGACGCAATTATAGCATGTCTGTCATTTCTGTGTACTTAGTACCCAAGGAGTTTAAGGTTTTCGGTGCTTATTAGATGCGTCTCAGTTCCACAAGCTATATCAATGTTGTGGCGTGTCAAAAAGTCAATAAAAGTTGAGCGTTGGGTTTTATGCCATTGGCATTCCAATTGGCCATTGTTAAGTTATTTATTATGGGCACATTATTTGGATGCATTGCTGAGCAGGGATGGGAGTATTACTGTTAGGATTGGCGTTAAGGTGACTGTTTAGTAACTTCAGATTTCGTTTCTAACAGGTCCAGAATTTTCGAACACGCCTAAAGATAGACAACAAGCCATTCGGAGTAATTTTTAAATGATTTACCTTTTTACAGTATCAAATTGACTTATCGACACTTACGGCTGTGTGAGTACCAAATAAGACAAGTCCGGGAAATGTGCACCCTCACCCTGAAAATCGTAAGAAACAGGCTAAAGGCCACTACTCAGATACGCTCAAGGATGGGGCGGGTTCCTAAAACGAGACACCACAGGGCAAGCGTGTCGAGGTGTTCTCAAATAAATGGGCGCCACAATATCGTAATCAGGAGACCCACATTCAACCGGACCTTGAGGGTCAAACGGGACGAAAAATACTCAAATAACTATTTCTGAAAGCTGCAGTGCAGCGACAAACGCAACAACTTACCTGCAGCGCGCGTCCACTAAGTCCGGGCCTCACCTTACATCGACATAGTGACTCAGTCACCCTGTAAACAAACATGCACAAGACACAAAGGGAAAAATCATACGACGGTACAGTTAATACATCTATTGGGCCACTTCACATAACCAACTAACAGCTTACATGGTACCGACGTGATCGGTACGTATAACAATCTGTACTAACTACTTATGGGATACGCCCAGCTGGGAAGCGCTTTACCTAAAAGTTACAACGCATGCTGAGGCGTACACAAAGACAAAATTAGTTCTAGCTTTATTACGTAAAGTATATTACAAGTATATTACGCACGCGTGAGGTTCACACGTGGGTCTACCCGACGCAACAATGCGAATTTAATTATAGATAACAAACAGGACGTCTCGCAGCGGAGCACTGTAAGTAGTGTATATGAATTTATTGCCAGACAAACGAGACGGCTTGCAGAGAAGCCGCGTACGACACTGTATATGACTTTAAATGTAAAACAAACAAAGGCTGCTCGCAGAGAAGCCGTGTATTTAATTATCGGAATTAAGGAAATATAGAAAATGGCCTGACAACCTTTGGTATGTTATTGGTACTATGTAGAGGAAACAAAATATGAATGGAGCGAAAGGATTATAATATAGGTGGTTCGTTGGGAACTTATCGGTAAGCCCAAAATTCCAAAGCTCTATTTAATTTTTTTTTATGACGTTCTGCAATAACTAATAGACTGCAGGTTGGTGGTTTATAAAATCTTGACGGAGTTATATCAGTTATTATTAATATTAATAAGCGAGTGCTAAAATATTGGTCCTAGAACGGCACGGTAAGTTTAGAGATTATAATTTTTTATTTTTTACGTTAGTACGGCAATTAAAAGAGATGTAAAACATTATCCGTAGCACTAATTATCGGCAAATTATATACGGGCTATCCCAGGAGTTAACACGAAATCTTTATATATAGATACTACAGGTTCTCCACCTAGTGTGGAGTAGATGAATTATATTTTTAATAATGAAATTATCGAAAAACGTTATAAAAGAAAGTTGTGTACTACGGTTGGGAGAAAAACATTTTTAATAAAGTAGCACTAGTTGTGCGGAGTAGGTGGATTGTGTTTTTAATAATGAAATTATCGAAAAAAGATACTATGGATAAAAGCAAAAAATTTTCAATGTTTTTTAATCAAGTACCATTAATTGTTAGAAATTTGACTTTTGTAGGGCAGCTTTAATGTAATTTTTGATATTGACGTATAAAAATAGCTATTTATGTATCAAGTTGCAACATGAACGGGTTTTTCACACCACGTGTGAAATTGTGTGTGAAAAGCGCTAATTCTGCAACGTGTTACATATAATACTTTTCTGTAATTTTGAGTCATATTAATTTTTATAGTAAGTAGGTAAATTTACTTAAATCTACAAAGTTGTTCTAAAAGTTCATATTAGCACTAGTATCAATGTGAAATCTCATATTGCACCTAGTTCAAATATATGCATCATTTTGACGTTGAAAACCACAAAATATCATTATATTAGGTCAAAATTACAGAAATTATTAAGTGACACTGATAACTTGATAAGTATAGACAAACGTATATAAGGCAGCGAGTTCAACTTCCAGCATTTGCTTTAGGTAAAGCAGCAGTACCCGAACAAAAGTTGTAAATAAATGAGTTCGTCTTATAACTTGAATTTTGATTTTAAAATAGCGTATGGGCTTTCTACCATTATGTGTAACATCTATATGTGGGATGAGCAATTTAACTACTTTTTTAACTATAGTAGTAATCAAGTCTGTCGAATCTTGTGATTCATGAGATATATTTCTGTTGATTTGGAATACACTTTGTTGGTATTGTCTGGAGGTTGATGGCTGATTTGTCTTGTTTTCCCATGTAGTTGCAGTCACTTGAGAGTATGATCTATTCTGCGTCCGGTAGCTACTGTTTATCGTTTGATTCTGGCTTATTTTTACAAAATAGCTACATTCTTTATAATTTGCCGGATGTTTTTCTGGGAAATTCACGCACTGTGGATCCTCTTCGGGCCTCTTAGAGGAATTATGATATAAGTGATTACCTGTGCATTTGACGCAGCTGGGTTGAGAGCGGCAGTAGTTGCGGGTATGTCCGTACAACTGGCATTTTTTACATTGAGAAATTTCTTTAGATTTCCTTCGCAGTTCCACTTCTAACATGTGAGCAAATGAAAATGAAATCAAGTTGGCTTTGAAATATTTGGTGTATGAATAATATGTTGGTAGCACTGTAAGTCTATGTCAAATTCCAGGTTAGCAGGTTAGGTTTTCCGTCAGTTTTGACACGACTGACGAAAAACCTAACCTGATAACCTCGAGTTTGACATAGTCTTACAGTGCCATCAACATAATATTCATACAACAAATATTTCAAAGCCAACCTGTTAAGCCATTTTGCCCTCAGTAGTCACTTAATTACATTTCGCGCCTTTAGGGCAGTTTAGTAATATTGAAAACCCATTTTTAACTTTTATCATAAAAGCTCACAAGCGCACGATCATTCCTTGCTCATTTGAATTAGGCTACCCTGTATATAGACGAGGCTGCTCCGTTTCGATCATTTTGGAACACGCTTTGAACGCCACTTGTTTGTTTTGGAGCGACTGCGAAGCCTCTCGCTTTCCTTGTCACCGCGACGTGCTTGTTCGATTCTTCGCATCGCGATTTGATGTCGAGAGTCACGTGGTGACGCCAGTTCCCGGCGTCCTAAAGCTTCTTGCGGGCAGTTGATCCCAGACCGTTGAAGAGAGCGGTCAGTCATTGTGTTGCCGTGGGAGGCGTCCTCTTGCGTCTTGACGCTTGGGGACGCCTGCCTTTTGTATTTTGTATCGTTGCCGTGAGGGCTATCTGCGTGTCTCGTGCTGTTTCAGCGAAGTTTGTTTGTAAACTGTTTGTGCCTTTATGGAGTTCCGGCTGGGCTACGAAGAACACAGGTCGTGTGCGTTGTGCGAGTTGTGAGTGGGTGCAATGGGCATTTTGAATCCAGTTCTGCTTCCTTAGGTAAGGGGTCACCCCCTTATCTATCCTGGCAGGTCGTATTGGGTCTCATTGCCGCTGTCGTTGCTCTCGTAGGAGCGCATTCCGATCTCCGCCATGACAAGCGGATTTCATGCTGATTGTCCCGCATGCCTGTTCGCGGCTAATTGAATGCCACAGGCTGACGTCTACTGCCAACCGACTGCACGCACTCCTCAAGGACCGTCTTCGAACTAAGGCCTAAGAAGTGTCGTACGTAACTCATCCGGAAATGCTCTTTGCAGGATTTGTACGCTTTCAGGCCTCGCCTTACGCATCCAGTCAAACTTCGCTTTTCCAGACTTGTTACGTAAACTACTATTTTGTGCTTCCAGTCAGTATTATTGAGTTTCTACATCTCTATACCGTCGTACATCGTCCAGAAACACCTTATTTGCAACCTATTCGGACAAAACTAGGGATGTTTGGTTATAAGTTAGCATCGTCGTCTATCGTTTTGTCAATGTCAATTTTATACAGCACATGTTTTCCTATTTCTAACAAACCAGCAAAATTTTACACATATTTGAGTTAAAACGGCAATTTTAGCATAACTGTAATGCCAAGAACGTTTCTCACTGGCAATGTTTCGTAGTAAAACTGAGTTGGTGTACATAACCTCAAATCAGATATTGTTCTAGCTGAAATCGTGTATTGGCGATGCAGACTCTACATAACAAAATCATTGCTTAAAGTGACAAAGTTCGTAATTTGAAGGAAAAAAGGCAGACAAACCTACAATAAATGCAGAAGTTAAGCAGCTGTTGGAACTCAAAACGAAATACAAGAGTGTGACAGGCACCGAGTGGAGTCTCCAAAAACTGCAAGCTTCCAAGAAGCCCCCGACAATCCGCCCAATCCTGTAAACGAAACCGTGTTACTCAATCAAATTGTCGAGCAAGGGAATACAATTTGTCAACCAAAGACAGAAAAAGCCAATAAAGCGTCGATTGATGCGGTAGTGAAGAACCTGATCTGTGATACAGATTAAAACGTAAGTATATTTTTACCACTGTTGTGAAGATTGTATTAAAAACAAGTTATTTTTTAGATAAACATCTTCGTTACGTAAGACAGTTAATTACTTCTACTATTTCATTGCAGAACGACTTCCAAACTATGACCCGTGTAGTAGAAAATGGGTGAACTGCAAACTTTTCTTTTGACCAAATTGTAAAGATAAATAACTGTACTGATATTTACAGCTACACAATTCTATTTGAAATCAATGCCGATGCACCAAGGTATTAAATGTGAGAATAATTTAATACATACATAAGATAATAAACTATGAGGGATTTTAAGTTTATTGTTTTTGAAAATATTCACCTTTACATTGTATGCATTTATTTATTCTATTAAACCAGTCCTAAAATACCCGTGACCATTATTCTGGAGACACCTCAACAACCATGTTATTATATGCCTCAACAGCCTCATCGGGTTAAACCGTTGTCCACGCAATGTATTCTTGATTGTGGGGAATAAATAGAAATCACACTGTGCCAAGTCGGGGCTATAAGGTGGGTGACCTAGTAGATTCACATTTAGAGAGGCCAAAAATGACATTGTTTGAGCAGCGGTGTTGGATGATGCATTGTCATGGTGTAGCATTAGGCGACTTCGAGGACGTTGTGTACGTATTTTTTGTACAACTGCTGGTAAACAAGTGGTGGAATACCACTCAACGTTTACTGTGCGACGATCTTCCAAAGGAATTGTTACAAGATGGCCTGATTAGCTAAAGAACGAAGCAACCATCTTGTTATTTGCACTGCGACATCGCATAAATATTGTTTTCTTTGCTTCACTTTGAAAGATTCACTGTGTCGATTGTCGCTTCGTTTCCTGTTCATAACAATAAATCCATGTTTCGTCACCGGTGACGATGTCATACATATGTTTTGACTGCAAATCTCTTCAGCATTTCCTTGCACCAATCCACACGTGCTAGTTTTTGAGCTTCATCCAAATTATGTGGCACCCAACGCGAGTATAGCTTTCTGGCACCCAAATGTTGGCGAAGAATTGTGTTGATTGCACTCCCCGAGATGCTCAAGAATGCCTCAATTTCAGCATAAGTAATACAGCTTCAACGTTTTCATCAGTAACCGCAGATTTTGGACGACTTTCACGGAAATTTTGGCCAATGCGGAATTCCGAAAACCACTGGTAGACGGTGAGGTCTGATGGTGCTTCGTTCGCAAAAGCATTGCGAAGTCATTCGATAGACTGTTTTGGTGTGAGAGATGATTTAAAATCGTAAAAAATCATCGCGCGATAATCTCTTTGACTTAGTTCCATTTTTCATACCACTCAGAATAGTTAAAAGCTTATCACATATAAACCGTATACAATTTTCTCAATCTGTCAACTTCAGTTGTCTACTGACATGATGTTGTTTTATGGCACTCTTATAAAAAATTGTGAAATAAATTTCTAAGCTTACGAAAATTTATGTAGTGACCCTCGTTTTGTACGAGTAGTAGTAGTACTGAAGTAACTTTATTAAAAAAGTAACAATATAATGTAATTAAACAACATAATAGTAAATTACTTATTAAAATTCAAATTTAAGGTACAGTTTTCACAATTTGAAATATTTATACAAGGCAAATTGGAATCATTTAATTTTATATGATGAATATCAGAAGAACTTTGTATTTTCTGGATATCTTCAGAGCTGAATGCACCTGCAACAGTAAAGAAGGTGTACAGCTGGAGCATAAAGGTGAAATACTAGATAGATGTAAAGAGCATTTTGAAAGTCTGTTGAGTGTGGAAGGAGAAACCGACGAAGAAAACCAAACACCTAAAGTACTCACTCTGAACTTCAACGAAGAACCACCTACATATATAGAAGTATTCGAGGTAATAAAGAAAATTCAAAATAATAAAGCGCTGAAGAAGATGAGGTAGTAGGAGAAATTATACAAAAATGGCGGCACTATCTTATACAAACAGTTACACCATTCATTTGATAACCACCAAATGGGAGCAAGAAAAGATGCCTGAAGACTGGAAGAGCGGGGTAATTATCTCCCTGTTTAAAAATTGTCATCGAAGAGATTGTGAAAACTATCGAGGTATAACACTACTTAGCGTACCATATAAAATTTTATTCTGTGTCTTATAAAATCTCTTAGAAAAGTATGCAGAAATTGAATTTAAAGATTATGAAAATGGCTTTATCCTCGATCCACAATAGATACATATTTATAGCGCGATAGGTACTTTAAAAGTGCTTGGAACATAACATAGACCTACAAACAAAAATCGCACAAAGATGCGCTGTTCTCGCTCATCTTTAACATGATTCTGGAAGTAATGATGAGAAAAACCAACACAAACGGTTCTATAAAAACAAAATGGTCTTAAGTAAGAGCGTACAAGAATTACAAAATACCTTTGTAAATATTGAAAAGCAGCCGCCGACGTGGGTCTAGTCTCATGCACTGTAATATCTTCATTTCCGCAACAAAAAATTAAAATTTACAAGAGCATAATAAGATCGGCAATAACCTACGGATGCGAGACATGGGCTCTAACTCTACACCAGCAAGAAAACCTAAGGATCATGGAACTACGAATACTAAGGAGAACTTACGGGAGCATTACAGATATAAATGGAGTACGCAGAAGAAAACTAACGCTCCGCTTAATTTCGACTCACAGGGCAGGAATAGGAAAGATCAGGTGATTGCACCTGATTGGTTGACTATGACATGCTACTTATTTGACAACCTTTGATTGGTGAAACCCCGCAAGGAGTATATCGATCGAGTTCTAGCAGCTTTCAAGTTGTAACGTTAATCGAGTTGTTTTGCATATGTATATTCATGGTACTTACACAGATTTACGATGAGTGCATCTGAATTACCGTTCGAGCGACTCCTTGGTACCAGAAACTTACAAAGTAAAGGGATCGACAGTTGAAGTTCCTTTTATTGCACCCACGACCGTGAAAAAACGATCACAACAGCAATGGTTAAAGACCTGTGATTTCCAGATAAAATCCTTTTATAAAGGAGAACATGGGTTATGAGAGGAACGGTAAAATAACTATATGGCCACTGATGAAGCTTAATTAACAGAACAACAGAATAAAACAAATATGGTTCTTTTAACGAGCTATCTGTTGGATAACTTTGTAATGCTTTCTGGTGTATTTATTCAGTATTTTAGCATTAATTAATGTTGCTCAAATAATTGGCAGCTCTAAATGGGCCAGGTTCAATTTAATTTTACCTTGACTGAATTAAAAAATACAAATTAACGGAAATTACATTTATTTACCTCTATGTACAAACGTCTTAGATATAATATTAAATAAGCATTTAAACCATTTATAATCATATACACAAATAAAGGATAATAATATTCCACTTGCGGCTGGGCAGCTAGGCAAGTGAAATTGCAGAAGCGGTTTCGATTTCCCCACTGGTTGACGGGCACTGGAACGTCCAGGGTAATTGGCTAATGTTGGTAGTTCTTCGAATTTATAGACATAGTTAGTCAAACTGTCACAAACATAAGTGCGACGAATACACGGTGCTATTATTTGCTTTAATTAACTAAGTACCGTACTAACGCTACTTGCCGCCGCCGTGCTTATTAATTCCAGAAAAATTTACACGCGGTGCTTATTTGCGTGCGGCGGTTATTTTTTCGCTTACAAGTTAGGTGCCTTTTTTTAAATTCGAACTATCATATTTTTGTACGATTCATCGACCATGACGCTCTCGAGTGTGTTGCAGTACTACGCATGGGTACTACGAAAATGAGACGTAGTTGAATCTGATCAACGCAAGTGCATGAATTGTGCAATGTTACGTCCTGACTCCTGACCTTCAAAAAATGGTCTGCTGCTCTTCAAAAAATAGAATAATCCAAATTAGGACCGCGGCAGTTATTTCAATATGGCTCGTATTTTTTCAGCTCACAAAATACACGACGCTAATTTGAATGGGCCGCTTGTTTCTGTTGCGACGGTAATTCGCGACGATACGGTAATTGTTTGTAATCAGTACCACCTATGTTACCTTCTTGTGAAAGCGAAGTGTTCCCCACGTGTCCAGCTGTGGAATTTGGATTATTGTTAGCAGCGGGCAGCGAGAGATTATCTTCTTTTAATAACGTTGGCGGCGCTTCTCGAGGACGAATAATTCTACTTAAGGTACGTTGATTTACACCTGGGGAAATCGCCTATTATGCCGGGAAATTCATACCGCTTTTCTGCCAAATTAATGCGGAGTGGTCGGACTTTTAATTTGCAGCGGAGGTTGCACTTTCGAGAAAATCACTTACTATGGGACGGAGTTGAATTTTTGGGAAGCTTTAACGCTATTCACCCACGTCCCCAATTTCCAGGTACACGTTGGTGACAGCTGAGTAATTACCGGGACTTGGGACTGTTAATCTGCCGGGGTGCAACGGGCCCGAGTTCCAGACACGCGTTGATTAAGACTGAGAAATTATTGCGGTTTTGTGGCTATTAATTTGCCGGGACACAACGTTCCCGAGTTCTAGGCATACGTTGGTTAAAACTCAGATATTGTAGGGGGTTTTATTACTATTAATCTGACAGGACCCAACGCGCCCGAGTTCCAGGCATACTTTGGTTAAAACTGAGAAAAGAGAAGGATTTTCTGATGATTTACCTAAAGTAAATTATCCACAGGGTGGATAATTATTTTAGATAACGGGACGGGCTAGCTAATCCTTTGTCTTCGGAAATCTTGGTCGAGATCTCCTCGAATAATTCTCTTTGGCACAGCTGGGCCTGGAGCAGAGCTCCCCGGCTTAGAGCCGCGGGTTGGGTCGGAAAACCGAAGTTTGTTCTCCCCGAATATAATCTCTCCTGGTCTCGCTGAATATTTATTTTAAATTTGACTGTCGAATTCTTCTCTGATCAAACTTAAGCGTGGAAATGCGGGCACCGCGGTAAACCTCCGGCCGTGGGCGCTCCGAGGCGTTTGTAACGCAGAAACGCGAAGATTAAACTCTCTTAGTTTCAAATTAAGGTTCAATAGCGATTATTAGGAGCGAAAAGTTACAACGTCAACAAGCAAAGTGACATGGCTGTAATAAAATTACTCCTGGCACCCAGAGGACATCATCATGTATAAAAGCTGTCTAAAATAATGTTATCCAGCCAATAGTATCTATATAATTATTAAATATCTAAGCACGAAATGCCTTTTCACGCTTCTGATCTGTTTTAACTAGCGTCGCTGAAAGCGCCGAACGCAGCAACAAATGTTTGAAACACTCCGTAGTTTAACTCACTTTCCGCAGCAGACCTATAATTCTAGCAATTACAACATATTTACCTCTAACTGGTGGCAGAACTTTCCTGGTTAACTGCAAAGAATACCTTTGCTGCGTGTGGCGTTGCTCACCCGTTTCAACGATGGGAAATACATCTGGCCTTTGGAAATATTGTTAGGCAAACACAATGGTGTTGAATGGACAAGGTCGGCACCAAATTATGAGATTTGAAGTGTAACTTAATTGACGGAAATTGTTACTAAATTTACCCTTCGTTATTATTAAGGAGTCCCCGGGACTAATCCGGCTGATAGCTGCAGTTGAAGGATTACTTCACGATAAAGGAGCCCCAAATTTCTACGCAATTACTGACTACCGCGCCACGCAATAGAACTTGCTTATTCAAATGCATCAGACTTAATTTCGAATCACCGAGAAGCGACGGACTCTGCGACGGCGGCCACAGCTGCGGGTTACGAGTTTGTCGCCTCGTCGGTGCGACGTGCTGGCACCAACACGTAAACTCGAATGCCAATCGCAACAACTGACATTGTCTTGCTATCAATATGTATTCCCTCCCGCGTAGAAAGTGCGACGGTACAGCTTCTCATATGAATCAGCGGAAGTCGCAAGCATATTTTTGAAGTAATTCCCTGATTATAACTCAGCGGGTTTTACGAAGCCGCTATTTTGGGTTGCATCGTGCATCGATGTCTACAGAAACATATGGGTAGGGCCGGCTTAGCCAAATATGAACGAAAAATAACTAACTTTTACAAACGACGTTAAGATCAGAGGTTTAGTGCCAAATTTATTTCATAGTTTGTTAATAAAATTATTCAACACAAATCTGTCGCAGTACTGAGTCGAAGACGTTAACAATATAAATTATTTGAACGTGATCTAACTATAACTGATTTAAGATGTACTATATAAAACGCTCCTCATTTTCAGAAATAAAACTGCTTATTATGGGGAAATACAAAAGCTAATATAATATTTTAAGGCAAGAAAATAGCAGACACCTTATTTCCATTTTTTATTCGTCTGTACCTACCTACTAGCTGTAACAAGTTAAAATTGCCACTAAAATGTCTCAAAGCGCAATATAACACCTAATATAAACCCTGGCTTTGTCTTTTTTGACATTCTTGAATAATTCAAGAAAAATGGCTATCCTTAAACTGCGAAAGAAAGTATTTTAGAATGTATATTGACACAAACTTCTTTTAATGGTATGAGGTGCCACCTCTTAACTTCTCCATATTTCTTCAAAGATTACCATATATCTGGAGTATTGTAAGTAGTAATGAATTATAATCGACTGTTATGTTGTGTTATACCAGCAAAAATGCAGCACAGATCAGGAAAATATAATATTTATTTAAATGCACATCACTACACTACAGTAGTACAGTTAAAGGGTTATTTAAGATTATAGTGAATAATTTTGTTACTGCAGATCCGTATCAAATTGAATCAGGATTACCAAATACGTTGACTCGGCTGCAACCATCTATAAAAAATAAATGAATTAGGAAAGCCAACAAACTATAAGCTGTATATTATGCTAACTACAAAAACACCTCAGGAATTCAAGTAAAGAAAGCGACAATTATTTTAATTAGTTAGAGAACAAAACAATCTTAGCCTTGCTCCGTTTCTTACAATTAAGCATACATATAGAACATGACAGTTCGTCGATTTTTGTTTAACATGAGTACATTTGTATACAGTGTGGTCCATTAAGTGTGCAACAAATGGGACATTTTTTTATTAGTTGTACAATCAAAATTTAAATACCGCCAAAAGTTACTGCATGTTTGATAACCATATCAGATGCCCTTAGAATATCTTCAAGTCAAACAATATACAGGGCAGGACAAAAAATATGAAATTCGTTCAAGAATAAAGTTACCTTATTTCCAAAAATATAGCAAAATTTTATTGAGAAAAGTTATTTAGAATCAAAAGTTATGCTCAAATACAAAGTCACGGCCTCCTATTCGAATTTTGATTTTTTTTTTGGAAAATTTTGTATTATCCCCGTATGATACATATTTTTATTATTCTGATTTTATTGAGAGTTTTTTCATATGTAAATTATTATTAGTAAAGCATTTGCCTTGTTAAAAAGAATATTTGCGAAATTCTAAAGTTCTGTTAAATATCGTTGCAACAAACATGAAGTGGACGCTTACCTAAAAAAATATAAATCCAAGTAAATTTTACAAATACGCTTCAAGTTGCTAAAAGTTATTTAAAAGTGATGTGGTTGTGGCTACTTTAAATACATATAAAATCAGAATAATAAAAATATGTATCATACGGGGGTAATACAAAATTTTCCCAAAAAAAAATCAAAATTCGAATAGGGGGCCGTGACTTTGTATTTGAGCATAGCTTTTGATTCTAAATAACTTTCCTCAATAAAATTTTGCTATATTTTTTGAAATAAGGTAACTTTATTCTTGAACGGATTTTATATTTTTTGTCCTGCCCTGTATATTGTTTGACTTGAAGCCATTCTAAGGGCATCTGATATGGTTATCAAACATGCACTAACGTTTGGCGGTATTTAAATTTCGGTTGTACAACTAATAAAAAAATTTCCCATTTGTTGCACACTTAATGGCGTAAGTTTAGATAATGGTTCTGAACGATGTCCTATCATTCATTATCATCGTTCAAGTTACTTCTACCGTTGTTTTTCTAGCCCAATGTTTGCGCGTTTAGATATATTCTAGCCCTCGAGCTTCTACAGACATTTTGTTTTCTAAAATAGCCTTGTTCGTTTTTCTGTTTTATTAGTGATTATCTGTTACGACATAATAGGATGTTTAAATCCTTTTTGTAGATCTCCTTTTAGGTTGCTATACATTTCGGCTACATCGGACTTTGGATAATATTTCTACGCCTGAGGACTGTGGCCCGCCAAGTTCAAACGGGAATCTGCTCGTCCGTGATCCAGCGATCATTGACCAGAGAGCTTGTGCGTTATCATTCAATGAATGTAGCTGTTTGGTAAAGTTTCACTGTGCCAATTTTGGCAAATTCTCGTTTCAGTACCGTGGCAATTCATATCTCGATCCCCGGATCGAATATATTTGAATCAACCCCGTATCTTACCGGCGTCAATCGTTTCTCCAACCATATCCTGTATTCCGATACATTGTCACGATATAGCCCTGAAGAACCTCTCGTAATCTGCGGGTATATTAAATTTGATTACACGTACTCACTTTGTGAACTCTCGTTAACTAGTCTTTATTCGACAATTCAACGCATGACTAAAAAAGCTCGCGTTATATCGCTTGTCAAACGAATACAACTGTCCGTTTTGGTTTGATCGAAGCCCGGCCGTCAGCCAAGGCTTTCATTTTCGTGCCAGAGTTCGCCATTTCGCCATTTTCAAACCATTGCACCAGGCCAAGATTTTCGCTTAGCCTCGGTGCTCGACATCCTTGCAAATTAATTTGCCGCACTAAATAAAGTTGAATATGTTTTATTGTTTCACTATTGCATTTGTAATTTCCCGTAAATTTTGAATATGTTATAATGTACTGAGCTAATAATTTTTTGCATGCGTGGATTACTGCCATTTTTTTATGTATTTATAAGTAAATTAGCAGAGGTGGAAGTTTTGAGGTGTATCTTCGTGCAGTAACGGCTTAAGGGGTCTAAGGCAGTTTATCAAAAGCCTATGGAATTGTTTCCCAGGCGAACATCTGATAGAGATTCTTTCTTATTGCGTCGTAACGAGCAGATATAATTCTTAGGGATTGCTTGGTTACTATTGTTTGTTACGATTTTCGGCTTCCGCTAATGCCTGCATAAATGTATGCTTATTAATGCATAACTTATTTGTCAAGTGCAGTTCCGCGTATTTTTTCAACAAGGTATCCTTTCAGGTACTATAAAACAAGAAAAGTAGCAATTCTAGAGTGGAGCAAGCAATACATCCTATAGTCGACGGGACATTTTCGAAGTTGAAATTCTTTATTACATCACGGGCAGACATAGATCAGGTAGTGTACATAAAAATAACACAAATTTCTCTCCATAACTAGATAGATCTTACAAGGTGGACTTGCTTTGATTATCGCGAGCGGGTTCCATTTAACTTCAGTTTTTTTCTTTTTTTTTCGGAGGAGAAATCTTCTTAAGACACCAATACGCCCGTACGTGTTGACGTGCAGGATTTTTACCTGCTAAAACTCCCCCATTTTGCCACGTATAAGGCACCCGGAAAGGTTGTGTGTACCATACATCAGGTGCATCTGGTAGTCAGGTAACTCAGTTCCAATTATCAGTAGCTTTCATACATTCTTTGATTTCTTCGCTAAAGGCCCTGGAGTCTACGTTCTTCCGCCTCTTTTTTAGTCATAACGGTTCTTATAAATTGATGTATTTTTCTCCAGTTTTCTAGTGTTTGTGTCATTGTCTCAATAATGCTATGTACGGTTAAGTTCTTAAGTTCCTTCCAAGTTCTATGTATAGCTGTGACCGCTCTCTGTGCCACTTATCACAAGTCATCACCGTATGCTCCGCTGTATCAATTTGACCGCAGTATATGCAATTCTCCGTTTCTGATTTACCAATTCGGTGGGTATATGTTTTAAATGACCCGTGGCCTGTAAGAAATTGGGTCATAAAGTAGTCAGTTTTCCGGAATTTGCACCGTATCCATACGTCAATCTGTGGTATAAATATTTTTGTCCACTGTGGTACTTGCGTGTTATTGTCCCATCTCCTCTGCCATTCGGTCATGGTATCGGCTCTTCGCTGAATGGCTGCCTCTTCTTCCCTGCCATTACCGTTTCTGGTCTTATATGCATATGCTCTCTCTTTAATTAGAAGGTCAATTGGTGTAACCCCTGTGATAACATATAACGCCTCTGCTGACGTCGTTCTGTATGCGCTAGCCACACGTAGTAGCATTTTTCTCTGAAGGCTTGTTAGCATTTTCTTATACTTCTCGTATCGCAGTATAATGTGCCATATAGGTGCCCCATAAGTTATTGTGGATTGTACCACTCCATTTAGCACAGTTCCTTTATAACTACCCAATCCGCTGATGTTAGGCATTATTTTAGTCAGCGCTGTCACCCGTCTTTCGGCTTTCTTTATGATTTGCTTCACGTGTTCTCTAAAGCTGAGTTTCTCGTCTAGCCAAACCCCCAGATACTTTACATGCCTGCCATGTCTTATAATATTCTCGCCCACTTTAAAGGTTATTTTCTCTCGTTTCCTTGATCCCTGGATAATTACCGCCTCTGTTTTATTAGTTGCCATTGTAAGGCCGTTATTTTTCATCCATTTTTCAATGGCCTCTAGAGACTCGTTTGTATCCTCCATCAGGGATTCCTCGTCCGTGGCCGTTACTGTAAGGGCCAAGTCGTCCGCATCTGCCGTTGTAGCGCAGCCCTCGGGAATTGGTAACCATAATACAGTATCATAGAGGACATTCCACAATGTTGGACCCAAAACAGAGCCCTGTGGCACCCCCTGCGTCACATGCATCGTCGCCTTGCCTTTGGAAATCACTCTATCATTTAGGTAACTATCTATCACGTTGACCAAATATTTACTGATACCTATTTCCGTCAGCCTATTAATGATTTTGCTCCAAGTCGCTGTGTTAAATGCATTTTTAATATCAATTAAGATTATGGCTCCCCATTTCATTCTGCTATCGGTAGCCAACGCAACCACTCGTTCAATGGCATTAATGGTAGATCGTTTGCTTCTGAAACCAATTTGAAAATCTGAGATGCCGTTTTTGGCTTCTAGTTCGGCTTCCAACCGGTGCTTGACCATGGTTTCATATAATTTGCCCATAGTATCTAATAAGCATATTGGTCAATACTTTCTCGTACCATCCTGTTGTATAGTGCATTTTGGAATGAGACATACCGTAGCTTTTTTCCACATGTTCGGAAAACTTTGACCTTCTAAGAGGTTGTTCATTATCTCTAGCACACCGTCTGGAATGGTTTGGACCATTTCTTTTACTGCTTCAGCTGTAATCCTATCCTAACTTCAGTCTAAGGAGCACCACTCACGCTAAGCTGTTCAACCCCTTTTAGATTTTTACGTGTCATAACGGGGATTTCCCCTGTAACAAGTCTCATAGGATTTTAACTATTACATGCTGGTCACTCCTTTAACAAAACCATATCTGGTATAATACTTTGTGAACGTGTAACTGAATGTAATTATTAGTCTCCCAAGCAAACGTGACATGATTTTCAGTCTGGAATGTAGTCGATCCTTACCGTAAAGATTAATGGTAAGTCAATTGTAAAAAATCCTCCAGCTGTAATTTTGACTTTATCATGCAACAGTTGGAGTCCAAACGCGTGAATCTACAAAGGCAATCAGTAAAAGTTGCAATGACATATACATACACATACACTTTACCTCCTTCTTCAATTTCGTATCATCAGTTGTAATCAAGAGTTTTAAAAGCTCCTCTTTTATAAGATTTGCCTGAAACAAATTATTTAATTATCAATCTAAAACTTTTGAATTGCGTGGTTTACATTGAAATCTGGAAAAGTTATAAATTGTTTTCGTTAATCTGTCATTTTTTATGTTTCTTTAACTTATAAAATCCAATTTAGTAATTAAGTTAATTTGATAATGTGGATAGAAATGCTTCGAAATATTGAATGCCTAAATGCTGGAAATTATTATTATAATCTATTACATTAAAAGGAAAACGTGAATCAATTGTTGGATGAAGATAGTTTAACAGTAGTTGACATAATTCAGTCTAACAGAAGAGGCCAGTAACTTGTTATGAGTCTAGAGATAGAAAATTCTTCCATGCATGAAAATTAACCACTGATGGTTTACTACAACGGTATAAAGAGGGAACTGATCTTGTAGAAACAATGGCATTACCACGACAGCTAGATTGATCTGATAATTTTGAATTATTTCCTCATTACACATGCTTTATGCTTATTTCCTTTAATCGTCGTTATAAATCAATTAGCCTATGTATTTCTGGAATGTTCTGCATTTTTAGATATTTCAGTTTGATACTTTTTAATAACATCTCTTCAATATCACGATTAACATTTCGAAAGGTATATCAGCATAATCTCAACGGCGTTTAAGGTCATTGTCATTATATAACGAACGATTTTCGGAATTGGACCGTGTCGTTGTGGTAGCGGATAGACCTTCTCTACGATCCCGGTGAAGAATAGGTCTACTTCAGGGAAGCGACCCTGCCCACGAGAGCCTCGATTCTCTTCCACCTCCTAGCACCGGGAGGAAGCCGTGTCCCAACCTTAATCCTACCCACAACCTATTTATCCTTCCTAAATCCTATATCCAAAGGAAAGATAGATTTTTTAGTTACGGATTAACAGTCTATCTAGGGGAAGAGCACCCCAAAATGGAAGCTCTTGGCCCTCTAGGTTGGGGGTTGGGGCGATAGGTTAGCTACTCATAACCCGGAAAACTATTATTTTGCTAAAAAACCTAGACATGGTCTCGGAATTTTGATGCATCAAACGGAAAAAGACAGAATACCCGAAAAAGGACAATGAATTATGGAACTTGGAATTTCCAAGGTATCCGTGGAAAAATAGAAGAAATAGTCTCGGAAATTGAAAAGATCTAAATGGACGTGGTTGCAATAACAGAAACAAAAAAGAAGGGAAATGGGAATGAACTGGTAGCAAACCATGTATATCTATTCAGTGGAGTAGGAAAAGATCAACGTGCGAAAAGAGGAGTCTCTATACTATTAAAACAAAAATTTAAAAGGAAAATTTCAGATTGGGAACCAATAAATGAAAACATTATAAAAGCAAACATACAACAATTAGGAAGAAAGATAACTGTACTCGGTGTCTGTGCACCATCAAATGATGAACTGCGAACGCTTGATAGACGTATGTGAATATACTGAAATGAAAATTACAAATGGGTTCTACAAACATAAATATATTCACAAATGCACATGCAAACAACATACTAGACAATTAAGATCAATCATAGATTATACTATAGTAAGACAAAACATGAAATTGCAAATACAAGATGTCAGAGTACAGAGAGGTGTAACCTGCTGGTTCGACCATTACCTAGTAAGAGCCAAGATACTTATACCACCGTGGCGAAATACAAAGCAAAACGTTGTAATTAATAATGAAGAAGATGGTGAACGCGTGAAGTACTCTAGATATAATCTCGATAGTCTAGTACAAGAAAGTACTAAATACTTATACCGGCAGAGACTAGACTAAATCTTAGATAATTCCGTTAACTAGTCTTTTACACAGAAATATGAGAATAATATCAAAAGCATTTACCAAGCAGCAAATTAAGCACTGGGGAAAAAATACACTAAAAACAGTAATAAAATTTGTGGGCAGAAGACATTGAACACTTGGTAAAAAGTAAGAAAAAGTTATACATAAATGGCTAACTTTAAAAGACTTCTTGATAAAGAAGAATATGAAGATATGAACAAACTAACTAGAAGAACAATAAATTTAGATAAAAAACAGAACATGGAATAAAAAATGGCAAGATATACATACTTACATTGGTGGCAGGCAATGTACAGAAGCATACAAGAAACGTTAGAAACATCGGAAAGAAAAAGGTGTATATACTTATAATTTCAGAAAAACAATGTGTAAAACGCTATCAAGAGCCTTTAACAGAAACAAGACCTAATACCGACGCCATACCATCAATAAGGATTTAAGGAGAAATGATAGAAGTAGAAGAAAACACGGTTGTTAAAGCCATAATGAAATTGAACAATAGGAAGTCCTGCGGACCTGAAGGAATTTATGCAGAATTGCTAAAATGTAGAACTAAGACGCTATTTATGATGCTGACAGATGTATTCAACCAATGTATTAATGGACAAGAGATCCCAATCGAATGGAAAGTGGCATATAGTTCATCTATTCATAAAAAAGATAGCAAACAAAATTGCACCAAAAATAAAGATTTCGGCAATGAAGAAGAACAGAGCGGATTCAGAGCTGGCAGATCTTGTACGGACAATGTTTTTTTTCTGTATGAAACAGATAATAGAGAAAAATTCTGCTACAAACAACAAACTCGTTTGCTGTTTGTGGATCTAACTAAGGCATACGACAATATACTCAAAACTAAATTATGGGAAATACTACAAGAATCGAAAATAAACCGTACACTTATTGTAGCTCTACAGAAACTATATGAAAACGCAACATCAAGAGTTAAGACAGGAAAACAATTCTCAAAACCATTCCCCGTCACCAACGGATTGCGAAAGGGCTACTGCATCTCTCCCACTCTATTCAAAATATATATAAAAAAAGCATTAGAGCAATGGAAAAGAAAATGCTCAGGAATGGGGATACAACTAGCAGATACAACAGTATATACATTACAATTAAAATATTAGCTGGAGATAAAGATGACTTAAAGTACATGGCGCGCAAGTTAAAAGAAGCATGAAGAAAAGGGTCTTGCAATGAATTTAGAAAAAAAATACTTATGTGTTGAAGCATATGTCAGTACTTTGAAATTAGAGAAATCAGACGAAATAGAGGTATGTGATGAATATAAGTACCTAGGAACAATATTTTATAAAACTGAGACAGATGAAAAAGATATCAGATCAAGAATAACACTAGGACGAAAGGTCTAAATTGAATATTATTGAGTAAACAAATAACGGGAAGAAGAAAGTACAACATATCCGATACAATGATAAAAAGCACTCTATGGATCCGAAGCATGGCGAATTACAGAAAGAAATAGACAGAGATTAGAGGCAACAGAAATGGATGCTCTAAGAAGATCCGCTGGGGTCTCCCAAAGAGAAAGAATTCGAAATGAAGAATCCGAGAACAAATGGGAGTACAAGGCACGATCATGAAAGACGTAGAACGTCGTCAACTGATATGGTATGACCATGTTCAACAAATGGCCGAAGGGAAGCTATGCAATGGATACCGCAAAAACGTTGAAAAAGGGAAAGTCCAAGGAAAAACTGGAACGAAGGAATTAGTAAAAGCGATGAGTGACGTGAACCTCAATGATGAACAATGGGAGAATCG
Source organism: Agriotes lineatus (assembly GCA_940337035.1). Taxonomy (NCBI): domain Eukaryota; kingdom Metazoa; phylum Arthropoda; class Insecta; order Coleoptera; family Elateridae; genus Agriotes; species Agriotes lineatus. The sequence goes on from OW679203.1 coordinate 75,446,988, forward strand.
CAGATATTGGAATCTAGGCATCGGACAACGTCTATGAACGTTTTAAATCGATACACATACATACCGTGTCGTTGTTGAGATAGAAAAATTCAATGTTTATCCTACTTTCGTAAGGGCCTCCATTAGGGGTAAATAACAGAAGAGTATGGTAACTCAACATATGAATTACACCAGAGGCAAAAGTCTTCAGAAGAGTCCAATCCCGAAAGTCGTTTGTTAGCATACCTCTATCGAACCATTGAATTGTTTGTGTAAGAGTAAACATGGTGGTCTGATTCCTTAATAAATCTTTAATAACAAAATAGTTTCCACTAGCGCCAGCTCTGAGTGCCTTGTGATATTTAAAAGTGCTCTAATAAAATGTTGAGTCAATGTAGAACTGAAAGAGTTGAAACTAAACTAGCCTAATCAGCTTACTTACCTGTTTAAGAAGTAACGCACAGTCGAGAATTATAGTGCTCATGTCCATTGTATGAGTCAACAAACAAGATATGCGAAACAATTTAAAAATTACTGGATAAGTGGCCTGCTTATTGTAATAGTTGTTTGTTTGTTTGTTTGTTTGTTAATGGACAACCGACTGCTTTGGTCATATGGTCAAAGTCCTACTTAGAATTTTGCCGAGACTAAGGAGTTCCAACCCTAGCAAGGGATCTTTTACATGCTACACATCGTAGTAACATGGGACCCACGGCTTTACATCACTTCCGAATGATGGCATTCTGTAGAAGCTTTCATCTGCATTTTTTTTATTTTTGAAAACCTCACCGGGACCGGGAATCGAACTCACGACCCTTAGATCAGTAGTCAGAATGCTTACCACTGAGCTACCGACCCCGGCTCTATTGTAATAGTAGATAAATATCTGTATAATAAAGGTAATCATATTGAGAAATATGATCAAAAGAATTGGAATGCAGCAAGTTCTAGCTACAATGGTGGTTGTTTCAGTCAGTTCTTGATGCCAATTTTTAATTGCTGTGAGATATCTCTTTCTTTGGAGTGCAGTTTTAGTCCGGACTCGCTCTAAACGGTTATTCAGCAGTCGAAATCTTGCCTTGAGAGAGCAAATCCATGATTTGAAGACAAATCCTATCGCTATCTTATAAACCCACCCAACAGTATTTATAGTCTGGTAAATTGCAATGGTAATTCCGTAACGAATCGATCTTGCAGCGACGTAACTGGTGTTCAAAATTGTGAAGAAGAGTATTGAGATTATCCAAATTATTAGATACTTTTTAATGCGCTTATTGTCGACGCTCATTCCGTATTCGCTCATAACGTTATCAAGCAAAACAATAGACTGCATAGGCTGAAGTAAAGTCTTTTCCTTCGTTTTATAGATAAATATAGTTGCAAAAAGTGTGACTGTGTAAACGTACCACTCAATCTTCAAATAATATCTATTAACTGTATTTTTCTCTGCGATAACTTTCGATTCATAGTTTGTAGCTAAAACAAGGAGTAGTATAATAAGGGCTATAGAAACGTAGAAAATGTAATTAAACGGGTTAATTTTACTTCTTGGAGTAACATTTCTATAACTGGGCCCTGTTACTTCATATGATGCAATTCCGATCCATTTCATAATGCTCTGGGCTGGTGAAAGTGCAATGCAGATATTTTCAACTTCCTTTTTTAATGTGATGCGGGTCATTGCAAATGTACAGTTTTGGAATACTCAATAATTTATAAATTGGTTAGTAATGTTTGCTCTACTTTTCCGCGTTGTTTAGTTATTAAGTGTGCGTTTATCGTGACATTCGATATTTGTTTGGTAGTCAAATATAACCATCTACTTAACTTAATAAAACTGTCGGTAAAACTACAGCATTATGTTAAGTTGATTATAACTATTAGATTCGTTTTTATATACATAAAAAACAAAGTTTGACTTGGTTGCTTAGAAATAAAAATGTATACTCCCTTTCTGCTACTGTTGTTGTATCAACTATAAGGCTATACGTTATTATAAACCTTACACGACAAACAACAGCTCTACTTACTACAATTAATTGGATGCTCCCAACTCAAACTAACTCAAACTCTCAAAATGGGCACCGGTTACTAACAATAACAACAAAAAACTAGTAAAACTTGCTGTATAGAATCTCATCTTATGAGAAACTAAACTACAAAAATAGGTGGTTTCAATAGCTCATAACGCAAAAAAAAAGCAGAAGGAATTCAAGCACCGAGGTTGTAATTAGAATAAATGGTTTAAGTCTAACATACCTTTGCCGTTGTTATTTAGTTCACCATTTATTCCATAGTTAGTTACCCATTGTTCCATCTCCTATTGCTTGTTCCCTACGTGTGCATTCCAGTCATCCAAAAGTATTACGTGGCGGTTCTTGGTCTGCATGTTTTCCTTTTTTTGTAACTGTTCGTAAAAGTGTTGTTTCTCATTTACGATGGCTCTATCGGTTGGGGCATAGACCTGGATAACCCCCGTTTTTTTCTGTAGTTGGATATCCATTGTGATTATCCTCTAGCTTACTGCGTTTCAGTTTGTGATTCTATAGATATTCATTCCGAAAATATATTACAGTTTCGAAAATTGGCAATACCGATCTTGTCAGGGCTGAAATCAGCAGAAAGGTCACTAATTATGAAAAACTTTACCTAATTTTAAACATTCTTACACTTGAGATAAATATGCTTACTCTCTTACCAAAAAATTAAAGATTTCAAATTACTTTTCAAATAGCTTGTTACGGTCTAAAACGAGTTTTGCGACACCGCGCCGGCTCATACAAAAGTCACGTAAAAGCTAAACGGCCAGCGCGGACGATGTATCTCATAATCGGGACAATGACTCACCTAGGACCGCTGCCCTGCCCGTAACCAGATATGCCGACTAAACATCAATAGAGTGAGGAGTGGTCCTACACGAAATTACCGAAGGGCAACGGCCTAAGAGACGGTAAACGATAATAAAATTAATTGAACGCCACCCGATTTCATCAATAAGAACGAAAATGCAAAGATAGACCAACTATGAAACCGGGAAATCAGTGAGCCTACCTTTCAACCTTACAGCTTTGTGAAATCCAAAGCTAAATGGAAATTGCATATTTGTGCACAGCCTCACGACTCCCGACACTGCAGCAACAAGCGCCGTAATTTACCTGCGAAGCTTGAAAACTCTCTTTCCAGGCTTTTCCATACATAAATCTGACACAGAGTGTAACTTAACCGGAAAATAAACATTCACAAGCCCGTGGGGGGAAATTATAAGGCAACGCTCAGTAAACCTATCTATTGGTCTAAGCACATGGTAGAATAGGTAAAACACAATGAGAACATTTCATAATAAACGGGCTAAATCTATAAGCCCAGATGAGAGGACGCTTTATCTCTAATCGACTGAACTACAGGCGGGATAATGAAAGTTAGCACAGAGCTAAGTTAATTAGATCACAGGCGGCCCCAAAAAGGGTGGCCGTTCAGTAAATATGTACATGAATTATTACCGAACAGATAAGTTAATTAGATTAAGGCGGCACCAAAAAGGGCAGCGGTTCAGCAAATATGCACATGAATTAATAGTAGACAGATAGGTTGATTAGTTCACAGTCGGCTCCAAAAAGGGTGGCCGTTCAGTAAATATGCACATCAATTGTTAGCAAACAGATAAGTTAATTAGTTACAGGCGGCCCCAAAAACAGTGGACGTTCAGAAAATATGCGCATAAATTATTAGCAAACAGAAAAGTTAATTAGTTTAATGCGGCCCCAAAAAGGGCGGCCGTTCAGCAAATATGCACATGAATTATTAGCAAACAGACAAGTTGATTAGTTTACAGGCGGCCCCAAAAAGTATGGCCGTTCAGCAAATATGCGCATAAATTATTAGCAAACAGAAAAGTTAATTAGCTCTTACAAACTACACACGCACCTTATTGGTTGGTTTCGCCTGGCGTGCGTCGTGACTGTCGAGGAGCTCGCCACCGAAGCCAACGGATTTCAGCCATAAGCGTGGGTGTTGTGTGGTCCATTAATCCCCTAATTGGCAGGGACTGATGTGAAATCCTTACGGAAAAACAAACGATAAACGGTCGAGACCTAAATATTAGCCCGTTCTGAAGACTGAATTCCAACGTATCGGAAATATGGCCAATTCGACCCTCGGACACTTGCAAAACGGCGGTCATTCAAGAAATCGGACACCACTTAACACCAAGCCGGCCCGTGACAAACTCTCGATCGGCCGCCCACGCCCGAAGGCGCGGGACGGCAACAAAGCCACGCTCTAAGAAGCGCTTACGATCCCAGCCAGCAACTAACTGACCCAAGCCAACGCCGTTCCAGCCAAACACGCTCTGTCGCCTCACCTCCTGTAGCCAATCCCGAAGCAGACAATCACAGACGGTCTTGCGGGCCCCGACGGGCGATCCAGCTTACGACGAAAGACTGCGATGGAGTGAAAAATCCCTCGCTTGTTTCCATGGACTGGGTTTTAAATTTGATGCATAAAACACGCTACAGAACGTCGCGACAGCCCAGGTGCAAGCTCGCCGAACTTCTAGAAACTGGCTGCGTACTAAATCTCGAAATTCCAAATAAGTCAGAAAAAGTAATTATGAACCACAGAACATGACAGCGGCAGTTATAGCTGCTTGCACACAAACTGATAAACTATTGAGCGTGAAAATAAAACAGAAAAAATCATATACAAGCAAAATCGTAATCTTTTAACCGAAAACAGTTCAAAAGGTCGCACACTCATCGAATTTAAAAATGTTCTGACAAGCTGACAAAGGTCATTGCCTAGTCATTTTAGATAAGCGTGACTATGTTGACAAGGTTTGTGGTTTCTTTGATTCTCCTTATATTGATATCTTAAATACAGACCCATTACTTAAGTTCACAGTAGCAAGAAGACAAACGTTTAGAGATTTCGACAATATTAAATCTTTAAATATCAACCCTATTTACCCTTCTTTACTACTAACACCCGTCAATTCCCAAATTATACGACCTACCAAAAATTTACAAAGCCAATATTCCTATTAGACCTGTAGTTTCCTTTTCTAACACCCCGGTATCTGCCATCACATCTTGGCCCAACAAATTAATTTACAATAGCAGTAATCTTAAACCTAAATTTGCAATAAAAATTCGATTAATTTAACGAAAACTACATAAACCGTATAATTTTACTCTCCGCTCTTTCGATGTAACTCATATTTTTCTTAGTATTCCGTCCAACGAATGCTTATTGACTCAAATTTAAATAATAACCAAATCGAATGCATACTTACTTGTACCAATCTAGCTTTGTCTCATTTTTTATCAAATTTAATTCTATATTAAGTAACAAACGACTTTGGGGATTGGACCGTATCATGATTGAGGTCGAAGGACTCAACTTTTCGCCCACTTTCGTAAGGGGGTGCATTCGGAGGAAAAGCAAGAGAGCACGGTAACTCAACATGCAAACCACGCCAGAGGCGAAACTTTTTTGCAAGGGAAGGGATAGAAGAGCACGGTAACTCAACGTGTAAACCACAGCAGAGGAGAAGTTTTTCTAACTATCGGAAGGAGAAAAGCGAAAATTTATAGGCGAATGCCGTCGCGGTTCAGCAAGTGCCGTCGCGGTTCAGTGGCAGTGGGCTTAGGAATTAACACTTTCCACATAGAAGGAAGGGGAAAGCCTTCGTCCCGATTGAGATTCTTAGGGAGTTTCTAAATTTCAATCGCTTTGCAAATCTTTCTGCTAAAGAAGAATGGGAATTTGCAGATAATGAAAAGTTCATCAAAAAGGATTTTATGGCCGGCATCGCGTTGGTGTTCGGCGACGGCTAATGATGAAACGAGACCCGACTTGAGACAGCGCTGGTGCTCAGAGATGCGAGTTTTTACTGAACGACCTGTTTCACCAATGTATACAGCATTACAGGAGCAAGGGACTCTATAAATACCTTTAGATGACATAGTGTTTAATTTATCTTTAAATGAAGGAAAGACCTGTGAGATTTTGCTCGGGGTTTGAATACTGTTTTAATGTTTTGCTTTCGAAGAAACTTTCCTACGCGGTCGGTGACTTGGTCGATATAGGGAAGAAAGACTATTGCAGCATACGGATCGGGTTTTGGAGGTTTGAGTGGCCGTGGATGAAGGTGGCGATTCATGGCAGACTGTATATCTCTAGCACGGTTGTAACACCTGTCCTTTCTTATAAGGGTTGTTAAACTCTACGCTCGTCGGGTAGCTATTAAACAGTCGAAGATAATTTTGGTTCCTCAGATATATGATAGCTTAACATACAAAAACACCATAGGGAATACATTTAAACAATCTAATTTGTTTAGCTATGACACACTTCAATATTAGATATTTAAAAATTATTATGAACAAGAAATTACAACGATAAATTTCTGTGCACGGCTGGAGCTGATAACCGGCGTTCTTATCTGGGCGGTCCGCAAGGCATTGCAGGCGCGGTTGATAAGAGTTTCTGTCCCTGCGGAGTAGGTAGCTGGAATCAAAATAGAATTAGACGGTCTGCCACTTATACAATAAATCATATCACGATTATGGAGATTTAACTGATAGGATGCGGGGTTAAGCCCGGCGTGCTGCCTCTAAATTCATTTAGGGACGTCTGGAGACGGATAAACTAAAAACGCCGCATTGCGTTAATAAATATGACTTTAATTTCATTGCCCCAGCGCGAGCCAAATGTGACCGCTTTTCCTCCAAAGCCGGCCGGGAAACCTCGGGCGCTCGGACTATTTTCGACTGGCGAATTAAAATTACAAAAAAATGCTATTTTTTGGGGCTAGAGTACGGGCGGTCAATTATGAATTAAAATACAAGTTTAAAGTTCAGGTGAGGATTATTTCAATGCTGGCTTGAAATTAAATGTATTCAAATCAAAAATGGACAGCTTCGAGTTGAAACTCAAATGTTTCGGCAGTTGTCTGCAGGGCAAGAATTGAATCTCGGGGTGGCTGATGCCAAAATGGTTAATGGGTTTACAAGTGGCAAAAAATATTTAATTTCATTAAATTCATTTTTATTTCAAGTAGATAACATGTTGAACAGCCCTGGTATGTGTTGTAAAGTTATTGTAGCGGTAAAAATTATAATGACTCAAAACTGATGTGCCTGAACTAATCTATAAATTGTTACCGTGTACTTATTAGCACATAATTAACGTTTAAAACCATTTTAAAAATTTAAATTTCGTCTAGCAAATTACAGAAAATCGTTTTTATACTTTTTTCCTCGATAACGGTTGCAGATACGAAAAAACTGTAAGAGAACAAAAAGATTCTAAACAAAACAAAAAACTCAATTTGTAATTTAGAATCTAACAGCGGCGCACCGCAAAAAAGTTCAGGGGGAGAAAAGGAAGCATGACCCCTGAAAAAATATCTCCCTGTAGATTCTCACAACCATTTGATATGCTCAATGATGTAAGCTCTGCAGCGTAACCTGTATTCCAAATTTGAGCTAAATATCTCAAAAACTGCAGGAGCTATAAAGGAAAAAGTTAAAAGTTAAAAAAAAATTGACCGGAAGTCGACCTCGGAAAAGAAATCCGATTTCCGGTTTCTATATATTTTTGGAATCTACTCTGCAAGCTGAGTCAAATGATATATATCTCGTCCTCCTAAAATATATCTCCATTTTCTTGCTTCTCAGGTAATAATAACAAGTTAATTAGGTTAATTAGTGACGGGATTATTTACAGGGGAACAATTTGGGCTGGCGTAGTGGGTTTCCTAGCGGAAACTTCCACTTCAAACGAGCTTTGGGTTTATTAACAAGAAAGTTTTTAGACACGCAAAATGGGTTTTCTATTGAAATCGTCCACTTCTAACGAGCCCCGGGCTTATTAATCAAGTAAGTTTTAAATACGCAAAATGGGTTTTCTATTGAAATCATCCACTTCTAACGTACTCTGGGTGTATTAACAGGAAGTTTTAAATACGCAAAGTGGGTTTTCTATTGAAATCATTTACTTCTAACGTACTCTAGGTCTGGGCTACCAGCGGATATCGGAAGGAAATCAGGAATTCTAGGTAGAAGAATAATTCTCTATTTAGTCGGACGGGACGGTCAGGATTGGGGATCTGGGACTGGGGAAATCTGTATGGAAGATCTCGGAGTCGGAACGGAAAGTCTCGTGGAATCTCCCTGAGATGAACTGTGCAGCTCCTTTTATGCGCCCTAGAAAAGTTCTCAAGTGGGGATAGCGGCGCGCGCCTAGGCTTGGTACTCCTTTTTTATCTCTGGACGTGACGTTGGTTCCTGCGCGCTTATCATCACGGGCAAAATATAACTTGAGATAACGCGAGACTGGGCGCTGCGTAAATTAAACACATTTTTATTGTGTAACTATAATTTACGCGGAGGCTAGCGTTACACGGTAACCTTTATTTTTAAGAGCTTTCCGAATGTGGTTTAATTCAGCGTGGATATTATCGGGTTGGGATACGGAACAGCCCGGTGTACAAGCGAACTGATGACGGAAAGTTTTGTGTAGCATAATGGTGGGAATCGGCATGTAGATAGCGATCAGTGTGAGTGGGTTTGCGAATGACCAAGTTTGCCACTGGGTTAGCGACAGACATGTACATTTAAGAAAGGAAGGGAACCGTTACTTTCTATCTCCATGGTAAAGTTAATGTCTGGATGTTGACTATTGAGATGATTTAAGAAGACGGGTAACGTGTCTTTACCATGTGGCCAAATCATAAAGGTATCGTCAACGTATCGGAACCAAACCTTAGGTTTCAATTCTAAAGATTCCAGAGCTACGGTTTCGAAAGCTTCCATGACGATATTGGCAACGACAGGTGAAAAAGGAAAGCCCATGGCCGCACCAGAGATTTGTTTAAAGAACTGACCTTGAAATAGGAAATATGTGGAAGAGATGCATTTTTCTATCAGGGCAGGTAGACTTGAAGACAAGCGATGAACCTGAGGATTTACTAGTGAGTTTCGATGTCACTTTACTTTTTACCAAAGTTCCTATTCCCGATTCCATAGTCATAATTCAACAGTTGTTATCACAGCTGCATTTTCTTTCATCAACAACATTATCAATTGGGAACGATACGTCGATGATGTCCTTGCAATTTTCAAGTCCAACCCCGTCAATTAGCATTATTCAATACATCAGAATATTAAATTAAATTGAACAGAATTTACATTTTTTACATATAGATTGATCACTAAAAACCACATTTTACTCATTAGTAAACACATTTGGTGCGGTTTTGTTTAATTTAACAACGAATTAAAGTTAGCCTCATAGTAGTGATCTTTATAAGACTGGATGTTACTCCAATAAAAAATCACTAAGTTGTAACAATTTTAAGAAGTCCAATTATACTGGCCATACCATCCCTTAATCGTCCCTTCATCTTTTATTCCACATTCTAATTTTCAATTTTTAGACGTTCACTTTCCATTCTTATGTAAGATAATAATTTTTACACAGAATTCGCTATTACTAAATTTATTTCCATCAAAACGGTGATCCTCTTAAGCTAATCTCACAACTTACCACGAATTTAATTCCTATCAATAGTTTCTAAAGTATAATCTTTTATATTTTCTACTAATTCACTTCAGAAATTAGTAGTTTTTAATAAATATGCTACTCCTTTAATTGGTAGATTTGGTGTCTACCGCCGCCTTGCTATTGTTTCTGTATTCGTCAAACCGGACGTACTTAAAAAAGAGTTAACGTACATTTTGCTTGTATTAAAAATAACAATTTTTGTATTGGTCAACCGAACAAATCTACGTTTGCTGATCACATTCTACAATTTAGCCACAATTTTAATCCGAATGAGTGTTACAGCTCAAAACGACTCTTACGACTTTAGAGCATAGTTCAGGATAGTCTAAATGGGTCGTTAGGACACGTTAATCTTCAAAAACTCAAATGTTACTCTAATCACACCTCAACTTGCTGTAGCAGACGGTTGACCGGCTATTGCTCAGTGAGAATGGAGGGGGTCAACACGACGTATTTTATAGCGAGATGCTGTCACAGTAGAGGTTGATTGTAATCAAAATAAGGGGGGAAATGAGAGCCACGAATTTCATTGATAGCAAATTCGAAGTCAGAAGACCGACGCTTCACAGTGACGGTCTCGGTTTTGTGAAACGTTCCGACTCCTTGGAGACTACCTTAGTCACCTTACAATCAAATAAAAAATGTTACATGTACATAAACACATACACATATAAATAAAAGATCAAGGAGTTGTAACTAATTCAAATCTATTAAAATTTAAGTATGTAGGTAAATGTTTAACATGAATAGTTGTAAAAGGGGTTAGTAATTCTATATTTTACTTAACAACGATAAGTATGACACAAAAAGTACATTGGTTATTAACGCAACAATAATGACATTTCTCTAGGTCACGAACTTTAGCTTCAAATATGGCTGTTGACGTGCATGTATTACGGCACTTTAATGTCAACACAAGCGCCTCGCACAAACGATCATAAATTACACAAACATGAAAATAACAAGTACTTCAAGTAGTGATGTCCGGCGATGGTGATTAATAAAGCCGCAAGTTTCATCATCTCGTCGAAGTCTCTGCAGATGGTTGAAGGACAGCGCATATTGCTGGCCGTCGAAACGACGTTATCAAACGAACTCTTAAAAGACCAGGTTTTTTATGAAGGCCCTTGTAACGACAAGCATTAGGAAGAGATCAAAATGACACCTAATTACCACAGTTCCCTAGCACGTCTAAAAACCTCTCTCTTAGAAATGCGCCAAAGCATTAAATGCACACCCAGTGCTACAATACAACGGAGAAGAAGCATACGAACAAAGGCTCCATATTAATTTTGAAGACACCTTACGGCGGTCGAAGCTGCTGTGCGGTTGTCACAGCTCAATCACTTCGTAACGCTGCCGCTGGGTTAATGCAACGAGACGGTTTCCGAAGAAAGATGGATGTAGGTCGCTTTTGCTTGCTGCCCCACTCATGCAACCAATTTGCTCTAACACAATATTACAACAGCTTCTTCGAGCCAAAAAGCGATACGCCATGATAAACATGCTTCGACTGGTTTGTTAAAGGCGGAACTTACATCAGCAAACTCGGTGTTACGACGTGACGTCAGAGGACATCTGGGCCGAGTCGTGCATGTGTGAACGACCAAAACTGTAGTATACTAGAACTAACGAGAAGCGTTGGTATTTGAATTTGAAAAGGGAGCCCGAAATATTCAATATTTGAAATAAAAGATGCGGGAAAGCGCGGATATTTGAAATGCAATGCGAGATTTTAAACTGGCCAGAACAGAAGGACTATAAAAATTTACATATTGCAAATAAAGGAATTTTCTTAAATTTATTTGAGTTATTTGAAATTATGACAAACAACAATAAATTCAGACTCAATAAGATCACGTGTATTGATACAATTTATATTTGTTTTAATAGTAAATAATGTGTTGACCTCTCTGGTCCTTCAATTCTTTATTTGGTTTTTGCTTTTTTATTTTATTTTTTCTTTGCAACTGAATTTAGCGGTTTTTCAATTTTTATGTTTAGTTACATTACAGCTTTTACTTTTTATCCTGGGCCTTGGTGTCTTCTATGCCATTTGTCTCTTTACTTGCTCTTATTTATATTTTATGTTATAATCACTTCAACGATTTTAATACTTAATGTAGTTTTACTGGTTAATATTTTATATCTCTACCTTGGTTGCGTTTATTAATTTTGACTTGAAGATGTTTAACCGTTTAACTTTAACCTCACATTGCCATCTGATTTATGATTCTGTCATATAACACGAAAGTGTAACCTTTTATTAATGATATGAATTTAATATTATACCTCTGCATATCAACGTTTGGACATGATGGTGAAACTAGTGAGGCGGAACTCATAAACCAGTAGGTGTTAAAGTCAATTATGTGTATTGCTGTGCGAAAGGCACTAATAGAAGTCAAATTTGGGGTGCAGCAATACGAATTAAACCAGTGGGTATCGAAGTCGATTGTGTGCTTGCATTTAAGAAATTTAAGTAAGGTCAAAGTTGATTAATGTTCGATAGCAAGTCACCAATAAAGTGGTTTGCACTTTAGTATCTGTTATGATGTTCTTTCCGGGTAAACTACTTTGAAATTAATTTGTTTTAATAAGATATAGCCGATTGTGGAAGCCAATAACATTCCTTTTTATTTACTTTAGAATACATACAGTATGACAATAAATATAAGATACCGAAGTTTGCAAACTTAATTTCCCATTCTCTAGAAATTGAAATTTAACGTACTTGATACTTGGTCTGTTATTTCTGTTTTGTTCGTATGGACGGTTATAGAGGCTACAAACAAAATGATTTTGCTCGGTAGTAAGCATCTTGTTTAACACGGTTATTGCATACTTTTAACGAGAAGATGTCGACAAAAGATCGGAGTGACATCTGCAGCAATTGTCATTTAAGTTGCAACTGATACGATGCTCTTAATTTTGGTATCCTATATTTATTGTCATATTGTATTACAAACTCATACAAAAACGTCAATATGTAGAAAATACAAAACAAATAGCGAATTGTAAATCTACGAACGCCGGAAACTGTTTTAAAAAGTAGGATAAGGAATGTGGCCAAAGCCCTCGTTTTGGTTAAAGTAACTCAAGACGGCTGGAGTTACAAAGGTTGATCTTACTTTCGCCTTGAAAAAAAAATCCAATTTAATTTTTCTTGGATCCATGGTCCATTATTCGCCGCTTATTGCGCTTTGTGATGGCCCTGTCGGATTACGCCGAGGATATTCTCGCAACTTTATCTCGAGTCTTTGTTGTCCAAAACCTTCACGCTGTGACGAAATTGAAATCACGCTGTTTTGTAGATATTGTAGCGCGACGTTTAAGGAAAGTTTGTTTATATTCTTTGCGCGACGACATTACTCAAATCTGACGTCAAAAAGCACACAATTGACTTAGACACCCACTGGTTTAACTGGCGTCGCTGCACCCCGAATTTCACTTTTATGTGTCTTTCGTAAAGCAATACACGCAATTGACTTTGACACCGCCATATCATAACAGTTCCTAAAGTGCAAACCACTTTATTGGTGACCTGCGACCGAATGACATCAAAGTAAGGAGTATGCAAAAAACTGGCATCTTAGTTTTATTCTTTTATTTCACCATACCTACCTATCTATCTGGTAGTAATAACAAGTTAAAATTGCGACTGAAATGTGTAAGAATAGAATATAAAAACCAATTAAATGTTGTCTTGATATTTGTAGACATTCTTGAATTGGGGTCCCGAGTGGTGTAGCTTGAACAAGCGTCCACGTTCGATCAGCAGAGTTAAGCAACGCTGTCTCTGGTCAGAACTTGGATGGGAGTTCCACGGCTGCATTTCTCGGCGCCTAGTGGTACGGCTATCACTGAAAAAAGTTGGTCCCGGCGGTCATACAATATCATGGCAGTCGTTAGTGGGGTTGGAAGTCTTCATAACTGCACAGCGACGCCTGTAATTGGCCTAACGGCTGTTGGCTGAGTGCAAATTACATAAATAAATAAATTAATTAAAGAAAAATGTCATTCAAGAAACTTCAATGTGAAGAATTTTCGAATGTAAGATGGCGCAAACTTTTTCTAAAAATCGTAGGTATGTGATGCACTTCTACTGTTTAGAGAATAGCCTGTCATATGATCAGCGTGTCAACTAAAACGCGTTCGGACGTGTTAAACATGTTTTTTTTTGGGATAAATAACAAATGCAATTTTGATCCTTCCTAACGCGGTTTAGTAAACTGTGCCGATCGGGTGACAGGTTGTTCTCTAACTAATATATCTCCAGCACCCTTTAGATTTTCTATATTTACTTAAAGATTATTATATATCTGGACTATCGTAAGGATGTGGTAATCTATATATATAAAACTGAGAGTCCTGACTCATTCATTCATTCACTCACTCATCAACGCCCAGCCCAAACCCTTGGACCTAGAAAGCTGAAATTTTGCACAGAGGTTCCCTTTATGATGTATACAAGGAATAAGAAAGGATATTTCGAAATTCAACCCCTAAAGGGGTAAAATGGGGGTTGCAATTTTGTATGTGAAAATAATATTAAATAGACATTTCGACTTGAAACTTAGTAGAAGTACTCCTAAAAGGAAATAAGCAAACACGTATTTCGTGATTTTCAGAAAATCAACCCGTTAGGGGGTGAAATGGGGTAAATAAACCTAAAAATCGATATGGGTGTCGTTATTGAAGTCTCTTAGGACGTTGATTGCGAAAACGGCATTTGAAATTTGGCAGAAAGATTTCTCATAGGGAGTAGGCATCCGCTAAGAAAGGATTTTTAAAAATTCAACCCCTAAAGGGGTAAAAAGGGGTTGGAATTTTGTAAGATCAAATTTTGAACTAAGTCATTCAAAGTTTTTGGAAATTTGTCCCCTGAAGGTGAAAATAGAAGATGACGGGACGGGACGGGAAGGGGCGGGTCGGAACGGGACGGGACGGGACTAGACGGGAAGGGATGGGAATGGATGGGAGGGGAGAGGAAAAAACGGGGCGGGACGGGACGGGAAGGAAAGGGATTGGATGGGTTGGGAGGGGGGGACGGGAACGGAGCGAAACGGGACGGGGCAGGACGGGACGGGACGGGGCAGGACGGGACGGGGCAGGACGGGACTGGACGGGAAGGTAAGGGACAAGACGGGACAGGACGGGGCCGGAAAATGGGACGGGGACGGGAAAAGAAGCGGGGACGGGGACGGGAAAAGGGGCGGGGGCGGGGACGGAGACGGGATGGGATGACAGAAAATAATTAGTCATTATTTAATACACAAATAACGAACCTCGCGCGTACGAAGTCGCGGGTAACAGCTAGTGAATTATAAATTTAATAAACTATGTTATATAAATAAAAATGTACTGCAAGTGAGGAAAATATAATATTTACTTAAATCTAGCTTAGCAGACTACATCATTATAATTAAACTTCGAGTTGAGGTTATAGTGGGCAAATTTGTTATGGAAAAGCAGTATCAAATTGAATGAGGATTATCAAATACGTTGATCCAGCTCCAACCATCTGTAAAAAAATAATGAATTAAAAAAGGAAAACAAAATATAAGCTATACATTATACTAAATACAAGAATATCTTAGGGTAAACTTCAGAAAAAGACACAATTAATTTAATCAGCAATTAGAACGAAAGGGCCAGTCTCACATGTAGTATACGATCGTTCATACTTGTACTAAAGGCGTAAGATTACATAATGTATATTGAAGGTTCTGCTAGGCCACTAATTATGAAAATGTGTCTGATTTTTGATATTATGAACAACGCTTATATATTCTAGTTTATCACTTCATAGATAGCATTTATTATCGTCATTGCAATTATTGCTGTTGATGTTTCTCCTGGCTAGATATATGTTTGAGTGTTTAAATATGTTCTAGCATTTGAACTTCTAGGAGCAGTCTAATTTCTAAATCATTTTTGTCTTTCCTTCTGTTTTGTGTATCTCCTTTTAGTGTCCTGTACCTGTTCCTACTTCGCATTTGTATGTGTAATGTAATGTATTGCCTTTACAGATTTACATTAGTCGATTTGTATTTGCTCCACCAGCAATAGAAGTTAATCGGTCACTTAACTACGTTGACAGATTCGTGTAATGACAACACTCGTGGACTATCGAGCCTGACGCCATGAATTCCAATCTCGGTGCAAGCAAGATCTTTTTAAATTATCAAAATATACGGATACCAATTTCTATCTTGTTTCACTTTTAAATCTGCAATATTATATTATCGGCGCTGTCTGACCCATTCGTACTCTCAGCTAATGGTATCGGCAAATGACCGACTCAATTTTAAACAGATTCTTTATGTTTAAACTTTGCAATTATTGGTTTCCGTTTCCTTTATGAACGGGCTTTAGCCCCAAGTCGTCGCACATACGGCGCGATCATGTATAGAACATCACATTATAACGGCAATGCCACACGGAAAACACTGTAAGAAATTACGAAAAGCGTATCTTAAACAGCCGGTGTCTCAAAGAGTGCATGACAAAAACTAACAGTGCAGGGTCTCATTTTAACAAAACTGTTCCAGATTTTGTTAAAATATAACTCACTTTAATCATCAGACCCCTAAGCAAACATCGCACGATTGACTATTGAATGCTGTTTATACTTACCGTAAAGATCAATGGTAAGTCAATTGTAAAAAATCCCCCAGCTGTAATTTTCACTTCATCATGCAACAGTTGGAGTCCAAACGCGTGAATCTACAAAGGCAATCAGTAAAAATTGCAATGGCATATACCTATACTTTACCTCCTTCTTCAATTCCGTATCATCCGTTGCAATCAAGAGTTTTAAAAGCTCCTTTTTTATCAGATTTGCCTGCAACAATGATAAATTATTTAATATCAGTTTAAAACTTTTGAATTGCGTGGTTTACACTGAATGCTACAAAAAAATAAATTTAAAACAATAATATACCCTAGACAGTGGAAAAAGTCCGATAAAACAGATCATAATAGACCACAGCCAAAAAAAAATTACATTCAGAGAACAAATTAATACTTAGTTGTTTGAATAGGCTCTGTTTTTTTTCGAAAATTAAATCACCATTAGAAGGCAATTAAGCTTTATTTAGTGATATACAATCTAGTAAACCTCACTTCTCACATTAACGACGATTCACGTTAGACAAAAGATCTGATTTGCTAAAAATCACAGACTGAAGACATTTTCGACGCGAATACAGATGGGCTACTTTCAGCAAGCTAAGATTCGTTCTTCACTCTAATATCTCCCAATACTTGTAAACCAGAGTACCTATACAACCAAGGCATGCTTCTCGTTATGACTTATGCCCGGAACAACATGTTGGTCAGGAAACTGACAAAAAGAGATGGAGAGATCAATACTTGATCTAATATTGCAAGACAAGAGTTTGACAGAATGAATCAGAAACAGGTGAAAGACATAACAGAGTTCTTAGCGAAATTAAAGTGGCAATGGGCAGACCACCAAGCGGAAAAAAGTGTATTGCAAAGTTTACAGAAGAAGGCGCATACCAGGAAGAACAACACTTTATAAGCCTAAAACCAAATGGAGAGACAAACATGTAATGAGTAAACGCCGGAAATGATAATTTGCATGCTTTATAAAATACTGAAAAGCCTTTGACGAAGTCTAACGTGGAATATTTGTTGTTCGTCTGATTAGCGTTTTAGGAAAAGATAGGACTAAATGAGAAGCAGAAATAAAGAAGAGATGATAACACTAAGGTCAGGGAATATCTTATTCTACAAAGAAGCCGACGACAAAAGTAAGGGCGGTGTAGGATTTCTTATAAATAAAAAATGATCTGGAAATATTATATTCACTGTCGGAATACATTCAAATTTCCCAACGATGCCAAGTAAAGCTGGTACAGGTATATGCACCAACATGGGATTGTTAGGAAGAGGATGTGAAAGAATTTTATAAGGACATCCGTAAAGCGCTTGAAGGAAACAAGAAATATGGATATGAAATTAGAAATGATGGAGGAGTGATAGTTGCTAGCTTTCTTGAAGAACATTAATTAAATTTCACAAATTCCTTCTACAAGAAAAATATAATCGGAAATGAATACGGTGTAGCTCACATAGGAAAACTATATCATCACAGAGCATAAAAATATCGTTAAAGACGACAGTTTTAAACCAAATGGAAAGTAGTGATCATAGAATCGTTAGAGCTAGAGTTGTATTGAATACGAAGATCACGAGAAGGAATCTTATATAGTCAATAATTGAAAATCATAATAAATATCAGAACAAAATGGAACTAACACCAACTACATATTGTGACGCACCCTAATTTTTATTATTATTTATAATATATTTAAACAAATAAAATTGAGCACCAACACCTATAGCAGTTTGAATTTTATGATAAAATTGTCTGTCTCTGGCTAATTAAAAATATAATTATTTAATTAAGCTTTACTTCCTATATTTTATCTAAAGGCAACTTATTAAAAACTTTTGAGCCGGCTAGCTATTGAAACTCCATCTCCAGGGTTGGATCTCTACACTGTTGAAATTTTACCATCGTATGGCAAATGCTTGCTTCTGACGAGTGACATATGACCACAAAATGTTTAACCCCAAACACACAGAAAATTTAGCGTAATTTGACAACAAATTAACCAACAATCTAATTTGTTTTTTCTCCAAGGAACGCCAATCTCGTTTCTGGCTTATGGGAAAACGCTAAGCTCGTATCTGCTTTCTGGAAATCCTCCTGCTGCTGCTACTTGGCTCTGGACCACAAATAAGACCTCCTCCAGCTGCTGCAACTAGCTTTCCGATTTCCGCAGCTCCAGATCTGGCAGAATCTCGGCTCCGAAGGCGAACTCGCACAGGCTCTCCTCCAGATCCAATTTATTCTGGAACTCCACTCCGGAACACTGATAATTTGACTACAGCTGGTACACACACACACACAGGCATACAATAAAACGCACGACTGGGCACAAAATATTTACTTTAATCAACAAATTAATATCAAAATCGGGTAGCCAACCAACACGCAGCTTTCGGCTTGGCTCCCGGCCAACAACCACCTCAAAAATTAAAACAAACGACTCTCTACTTCACCATAGCAACATGATTTACAATTGTTCAGCTGTAAGTGTACATACTTTGATCTTAATTTTAATTGTTTTTATAAATGTCATTCAAGAAACTATAACCTCACAATTGGTCGCACT
The DNA here is from genome assembly GCA_940337035.1 of Agriotes lineatus. Taxonomy (NCBI): domain Eukaryota; kingdom Metazoa; phylum Arthropoda; class Insecta; order Coleoptera; family Elateridae; genus Agriotes; species Agriotes lineatus. Next base: position 75,465,746 of record OW679203.1, read on the forward strand.
TTTCAATGAGTTCAGTTTTAGTTAATAAACACTGATTAACAAGACACTAGCACTGGGTCTATTTGAATCTTTTCACATTCGTAAGTTAGAAATGCAACCAGAATTGCAGTAAGCATCATACCATTACAATATGTAGCTCAAAGTTTGCAAACAAACATCGACAACCACAATAAATACATAATGGAAACCATTAATAAAACGGGAAAAGATATAGCGAGAGGAAAACAAAAAACAGACAGAAAACAGACTAAGCACCCTAAAGCAACCAAAGACCTGATTGTGCTGAGAATAAGAAAAAAACTAAAATGAGTAAAAGTGACGGCGGTAGAACTTAAATGTAGAAACAAATAAATAAAAGATTGGTTAGGAAAGATGTAGCCACACATAACGAACAAACCTTTATGAAAGTCACTCAATAGAACAGAGGACCAAAAATATTCAAAAGGGAGGTAACCGAAGGCAAAACAAATATTTCAGTTATGATAGACGAAGATGGAAGGCACATTGAAGAACGGAAATATGCATTAAAATACATCGCAAAGTTTTACTCATAAAAAAGATCTGCTCCTGACATCCTCCTTTCAACAGAAAAAATATCAGCACTTATAAATCGCATCTCAGAGGAAGTACCGCAAATAAGTATATATGAGTTCAAAATTTGGCTTAAATCTATTAAAAAAAATAAAGCATCAGGACCTGACAAAGTAGCAATCGAATTGATAACATTAAAAGGCCGGAGTATATTATAACATCTAGAACAACTCTGCAACCACTGCTTAGACCAAGGAAAAATATCAAAGTAAAAAGGAAGCAAAGGTAATATTAATATACAAGAAAGGCGACAAAACGATCTTAAAAAGTAGACCTATTTCCCTGATTTCCCACTTTTTACAAGTTTCTCTCGAAAATAATTACAGGTAGAATACTAAACCGCACCAAGTAAACATTTGGTGCAATGCGGAAGATAATAAAAACTGGGAGAATTCCGAGGAGATCCTGTTGATAAGACAGTGTCAGGCAGGTGCGAAGCCGATGAGTTGCGCAAGCGATGCCGGCTCAGTCGAGAGACAGATTTAATTCGTTTCTTTCAGACAGATCCAACCCTTTCCTTTCCGAAACCAAACCAGAACCTCGGGAGCTAACTTGGGCTCTTGACCCAAGGGGCTCCACCAGTCATCACCAGTCCAGATACCTGTCCAGTAAGAACCAGAATCCTCTCCCGAACTACCTGTCCTCTTCAGTCCATGTAAGTTCGATTCCCAGCTCCTAATGGAAAAGTCGAACTGCTTGAGCTACCTTTACCTGACCAGGATTTTCCCTTTGTCTATGTTAGTAAAACTGCAGAAGCATTCCTAACTCACCCTGTTCCATTAACCCTCCAGCGCAAAGAAAGATCTTACCGCTGATAACCTACCCTGTCCTATTAATCCTCCAGCGCAACAGAAAATCATGCCGCTGATAACCTACCATGTCCGAGTAATCCTCCAACGCAACGGAAGATCTTGCCGCTGATAGATTACCTACTCTATCCTTCTGTAATGGAAAACCTTGCCGCTCAAAAACCTGACCTGGATCCTTGTCTAATAGCCCGTGGAACCACCCTGTCAATAATTAATTCCTTCCGACAGCCCACCGTAGAAGATCCGCCAGCCCGAGATGCAAAGCGACCTAGATTCAGTTCAATAATTCGCAAAGCGCGAGCTAGCATAGTATTTGAATTGTAAAGTAAGCGGACCCCGCACGGGGTCTGAAATTAAATTCATTTTGCTAACGTGGCGTAGCGTTCGTGTTTGTTCAGTCTGTAGCCGATGTTAATTAACCTGGAATCATTGTGACTTTTGCCTAATCACGTCCAAAATCTGCAAAAACTCAGGGACAACGAAGTCAAAATTGAATTATTTAATGTTATTCTAATTACAGCAACTTGAATCATAGGACCAGGGACAGATCGCCCATATCCCTTATCAGTCAGTGCAGCTCCACCAGAACGGTCCAAGATATCAGAACAATTTAGAATTTGGGTTATCATCATTATTGGTTTTATTTTCTTTCCTGTGTAAATAATTTTAGGAAACTTTTTTATTTTGTACAATAGTTAAAGAAAATAAATATCTGTTCTTGGCCCAAGCTTATCTCTTACTTTAGCTGTTTACGAACTCTCGGCCAGAGCTACCCCCAGCTGGCAAACAATAACGTAAAGTTGATCTTGTGTATAAAATTAAGTTGCATAAAATTAGTAATCGTTACAACAATGTACTACTAGATATCCAGGTTAATTATTTAGTAATTGTTTACCCAAGTGTTTAAATTACTTCATTCACCCAGATTCGGTGAACAAAGTCCAATGCAACAACGTTGCCTTAGGAATGTCCAACTCTGCAATATGTTAACTTTGTCGATACGTTTACTGTGTATACTTATATACATTTAGAATAGTTTCACTTGCAATAGAGAAAATGTGCTAATGTGAAATATATTATAAGTAAACCCATGGGGGTGTATAACGTTGTAAGTACATTACAGAAAAATAAAGCAAATACGTTGCAATTAATTGCTGGTCTGACAAATTGTACTAAAGGTTGTAACCGCGGTCTATTTTCAAGTAGAAATAATGATTAGCTTAATGTGGCAGTAACACATCAATAGAAAATAACGAATGTATACTTGCATGTTTAAGAAGTGACGCACAGCCGTCATGTCTATTTGTAGATGTCACTTTTAATTTCGGCGTTAGAAACGTACTTTTTCGTGTTAAGTTATGTAAGCCTGCTCCTTTTCCCCAATTAATCTTATTAGAGCAGAGCTAACTTCACGCTGAATTTTAAAGCGGCGTGGAGTCGAATTTGAAATCACGTTTTTTTCGCCTTGCACTTCGACGAACAAAACTGTGAGTTTCGTCACTGGGCCCTTTTCAGAATTTGTAACCCATGTTCCAACTCCAAATTCTACCATGCTTGCAAAACCGCCCAGCATTGTGAGCGCGGCGAATTTTCTTCATGCCTAATACCAGCGTATATATATCAAACAAGTAGAGACACTCATGCCAAATGTTGAAACCTATCTAGAGTTCCTGGGACAGTGCCTTGGGGGGTAATCAGAGCCAATCACCGGCTCTGCTACCAATCATATGTGATAAAGTAGAGGTGCCATCTGTTAGTATTATCGGAAAGTACCAACTCCCCCCCCCCCCCCAAGGAGCCGTTCAAGGTAATCCAAATCGGTATTTTGACATCAAAGGAACCGACAGTGAGTCTCTATTTGTTTGATTTATGTACGCTACCTAATACCACAGCTACCCCGCAAGTGGATTTTTATGTAACCTACTACTTGCTTCCTCACTAGTAGTTGCCGTGGCATATAAAATAAATATATTTTAGTGTTGCAAAATAATTTGTTCGAGTCTTTATTTATTGTTTAAATAATTAGCTAGATATTATGCCCTTTTTATAAATTCAATCGTAAATTCATTACTAGAATGGCTAACTTTAAGAACCTCCTCTCCTCTCACAAGTTGGGTTTCTACAGAAATTAGGCTTGTGACAACTTTCTTAATTAGTATTAGATCAAATGAAAAATAAAGAAATACGATCTCACTACATATAACCACAAAATAACGCATATGCCTTTGGTATTATAAAAACCTTCACAGACAAATTGATATAAACATAATCGAACTCAATGTTTCATAATTACGTAAGAAAACAATCTATTTATTGAGCATGTGGTTAAAGCAAAACTTCTATATTCTGTGGTTACAATAGCTGCTAATTCCAGCCACATGGAGTAACTCGTCGCGGTCAGGACGGCAGGCTATTTGGATTCAAACAAAGCAAGCCACACCAGGGCTCCTGCGGTTATTGCAACTTTCCGTCTAGTAAAATCAGTTGGTTACGACCAAAACCCCTACGACAGCAACAAAGCCTCCTCTGGTAGCTGCCTGGTACTCCAAACCAACTCGTATCGCCTCCAAATACGCTCTTCTATAGCTAACAATCTTCACCAGCTGCTTACCGAAGTCTCCAATTCGGATGGTGCCCCAAACAACTCCAAAATTACCAGCATGAGCATTCAAATCACCTCAAGGGTACACCAATATCATCCAACACAATAAAGCAATAATTGCGGGTAATCAAAAATTTTATTATTAGAAGTTTTTTTTACAAATTTTTGAACCCACTACATAACCTTGTTGATGGTGTCCCAGAAGTAAAATTTTAAAAAAACATCTTCGGCTGGTTTGACAACCTCACTACGTTCGGCAGCCAAGTTACTAGCCTCTCCACATAAAGCTTCATTTTGCATTTAAGAATTATTAAAAAGTAAATAAGTGCCACAATTGTTGACAAAATGAAATCTAGTATTAAGTTAATGTAAAACAAATGAAGTATCAGTTACTAGATAATAAGTTAAAAAATAATGTAAAAAAATTAATCTCCCACAATTTTTTTTGTTTTTGCTGTTGCTGATTTCTATGTGTTAACTTAATAAAACCTATTAATCAAGTTAAATGGTGTTGAATTAATTTAAGGTTTGTGAAGTTAATGTCAGATGATGTAAGTTAATATATGAACAAGAGGTAATAAAGGGCTTCCTGGTTGAGTGCAAGCAGGAGCCATTGGTGCAGCTCGTTTGCGAATGTATGATGTTGCTGGTAAAAGATGTGGACTGAGTACGACATTCGCTGGTTCTTGGATCGGTGAAAGTAACATTAAGATAAAGAAAGGCGCCGTGCAGCTGAAGGTGTTGCAGCCATCCAGGGTCAAAAGGTAATCCTGAGTTTGGAGTTTATTGCGGTTACCTCTTTTACCTACCGGTGTAGAGGCTGGTGCTTTGTATGCTAGCATCTGACGGTACAGTGCTCAAATTGCCCCGGTTTCATGTTACAAAGTTGGAGTTCGCCTTTTGAGCTTGCATAGTAACCATTGTGTTATGTGTGTCTGTTGATGACGTGTTGACCTTGTTACCAGGGCCGCGTCGCATATTTTGGTTGCCTGTGTGCCGATATTTTTTGTTGCCCCTAACTCTAGTAGTACTTTCAAAAGTAAAAGAAACTTCAAACTCACAAAGAAATTTCCTATATTAAAATACAGAATAAAAATATAAAATAAAATACAAAAGAAAAAAAGTTTATAACAAACCTTAAGAAGTTTAATACATAAATAAAATGGCTGAACTTTTAACAAAATAACAGTAAATATAGGCACAAACATATGATTAGAATAAATCTAAGTATTTACAAGAACTCAACGCGCCTGGTTTTTATTTCCGAAAACTTTTTAATAAATTCATGAAGTTGTAGTTGCTCGGCATGTTCATGTTCTATTGAAATTGTAGCCATATTGATCAGTCTGGTTTGGGTCATGGTGGTTCTCAAATAATTTTTTATAATTTTGAGTTTTCAAATGATCGTTCGCCTGATTCTACTGATACAGGCAAAGTTAGTAAAATTCTTAGCGCAATCACAGTGTTAGGAAACGTAGTGCATAAACTGTTTTCTAAAATATATTCCAGTACGTTAAACGCAGTCATACTAGCTCTTAGCATATACTTCAAAACATTTATTTTTTGGTAAAGTTCTAGGGCATCAATGTCCGTTTCATTTTCTACTACTGTTAGACAGTTTTAGTTGTAGGTCTTTGCAGTTATTTAAAATGGCTTCATCTTCAACTTCTTTTAAACCGTGCACATTATAAAGAAAATTAAACATGCTACTGTGTTCTTTTAGTAGGTCAAATCGATTATTTAAGGAACTTAAAGCCGTGTCTATTACAATCAAATAAAAATTAATTTTGAAATTTAATTCGGGAGTATGCACACTTTCATCTGAATGTTCATACTGAAATTGGGTTTTCTTTTTTCTTCGTCGCACAGTGAAATTATCGAGAAATTTTGGTTCTACCTCCATCTCTTCAGCTATTTGTTTTGCAGTACATATACAGTCGGATCCCCCTTCATCGCTACGTTTTGTTTGAAAAAATGTGATGAGATTATTTATTAAGTCCAAACATATTCCAAGATTTAACGTTGGCTGTTGGATCATTTTACTTACAACATTAATTTTTGACAAAATTTCATGCCAAACTGCAATACAGCAAATACATTTAAAAGATTGAATTTTGGCTGCTAAACACTTGGCTTGATGGCGCGTAGTAGAATCTTTATTTGAATCTTCTACAATATCTAGTAATGCGTCGTGAATTTCAGGAAGTTGAAATCGCAAAGGTAAAACTGCATCAATTCTACTCTCCCACCTTGTTTGCGATATAGGCTTTAATGTTAAACTTTGTATGTGAGTTTCTAAAACTCCCCATCTTTTGTGGACGAAGAAAAAAATACAAACAGCTCTTGAACTGTATTAAAAAAATCAACAGTTTCGAAATTGATTTTTGCAGCGTCATTAACTACAAGGTTCAGATTGTGTGCTGAACAAGGCACGAGGATTGATGTTTAAAATTTTTCTCTGTAAACCGTTGTGAACACCTCTCATATTCGCTCCATTTTCATAACCTTGACCACGCATGTTGTAAATGTTCAAATTTAGATCCTCCAATTTTGCTATAACAAATTCACTTAACCCTTCACCTGTCGAATTTGTAATAGGGCAAAAACCTAAGAAATGTTCATGGACTTCTACCTTTCTAGATGTGGTGTTTAGTTTTACGAAACGAATGATTATCGTTAATTGTTCCGTGTGACTAGCATCGGGTGTGCAGTCTAATATTAAAGAGAAATATTTGGACTCTTGTACCATTCCCAAAATAGATTCTTTTATTTCATTTGACAATAAATTTAGGATTTCGTTCTGAAATTTGTCGCCCAGATAAGTGGGCATATATTTCAAACTTTTTGAAGTTTTAATTCGTCTTACGTGGGCTGACATAGTAGCATCAAATTTAGACACCATTTCAACAAGTTTTAAAAAATTCCCGTTATTGGCATCAAAAAGTTTATTTGATTTTCCACGAAACGCGAGATTTTGACGAGCCAAAAATTGCATGAAGTATATAATTCGTTATATCAAGTCATACCAATGTTTTTTTTCAATGTTATAAACTTCTTGTTGAATTTTGTCTATAGTTGTTTGGGTCTTAAATGCCTTTGCTAGTTTTATCCATTTGTTGCAATTTTTAATGTGTATTGAACTTTTTTCATGCCTGGATAATATCAACGATAAATGTTGCCAGTCAGCTGAACCTTCAGTGACTAAAGTATGGCTTATGCTTAAATAATTTACAACAAAAACAAAAAACTGAATTTTTTAATACCGAGTACAATAACCAATTTATTTCGCATTTCTCGCCATTTGGCAATGTCCTATAATAATATACGTCAGAAAATTTGCGTCCCTTCTCATCGGCAGGATAGTTACGTTTTTTTACTTGCTTAGGTTGATTTTGTACCAAGATTTGAATAGAGTTATTTGATAAATTATCTGGCCACATACGAGGATCATCACTTATTATATCTTCGGCTAGTTCGGGTGGGAAAGGGGCTGTTACATGCTGATGAATTTCCTCTTGTCCGTCTCCTAATTCTTGCTCAGTTTTTTTACAATGTCTTCAGACGGTTGTTGCTGGGCTTTACTGGTAGATGTAGATGGCCGGAGATGTTCTTGAATTTCCTCTTCTCCCTCTTCTAACTGCTCCTCAGTTTTTTCTTCAATGTCTTCAGAGGACTCTTGATCGGCTTTACTAGTAGATGTAGATGGTTGCGGGTGTTGTAATTTCAAATATTTTTCTAATGCCCCAGCTTGTTTTTCTACATTTTTCCGCTTTTCTAGTTGCTTTATTCAATGTTGATAACCAGATTCTTGTTTTCTCGGCATTGTTCAGCTGCAGTAATTAAATGTCTGAAAGCATAACAAAGTAAAGAAATGAGAAAAAAATCAAAACGAATTTCAGCCCCGAATAAAAAGAATAAAAAAATTGAAAATTATTTGATTACTTACATGTTTCGCTTTTGTCCCCGTACTACTTTTATTGCAACACTCAACACAACTTGCACACTTTATCACTTGAATGCGGAAATGACAATGAACCCGAAAATGTTATTTTCTCCCTAAGAGAAATAGAACTAAAGATAAATCGAATTGCTGCAGCCAAAACAGTAATAAATAATCGTTTTAAAGATTCGTACGTGCTTTAATATTTATTTACAAAGTTTTCGGGTGTGTGATCGCGTTTATCAAGATAAGACGGATAGGTTTACATAATCAACTCGGTAGGCATGGAATTTTATTTTTCACTCTTTGATAATTTTTATTAGATAGGGAGACTCAGTAATAGAAGAATAAAACATATCGAATTCCCTTCGTGTTGCCCCTAAACGGACTGTTGCCCGTGTGCGGTGCACACACCGCACACTGGGGCGGCGCGCCCCTGCTTGTTACTCTGTCTCTTAGGTCTGTGGTTTCGATTAGAGCACATAGTAAAATAAAGTTTATTCTCTCTTGTAATCAAAATTTAAAAAAAACTGAAATTAAATGACATCCCAAGAGCACAATGAAATATATAAATTAATCCTATAATAGTTCGGATATTTTCGAAGGACAAAAAAATTTCTAGACATATTGACATTACTGAGATGGAAATTCGAAGAAGGAAATTCGAATCTTCATGGATTTTGTAGTTCACATCACTATTAAGTTGTTGTGTCATTTTTAAAATGTATTATAGGTTCCAAGTGGTGTAGCTTGAACAAGCGTGCACGTTCGATCAGTAGAGTTAAGCAACGCTCTTTCTGGTCAGAACTTGGATGGGAGTTCCACGGCTGATTTTCTCGGCGCCTCGTGGTACGGCTACCACGGAAATAGTTGGTCCCGGATGTCATAATAACATCATGACAGTTGTTTGTGGGGTTGGAAGTCCCCATAAAATGTACAGCGACGCCTATAATTGGCCTAACGGCTGTTGGCTGAGTACCAAAATAAAAATAATAAAAATAAAAAATATATATAGTATATAGAGTTACCTACTTTATGTTTCTGCTGGTATAAATAACTGATTCAACATTATTAATATTTATCTATTACTAAAAATGTTTTCTATATTTTCTTTAAACGGTTGAATAAAACATTTCATTTTTGAGATTTTATACAACGCCTATGCTACTTACAATAATAATTATTTATTTAAAAAATTATAACCAGTTAATGAAATATTTACTGATAAATTCAGATTTAATTAAACGCAGAATAACAACTAGAACGTCAAGGATTTGCGTACAATTGGCAATGCTGGTTTTGTCATAAAACAAAATCAATTGAATGTGACTTTTACTAAAAAGACCTATAACAGGAAAGTCTTGTTTACACCAACGAAACTGTCTGATCTGGTCTAAAAACCTAATGGACGCATTATAGCTACTCAGCACACGACGATAAATTCTAACTTACAGTTTATATCCACTGAGTGGAAATGTCTGTACTTTTCTCGAAAACGTCTGCATATTACAAATTACACTAACATTTCTTCTACAAAAACTGCTCTGACAACAGGTTTGCTTACAAGTCTTGTATGTGATAGGGGTACTAGCCTATTAGGAAAACGCGGGTGCTGAAGTTAAAGCTTTACCAACTCAGTGGTAAATCCTTCAAATATAAAGTTTTTATACTCTACGATTCTATGGGTGAAACGTCCCCCGTGATTACCTAGTAGCTCTAGTGGTGGTGGTTCCAGTCGCTCTATCGTACTGCACCCCAAAACCCAAATGCAACAATTTCATGTTATTTGTGTAAGTGAAAAGGTGAAAATAAGATATAGAAAATGTGTTAATATTTTGTAAATAAACGTAACCAACTTAACCTAACTAAATTTCACGATGTGTTGTGTTTCCAGATATTGGAGTAAATAAATACCGACTCGCATATTTTGTTATAAAATGAAGGTGAAACATGAATTGGTTGAACATAATTTGCATAATGCAATAACCAGCATGTTACATGAACCACTACGGAATCTGGATGAAAGTAAAGTAGGAAACCTGCATATAAAGCAAGAGGATGTTGAAGGCACTACAGACAACACGGCTTACCATGAATCGGCACTTAAACATGAGGAAGTTGATATAAAAGACGAATTGCTTACTTCGTGTGCAGCAACTGAAAGCCCCTCAGAAGAACCGTTTGTTCCAAAAGTTTGTGAATATGAAGCAGAAAGTAGAAGTAATTTCCTGGAAAATGTGACGATTGATACAAAGCAATTTTACTCATGCTTAATTTGCCCGTATAAAGCAACACAGAAGGGTAGCTTAGTTATACATATGAGACGACACACAGGCGAAAAACCTTATTCATGTTCTATTTGCCAATATAAAACGGCAGAGAAGGGTAGTTTAGTTAAACATATGAGGACTCATACTGGTGAAAAACCGTATTCATGTTCTATTTGCGATTATAAAGCCACAGAGAAGCCTAGCGTAGTTAAACATATGAGGATACACTCTGGAGAAAAGCCTTATTCTTGTTCTATTTGCGAGTATAAAGCAGCAGAAAAGTGTAACTTAGTTCAACATATGAAGACACATACAGCAGAAAAGCCTTATTCATGTTCTATTTGTGACTATAAAACGGTACGTAAAGATTATTTAGTGAGTCATGTGAAAACTCATGCAGGTGGAAAACCTTATTCGTGTTCTATTTGCCACCATAAAGTGGCAAGGAAAGATAACTTAGTTCAACATATGAAAAAACATACAGGTGAAAAGCCGTTTTCATGTTCTATTTGTGACTATAAAGCTGCACGTAAAGATTATTTAGTGAGTCATGTCAAATTTCATACAGGCGAAAAACCTTATTCTTGTTCTATTTGCGAGTATAAAGTAGCAACAAAAAGAAACGTACTTCAACATATGAAGAAACACACAGGTGAAAAGCCTTATTCATGTTCTATTTGTGACTATAAAGCAACACGTAAAGATTATTTAGTGAGTCATGTCAAATTGCACACAGCAGAAAAACCTTATTCATGCTATATTTGCCAGTATAAAGCAGCAAAGAGGGATTACTTAGTTAAACATATGAAGAGACATAGAGATGAAAAGAGTCCTGTTTAACTATAAAGCAGCACATAAGCGTAGCTTAGTTATACTGTAATGATAGCCGCAATTTGTCTATCGTTATGTAAGTTGGTAATAAAATTATAAATAAATAGAGATTCTCACACAATTACAAAATTAGGTTTAATAAGAATTAATTGAGCCGGCAGTACGGCTGAGTGGTGTTGCAGCTCTCACGGCACTTGTGAAAGTTAAGCTCCATTCTGCTTGGTCAGTACTTGTATGGGTGAACATCTGGAGAGCAGGCATAGTGTTCTAGCTTGGACAGGCTCTACTACCTCAAGTACCTTCGTCGAATTTAAAAAGGCACATATCCTCAGCAGCTTTGTGTGCCAGGCACCCCGAGACTGTGTAAACGGTATAACGGGTTACAGACTTACAGATTATGTATGTATGTAAGAATTAATTGTAAATCTCAGGGCTTATTAAAAATGTTCTGATTTGTATTATTAATTGCAATTGCATAATAGATAATATATTTACAAATATAAATGTATATATTTATTATCTGTAACCTCATTTATCTTGCTGGTGCTTTATGCGCTGGCATCTGGCGGTACAATGCTGAATTGCCCCGGATTCGGGATACAGAGTTGGAGCGCGCCTTTGGTGCTTGCGCAGCAACCATTGCGTGAGGTGTGCGTCTTAGTGATGTGTTGACCTGGTTACTTTATCTCTTAGGTCTGTGATTCTGAGTAGAGCACAGTTCATTTGGTGCCCAACTGTGAATGGTCTCACCGATTCCAATCGCCAAGGCCACGGAAAAATTCCGACCCCCGCGGGATTCGAACCGAGTACTTGCTTAATGCAAGCCTGGCGCTTACCCAACTGTGCCACGCTGCTTCTTCACAAATATAAATATAAATTCATATTTTTAAAACTGAATAGAACTTACACTATCGCATAACGAATGTTAAATTTTAACTTTAGAAGATAATCATAAAGAACAGCTTACTCACAAAATAACAGAAATTGGCAGATTTTAATATAAACACTCGCATATATATTCAACACTTTGTTACTGTCCAGGACGTTTCCAGAGGAATTAAAAATTTCACTTGTGATACCAGTATTCACAAAGGGAGACAAAAAGCTAACCGAAAATTACAGTTCAATTTGTCTATTATCAGTAATATCAAAACATATAGAAGAATTAATGGCAACCTGTTTAAACTCATTTATTATAAAAACTAACATCTTAAACAGTTCTGAATTTGGATTTACTCAAAATATGAAAACGTATACAAATGGCAACATTCAATTTCTTCAACGAAATAGGGGTTCCTCTCGAAAATGATTCTCAAATTATAGGCATTTTCTGTGATTTATCCTTTGATCATAGTTAAATAACTTACCGTTTCTTTTCCCTGCAGCCACTTAGGTTTTGATATGCACATGACATTATGATTAGAAATTGTATTCATTTATTGTAATTAGAAAGTGTATATATTGTGAAATAAATTACTTTATTTATTTTATTTACAGTCGAACTCCATATCTCGAACTTCGATAAGTCGAATACCTCGATTACTCGAATTGACGTCAAATTCCCAACCTAATTGCTATATTTTTCCATGTACAAATCTCTCGATAATACGAATTTCGATAACACGAAGTTTTCGATATCTCGAAGCGATTTATAAACCCCTAAAGCGCCATTTTCCCTCCATTACTCGATTTTAGAAGCAAATATTCAGTTTAGCACTAACGATTACGTTATGAAGTGCTGTAAATAGTGAATAACATTCTTAAGAGTTATTTATGACAATACTTTTTTGTATTTCAAAGGATTTGCAAGCTTGCAACACCTAAAATATACAGTCGCCTCTTGTTGAACGGGCATTAATTGTTTTGTCTACACAGGTAGTATCTAATTTGGGATTATCGAATATTTGAATCCAGTTTAATCCAGCGGTTTTCTTAAAGTCATCATACCAGCGCATGGGTGGTCGTCCTCTTCCCCTTTTGTGTTCGTATGCTGCTTCTGGCTACATGTCCTGCATAGCTCCATTTCAGTTGGGCGATTTTAACTCCTATGTCTGTCACTTTGGTGATGTCTCTAATTCTTTCGTTTCGGACTTTATCCTTCCTTGTGATGTTCAGCATTGCCCTTTAAATCGCTCGTTGAGCTACCCTTATTGACTCGTTATTTCCTTTCGTTGTTGCCCAATTTTCCGCTCCATAGGTCATAGATGGCAGAACACACTGGTCGAACACTTTAGTTTTCAGACTTTGGGCTATTTTTTTCCTATTATTTCCTAAAAAATAGCAAAATAGCCCAAATAAAAGTTATGGAGTCACACAAACGCAAATAGTGAAAATACTTATGCACGCATATGTACTGTATGTGTAACGCTAGCTCCCGCTTCAAATTTTAATTATACGCAAAATGTATTAAATTTTATACATCGCCTTATCGAGCGTTACATCTATCCGGCACTTGGTTTTCCGATAACGAGAAGGGTCCCGCTATGCTCAAAGTTGCGCTGAATGACCGACCGCGCCGCCTCCCACTCAACGATATGTGAACCGGCTGTTCTGATAACCCGGCTCGATGAGTATATAAGAAGACTCCGCAACCGTTTAAACTTCTGTGAGTCCACCGATCACGACCAGCAAATGTTCTAGCCTGGAAGAGCTTTCCGCTTTAGACCCTCTTGGGCTTAGAACCTCAATCCGTCCGTCAAACTTGAGATTTATTCTATATATAGCTAAGTACTATTCTTATACATTTCGCACGTTCTATGTGAGTACTTACTACACATGGTCTGAATTCATATGATTTTGAATTGAGTACTTTTTTTGTAGTAGATGATTGGGGAGATGGTTTTTCTGGTGCATGTTTATTGACAAACTGACAGGATTTTGTGATCTTTCAATTTCTGTCGATTAAAGGTACAATTATTCTGATAAAACCAAAAACTTTTATATCGGATATCATGAAATTTTTTTTATAACGCATGATTTCATGTAATGGGTGCTGCGCCCAATCAACTACTTTGTACATTGGCAAACTGATTTAAACATAGTCACCGATTCTAAGAAAAGAAAAATTGTATATCAATGATCTTTGCAAAGAACCAAAGATATAAGTAGATAAATTTCGTTTCTTTTAAATGCAATAGATAGAATGATCGCTGACAGAGCAACAGAAAGGTTTGATGTTTATTTCAAAGAGAACTATTTAATCTTCTTCTTCGTTCTTATATGGTATCACATATAGGTAGGCATAAACTACTTCTATTTTCCTTTTAAGCACCTTCTGAAGTCGACGTCCAGCTTTCCCGCCATCGTTTTGCTGGTCTTCCTTGAGTTCGTTTGCCCACTGGTTGGTTGTTTTTGGCAATCTTGGCTAACTTGTTATTATCCATCCTTTGTATATGTTTGTCCCATTGTTTTCTTCTGTGTCGTACCAGTTTGGCTATGTCCTGTATATTGCTCATTTATATTAATTCCTCGTTTCTAACTCTATCATAGAGTGTTTTACCTTATATGGTTCTAATCACCTTTATTTCTGCTGTCCTTATTATCGGTATTGTTTTTTATGTATCTGCTCTGGTTTCTGATGCGTACGTCAGGATAGGTCTTATAATTATTTTATATTATTTAATCAATTATCAAAAATGGGCATATTGCTGTCCCAAAAACGTAGGGATTAATACAAACATGAGACTTAAGTTGAAAGTTTGCATAAAAAATGGTATTTCTACCTAGATGCAAAAAAGTTAAAAGAATGGACAAGGGTCTTTATGCTTTAAAAGAATAAACCTTATTAGAGACAAACTTGTGGATCGAGTTATAAAGCATTGTTACGTAATTTCTATCCTTAACGCCGCTTGCAGAAATTAGTTAGTGCTCGTTCATGTGGTTATGCAAAGTTTTAAAATTATAACTCAGCCTGCGATTAGACAGAGAGACTACACAGAGAAAAGAATATGTGCAGTGCGCAGAAATTCGATTGTCGAAATTTTCTATGACGGTATACTTCGCACAGGCGGAGATTCTGTGAACAGCTTTCGCTGCCATTAATAACGTCTGCATAGTTTTATGGAGAATTACCTTTTTTGCCGTTACGCCCAGCGCGAGGGGAAATGCATCCTGCCTTTCGATCTGCATTTGAGTTGAGGGTTTGGTGCCAGTACGTCGCTCCGACGGTGCAACGGGCTTCTAGCTAGTAGCATTTGCCGCCCTTAGTGGAGCCGCCGCTTCCAAGTTATTCAAAATTCAGCCGGTGGCGTTTAATAGTGGCTAGGCAAGAATTCCAACAAGCGGTAGCGCTGTTATGATTCGTGACTGTGGTGTTTTTCAAACATAACAGAACCGGCCGCAAAACAACTTGATTTAAGTCGGATTTATTAAGTTGTGCCATGCAATGTTTTTTTTTTTTGGATTTCGGATTTTCCTACTATATCGTTTTTCTTACCGCCGCCGGCCCCAAATATCAATTTTATATCGAATAAAAATACCACACATTTGCGAATCTTCTATCGAGCAGGGAACTTTCGCCGCCGCCAGTCGCTTCTCGTCGCATCTTCGCTCAGGTGCATCTTTTCTGCACTTGCGATCATCTCTCCCTGACTGGGCAATGGTGCATTTCTTCTCGTTTGTTTTACATGTGTCGTACATATCTGATGAGCAAACTACTGGTTACTGTAATTTTTCTTCAATGGCTTAAGGTATCGCAACGAATTTTGCATTTTTTCTATATCAAAATCAAGTCGAGTAACTTTTGCATGTTGCGTAAATTTTGTGTTTCTCATCAAGTTACCGTCCTTTCCGAAGTGTTTGCGTGCTTGGATTTCGAAGTGTTACCGTCTACGTTTGCGTATTACTATATTTAAGTACTAGTAACTCCTTCAGCAAATTTCAATGCCTTTTGGCTGTTGTTTGCGTATTTGAAGACAAACATTCTATAATTTGTATTCCTGTGACGTCACTTGTCACAAGGGAGCGAGGTAATAATAGCCATCCTAGTGAGTCGTGCACTATACTTCATCTAGGGCAAATTTAATAAAAAAAGTAGTTTTATATTTCTAGGATTCTGTTGAAATTGCTGTTCAACAAAACGTTAATATTACTACAATATATAAACTGAATTGGTGGTGGTGTATTATGTGTGATGTTTGGCGTTCCTGAATATTGTTTAGAAATGTGCTAATTACCGTTATCAATTTGTACGGCGCTATCACGCAACAAGAGCCATCCAGCCGCTCAGTCGCCGCAAGATATAGCCGATTGCATTAAGTGTTTTAGATAGGGGCTAGGAACACGCAAGTCTTCGCAAACCCCTGTTTGCCTCACTTCGGTTTCTCTAGTTAAGCGACGTGGAGGGAGGCTTCGAACCAGTATAAAAGAGCGATGTCCAGCTAGCCTCAACCTCAGTCCTAATCAATTCTGTCCAGACTCCACTCCAAACGTTGAGCTTCAGCCAGGAGCCACAAAGACTCTACCGATTATCACCGTTTTCGCTTGATTTCGTTCATGTAAGAGAAGTGCTCATCCTAGCTTCTCCTCGAGAAGTTCAACTGCCTGAATAAAGCTTTAACATGACATGAAACCACCCCGTACCGATAGTTCAAACTGCTTTTTGCAGCCTTACTGTCTAAGAAATACCCTTCTTCTACACATGTGGCACACGGCTTGGCCGAGTTGACTGGCTGGAAGAAACCAGTCTTATACTAAACACTTGGGTCTATAAATTGTTAGCACACGGCTTCGCCATGCGGCTCTGTAGATCATCCCTTTAGATACCGACACGTTCAAACTTATATCTCAAAATAACCTGCAGCAACCCGAAGAATTCCGCTATTACATTTAGCAAGAGAATCTGCCCGGCCAAAGCTCCGTTGAACTCAAGAGGCCAAACGCCCGCAAACCGAAAAATGTATTTGTATCTGCTTTTTCAAGAATTTCCAGTGACGTACACGAAATATAATTTAATTATCACTTTACATATTTTAATCACATAAGAACACAAGCTCGGCCTCAACAGTTTTTGGTTGTTGTTTATAGAGTTTGTTTATTTTGTCTTTTATAGTTACCTGTCTCCCTAGTGTTTTAAATTTTCACGGAGAAAATGAATAAAAATGATTTTCCGATTGGTGAACAAGAGGGAATAACGACTATTATTGGCTCATCATTATTCTCTCTTGGAGTTAATATATGGCATTATACATATACAGGGTGTCCGTAAAAAGGAGGCCAATCCGTTAACCACATATTTTTTGAGCAAAAATAATATGACTTTTATAATGCCATTTTTAATTTTAGATCCGCAGGTGCGATTTACAGGGCGTCAAAGTTTAAAATTTAAAACTGATTATTTTTAATAAGTGAAGTATTTAATAAGCTATCAATTTCAAATTAGGTACAGAGCTTCAACATAAATAGTCACATCTTTTGAGAAAAGCAAAACGAAAACAACTGTCAAATAATCAAAACACGGGGGGTGCAGTACCCACTGACATCCCCTGTTTTTTACTACCTATGCCAGTGACTTCCAAGCTACCGTTTTTGAGATAATCATGCATTTTGGATTATTTTTTGTCTCTTTAAAATTTTGATAAAATTGTTCGTTTTAGAGAGAACTTGAAAAGTACTATGAGATTACCGTAAGCCGCCTATCAAGGATTCGAAAGAAAGCATGGCTTCGTGCAATAGCACGAGAACATGGAGCCCAACAAAAAGTGCTGTCTTGTGGAAAAGACGTCTGAAAGCGTTAGAAATAAGATTGGGGAACTGCAGAAGCTGATGCTGCATTACTCTCGATTAGCTGACAATGCTGCCCCAAGCGTATTTCCAAATTTACCAGCATATTTGTGGTAAAAAGCGCCTAAAAAAAGAACAAATCCTGAATGTAGAAGAAAACAAACATTGGAAAACATGCACAAAACTGAAAGTGTTTTAAATTTAAAAACTATATCAGCAGTTGTTGGAACTTTATGAAACAATTTACATCACACAAATTTAGTTGTTACCGCGCAGATAAGTTTATCATGTTCAAATAAGATTATTTATAGTAGCACTACCATAGTTATTGCATATATGTTGTACTCTCAATCAGCAGTGGTGTATAGAAAATTACAAACTTTAAAATAATTAGGTGTTACAGAAATGTTCTTTAATCCATGGGTTATATAGGTTAAGTTTTATTTTTATAAATACACTACATGTTTGTATTACTTGAGTATACAAATAAATTTGTCACAATGTGTAATTTAGGACCATCAACTACCAGAGATGGAATGTTGCCAAGTCTAACAGCATGGCTTGTAAGTAATGTAGGAGGCAGTGCTAAAACCCTTTTCAGCAACAGGCTAACATTTTTCACAGTAGTATGTGGAAGTTTATCCATTTTCCTCGAAAAGAACTGCATGTCTTACTACAATTTTTCTACAAAAACTACTCTTACAACAAACTTTTATTTGACGGGGCTGCCTCCAGTTGAAGCTATAAAAGAATGCACTTTACTACCTCAGTGGTGGAGCATTCTTTATTACTACTAACTCTAGGTACGGTAATTGTTCAGCCACAGTTTACGCTGTAAATTGTCGTTCAGGTTCAAATCGCCCAGCCGTACTGCACCCATAAGTCGAAATCCTACCATTTGATGTAATTTTGTGTAAGTAAAGAGTTACAAATATTTTGTTAATAACCGTAGCGAGCTTAACCTAACTAAATTTTGCGTTGTATTTTGCTTTCAGATGTTAAGAGTTAATAAATACGGATTCGTCATTTTTGTTATAAAATGGAGCTGAAACATGAATTGGTTGACCATAATTTGCCTAATACAACGACGAGCAAATTACACCAACCACTGCGGAATCTCAATGAAAGTGAAGTAGTTGGAGACTTGCATATAAAGCAAGAGAATGTTGAAGGTGCTGTGGACGGCACGGTTTACCACGGATTGGCTATTAAACGGGAAGAAGTTGATATGAAAGATGAATTGTTTGTTTCTTGTGCAGCAAGTGAAAGCCTCTCAGACAAACCATTCGTTCCTAAAGCAGAAGGTAAAGGTGAGATGTTGGAAAATATGAATATTGATACGACTCAATTTCACTCATGTACAGTTTGCCAGTATAAGACAATAAGGAAGTATACTTTGGTTAAACATATGAGGATACATTCAGGAGAAAAACCATATTCATGTGATATTTGCCATTATAAAACAACCGAGAAGGGTAGCTTAGTTATACATATGAGGACACATACAGGTGAAAAACCTTATTCGTGTTCTATTTGTCAATATAAAGCAGTAGAGAAGAGTAGCTTAATTAAACATATGAGGACACATTCAGGGGAAAAACCTTACGCATGTTCTGTTTGTGATTATAAAGCAGCAGAAAAGAGTAACGTAGTTCAACATATGTGGATCCATTCAGGAGAAAAGCCTTATGCATGTTCTGTTTGTGACTATAGAACTGCACGTAGAGATCATTTAGTGAGTCATATCAAAATGCATGCAGGAGAAAAACCTTATTCATGTTCTATTTGCCAGTTTAAAGTAGCCAAGAAGAGTAACTTAGTTCAACATATGAGGATACATACAGCAGAAAAACCGTATTCCTGTTCTATTTGTGACTATAAAACGGCACATAGACATAATTTAATAAGTCATGTCAAAAAACATACGGGCGAAAAGCCATATTTATGTTCTATTTGTGAGTATAAAGCAACAGAGAAGCGTAGCTTACTTCAACATATCAAGAAACATACCGGTGAAAAACCTTATTCATGTTCCGTTTGCCAGTATAAAACGGCAGAGAATCGTAACTTAGTTCAACATATGAAGAAACATGCAGCAGAAAAACCTTATTCATGTTCTATTTGCCAGTATAAAGCAACAAAGAATGACGATTTAGTTAAACACATGAGGACACATACAGGTGAAAAACCTTATTCATGTTCTATTTGCCCGTATAAAGCAGCAGAAAAGTGTAACTTAGTTCAACACATGAGGGTACATTCAGGAGAAAAACCCTATTCATGTTCTATATGCCAGTATAAAGCAGCAGAGAAGCGTAACTTAGTTATTCATATGAGGACACATACAGGCGAAAAACCTTTTTCATGTACTATTTGCCAGTATAAAGCAGCACAAAAGCGTAGCTTATTGCATCATATGAAGAAACATGCAGCAGAAAAATCTAATTCATGTTCAATTTGCCAGTATAAAGCAACAAAGAAGGTTAACTTAGTTAAACATATGAGGATACATACAGGTGAAAAACCTTATTCATGTTCTATTTGCCAGTATAAAGCAGCGGAAAAGCGTAATTTAGTTCAACATATGAAGAGACATGCAGCAGACAAACCTTATTCATGTTCTGTTTGCCAGTATAAAGGAACAAAGAAGAATAACTTGGTCAAGCATATGAAGACACATACAGGTGAAAAACCTCATGCATGTTCTATTTGTCAGTATAAAGCAGCAGAAAAGTGTAACTTAGTTAAACATATGAAGACACATTTCGGAGAAAACCCTTATTGATTTTCTATTTGCGAGTATAAAGCAGCAGAGAGGAGTGACTTAATTGAACATATGAAGAAACATAACCAGAAGCTTATTCATGGTCTGCTTGCGAGTATAAAACAGCAGATGAGGGTGGCTTAGTTATACCTACATATATACAGTGCTTCTTTTATAAGGTGCCAAAAAAGTGTTTAGAAATAATCAAAGTGATTTCTAAATAGTATCATTGATGATGAAGGTACTATTTCATTAAAAATCCGTGAACTTGAAACAAAAAATTAGAATCTGTGTGGGTATGAAGTCAAGCTGGTGGAAAAATTAGATCAATTGAGATACCAATCTCGAAAAAACAATCTACTAATCTACAGACTAGACGAAGAAGGAAACATGAACTGGATGAAAATAGAAGAAACGGTAAAACGTTCATAGTGTCATTATGAAATTACGATTGGTGCAGTGGATATAGAACGCATGCTCAGATTGGGGTTTGCAAGCACCTGTAAACGACACAAATTTAACAATTTTAAAATAAATGCAAGCCATTTAAAGGGAACCAATATTTGAAGATTTTTCCCAAACAGTGACAGCTGAATAAAATAAGCTAAATCTCGTTTTTATCAGCTGCAAAAGGCAAGGGAGATTTTGCTTACGTCTTCTTTAATAAACTGATTATAGATGTAAGAAAAGTCACTTACGAAGATGTAGTAAAAATATAAAAATTACTGAAAGAACTCAGAAAAAGCTACAGAGCCAGGAGGCTGAGAACTAAAGCTAGGATAGTTAGGCAAAATAAAGTCTCGAAAAAGGCAGGCAAAAAGGCAAAATAAAAGATTTAAAAAAGCACTAAAAAGGCAAAAATATAGTAAAAAAGGCAAAAATAAAGTAAAAAAGGCAAAAATAAAAAAATGCAAAATTCAAAGAAGTTTAACTGAGAAATACAATCGATGCACTTCACAAATCACAATGTTAACACATTCAAAAATTGTGACAAACTGGCTGATTCAGTAGAAAACTTTCTCCTGACAATACTGGTACCCTCATTAAAATTAATCTCAAGAAAATAATCCTTCTGAGAAATTTTCAGCCCCTAACAATATAGGGTTAAACCCACTATACCTCTTACCTGTAAGTGCTTGGGAATAATACTTTTCACAATTTATTTCAGAAATTTAAAATGTGCACTTTCTTGGAAAATTGCTAGTACATTCTTTTTAAATTGAAAATGTAAGAACTAAAATTCTAATTTAATATATCATAAAAGGCACCAAAAGGCAAGAAAAATAGGAAATTCCTCAAAAAAGGCAGAATCCTTAAAAAGACGCAAAAAAGGCAAAATAAAATTTGCATTTTTGAATTTCACGCATTCTAAAACAGATTTAAAATTGGGTCTGCCTTTTATCCTTCCATTTACTAAAAAAGGCAATTTGCCTAACTATCCTAGCTCTACTGAGAACATTTGAATAAAACCCTGCCAGTCAGGATCTAGGAACTAAAAAACCCTAGGAACATGGAAGTAGGACAAAATTAAGATCTTGCAGTATAATAGCCAATCAATTCGGAACAAGGTAACATTATTAGAGGCAACTCTTCAGGACTAGAAAATAACTAGTATGCTAGCTTAAGTCAAGTGAGTCAACATTTTTAATAATTATTAATGGGTATTATATATGTGCATGTTACTCATATTCTTGCAGAAGAACTGTATTTTGAATATGTTGGAAATAAAAATATGTTAATTATTAATATTTACAGATCCCCAATTCTCAATCATATTTTTTTTCAAAAATTATTAGAGTTACTTCGTCGCTATCCAATTAACAAAGTTTCTAGAGACTTAAATATAAATATTGATATTGAATTACTATCAATTATGTCTGTATTTGGTCTTATGGTGATATTTACAAGTGCTACACGTATTGAAATAACCCTGCCCTTAATGATAATAAAATATAGGGGTTTTAAAATAAATACTGGCAAGGGCAAGTATCACTTTCTAATTATCCAGATTCAATTGAAATTCACCTGCAAACTCAGGGCAAATTAAAAGAGTGCTGAAAATTACTACAAATAAATGGTTTATTGCCCTTTTCTTATATTATCGATACGCAATAAATGTTTGACTAGCTCCAGCAGACATATACAATCTTGGTTCAGGGTCGTGGATTCATAACATTTAGGAAAAACTTGGTATGACAAATAACTTGTATGACATGTACTCGGAAATCTTTCGGGCAAATGCACAATTCCATCTGACATTTAGCTAACCTATAAATTTGACTCAATAACAAAATAATTGCGGTCACCGGAAACAGCGTAAACTGAATTTTAAAACCACCAAAATGGCAAAGACGTGTCAGGTAAGCATTAATTCTGTGACGTAGCAACTACTGAGTTAGTTTTGTTTCTATCTGTGAAGTAACAATGGACGCGCGACTGGCTTTTGTTTGATATCCGGCACAAAACTGCAAAATGCGGTGTCATTTCGCATTTTTACGGGACGCTAGTTGTTTTTCTGAAAACTGGACGACTCTGAATCACTGAGATATTGCTCTCCACCTTGTAGATGGTCTGAACTTGCGGCAGTCCAAAAATTATGGACCTGCGTCAACGCTTTCCCTGTGAAAATCTACCCCAATCGGAGACCTCTCGCACGCCGGACACACTTCCAAATGACGCCACGGGAATTCTGGACCTGGGAATTGCTTGCTGGTTGGGATTTCTTGAATGTCCTCCCTATTCGTAACACCCGCTATTCTCGCTGGGTCAAGCTGCTCACATAAGGAATTGGTCCCTAAAAAGTCACTCGCACTTGGACGATTCTTGTGCTATTTTATCTACGCCACCTGGACCTTTTAACAACTGGCAATTTGCATCCACAGATGCATAGGACACTTGTGAATAACTATACAGACAATTGAAGTAAGTAAGAACTTTTTATTTTATGATTTTACATGATTAATCAAGAGTGCAATCTGGCCCCAACACACAATTTTCAAGCTTGTTTAGTTATTATCAACAAATGACAGTCAGGTTCCCAGCAACCAGATATTCAAATGTTTATAAAATAAATTAAGATTGATAACATTTTAAACCTTATGGATTACAGTTTTGATGTCATGTCTTTGTCTAACCTCTAACGTCTTTCTTGAAATAATTGTTACAACACATGCTCTGCTTTTAAATCACTTTTGGTTATAATGCACTGATACACTATGAGTTCATTTAACGCCTCACTAATTGTGTTTCGATCGGTTGCTTTCCATTTTCATTGCTCTTTGCAATAATTATTTTTCCAGCACGGTTTCGTTTACCTTTCAGCTAATCTGCCTTTTGCTGGCTTATACCCTTTTACTACATAACACTCATATTCTTTCTGTATTTAACAAATCATTTTGTATTATTCTATTTACATTATGTCTAACATTTAATAAGCTCAATTCAGTCAGTTACAAATTAAATTGCATTAGCCCTTCCAAACATTTATCATTTCTGAAGCTATGAATGTAACCCTTCTATAACCTGCGCAGTTTCATTCTAACTTCCATCCCTCAAATGATTAGTTATTGCTGCTCACATCAAGTGCACTTATTAATGTAAAGTATTGATTATTTTGCAATAGATAAAATATTTAATTCTGTGCTCATGTTGACCTTGTTCATTTAGTTAATTAGGCAATCAGAATATCTATGGGCAGTGAACCATCACAGTATATAAAAAAAATTGAGGTACAATAATAGCTAATATATTTGGAAATATGCATGTAAATTCATATTTATTATTTTCAATGGACTTTGGACTACATACCTACATACGTACATAATCAAACCTCTTCGTACCACTGAATGTCGAGGTTTTGCACAGTTAACTGTTTTTAGTCAAAAATATACGCCATTCTTTTCTGTTTACCGCGATCTTTAAAACTTCCACAATTTTCCTTTTTCTATGAGTAACTTTTTTCGCTGTCGTTCCACGATGTCCTCGGTCTTTCTCTCCTACTTTTTACTTGCGATTTGGCTTGCCATATTTGCTTCACTTGCCTTGTGCCATCCATCCTTACTAAATTCCCAAACCATATAAGTTTATCTTGAGCATTGTACCACCAGACGCAAGCGTATAAAGCACGAGCGTCTACTCTACACCGCAAGGTAAAATGAGGTTGCAGACAATACATACAGGTATTCATAAAGACCAGCCTACTAAAAAAATAACAGAAATTTCTAAACACTTTCCAAAAGCTAATTAAGTACATAAAATTCAGAAACTTGCTAAAAGTAGAAATGGTAGTGCCAGAATTATCCAATCTGACTATGAAAGAGGCAAACTAAAACAAGTTTTTTATTTTTTAATATAATCCCATTTAACTTCAATGTACTTGTTACGTCTTTTGGTTAATAATCCTGCAGTTTACACTCAAAATGGGCATAAGCTGCTGCGTTTAGCTCAACATCATCACTAAAAAGTCATCCACTTACATCTTTTTATAAATATCCCAATAAATAATCGCTGGCGGCATCTCTGGATTATGTGGAGGATGATCGATCTATTGGAAGCCTTAGAAAGGCGGCTTGTGCAACACCAGCAGTACAAAGTGGGGTATTAGCATGCAGCAACTGCACGTCTGGTCAGCTTCCTCAGTCGTGTTGCCTGTATATAGTCTCGCATTTTACGAAGTAATGTGCCAATAACCTACTAACAAATGTACCTATAAAACTTATCTTGCCGGAAAATCTAGATCTGTGCCAGACCGGGTAATTCTGGCGTTACTCTGGAAATGCTGTGAATGAAAAAATGGACGGTTTTTACAATGACTTCAAAAAACCCTTCCATATTTCCATGAATTCACCTTAGGCAAATAAATAACAATTGTATAGCCAAAGGTGTACGAATATTTTGTAAGAGAACACGAGAATGCACTTAAACAATAAAATTTTGAAGTGAGCAACATCACAAAAGATTCGCCCCGCCAGATTATTCACCTAAAATAATTGAAAACTGAAGTATAAATACAAATAATAAGGAAATTACAGGTCCTATCAGCACCAAAACTTCAATATACACTTTGATTAAGCAGCACTCCGACTGACTAAATAAATTAAAATTAAATTTTAATACCTCATATTTGATTCAACCATGCATATAAGCCGTTCACGACCTTTTTGGGACAGAGTTGGCTATGCTTTTTTCTTTTCATGTTGGACTAACTGATTCGATGATGTAGCGGATGCAACTTTTTTTCTGTCAGTGTCTGTTCGACATTTTCTTGCTACCACATTGCCAGATTTATTATTTTAATATTCGCAAGAAAATATATGATTTATCAAATGAGTAAAAATAATTTTTATTTCCATCAAGGGAAAAGTCAAAATGCCCAAAATAATTTTGTTACAACAAAAAATTTCCATTAAACGATGCTACTTCCAATTTAAAAAAAAACACAGACCAAATTTAAAAGAACGCGAGTCGATGTGGTGACTAGAGAATATCCGGCAACAATGTACCTATTCAGAAAATATAACAAACTGAAAACAACCTAACCTAACACAAAAATTGTCAATTTTCATGAGGGAGTTTTGTTGCAACAGAGGTTCTGCGAACAAAATTACTAGATGGTCATAGCCTCACCTGACCCAAAAAAATCGTGAACGGCTTATATAATTAGAAATAAAAGAAACAAAATATTGATTAAAGCCACACTCGCTGATATATTCAATGATATCTAGAGAAATTAAAAATGGCATTTGTCATAACGATATTCAAAACGCACTTAAACTGTCACCAAACCTGATATTACACAACCATAAGTGTACTCTAATATGTAACAATATTTTATGAAAGTCTCGTAGTTCTAGAAGAATAGGTAGGTAATAGTTACTTTTTACTTTACATCTTACGGATACTACAAAATAGGTAATAAATGAAGTAATAATTACTTGCATTTTTATTGAAAATTACACGAAGATAATATGTTAAACTCAGCAGTCTCTACAAAACCATTTCCATGTAGGTCGTGTTAGAATAATTTCCCGACGCTAGTACTTTCCGTATTTTTAGTTCAAATTTAGCGTTTTCCCAATTTAATTAAGCTAAATCTTTGGTTTGGTAATGTTATCAAATTTTGATTCCTCACGAACCTTATCTCCGCCCAGCTCGTATCTTAACACCTTGCAGTTCTTGTATATTCATTGGAACCCAGGTTGATATGAATCAGGCAGATGCAATTAGCGCGATGGATAGCTAATTACGCAAAGACCAGCCCGCGCTAAAAGTTCGCATCTGGCCTGCAGCCTACTCGACCCTCGCGCTCAAGTTACCAGAAAACATCATAAACTTTATAGGATGGCCCCCGTAGGAATTGGGCAGAAAAGCACGTAGCAGCTACCACCCATAAATTAGGAAGCTCGTATACAAAGAAGCAACAGCGAACGCTCGAGTTCAATTACCCGCGGCAGCACAAATTTCTCCGGCCCTCGGCCAACTTTCGACGCGACCTCGACAGAGCGGCGCCTTCACCAAATTCGCTTTAAAATTAAATTTAATAAAGCAATTCGAATCGCTCACAATGAAATAAAAGAATAGATAGAAAAAAACCGCTGAT
Source organism: Agriotes lineatus (assembly GCA_940337035.1). NCBI lineage: Eukaryota > Metazoa > Arthropoda > Insecta > Coleoptera > Elateridae > Agriotes > Agriotes lineatus. The sequence continues at coordinate 75,492,871 of OW679203.1, forward strand.
TCTTCGAGGCGCGCCCGCCGTGCCGAAATCGCCGCTAACATTTTCGCGCCCGGCAGAAAGACAGGCGCGGCGCTCTCATATATGTGAAATAAAAACGGCCGCGAAAACGATAGCCGCGGAAGCAGACATCAAACATAGGCATGCCGCATATCAAAAGATGTCTAAATTAACAGCGAGCAAGATACAAACGCTTGTTCGAGCCACACACATAAGGCCTCCGAGCGCGGCCTAATTTATCCCGGGGCCGCCTTAGATATAACTGCATATAAGGGCACGCGCGGGCAAAGAAAAAACGCAACTAGGGCTTGTCGCATATCGGGAGATGCAGCTTTTCAAGAGGAAGCGATTGCACGCGTAATCAGACGATTAGTCACAAGCACCAAACCGCTAGGCCTAAAAATGAGAAAAAAGCCGAAAAGACCACCCTAAGCTCACCACCGCGGCGACCAATAGGAAAGCCGAATTGCTGCCACAAAGAACCGCTCCCAATATAAGCACGGGAGGGTTTCAGAGAGAAATCAATCAGTCTCCAGCATCGGTCTCCAACAGTGGTTCCTTTCATCGCTCTGACATGCACCATCTAGTGCGGACGAGAATGCCAACGCTGTTGGGACTTAGAAAAAATTTAATTCTCCGAACTTAGAAAAATCTGAGTGCGTTCTCCAGCTTGTTCGCCAACTGTCGTTTGCTAAGCCCAGCTGACACGCACCTCACCGTGCGGACGAGAGATTGGAATCAAGGATGCCGTAAGCAGTCCACACCAATCCGTCTTGGTTTTTGCCGACGCTACGTTAGTTGCCCCATCGCGGCAATTTATAAAGAGTTTGTTTTTCTCTTTATTTCCAGGTTACAGGTCTTGTTCGACCGCCTGTTTGGGCCTTCCCTACCAACTACCCCAGAACCGGCAAGTCCGCCCGGAGCTCACTAGGAACGCCTTTCCCGGACGCCCGACCTCGCCTTCGCACCGAGCGTTGCGGTGAACCCGACCGATGCTCCCACAGACGGTGCTCACCCGCGGACTCCCGCTCTCAGCGACCGAAGCCCCCGCCGCTCCCTACACCAGGAGTGGGAATTACAGCTCCACCCCGAGCCCCACGAGCGCAGCGAGCTCGACAAACTGTGGAACGCCGTCCTCCGGATTGCTGGGGCCCACATCCCTTGGCCACTCCAGGAGGTGGAGCTGCCACCATACCGCCCCCCAGGGATCGAACCTCGGTCCGCCCCCAGGGACCCCAGACTCAAACCCTATTGCGCCAACGCCCCCGAATGCCCCTAAGCGAGCAGCCCCGGTTCATTCCCTGCAGTCGCCGCAGCTAACGCTACCGCTCCGAACGACGCCATCGCTCCGAGAAGCGCTCCGGACCCTCCGAGCACCGCCAGCGCCCCGAGAAGCACTCCAGCCCAGGTCGGCACCGCCGCCCAGCGTCGCGCCGTCCAGCCCAGGGGGTATTCTCCCCTACACACGCAGCGCCGCCAGACCCCTACCAGGGTGGAGTGCCGTTGCCCATTCCTAAGAATTTGTACATATACCTTTAGCTATTAAGACTCCTTTCTCATGTATGATATCAAATTGGGAACTGTATTAAAATAATCTCCCAGGCATAAGTTGTGTGTGTTTCTTTTTCTTCATCCCAGCTGAACCGCCATTACCGACAGAGCTAGCAGGAAGGTGGCCCTAACCCGCCATTGTTTAACCTAAGACTCGCCTTTGCGCTATTACGCAGAGGACGAGGCGTGTTAAGGTTTAAAACTTCCCCTCGAGTTTCGTGCGAAGTGATTTCGTCATTCTAGAATTTTCCAAACGTTTTGCTTGAGCGAGACAAGGAACGAAGTTAAGCCGCGCTTGCGTGAACCCATTCCGTTGCCACAGCGTTGACCGAAGCTCAGATATTGTACTGGGGGTCGCTCGCTGGTTCCCGGCGAGGCGTACGCTTCGCCGTGTAAGTTTAATGTCGAAATTCCTGTAAGTTGTGAAACTACCTCGTCGCCGTCAACTCGGGCTCAGTGCACAGTGGTTAGAGGTGAACGTTTAGCAACTCCGTTAACACTTATAGTGGATTATATTTGGAAAACTTAGCCGTGTGCTAAACCTACCAGTAGAACGAAGTCCCAATACCGTACCGCCGCCTGATTGTTTGCCCGGGGTTCGTTCAAGTCTACCCTCATCTTGGAGATGTTATACCGCTCGCATTCGCTCGATTATGGCTCCTTTCATGTGGTTTCCAACAGTTTCCAGTCGTTTCTTTTATTTGTGGCACTGACCTGGAGGATGCGACCTTCGGGTGATGATGACCAAACAGTTACCCGTACATCTCATTTCCTATCAAGGTAAATTGTTCTCCCTTAAATTTAAAGTGATTTGTTGAAGTGAAGTTCCGTCAAGCTATGCTTTGTCGTTTAGAGTGCGAGGTGTCAAAAAGACACTACCGTTTTAAAGTAGATTATCGCCAAATTTTAATGCCTATAAGTCGCCTTGCCGCGTAAATTAAGTAAATATTTTTGATAAGTTGTTTTGCGTTGACAGTCAAGTAAACCTTGTTGTCATGTCACTACTTGAGTGACTATTTCTAATTTCGTTCATGTAAAGTAGTTTTTCTTGTAAAACTTAACGTTAATACTGTTTTAAATGTTACATGTCAATTTTTGTCGTTTTGTCACTTGCTTTTAGTTTAAATTTTGTGTCTTTAACCTAACTAACACCTTTTTGTGGATTATTTGTAACTGTAACTTGTAAACATGTTCATGTTCATTGCTATACATACTTTATTACTTCAATCAAGTCCTTTGTTAATTGTTTATCGTTTTTAATTGGTGTTTGCATGCTTTCTTTTTATGTTCTGTACAGGAAATCAGGTAAGTGTAAGTTGATGCCATCAAAGGTAGGTTCGAATCAGCTGTTGCAGTCGCTACCTCAAGTTGTGCCAAGACAGAAGCAGAAAGGTGGGCCTACTTACTTCCACGTTCAAAGTGGGCTTATCTATTGTTAATTTTACCCCGATTTAGTGTGAATGTGGTGACGTTTTCAATTATTAAACATCTTTTACCTCTCGATGCTGGAGTACAGCCCAACTCAAAAGTCGCAAAGAACCTGCCCCTCTCCACTGCAGTTTTAGCCGGAGCAAACCTTTTTGTTACCGCCATTGTAACAGAGTTGGGGCCATGTATTCTAGATATATTTCTCGATTATGTCGTAGTGTCGTGTTTGTGCGGTAGCAGTTACCTGGACAAACCTGCACAATGACTATGTCTCAGATTTGGGTAAGGCCTGACTGTAATCTATGAAGAGATTATGGATGTCAATGTTAAATTTATTACTTCTTTCAAATATTTGTCTCATCATGTGTATGTTGTCTATCGTGGACCGGTCCTTTCTAAATCCATTCTGCTGTTCTCCTAAAATGTTCTCTGCAAAATTCGGTAGCCTATTGTGGATTATACTGCTCATTATTTTGTAAATACTAGCTATTTATCCACATTAACGAAAGATATTAATTGACGAATCTCTATTTTATGGTAGAGCGAGGGTAGCAAGCGGTATCAATAAAGAAGACTAGTTAATATGATTGGTGGTAATTCTAAGAGACTTTAAAAAAAAATTCCCGCAGGAATTTGCTATCTAGCAATTAATTACGTCTCTAGGAGTAGTGTGACTATACTATATTACTACTTCTAGGTACAGTGGTAAATAATATGAGCAGACAGGAAAGGCAAAACGGTGGCACCAACATATTAGGCAAGAGCCTAGCATGAGACTCAAAATACACTATTTTGTCTCACTCTAATACGTTATATCGCTTGCTGTTCCACTCACAACGTTGAAAATTACAGAGCTTTTTTTACTTGTAAATTTTACCACAACGTTTTTTGTACAAAGACGCGAAGTTAGGTTAGCTGGAGTTGAAGATTTGTGTGTACTAGTACAAAAATTTCTGTGTAATGTAAAAAATGTCTATAGCCGTATAATAGTATTTAACATTACAAGCCAGGTAAAAGTTTTTACTGACGATAGGATTGGGATGACTGGCGAGCCGTTAGGCGAGCCTGCCATATCCTTGAGCCAGTAAAAATGGTTACCTGGCGTATATTGTTGACTATTCAATTCACCTGTCGTCTGTCAAAAAGTGACCAATGAAAATTCAGAATTCTGACGTTTCTTGACCAATCAAAAAAATATCAGTGGATATATCTTCCTAGAAGGTATTCAAGTGACTATTTTTAACAAATGCGATTTTTATTAGAAAAATTCAATATTAGTGTTCTGTTACTATAGAAATTGCGTAGTTTGTTGCTAGATTTACTGAAAAGTAATTTGAAAAAGTAGTTTGGTTCATTAAATAGTCCCTCGAATACCATTCACTACTCATGTCCATTGCGCTTGGGATTCGGACTCGTGCTAGCGCACTCGTCCTAATCGTACCAAAGCGCAATGGACATTCGTGACACCACCGCAAAAATAGCCGACATAACTTTGACTACTCATGGTATTATAAGTGAATATATTATTTGTTCCTCACTTGTAAATAACTAGAAATTTACCATTTAATTAAAATGTCAAACTGACAAGCAATTAAATTCATCAATATGACACATACTAAGGAAGACAACTCTGGCTTTGCAGGTTATCATTTATCTATGAGCACGCTTGTAAAACTGACAGTTAACTTGTAAAGATTTTACAAGTTAGTAACTTGTTAAAATAAACTTTCTTGATTAATACAGTGACTTGATAAATTGATGTTTACAAAAGAGGAACAAATAAAAAGATTAATTTGTTTATGTGGACGGCGGCACTGCAGTCACAGCTGTTCTTCTCTGACACAACAGAAAGTCACAAATTACCCCATACAACGCAAATTACGTCCATACCCACTGGGCTAAACGTTGTTGACGCGTGAGTATTTAGCGGTAACACGACGGTAACTATGGAAACGTAACTTCAGACGTAGCTAGCATTGGCGCCACCTTCACAGGCTTTCCTGTCTGCACCGTCTCGTGTTCAAATCGCTCTATTCTATTACTGCTCTACTATACTGCACGCGTGGAATGAATGTGCTTAATATCCATTCACAAAACTCGTGAACTGTCAAAACGCTGTCAAGCTGGTACCTTGTTTAGATTCTGTTTTGGAACTTCTGCTTACTGATTTTGGCAGCACTGAAATGTTTGAAATTTAAAAACTTGACTTATGTCACTTTCTTGTAAAAAAAAAATCACTTATAATGCCATGAATAGTCAAAGTTATGTGGACTACTTTTGTGATGGTGTCACGAATGTCCATTGGGCTTTGGTACGATTAGGACGAGTGCGCTGACACGAGTCCTAATCCCAAGCGCAATGGACATGAGTAGTGCTACCACCGCAAAAATAATCTACTTAACTTTGACTAAGAATGGTATTCGAGGGACTATTTAATGAACCAAACTACCTTTTCAAATTAGTTTTCGTAGTTAGTAACGAACACTAATATTGACTTTTTCTAATAAAAATCACATTTGTTTAAAATAGTCACTTGAATACCTTCTAGGAAGATATATCCACTGATATTTTTTTTATTGGTCAAGAAACGTCAGAATTCTGGATTTTCATTGGTCACTTTTTGACAGATGACAGGTGAATTGAATAGTCTCAAAAATTCTTTAATTTTTGTGCATACACTTCAATTGCAATGGAACAGAAACGAAAGAGGGTTTTATTACTGAAAAGGGTAAAAAAGGCTCTAGGTAATTATTACAAGGAAAAACTTTTGACACATGTAACATAACCTAACTTTAAATATTACTAGAAATCACTAGATCCGAAGTACATTCCCAAAAAAGCTGTAATTTCCAGGTACACTCAGCAAATATTTGAAAAAGTTGACATTGACAGTTCACGAGTTTTGTGAATGGATAATAAGTTGCTCTAGTTACCCCGAAGACGCAAGTTGCTGCACCCAAAAGACAATTCATGTTATTCCATGTAAGTAAAAAGGAGTTTTTTAAAATATTTTCTAAATAAACGTAACCTAAGTTTCGTGTTGTGTTCTGCTTTCAGATGTTGGTGTTAGTGAATACGAACTGCTTATTTTTGTAATAAAATGGAGGTGAAGCATGAATTGGTTGATCTTAATTCGCGTAATGCAATAACGAGCATGTTACACGAACCACTGTGGAATCTCGGTGAAAGTAAAGTAGTTGGAGATTTGCCTATAAATCAAGAGAATGCTGAAGGCGCTATGGATAACACGGTTTTCCATGAATCGGCTATTAAACAGGAAGAAGTTGACATGAAAGATGAATTGCTTGCTTCGTGTGCACCAAGTGGTAGTTTCTCAGAAGTAGCAATCGTTCCTAAAGTTTGTGAATATGGCGAAGAAGGTAAAGTTGAATTCCTGGAGAATATGAAGATTGACACAAATCAATTTCACTCATGTTCAATTTGCCAATATACAACAAAAAGGAAACATACTTTAGTTAAACATATGAGGATACATTCAGGAGAAAAACCGTATTCATGTACTATTTGTCAATATAAAGCAGCACAGAAGGGTAGCTTAGTTATACATATGAGGATACATTCAGGAGAAAAACCTTATACATGTTCTGTTTGCGAGTATAAAACAGGACGTAGAGATCATTTAGTAAGCCATCTCAAAATGCATGCAGGAGAAAAATCTCATTCATGTTCCATTTGCCAGTATAAAGCAGTAACGAAGGGTAACTTAGTTAAACATATGAAGATTCATTCGGGAGATAAACCTTATACATGTTCTATTTGTGACTATAAAACAGCACGTAGACTGTGTTTAGTGAATCATGTCAAAGTGCATACAGGAGAAAAACCTTATTCATGTACTATTTGTGAGTATAAAGCAACAGAAAAGAGTAACTTAGTTCAACATATGAAGAAACATACAGCAGAAAAGCCTTATTCGTGTTCTATTTGCGACTATAAAACAGCAAGTAGATCTTGTTTAACGAGTCATGTCAGAGTGCATAACGAGGAAAAACCTTATTCATGTTCTATTTGCGAGTATAAAGCAAAACACAAGGGTAACTTCTTTAAACATATGAAGACACATACAGCAGAAAAACCTTATTCATGTTCCATTTGTGACTATAAAACTGCTTGTAGAGATTATTTAGCAAGTCATGTCAAAATGCATACAGTAGAAAAACCTTATTCATGTTCTATTTGCGAGTATAAAGCAAGTCACAAGGGTAACTTTGTTACACATATGAGGACACATACAGCAGAAAAGCCTTATTCTTGTTCTATTTGTGCCTATAAAACGGCACGTAGAGATTATTTAGCATGTCATGTCAGAATGCATACAGGAGAAAAACCTTATTCATGCTCTGCTTGTGAGTATAGAGCAAGACACAAGGGTAACTTAATTAAACATATGAGGACACATTTAGGAGAAAATCCTTGTTGATCTTCTATTTGTCGGTATATAGCGGCAGATATATACAGGCACAGAGAAACCTAGATGCGATCAGACAGTTTATCTGTTTCACTTATCAAGTATCAAAAAATTTCTAAATATCATATTCAAAACATTTTTTAATAAAGACAAATTTTGTTCGATTGCAAGCGCCGTGTGTGTTGAATGCAAAATAAGAAAAATGCAACAAAAATTAGAAAGTGTGATATCAGTCGTTGAAAGGCTTGAAAATAAACTTAATAACTCCATGTAAATGTTAACAAAACTAAATCTAAAAGTGGGTGAACTTAAAAAAAAACGTAAAAATCTGTATGAGTAATTGATTATGTGGTAATGATCGCCCTCAAGTTATGTAAAAATAATAAGATAAATAAATAGCGACGTATCACACAGATTACAATAAAATGGTTATAATAATAGAATCTAATAATATTGTGTCAATTTCAGGGCTGATTAAAATGATGTACTCAATATTTGCAAAATAAATGGTTTATGGCACTTTGTATTTTATTTATTTCCAATTAATTCAAGTAAAGCTCGGGTCTAGCATGAGATAAACTCTTTTTCAAAGGGGTAGGTTAAACA
>OW679203.1:75500981-75703533 GCA_940337035.1 Agriotes lineatus
TCTCTTTATTGGTGACTTTCATTTATTTTGCATTGCCAAATAATAAAGGGCTTTAAAAGTAAGGTTCTAAAAGGCTTTCCAATTTGTTATTCCAGGTGCAATTTGAAAGTATTTTGCAGGCTTTGATTGTTAATTGAGTTCCTTTGAGCTTTTGCTTTCGTCGTCGACATATATTCTGTTTGAGATTCAGGAATAATTTGAACTTTGCGTTTAAATTAAATCCTGTCTATTTGTGTATTGCGGTTTAATGCGATGGAAATTATATTAAATTTACATATTCCGCTGTACACTTTGCATTGTTTTAATTCGGTTTCAGCAATTTTATCGCCGAACGAGCTGCTATGAATTTAAATTTTAATAGTCAGGAAACTCACAAATAAACAGACAAAACGTAAACTTTCACATTCTTTGTTTGGCGAACTTTAATTGCATTTTCGTGTTCTTCGCTTGGAGAAATGATGCTTACAAAGCCTAAACATTATTTGAAATTTCTCCTCAAAATCGAATCTTTGGAATGCCATAAAACTGGAATAACTGCAGGAACTTCATGAATATTTAAAGCGCTGCATGAAAAATTCCCTGGTAATTAGTTATCATGCAGTTCTAACTAAAATGTAAGTTATGCGATTAGTAATTTCCGGGAGCTTCAGAACTTTTCTCAAATTATCGTCGTCGACGAGCGCCAAAGGGGTTCATTAGTCTTCCCAGATTATATCCTCAAACGATTCGAACGTATCGCTAAGGCTAATCCTTTTAATTTATTTACTTGACGAATTACCTTTTAATTGTCACACTGATACCGTGTAAGTTGGCATCGCTGCAATTTGCATTCCACGAGAGAACGTCAAGCTCAGGCGTGACATTCCTAGTGACAAATCACGCAAGCCAACCTCGTGCATTGTTCGGCTCACATACATGTAACGGGTACAGATTAGCTGAATTTTAATGCCTGGCACTCGTACGTGCGTGAAGCACGTAATTAATTTTATCTAGCCCTATAAATGCTTATTCGAGTTAAATTTTTAACCTGCCAGCTCTAGCAGCTTAATTGCGACTTCAACCTCTCGGGATGTGACGAAATCCTATGCGTGAATTTCTCGCCGATTTGTCTTCCCTTTCATAAAATTATTTCGGTCGTTATAAATAGAGCAGATTTATTAGAGCGTTTCGGAATCAGGTGGCTTTGCGGTCGCTTACCCTCTGTAGCATATTAAATACGGAGCTTACCTACCTTATTAGGCATTTTAAACTTGCTTAATTAGCTTTTCGTGTAATTAACGTTAAGCACTACATCACAGTCTCGGTACGGCAGTAAAGTGAATACAGCCAGACGCAAATAGTGTTCAGCATTGTCAGATTGGGGTAGAGGGATGATTTTAATAATTCACAGCTATTTAACAAAGCTTTGCAGAAAGCTAAAGACAGAATGCCGGCATTGGCACACATTATGCATTTAATATTGCATCCGTGTTTTCCCAACCTTGTTATTACACACCGCCCTTAAATAAACAAAAGCCAATCGCTTTTTCGATAAAACAGAACAAAGTTCAAGAAGGTTTTGTTTCTTTCGCTTTTTTCTTATATTTACTTTCCAGTTTCTTCAGACATTATCTACGGTTGCTAGTTCTTCTAATATCATTCAATCATACAGTGCGTAAATTAAGTATGGAAACGGTGGTATTATTTGAATAGGGCCATAGATAGAACTCTGAAATTTGGTATAGAAGTAAAACATACGGTTTTCTACTAATATTCGTGGTTGCAATTTTTGTATCGATCGTTACGACTGCAGCACGGTCAACTTGATTATTTTTTAAATTGAAATGGGGGTCGCAAGTACCATTATTAGAAAGCTGTTTTGTATAGAATCCAACGATGTAGCACTTGATATGGCAAATCAAAAGTTGTAGATAAAAATTTATTAGATAACTGAAATCGATAGTAAGCGCTGAAAACAAAACAATGCCACTGTTGTTTAACAAATATTGAACGTCAAAAATTATAAGTGTTGTTTGAATTTGCGTAGTTAGTGAGAAAGTACCATGGAAAATCTTACAGAAAAGGATAGAATAGAGATTCTCATGATGATAGGGTATGGTGATAAAAGACGTACGGCTATCGCCTTAAAAATCTGGTACACCAAATTTTTCCCTTTGTGCAATCACTAGTCCCTCTTTATAAACTGTCGGCCCAAATAACAATGTCCACAATTTTTAAATTCAAGTCACTAGATTTTTAAGCCGATAGCCGTACCTAGTTATTCGGAAGTATGTAAATTCTTATACAATGGTTAAATAGGTATTCTTCATAAATGTACTGTTTAAAGTTGAAAACAAAACAAAGCATTCACCGCCAACTAAATTTTTAGCATATCCAGCAAGCCGTTGAAAGTAATATTCTCAAAGTTTAATTTGGTATAGTGAAGGTTGTTAAGGACTTTATAAACTTTTGCCGCCTCTCTTGCATTCTGAATCAATACTGTGCGCAGTAGAAGGTCGAGCGGGCTTTGCCTCGCCGTTCACCGCACTTACGTTCCATCTGTCAACGTGGCAGCATGCGAACCGGTCCGCACTCCGAAAGCTAATTCTTGTAAATGTTCAAATTTTCAATGTGTTGTTTATTGCTAATAAAGTAACATATTTCCGGCTTTTCAACGTGTGTATAATTCAGTGAAACCTACAATTCATACAGTCCACAAATTCCAAGGCGAGCTGGCAATCAGGAATTTTCCAAATAACGGAAAACTGAGAAGGCTCCACAACATTGGTCCTATAGCCCAGACATATTAGGGTTTGACCTTGAAAAAAATAATGTAAATCTGAAAATTGGTAGAAATATTCTATTTAGTGTACTGAACAACATACCAAAAGTCCTAAGCGGTCCTATGTCGGCTTCATGATGAAAAAAGGCATAGGCGGGTATTTCGGGTTTATACAGGATATTATTATACATATCGTGTTTTTCCATCAATATATAACTTAATAGGTATATATATCTCATTATTCATGTATTTTATATCATACATGTATACAATAATAATAATAACTAGCAACCAGTGAGACAAATGTCTCATTTAATAAAACAAAAAAGACCGTTTTTCAAATAGAACGCGTTTTCGAGAAATCACGTGATTTCTCGAAAACCGGAATTGTCACGTGATTGAAATTCGGTTTCTGACCTGACATGACCATTCCAAACAAATAACTTTCATAACTTTTTTCTCTATCTCTTACGGTTTGGCTGCTGAAGCAGCGTCCCGGACGGACCAGCGTCCCGGACGGAATCACGTGATTTCTCGAAAACCGGAAGTGTAACGTGACTGAAATTTGGTTCCTGACCTGACATGACCATTCCAAACATATAACTTTCATAACTTTTTTTTCTATCTCTTACGGTTTGGCTGCTGAAACAGCGTCCCGGACACACAAAACAGCGTCCCCCAGACAAGCCTATTATATATATGGAGCTTTGTTCCACCAGAAGCTTATTTAGTGTTTGGAAAAAGGTCAAAAAAGGTAAAAGCAAAATTTAAAAAAATGTTACATACAATATATTTTTATTTTAGAATAAAACTCGAAAACTTAGTGTCGACAAAATGAGTAGAACCGGAACCTAGAACAAATTAAATCTTGTTTTCCTTTCTTTCGTTTTAAGTATAATATGGTTGCTTACTTATATTTCGTCTTGATCATCGTCGACTTCAACTTCATTTACTGGAGTATCGTAACTGCAGCTTCGACCCCTGCAATTTATGCACATTATTGAGCAAGCAAGGCCTGCAGTTCTACAGGAACACCGAGCGCCGCATTCAGATTTACACCCACAGGATACCATCTGCAACAGTTCATTTTTTTCTTGATAGCTTCATGTCGGAGAACTGCAACCGAGGACTGCCTTCATCGCATGGTTGCCTAACTCCATTGCATTATGACAATTAATAGTTTGACCTCCAACAAACCCAGATGATAAAGACAGTAAGGAACTACATTCCTGCCTAGGAGAGCGGGTCGACAGCCAATTTATAAAAAGGTTCAAATATTTTGCATCCACTGATCTTCTTGAATCTCTAAGTTCAACGTGTTGTTTTGTTGAAGTTCTAGTAATACCAGTCAGTTCAACGGAACTACAAATTTTAAGACATCCACGAAAAGAGAGCACGAAATATGCTAGCTGACTATCAGATATACCACGGCCATGAGTGAGACCTCCCTGAACTTTTCAAAGGCGCATCAAAGACTGTTCGATCGCCATATCTGTTGAAAGTTTAGGGGCAGACAATGACACATCTGAATCATAAAGCTGATTTTGTTTATAATCTTTTAAATAAATATTTGCCTACCACCCCATACTTTCCTTCACTAAGTAGTTTATTACAGTAAAAACAAACGTTTTCCATTATTATCACCAATTTATATCAATAACATCACAAAAAACCACGCGCGTATAAGTTACACAGTAATGCAAGTGCAGTCTGCTGTAGACACGCACTGATTTATAGTTTAGCCACGTTGTTACGCCCTTCGATCATTCTGCGGTAAGCAGAATTTGTCAAAGAACATAATATATTTCAATTAAAAAAATATGAACTCAGTTGGTAATTACCATTACATCCATATAGGTCAATGGCAAATTATATGCGTTATTATTAAGGAAAAAACTTTTTTTAATTTTCTTTTGTCAAAAATTACATGAAGCCGGCATATTTCGCTTTAGGACTTTTGGTATGTTGTTCAGCACACCAATATAAAATTTTCCTACCGATTTTTAGATTAACATTATTTATTTCTAGGTTTTGGTAAAATTTAATCTAATATGTCTGGGCTACTACAGAGCCAGGATTAAACCACATTAGGTCATTGCGAGTCCAATCAACAGCGACAGCATTCGACAACATTGGTCATTGGCAAGTACAAGCAGTTTCAATCGTGTTAAATTCATTCCTAGCGAGAGGAAGGAAGACAGCATACGGTGCTATCAACGTAAGAGCGAGATAGCCAAACGCCGAGTTTGGCGCCAAGTTCGTGCACGTGTCCATTGCAGCTGCAGACGAGACGGTAGTACGAACCACAGCAACGAGGAAAACCGGCAAGGCGGCACATACACCAATATCAATGTAAGCCTAATTTCCTATTTTTGTGATTTCCTATGCATGAATATTTGGTTTTCTATCATCTGTGTTATACATGTGCATAATTTCAGCTGCGTATTATTGCGTAAACAAATGGTTTATGAGTCATATAAACATTTTAATTGCGTGAAATGCCAAGCTATTACGTTTGTTAGCGATATCCCCTGCATGTTTCATACTGCAGTCGAAGCAGTCACAGGTGAATCATCTCGCGTTGTACCAGGGTCGTTTTCTGCGTCGTTAGCGACAAGCTTCTCGCGTTGTTATCAAGCGCTGTCTGCGTTGTAAACACAATTCCGTACCAGAGGCGTGCGAAAGGTTTTATCATTAAAGAATATTTCAGATTCTGCAAGTAGTAAAGCTACCACGCGTAGCATCTTGCCTGAAATATTACAGATAGTTGACCCGTTGGGTCCGTGTACCAGAAGCGTACAAAATTCACGCCAGTGGCGTACGAACAGTTTTCATCCTTAAGTTGTTTTAATTTCAACAATTATGGATCCGCTTGTAAGAGTACGTGGCTCTATCAAAAGCAAGCTTACGCGCTTCGCAAGTCACGTGCAATCTTTGCAAACAATTCATGATGAAGATCAATTCTTATCTAGTACTCAAATTATTGAATTGCAAAAAAGATTGGATGCTATAGCCACCGTGTTATCAGAATATTATGAGGTTCATGAACAAATTTTAGACACCAGTAAGGATACAGAATCTGAAATGCAGCAACAAGTCGAATTTGAAAACTCTTATTTTCGTGCAATCTCACAAGCTGAATATTTGATTAATGAATACAACAAGCAATCTAATGTTGCACCAGATCGTTCTGGATCTCCTAACGGTAGCGTAAGATCAACGCATTCAAATTGCAGTTCACATTGCAATAATCGAGCTGTACGCCTTCCTGCCATTTCGATTCCCAAATATTCAGGGAACGTGTCAGCATGGCTGGAATTTCGTGAGATTTTTATTAGTTTAATTCATGAGAATCAAGCGTTAACTAATATTCAAAAGCTGCATTACTTAAAGGCTAGTTTACAGGGTGATGCAAGCCAAATTATAAAAAGTTTAGAGTTTACTGCGGGTAATTATACTCTAGCTTGGGAGGCATTGTGTAATCGATACAATGATCCAAAAATTCTGGTTCATAACCACCTCAAGGCTATTTTCGAGCTTGAATCTTGCAGTAAGGAATCTGCAACTAAATTACGTACGATTGGCGATATGTTATTCAAACATTTTTTTTTTTTTTTTATTAAGAAATTTTGTTTGTGCCTTAACTACTAGGTCTTATGGCACTACATTTTACAGTGGATGTTAAATGTAATTAAAAACTTGTATTTCTTTAAGGTAACTTATTAAGTCTAGTGTCTTAAGTAATGCTTCTTGAAGTGATGTTCCAATAGCGTATTTGGACCGGGCTGCTGCAAATTTAGGGCACTCACACAGTATATGTTTCACTGTAATGCTCACTTCACATGTATCACAGGTGGGTTGAGTGGTTCGTTGAAGCAGGTAATCGTGTGTGATTTTTGTATGGCCGATTTTGAGGCGATTTATCACGGTCTCTTCTTTTCTGTTGAGATTCGTATTTTCTACCCATTTGAGGGGGAGTGGTAGTTTGAAGTATGCCTTTGTTTCTGCTATGTCTGTCCATTCTTTATGCCACTCAGTGATTATTCGTTGTTTGGCGTGGGTTTTTAGGTCTACTTTTGTGGCAAGTTCTGAACTGTGGGTGTCCATTTGGGTGGCTTCTTTTGCATATTTGTCTGCTGTTTCGTTTCCATATATATCCATGTGTGATGGGATCCATAGATATTGTACGTGTTTGTTCTCTGATTCTATGCTGTGTGTTATGTTCTGGATTTCTTTAATGTACTCGTTTGGTGAATACATATTTTGTAAGCTTTGAAGGGCGCTAAGAGAATCTGTAATGATGGTGAACTTATTCGCCTTACAGCTTAGGATGTGTACCAGGGCTTCTTTTATTGCGTACAATTCTGCACTGTAGATGGTTGCCATATCGTGTATTCTGAATTTCTTATTCACTTGGTCGCATAAGAATGCACATCCGACGGAGTTGTTAAGTTTTGAGCCATCGGTAAATATTTCTTTGGTTTTAGTGCGCGAGAGTATTTCAAGGAAATGGGTTTTGAATATCCTGGAACAGGTAGTAGTTTTGCAGAATCTTGTCAGTTCGAAGTTTATTTTTGGAGGATTGATGGTCCAGGGAGGAGGACGTTTAGGTACTGGGGTAATTGATAGCTTTATCTGGTATTCAAGGAGCAGCTGACGGGCTCGAATGTTAAAGGGAGGTGATATTCTTTGGGATCGGGAGTAAAGATTTTGTAATTGGGGTTGAATTATGGAGTTATGCTGAGGGTGGTTTGAGTTGCCGGCGATTTGAATGGTGTATGCTATTAATTGTGTTGAAAGTCTATGCTTTAGGGGAAGTTGTCCAGTTAATGCATAAAGGTATGCAGTTGGGCTTGTTCGATGTGCACCTGTAGCAAGTCGAAGGCCGTGGTGGTATATGGCATATAGTGATGCTATCAGTTTTTTGTTGCTGGATCCATAAATACACAAACAGTATTCGATTTTGGATCTAATGAGTGCGTTGACTATCGTCAATATTGTCTGTGTATTTGTTCCCCAGTCTTGATGAGATATGCATTTTATAACATTGAGTGATGTTCTGCAATTGTCTATCGTTTTCTTGATGTGTGGTAGCCAAGTCATTCTTCTATCCAGTATAATACCTAGGTATTTAATTTTTGTTTCATATTTAAGAGCTACATTATGGAGTTTTAGAGTGGGCGTGTCAGGTTTATGTTTTCTTGTAAAGTTGATACATTTTGTTTTTTCTGTTGAAAAACGAAGACCATTTTCTTTGCTCCATTGTTGAAGTTTTTTCAAAGCTGTTTGTAAGAGTTGTGTTGTGACGTTGATATTATTATGAGAAACAAAGATTACGAGGTCGTCAGCAAATAGCGATGCTTGAATGCCTTTAGGTAATGTATTTAAGACGTCGTTTATTGCGATGAGGAAGAGAGTTGGACTGATTACTGAGCCTTGTGGTATTCCATTTTCTTGCATTTGTTCTTTTGATAAGGTGTTGTTTACACGGACCCTGAATATTCTATTTTTAAGAAAATTTTGTATGAATTTAAGTAATCGTCCCCTAAATCCCCATTTGATTAAATTTAAGATTATTTTGTGTTTCCATGTAGTATCATAAGCTTTCTTGAGATCGAAAAAGATAGCTATTAGTTGTTCCTTTTTTAGGAAAGTATTTTTGGCTTCTGTTTCGAGTAGACTTATGCAGTCTATTGTAGAATGATTGTTTCTAAATCCGTGTTGGTGTGGATTGATTAGGTTGTATTCATCTAGGTATGTATTTAATCTGTTATTAATTATCCGTTCGAGTATTTTGCATAGGACTGATGTTAGAGAGATAGGACGATAGCTGTCTGCATCATCTTTCGGTTTCGGAGGTTTTAATATAGGAATAATGATAGATTTTCTCCATAGCCCTGGGAATGCATTCTCTGTCCATATGTAGTTAAATAGGTTCAACAGTTCTTCTTTTAGTTGGTCTGTGGAGTTGTTTATCATTGAGCAGTGGATGTTGTCAATTCCTGGGCTTGACTCTCTTGTTTGTGTTAGTGCATATTCGAGTTCCTGTTTGGTGAGAATTTTGTTGTAAGGTTCATCTATAGTATCTGGGATGGTGATTTCTGTTTTTTCTGTTTCCTCTTTTAGGATTTGAAAATCTGGATCATAGTTCTCGGAACTTGAATTTTTCTTGTATTGAGTTGCTAATATATTAGCGATATCTTCGGGTGAGGTGAAGGTTCCGTTGGCAGTTTTCATTCCAGTTATATTAAACGATGATGTCGAGCCGTTCATTTTCTTAACTTTTGACCACATTTCTTTTGTACTCATGTTTGAGCTTATGGTTTTGACATAAGTTATCCATGATTCTTTTTTATTGTTTTTGAGTGTTCTTCTTGCAATAGCTCTCGCTTTTTTATAGAGAATAAGGTTTTCTGTCGTTCTATGCCGTTTGTATTTTTTGAGAGCTTTGTTTTTTTCCCGTACCGCTAGTTTGCATTGTTCGTTCCACCAAGGGACACTGTATTTTTGGCTGCGAGGGTTTGAGATTGGGATGGATTTTATGGCAGCTTGGATGATTATGGTGTTGAGTTCATGTACATTGGTATCAATGTCTTTGGTAGGAGAAAATACATATGGGTTTTTAGTTAATTCCCCTCTAAAAACATCCCATTTAGCGTTAGCGGTTTTCCATCTCTGTATTGATCTTTGTTCCTCCGAAGGTGTCTGTTGGATGGTTATGGACACTGGAAAGTGGTCACTATCATAATTATCCGTAATTACCGTCCACGCTAATTTAGGACTTTGTTTGGGATCGCTAAAGGATAGATCGATAGCTGAAAAGTTATTTGTTTTAGAGTCGAGGTGGGTCATTGTTCCTGTATTAAGTATGGAGATGTTTTGTTGGTCTAGGGCTTTTTCTATTATTTTCCCCTTGTTGTTAACTTTAGTGCATCCCCACATTGTGCTATGAGCATTAAAGTCTCCGACTATTAGGAATGGCGGTTGAAGTTGTTTTAGAAGATCTTCTATCTCGATTAGGGTGAGCTGATAATTTGGGGGAATGTATACGTTACATATTGTGAGTTTGTATGGTGAGTGTATTTTTATTGCAACTGCTTCCAGATCGGTATTTAAGTTTATTGTTTCTGTGTATATGTTTCCTTTGACAAAAGTGCTAACACCTCCGCTAGCATGATCTCTTGGCCGATTTTTGTTGAAAGATATATATCCGTTTAGATAAGGTTTATGGTCAATTTTCAGATGGGTTTCTTGTAAGCATAGTACTTGGGGTTGATGGTGCATTAGTAATGTTTGTATACTTTCTAGATGGGAGTAAAACCCATTGCAGTTAAAGTGAATAATGTTGTGCGTATTGAGTGTTGTAGGCAAAAGATTAATATTCGGGTAGCTCATCGAGTAGGTTGTCGTATTAATAGAAGTCTTCATTGTCCGTGTCGGGATTCTCTATTAACATTTGTTGTTGCATTTTCTTTATCAGTCTAGTGAATCTGGACTTTATGCCTCGTGCTCCTAGACTGGGGTATAGATCTTTTATCATATTTATTAGGTTAGCAGTATTTTTAGTGTATCTTTTTGATATTGATAAGGGGTCAGGGGAGCCAAGGGTGTTTTCTATGAAGTCTTTAAAGTTGGCATAATTTAAAGGGTAATGATTTGGTGATTCATCCAGCAGTTTTTGAATGGGGGCTAGGTGTTCTTCTAGGGTCACACTTTCTCCATCTGATTCTTTGTCTGAGCCTTTTTTGATTCGTTTGTTTTTTTCGGATTGTTTTGTTTTGTGTAGTGTGTCCTTAGGTGTTCCAGTTTGGGTACAGGTTGATGGTGTTTGAATAAGTAGAGGTGGTATGTTGGGTGTATTCTCTTTCGTGGTTGTTTGTTGAATGTCGGGAGAATCATTTGATGACGTAATTGTAGTTTGCGATAAGGTACGTTTGTTTTGAGTTATAGGGAGTATAGTGATATTTGGTAAAGGAGTTTGGTTAGGACATTTTTCTGCTATGTGTCCCGGTTGGCGACAAACGAAACATGTTGTGGTTGTGGATAGGAATATTCTGTAATCTGTACCCTCGAATGTAATGATTAGAGATTCGGGAATTGACGTTTCGATAAGTGGTTCGATATAAATTTGTCGTCTAAAGCTTAATATGTGGCTGTACTCTTTTTCTTCAAGTCCCGCTTTTAGGAAGGATACTGTTGATAATGTTTTTATTCCTATATTCTGTAAGGCGATTTTTATATGTTCGTGTGGTATGGACGGGCATACATTGGATATAACTACTCTTTGAGCTGGTGATATTAATGGTCGTAGGGTGGTTTGGAATCCTTCAATCGTGATCATTTTATGTTTACTAGTGATTTCATCGGCTAGTACTTTGCTTCTTAAGTAGATACATATTCTATTGTTTGACATTTTGGAGGCGAAGATTATGTTGATGGGACCAACAATGTTGCCAATCGTTTTTATGTATTCCTTCAGGTTTATACCTTCTATTCCATTAATAATGATTGCTTGTTCTTTTTTCGGAAAGTTTATATCTTGTTCGCTTGTTACATTAGCGTAGGTTTTTGTCGTGAGGTTATCTGTGTTGGGTTGTGCAGTCTGTGGTGAATTGATTGGTGTGCTGTTTGTGTTATTCATTGCGTATTGGTTTGTAAACCCCTGTAGTCAGGGGTTTAGCTACTATGATTTGATGAAAGATTTGTTACCTGATTTTATTTAGATTCCCTTTGTTTATTTACACTTTATATTAAATTTCCGCCTGGCCGCGGTCACACGATTAAGATAAATAGCACTGGCGCGTTTGATATCGACCTCGCGCTGTTGCGGTCAGCCGGAGAGGTATTGGGTGATTCATTGCAAATCGCTCAGAAAAGATTCTTATCATTAGAGAAGCGGTTACAAGCGAACCCTGACTTGTCCAATCGCTATTCGAGTTTCATGAATGAATATTCTGAATTAGGTCATATGTCCGTTTCAAACCCTAATTCAAACGAGATATCCTATTATCTACCCCACCACGGAGTCTTAAAAGAGGAAAGCCTGACAACTAAACTCCGAGTTGTATTCAATGGTTCTCAAGCAACCACTTCAGGGCAATCTCTGAACAGTATTCAGATGGTTGGCCCAACCGTGCAACAAGACTTATTTTCCATTCTTGTTCGCTTTCGCAAGCATTTATTCGCTATATCAGCTGATATCGAGAAGATGTATCGCCAGGTTCTGGTGAATCCTAACCATAGGCCCCTTCAGAGAATCTTGTGGCGACCCTCCTCAGCTGAGCCTCTTCGGTCGTACGACCTGAATACGGTTACGTATGGCACCGCTTCAGCATCTTTTCTTGCTATTCGATGCTTAACCCAATTGGGCATCGAATATGAGGCTTCAAATCCCGAAGTCTCTCGAATCATAAAGGAGGACTTCTACGTCGACGACCTTCTGACAGGTGCCGACACTCCTGAGAAAGCGCGTACTCTCTGCTCAAACTTGGATCAGATTCTTGAGTCAGGCTGCTTCAAACTTAGAAAGTGGATTTCTAACTCTCCAGAAGTTCTCGATGGAATACCAGATTCCGATTTGCATCCGGGTGTTCTTGATTTCAGTGCACATGAGCACACAAACACCCTTGGTTTGATTTGGTCCTTTAAAAGCGATCATCTGATGTTCAATATTTCAAATTCTACAAGTAGTAAGGCTACGAAGAGTAGCATCTTGTCTGAAATATCGCAGATATTCGACCCGTTGGGTCTTCTAAGTCCATGCACCATGGGTGCCAAGGTTCTTTTGCAACAGCTTTGGATGGAAAAGCTGGATTGGGATGAACCCGTTCCTAAAGCCATACAAGAAAAATGGTTAACCTATCGCAGTGAGCTTCTCATGCTCAATGACTTAGCCATTCCTCGTCACGTCCTCTGTCGGAGCGTGGTCGAGATAGAGCTCCATGGTTTCTGCGACGCCTCTAACAATAGTTACGGTGCGTCGATATACCTACGTTCCAAGAATCAGGAAGGGGAAGTACAGGTTCACCTTCTCTGTTCCAAGGCCAAGGTAGCCCCTTTAAAGCCCTTGACAATCCCGAAGCTCGAGCTCTGCGGAGCTGTTCTTCTAAGCAAACTTTCCGTGCAAGTCATAAAGGCACTTGATTTGCCCATATCTAGAATCGGTCTGTGGACAGATTCCACAATAGTGCTAGGATGGTTGAAAACCAGTCCAAATCTTCTTAAGACCTTTGTGTGCAACAGAGTTGCTGATGTTCAGCAACTCACCTCTGATGCCACTTGGCGGCATGTTCCCACAACGTCTAATCCTGCTGATCTTCTCACTAGGAGAATCACCCCTTTAGGTTTGAAAGAATTGAGCCTTTGGTGGCATGGTCCCACCTGGCTAAGCGAAGGTGAGGCCTCTTGGCCTACTTCCAAACATGTTCGTGCTGAGCTTCCAGAATTCAAAAAAGAAGTTCAGAGTCTTCCTGTAACCTCTGTTGAACCATTTCCGTTCAATCAGTATTCAAGCTTTGCTCGCTTACAACGAGTTATAGCTTATTGCTTTCGTTTTCATAACAATGCGCGAGCCCCTAAGGCGGATCGTCTTTCTGGTCCCCTCTCTACAGATGAACTGCAAGCATCTATTGTAAGGCTTGCCAGGTTCTCCCAACGCGAGTCATTTCCTGACGAACTTAAACTGTTGTCACAGAGCAAGCCTGTGAAACAATCTTCTGCTTTGATATCCCTGAATCCCTTTCTGGATTCCGAGGGACTGCTAAGAGTTGGTGGTAGGCTCCACAACTCTCAATTACCCTTTGACAAGAAGTTTCCTCTAGTGATTTCTGGCAAACATCCATTCGCCAAACTCCTAGTATCGCATGAGCATCTTCGGCTTCTCCATGCCGGACCTCAAATGCTGTTAGCTAATCTCAGAGACCGATATTGGATCACCTCTGGCAGGAATATCGTCAAGCAAGTGGTTCATCAATGCTTACGGTGTTTTAGATTCTCTCCTAAGTTAACTGAACCCATAATGGGAGATCTGCCAGCCTCTCGTATTCAATCATCGCCCCCATTTCATACGACTGGTATCGATTATGGTGGACCTTTCATGATAAAGGATCGCAAAGGACGTGGTTCTAAACTAGTAAAGTCCTACCTTTGTCTATTCGTTTGTTTCATCACAAAGGCAGTGCACCTTGAATTGGTCGCTGATCTTTCTACTGAAACCTTCTTAATGGCTTTTCGCCGGTTTGTGGCTCGACGAGGCAAACCGCTCCATGTCTACTCAGACAACGGCACTAACTTTGTAGGCGCTAATTCCGAGTTAATCGAATTAGGCAAGTTTCTCGCGGAACAAAACCCTTCTATTTCCGAATCAGTCGCGAACGACGGAGTAGCTTGGCATTTTATACCCGCGCACAGTCCCCACTTTGGCGGATTGTGGGAGGCCGGAATCAAGTCCTCCAAACATCACATACGTCGCGTTATAGGTAACGCTAGTCTAAATTATGATGAATTTAGCACTTTGTTGGCACATGTGGAAGCGACCTTAAACTCCCGACCCCTGTCCCCTTTGTCCTCTGATCCAAACGACCTTCAGCCTTTGACTCCTGCTCATTTCCTGATTGGTCGTCCATTGGTGTCACTGCCTGATCCCAACGTAACTGAGATAGTCGAGTCTCGGCTGTCTAAATACCAGAGAATACAACAACTTCACCAGAATGTGTGGAAGAGATGGAGTAAAGAGTACATCTCGGAACTCCAACAGCGCACCAAATGGCGCACGCATCTTTCGGACCTCCAGCCTGGTTCCATGGTCCTCATCAAGGATGACAATCTACCCCCTCTGAAGTGGAGGTTAGGCCGGGTCACCGAGCTGCACCCTGGCCTTGACGGCGTTACGCGTGTGGCGTCAGTGAACACTGTGTCAGGGATCGTGAAGCGATCCTTCGCCAAATTGTGCCCGCTACCTAGTGTTGTGAACTAGTGCGTTAGCGTTCAGCGCAGTTTTCGTAAAGCCTTTTGGCTCCCCATTGTTCGGGTTTTCTTGTACTAGATTAAGATCCATGTACTATTATGCTTTGTATATATGTGTGTTCACGTTACATGTTTTACTCTAGCTTTTACATGTCAACTCTGTACTGTTTTATTTGAAAGGTTACCCTTTCCAAGGCGGGCGGTATGTTAAGGACTTTATAAACTTTTGCCGCTTCTCTTGCATTCTGAATTCATACTGTGCGCAGTGGACTGCCAGGCGGGCGTCCGTTTCTAAAAATTCACTTACAAATCCGTCTGTCGTCGAGACAGCACGCGAAAAGGTCCGCTCTGCGAAAGTAATTATTGTTCACATGTTTAAATGTTAAACTGTTCGTGTAAATTTATAGCAAATAAATTACCTACTTTTGCTTTCAACGAGTGTATAATTTAGTGAAGAAAATAAATCCATACAGTCCATTAACGTCCAAGGCGAGCTAGCAATCAGGAATTTTCCAAAATAACGGAAAACTGAGAGGCTCCACAACACGTAAAATTGCATATGCAAACAAGAAATATCATTCTGGTTGAATGTGGACCGGAGTTACTACAGGGTTAGCAGGAGTAAAATTATCTGGGCCTCCTAGTATATGGGAATTATAAAGGGTAATTATAGTTAAAATTATTAATGTTACATTAAATCCAAATAAATCCTTGAATGTAAGATATGGATGAAAAGAAATTTTATCAATATTTCTATTTGTTCCTAAAGGGTTATTTGACCCTGTTTGATGAAGAAAAATTAGATGAATTATTGATAGTGCTAGTACTACAAATGGTAGTAGAAAGTGTAATGTAAAGAATCGAGTTAAGGTTGCATTATCTACTGCAAATCCCTCTCATAATCATTGTACAATAGTTGTTGCTAAATATTGGATTGCTGATAATAAATTTGTAATTACACTTGCTCCTCAAAATGATATTTATCCCCATGGTAATACATATCCTAGGAAGGCTGTTCCTATTACTGCAAGAAGGATTAGGACTCCAACTGTTCATGTTTCTGAATATATAAATGATCCATAATATAGTCCTCGTCCAATATGTATATAAATACAAATAAATAAAAATGATTCACCATTTGCATTAGTGTTCGTAGTAATCATCCGTAATTAACATCTCGGCGTATATGAACTACTCTGTTAAATGCTAATGAAATGTCTGGGCAGTAATGTATAGCTAGAAATAATCCTGTACAATTTGTAGTCCTAAACATATTCCTAGTAAAGAACCTAAATTTAATCATGCTAAAATATTAGATGGAGTTGGTAAATCAACTAGTGCGTTATTTATAATTTTTTATAATTTTCATTATAATTTGTGTCGTAAGAGTCGGTAGGTAATATTAGTAATTTTAACTACTACAATTAGGGTAATTAATAGATAGATAATTATTGAAATTATAATTCAGTTTGAAGGTAAATTTTAATGTATTTTCTTAATGATAATCTAAATATTGTATTTACTTTAAATATTTCTATATCTATATTTGTTGATATAATATAGTGAAGGGGTCAATAAATATTAATATAATAATTATTGTCATTATTATTATTACTAGTAGTAGTGGTAGAATATAAAAATGTTTCGTTTGAGGCTACTTTTCTTATATAGATGAATAATACTAGTATTCCTCCAATTATAATTATAAATAAAATGTATGAGAATCAAAAGTTATGAGATATTATTTCTGTAATTATTGCAATTAAAATTGCTTGAATTAATAATGTAAACCCTATAGATAAAGGATGTTTTAGGAATATAAAAGTTATAGATATAGATAATGTTAAAATATATAGTAAATTTATTATACAGGGAATAGTTTATGTAAAATATTAATTTTGGAGATTAATGATAAGAGTATTTCTTTTCTCTAAAGTTTTAAAAAACTAAGCTTATTTTTGGTTTACAGGACCAATATTTTTATTAAATTATTAAAACAATGTCAATTTTTGATATAGTATTTTCTGTTTTTATGTATTTTGTTGGATTAGGGGTTTTTTGTTTTAAATGTAAACATTTACTTTTAATACTTCTTAGTCTTGAATTTATTGTTTTATATTTGTATTTTGGTCTTTATATTTGTATAATATTTTATAGTTATGAGTATTATTTTAGTATAATTTTTTTAACTATAAGAGTATGTGAAGGTGCTTTGGGATTATCTATTCTTGTTTCTACCGGGTGTCTTAAAATGAATTACATCTAGTATGCTTTAAATTTCCCATAATTCAATCTAAACCT
Source organism: Agriotes lineatus (assembly GCA_940337035.1). NCBI lineage: Eukaryota > Metazoa > Arthropoda > Insecta > Coleoptera > Elateridae > Agriotes > Agriotes lineatus. Next base: position 75,518,008 of record OW679203.1, read on the forward strand.
TTACTTAAAATTGGCAAGACTGTAAGTCTATGTCAAACTTGTCATTAGCAGGTTAGATTTTGCGTCAGTTTTGACACAAACTGACGCAAAACATAACCTGATAACCTCGAATTTGACATAGATTTACAGTATTGCCAATTTCAAGTAAAATTTTAGATTGCATTATGGGAAATTCAAAGCATACTATATGTAATTCATTTTAAGACACCCGGTATAATTCGTTCTTATAGGAATGATTGTTTTCAATCTTTTAATATTTTATGATAAAATTTGCTTTTTATGTAATTTTCATGATTCATTTATGTTTTTTTAGTAATTATATTTGAGTGAATCAATTTATTTATTTTTTATTATTTATTGAATTTTTAGTTACTTTTGATTTTTCTTATATTTTTAATGATGTTGTGTGTTGTGATTTTTTATTCTATTTTATAATTCTTCTTAGTGGTTGGATTTGTGCTTTAATAATTATGGCTAGAGAGAAGTTGAATAGTGATAATTATTTTTTTTATTTGTTTTGTTAATATTAATGTTTTCTTTGTTTATGACTTTTAGCTCAATAAATATCTTTTTTTTTCGAGATTAGTTTAATTCCTACTTTAATTTTAATTTTGGGTTGAGGGTATCAACCTGAGCTTATTCAGGCTGGTATGTATATATTTTTTTATACTTAATTTGCTTCTTTGCCAATACTGGTTTCTGTTTTTATGTCTATTATAACTTTAAATCTCTTTATTTTTTTTCTTAATTCTTGTGTTGAGTCAGTATTTTTGTATTTATGTGCATGTTTTGTTTTTTTTTAAGTAAAAATTCCTATGTTTTTTGTTCATTTATGGATTCTTAAAGCTCATGTTGAGGCCCCTGTTTCAGGTTCTATGATTTTAGCCGGTATTATGTTGAAGTTAGGCGGTTATGGGTTTCTTCGATTTATGCCTGTTTTTTTATTGGTTGGTACGAAAATTAATTTTTTATTTGTTGTTGTTAGTTTGTTTGTGGGTTTTATTATTTCTTTGATTTGTTTACTGCAGACAGATATTAAATCTTTAATTGCTTATTCTTCTGTATCTCAAAGAGGATTAGTTCTTGGGGGTATTATTAAATATTTGAGGGTGTTATGGTGCTTTTATTATAATAATTGCCCATGGTCTTTGTAGATCTCGTCTTTTTTGTTTAGCTAATATTACTTATGAACGATTAGTAAGTCGGAGATTATTTTTGAATAAGAGTTTAATTAATCTTATACCTAGAATATCTTTATGATGATTTTTGCTTTCTTCTTCTAATATAGCTGAGCTTCCTTTTTTACTTCCTTTTACAATAAAGGAAGTATTGGATTCACCCCAAACATTCGAAATTGAGTTTTCAACCGATCTTCAAGTTTCAGAGTCTCCTGAATCCAAAAAACATATTTTTTTATTGGTCTGTATGTGTGTGTGTGTGTCTGTGTGCCGGTGAACAGAATATCTCAAAAATGAAAAGAGGTGTGGGGTTGAAACTTTATATATAAGTTTTGTGTACTATGTAGATGCGACAGCAAGTTTTTGAAGAAAATCGCATAACCGAAAGTAGGTGTTTACTCTTGTGATTCTTCAGTTTTTTCCATTTTTTCAAAAACTGCTCTAACGATTTTTTTAAAACTTCTCATTTTTATTACACTTTTAATGTGTATTGATGTGAGATAGGTGATTTTCCAGTTGAATACTTCTAAAATGGGTTTCTTTTGTTTTTTTTTTCTATTTTTTTTATTAACAGTTTAAATAGAACACCAGGTATATTATTACATTTTTGAATTCAGCTTAAAATTCTAGAGAAAATTTGTCTCTTCACCTAACGCTCTATTTTGCACCGTTTTTGTAGAATTTGTAATTTTTTAAAATTTTTGACAAATGCTTAAAAATTTAAAATCAAATTTTTGGCCAATTATAAGATCACTGTAAAAGGAAGTTGTGTGCGTGTATCACACCAGATTTTTAAATTTATTAGGGGAGGTTATATTAATTAATAGTTTGGTTTCTTGGGGCTTAATAACTATTATTATACTTATATTGGTTTCGCTTTTTAGTGCTTGTTATACCTTATATTTGTATTCTTATAGTCAGCATGGTAAGTTGTATTTAGGATCTTATGCTTTTTTTTTAGGATTTGTACGGGAATATTTATTATTATTTCTTCATTGAATACCATTAAATTTATTATTTATTAAGGGTAATTTTTTAATTTTTTATTCAGGTAATTTAATTTAAAATTTCGATTTGTGGATTCGAATATGCAATTTAATTGTTCTGGGTAGTTTTACCAATTTGTTTTGTTGTTTTTTAGTGTTATGTTATTTTTTTAGAATTTATTTTATAATTGTTGATTATAGGTTAATATTGGAGTTTGCAATTTTAAGATTAAATTCTAATTTAATTTTTACATCAGTTCTTTTTGACTGAATATCTCTATCATTTATGAGTTTTGTTCTTAAATTTCTTCAATAGTTATTTTTATAGCCATGAGTATATAGAGGAGGATTTAAATATTAATCGGTTTATTTTACTTGTTTCTATATTTGTTGCTTCTATAATGTTTTTAATTATTAGTCCAAATTTAATTAGAATTTTATTAGGTTGAGATGTTTTAGGGCTAGTTTCTTATTGCTTGGTAATTTATTACCAGAATGTTAAGTCTGATAATGCTGGTATATTAACTGCTCTTTCTAATAGTATTGAAAATGTGGCATTGTTAATTTCTATTGCTTGAATATTAAATTATGCTAGTTGAAATTATATTTATTGTTTAGATTACATGAAAAATGATTTTAGTATCATTATTATTGGTTTATTAGTGGTTTTGGCTGCTTTAACTAAGAGAGGTAAAATTTCTTTTACTTCTTGATTACCTGCTGCAATAGCAGCTGCTACACTTGTTTCTTCATTAGTTCATCCTTCTAATTTAGTAACTGCTGGGGTTTATTTATTAATTCGGTTTAATTTTGCTTTAGGGGATAATGCTATGTTATTTTTACTTTTTATTGCAAGAATGACTATATTTGTGGCTGGCTTAGGGGCCAAATATGAATTTGATTTAAAGAAAAGTATTGCTTTATTTACTTTAAGACAACCTGGTTTAATAATGAGAATTTTGGCTTTAGGTGGTTATAGTTTAGATTTTTTTCATTTAGTAACTCATGCTTTGTTTAAGGCTTTATTATTTATGTGTGCTAGTTGCTTAATTCATAATTTAGGTAATTGTCAAGATATTCGTTGTATAGGAGGTTTTATTAATCAAATACCATTAACTTTTTGTTTTTTGAGTATTTCTAATTTTTCTTTATGTGGATTACCTTTTTTATCGGGATTTTATTCAAAAGATCTTATTTTAGAAGTTTTATCAACAGTAATATCCCAAGTGCATTAAAATAGCCGATTAAATTTTGACGTTTTCTGTCAGAATGTTTTGCTAAGAAATTTGTCAAGTAAATTTGCCGCTCAACAAGAATCCCGAGTGCGCAGCACGAGGGATTTTGAAGCGGAAAATTTACGAGCTATATTTCTTCAGAGCAAAACATTCTGACAGAAAATCGTCAAAATTTATTCAGGCTAGTTTACATGCACCCGGGATGTTCGGAGTGATTATTTCCTGAATAAATAGATAAAATTCAGTTGGTGAAGCCCTTTTAATAATCATGTTAAAATTATGCACAAGCGATTAAATTTTGACATAAATTTAACCGCGGTAAAATTTTGACGTTTGAATTTTAGTCATTATTAAACTGACAGGAACCATGGTGATTACGCATTATTATGGGTATGAAGGAAATAATCAATAAGATATTTAAATTTATTTATTTATTTTATTTTTTATTTTTCTATAGGTTTAACTGTTTGTTATTCTGCTCGTTTAAGTTATTATCCTTTATTTGGTGATTATAATTATTATAGTTTACATCATCTTAGGGATAATGGATTAATTATATTGAAGGGTATATCTGGATTAATTTTTTTAGTTGTAATTGATGATAGAATACTAATTTGGGTTATGTTTCCTACTCCTTACTTTATTTGTTTACTTTATAATAGTTCAGGTTGAATTTTCAAATTGTATATTAAATTATAATCTCAAGGCAATAAAGTTTATAACTTCTAGATTGTTTTTTTCTTCTATATGAAATCTTCCTTATTTGTCTACTTTTAGAGTTAATTATTAACCAGTTTTATTAAGTGGTGTATATTATAAAAGTTTTGATCATGGTTGATCAGGGTTTTTTGGGAGGCAAAATATTTATTTAAATATGAGTTCTGGTTTCTCGTTTTTTCATGTTTTGTTTAATTTAAAAATTTATATTTTTTTACTTGTTGTTTGAATTGTTTATTTATTTTTTTTTATACTTTAATAGCTTATTTAGACAGCATGATATTGAAGATATTAAGGAGATTTTAAATCTTAAAATATTTAAAAAATTGATTTTTAATTTTACAATGTAAATGTAATGTTTTATTTTAAACTATATAAATTTAATAGAAATAAGGGAGTTTTACCGCTAAAGATTAAAGTTAGAAGCTTTTTCTTATAATTGTCTTATATTTCTTTAATTGAAGAAATTATCTTATTGATATCTATTTTGGTTTCAAATAAAATTTTAAATAAGGATGATTATTTTATCATCAAAGGGTTAGGTCGAAACTAACTACAATAAATTGTTTGTTATTTAAGATAAGTTGATTAGATCAATATTTTTTTAAGTGCAAGTTAAATGTTTTTATTAAACTATTATCCTAATAAGCTCAATTTAATGCACCTTGCTTTCATTTATGATATAATCCGATTAGTAGGATAAATAAATATACACTTACTAAATTACAATTTACTAATATGAATTACAAGTTACACTATTTGAATTACAATTTATTAGTCTGAATTACAAGTTGCGCTTTCTGATTTACAAGTTACACTTTATGAATTAGAAATGATGCCTACTGAATTTCAATTAACGCTCTCTGAATAACAACGTAAACTTTCTGAAATACAAGTTACACTTTCTAAATTGCTCTTTCTGAATTAAAATTCATGCTTTCTGAATTACAATCTACAATTTCTGAAAAATAATCTACACTTTCTAGAAACAATTACAATTTACTAATATAAATTACAAGCTACACTATCTGAATTACAATTTACTACTCTGAATTATAAGTTAAACTTCCTGAATTAAAATTTATTATTCATAAAGGGCTATTTGATATTCAGGCAATATCAATTGTAGTTCAGAAAGCGTCAATTGTAATTCCGAAACCAAGAGACGACCGTTGTGAAGAATTACTGTCTAGATACATACACCACAGTAGTGTGAAAAGTTTGCAACAAATTTACTATTTATTGTTAAAAAAATCTTTGGACATAAAATTGACTTAGTAACAGCTTATAATGATGACATGAATTCTATGATGAATAATTTTAAAGTTAATTTACATTCAATCAAAAGATGGCATACAAAAATTAAAATCGACCTGTCTGAGGATCTTTTTATAGATCAAGAGTACAATAACTATTAAATTTGTTGCAAACGTTACACACAATCTGTATTTATGTATCTACTTAGATATTCTACATAAAGGTCGACTCTTCGTTTCTAAATTACAACTGATGCTTTGTGGATTGCAAACGATTCTTTCTGAATCAGTTAACGCTTTCTGAATTACAATTTAATAATCTGAATTACAAGTTACACCTTCTGAGTTACAATATAATAATCTGAATTACAGTTGACGCTTTCTGAATTCCAATTTATTAATCTGAATTACATTTTACACTTTCTGAAATGCTTCTTACACTTTCTGAATTACAAATGAAAAAGGTGTAGAAGAAGAATTAAACAACATAAATTGGGATGCGTTATGCCTCTTCGAAACTATACTACCTGGAGAAAAAACAGCACTGTTAAAATCCGACGGGTCGGTTAACATAGCACCACCAACTATTCGAAATGATCTCCAAATCAAGCGCTTGATTCTTTATATCTAGCGCAACCTAGCGCCACAAATTATTACGCTAGCACCATTGCAGTTTCAGATATTTTTACTGGTTTTTTCGGGGGGTGCTAAGTCAACGCTAGCACCACCAATTAACGATAGGCTTCTGAAAACCTAGCGCTAGATTCTCTACACCTAGCGCAATCTGGCGCCACAAATTTACATCTAGCGCTTTTTCCATTTGAATTGTACGGCATAAAATTGATCGTTAACATAGCACCACCAACTATTCCAAATAATCTCCAAATCAAGCGCTTGATTCTTTATATCTAGCGCAACTTAGCGCCACAAATTATTACGCTACCGCCATTGCAGTTTCGGATATTTTTACTGGTCTTTTCGGGGGTGCTAAGTCAACGCTAGCACCACCAATTAACGATAGGCTTCTGAAAACCTAGCGCTAGATTCTCTACACCTAGCGCAATCTGGCGCCACAAATTTTACATCTAGCGCTTTTTCCATTTGAATTGTACGGCATAAATTGATCGTTAACATAGCACCACCAACTATTCCAAATAATCTCCAAATCAAGCGCTTGATTCTTTATATCTAGCGCAACTTAGCGCCACAAATTATTACGCTACCGCCATTGCAGTTTCGGATATTTTTACTGGTCTTTTCGGGGGGTGCTAAGTCAACGCTAGCACCACCAATTAACGATAGGCTTCTGAAAACCTAGCGCTAGATTCTCTACACCTAGCGCAATCTGGCGCCACAAATTTTACATCTAGCGCTTTGTCCATTTGAATTGTACGGCATAAAATTGATCGTTAACATAGCACCACCAACTATTCCAAATAATCTCCAAATCAAGCGCTTGATTCTTTATATCTAGCGCAACTTAGCGCCACAAATTATTACGCTACCGCCATTGCAGTTTCGGATATTTTTACTGGTCTTTTCGGGGGTGCTAAGTCAACGCTAGCACCACCAATTAACGATAGGCTTCTGAAAACCTAGCGCTAGATTCTCTACACCTAGCGCAATCTGGCGCCACAAATTTTACATCTAGCGCTTTTTCCATTTGAATTGTACGCATAAATTGATCGTTAACATAGCACCACCAACTATTCCAAATAATCTCCAAATCAAGCGCTTGATTCTTTATATCTAGCGCAACTTAGCGCCACAAATTATTACGCTACCGCCATTGCAGTTTCGGATATTTTTACTGGTCTTTTCGGGGGGTGCTAAGTCAACGCTAGCACCACCAATTAACGATAGGCTTCTGAAAACCTAGCGCTAGATTCTCTACACCTAGCGCAATCTGGCGCCACAAATTTTACACCTAGCGCTTTTCCCATTTGAATTGTACGGCAGAAAATTGATGGTTAACATAGCACCACCAACTATTCCAAATTATCTCCAAATCAAGCGCTTGATTCTTTATATCTTGAGCAACCTAGCGCCACAAATTATTACGCTACCGCCATTGCAGTTTCAGATATTTTTACTGGTTTTATCGGGGGGTGCTAAGTTAACGCTAGCACCACCAATTAACAATAGGCTTCTAAAAACTTATAGCTAGATTCTCTACACATAGCGTAATCTGGCGCCACAAATTATTACGCTAGCGCCATTGCAGTTTCGGGTTTTTACTTTTCCTTTCCGGGGGTTCTAAGTTAACGTTTTCACCACCAATAATTAACGACAGGCTACTGAATACCTAGCGCTAGACCCTTCAGACCGAGCACCATTCGGCAACATAGATTTCAAAGCTAGCTCCAACTTGTCCTAAATTACCTATATTGGTTGACATTACTGAGATAATTTAATTTAATTTTGTTCAACACAAACTGTTGAACAAAATTGTACCAGTAGAATATTCCACAGCATGCACTGTTTAGTGCAATTATAATTTTGGAGCGAGTACATCATATACATATACATACTTACACATTATAAGAAAACAAAAAGTTTCTATCATATAATAAAATAAAAATAGAGGTCGTTGTATGTTACTCCCTAAATTACGAAGTAGTGAATAATTTTCGTTTTCTTACCCTGCATATATCTGCAATGAAAAAATAAACTTCAAGAAAGTTCCAATATATATAATGTATAACATTTTATAAAACAGCAAATTAAGCTATAGATAGGAGCAGGTAATACGACCTACTTAATATATTTTATTAAATTACTCGAACGCTATAATAATAAAGTAAGATAAAAAGCAAGCTCTTCTTATGGAAACTAAAAAAACATTACGGGTGGGCCTTCTGCACGTGCAGTTAATACGACCAATAATTTAAAACGTTGCAATTTGTGCAAGCAAATGGCATCATACCCCGCACTACCTTGTAACAAAAAAAATTATAATGAATAGAACAAAGAAAAGCAACGAATTACTGTGGTAGGGGAACAGCAATTTTTCGTTATTTGGAGATCATTGTATTCTTCCCACTTGTCATAATGACGATACGCGTATGCAATAAAATGGCCAATCACCGTAACCTCGTAACCTCCAACATACCCAATGCAACCTCGTAAAATAATTTTTTTGCTGTTCACTTTCAAATGCTTTGGAACATCGTCTAATCTTACAATAAATTCCCCTCTAATGACTAATGACATTTAATGGTTCTATTATTAAAAAGTTGCCTACAGAAATTTTGGAGGTACAATTTCTTGTTGAGCATTGACCACAAAAATATTGTTTAGGACTAATATATGACCCATTGCTGTTTCAATTTTTTTAATATTTTGAACAATCTAAGCAACTGATTTTATGGGCTGCTGTGACATGCCTCCACAGTAATTACATTGCATTTCTTGCAAACCCATGTAAACGTCATCTCATATTTTTCCGAAAATATTTGTTAGTGTATCAGCACATTTAATCAATGTTATGTTTTGGGGCAACAATTCTTTTTCAAAATCGGCGTTTATCAAAATTTTAGCTCTCAACCTATATATATGAATATTGACACCGCCTTTGACCATTTTTTGTATAAGATTCGCGAAAAGATTTCTATTACTCTTCGTTTGAAGGTATTCCGAAAATATGCAGCTATCACAAAATGCTGTACAGAATATTTGTGCAACGGAATCAAAACCACAAGTATTTTGAAGAGTTACTAATTGATTATTATCTATTGCGATAGGTTTTTCATGAACTAAGTTCCCATTTCGCAGCATACCAATAATTGTTTTAACTCGTAATTTTTTAAAGCTAACTTGCAACATTTCCGACTCGGGTTCAAGATATGATGGCCTGGGTCTTTTCTTCGGACGGACGTTTTTACCCATCCAGTTTTCTTCAGCTGCCGACTCAATGAGTGTTTTATTCTGGACTCCCTCGGAGAAACATTTCTTGCAAATAATGTCTTTCTCATAAGTAACAATGCAGTTATCATTTTTGTGCAGACCTATCTTGCGATATAACAAGGGATTCTAGCTGACTCAGAAAGTCCCAATTGACATGACGAACATAGATTTGATGGTAATGCGGATCCTATAAAATAATGTCAGGAACATAATTTCAGTTTTATTATAAACTAAAGCTATTTTAAAATATTTACCTATAATATCCTCACTTGTCTGATTTCCCTGCTGATCATTTTGCAAGTTAACACTATTATTACTCAAAAGTGAGAAGCTCGTGTTCAACGTTGGTGGTTTATTATTATTGATATCATCTTTGGTGCTGCTTTTTTGTTCCTGCTTGAATATTAGAATAACTAATATATAGGTTTTAAATAATAAATTTATATTTTTTCTATGACTATTCATAAAAGGGTTTTTAAGTGCAAACACAACCTACTGAACGTCTATGACTGATTGTCAATATAAAACTCGCTTCCTATATAGAGTTTACCAGAAACCCTGTTGATATCATTAAAAATAAAGCGTGTGCTTGAATTCAGTGTAATTTCGAAAGATGAAAAATATACGAGTTTTGCATGATTAGCTAATATGAGACGACATTTATTGTCATACCTCAAAGTGTGCTCCAGCAGACACTATTTTCATATGGCCAGCGTTAGTGGTGCTAGCGTTAACTTAGCACCCCCCGAAAAGACCAGTAAAAATATCCGAAACTGCAATGGCGCTAGCGTAATAATTTGTGACGCCAGATTCGGCTAGGTGTAGAGAATCTAGCGCTAGGTTTTCAGAATCCTATCGTTAATTGGTGGTGCTAGCGTTAACTTAGCACCCCCCGAAAATACCAGTAAAAATATCTGAAACTGCAATGGCGCTAGCGTAATAATTTGTGCGCCAGATTCGGCTAGGTGTAGAGAATCTAGCGCTAGGTTTTCAGAATCCTATCGTTAATTGGTGGTGCTAGCGTTAACTTAGCACCCCCCGAAAAGACCAGTAAAAATATCTGAAACTGCAATGGCGCTAGCGTAATAATTTGTGGCGCCAGATTGCGCTAGTTGTAGAGAATCTAGCGCTAGGTTTTCAGAATCCTATCGTTAATTGGTGGTGCTAGAGTTAACTTAGCACCCCCCGAAAAGACCAGTAAAAATATCCGAAACTGCAATGGCGGTAGCGTAATAATTTGTGGCGCTAGGTTGCGCTAGATATAAAGAAACAAGCGCTTGATTTGGAGATCATTTGGAATAGTTGGTGGTGCTATGTTAACGATCAATTTTATGCCGTACAATTCAAATGGGAAAAGCGCTAGGTATAAAATTTGTGGCGCCAGATTGCGCTAGGTGTAGAGAATCTAGCGCTAGGTTTTCAGAAGCCTATCGTTAATTGATGGTGCTAGCGTTAACTTAGCACCCCCCGAAAAGGCCAGTAAAAATATCCGAAACTGCAATGGCGCTAGCGTAATAATTTGTGGCGCTAGGTTGCGCTAGATATAAAGAATCAAGCGCTTGATTTGGAGATCATTTAGAATAGTTGGTGGTGCTATGTTAACCGACCCAAATCCGACCACATTCTGTTCTGGAAGAACTGACAGTTCACTATATCCTTCCAATCTATATGCCCCTACAAGCAGAGTAGGAGATGAAAACGTGGAAAAACTATATAAACACACAGTGAAATCAAATGACACAAAACCCTCATTGCGTAATTATTAGTAGTATTAGTAGAAACTTTAAAGCAAAAATTGACGAATTAGGTCAGAGAAATACCAGAGGTGAAATGTTGCGAGAGTTTCTCTCCGGTGAAATGTATACTGTTTAAACAAATTTTTTAAAAAGTCTGAATAACGTAAACTGACATAGATTAGTCCTAGTAAGAACAAAAAAAACGAAATAGACTATATTTTTAGTAATAACTGGAATATATTGATATGATATTTTACTCGCAGGAGGATCTGTTTAATTCATCGAGCCATTGCTCCATTTTCACGGTTACAATTATTACAGTTTGATTGGACTTGCTTAGCTTTGATGGCAGGATGTGATGTTTTAAAGCTTACGATCTGGCCGTGGTCGAGCCGTTATGAGGTTTCTATTCCTGGCACTTAGCGATTGAAGGTTGAATAAGAACGTTGTCGTTGCTTAAGCAATGGCACATCTCATGTACTCACATTCCGCAATTCCTACCTAGTTGCTGTTTGAACATTGTCGATTTATCAAAGCGAGTCCTACGAGGCCACCTCGAAGTATCGTTGACGTACCTCTCAAGATGATCGCATGGGACACGTCATCAGCGACTACCGACCGATGTATGCCGTTTTAGATTACGTTTACCAATTGCATTCAAATTGCGTCGAAGTATGCCTCCAGCTAATAGTTTCGGCATTGATTTTGGCTTGTGTTATTTAGTGCACCATCCGCGCAGTTATAGGGGGTAAGTTATGTTTCTTAGTCTTATATTTCAACATGACTTTAGCACATTCGCTACCCCATAAGAGCATTCAGTGTTTTTTGCTGACTTGTTCCAGAGACTACTGTAAGTTGAGCCGGCTATTGCCGGGCAGTGGTATTTTAGCCATTTATTATTTAAACGAGATTTTTCAGGTAGATCATAACGCATTTTTAGAATTTATGTAAGTTGAGGAAGCCTTTTCATAACAAGATAAAGGGAAAAACATGTTAAATACTAGATATTCAACCACCGCTTACTTTTATCTGAAGCTAAACACTAGTCAATACATTTCAGTATACTCAAGGTTACATATCACAAATAAAGCTAAGTAACTGGGATATATCTTTATTGCACGGTTGTTGATTGTAAATTATTTACTGTCATAAAAGTAATAGTGATGATGATAAAACAAAAGTTCAACGAAAAATATTACACCTGCCAGAGACAGACCTATAGTCCACCAAATTAATACTCCGGTAATGTGATCTATTTTCAGTCTAACTGCAGAATCATTATTAATTAAGTTGCTCTGGTGATTTAAAGCGATAAAATAAATTCTATTGTGAAATCCACTTTCTATTATTTGTCTGGCTATGTTGTTAAATACATCCAAAAAGTAATAACCTTTCCTCATAGCTAAATTAGCTTCAGCACAAAGTATTCCTGGATTTTCATATATTAAGTCCATGGTGCTACTCTCTTTGGGGAAAAATTTTGTTAGTAGTGTATAGCGTACAAACGTGCTGCAGTTTTTAAAATAAGCTACATCCAGTAGCTCCTTTGTCATATTACGGGATTTAGAAACAATGAGTCTTCGGTATAATTTTGCATAAACAATTTCATCTGAACGATCGAGCAACATCTGCTTCGACTTTGCTTCTCCTATGAGCGGTAGATCTAATTCAGCAAATTCTTCAATGGAATTTATTACACGCGCATACCCTGGTCTTGTTAAAACACTAATTAGTTTGCCTTGAAAAACGTTGTACATCTGAATAGTGTAAAGCAAGTAACAAACAGTAATAATTCTTAAAGGATTTGTTTTAGGAACAATACTACTGGCGCTGTTAAATGTAAACTCGAAAACTACTAAAATGCTTCTAACGATGATTTCAAGCGTTGGTTTATTGGAATTGCTTTTTGAAGCTGCAGACCATACCGTAGTCGTCAAGATAAAAATAGCGGTTATGGTTGCCCAAGTCTTGGACTGAAAAATGAAAGTTATTATTCTTGCACCTGATATTGGTGGAGATTTTGGAGTCACCCATAAAACATCATCCCTGATAAAAAAATCCGTTATATCATAATCTTCAAGTACGACCTTAAATCTAACTGAGAATGGAATAAGGGATATGTCTTCACTGTGATTATATATCATGGTCTTGTTCGGTTGAACTTGGACGTACTGTATCGGCGTTTCCAAAATATCTCCCATCACCTTCATGAATTTAGCTGTTACTCCTGGTATAGATCTTGTATCCTCAAAACTGTTGAAAGGGTCGATTAGCTTAAGAATACAACCTCGAAGCTTTCTTGTTGGTGCACTATAGACGTTGCAACCTAGTAACGATTTCAAATTTACAACAGTTTTGCATTTACTACTTTTACCAAAAGGATCCGCCGTGTAAAGTTTTAAAGACGATTGGTCTTCAACGCCGATTAAAACCACATTTATTATATCACAATTCCAGAGAAGTTGCACCATTTTCTCCAAATCATTACTAACGTTGCTAATTACTACAAATTTTCCTCTTGGGCTGGTGCTTTCGTTCCAAATGGTTGATTTTTTTAATTTAATAAGGGTATGATTTAAATCACGCTGTCCATTTGTAAACAATACAAAATTATTGTACAAGTTCATTGACATCCTGATTGAATCGTTTATGTCGATTATTATACGAGGATTTAAAACGTCCAAAGGAATCAATGCATGCTGGCGGCTTCCAAAAACAAAGAGAACTGTTCCTTCAATTAAAAATAAACTCTTACTAAGCTGACTTAAACAGCTTCCAAGTTCATTAGATGTGCTGTTCCAGGTGAGACTTGCTTCGCTGCAATTTATATTAAGCAGAAGTATTGAAATAAAGCAGGTCTGTAGTATACAAGACATATCGTATGTGGAGAAAGTGTTACGTGTAATAGCAGTAATCGAACTAGTGTATAGCGTCCCCAATTTTTATTACATTTTCTCTGTCAACAACCAAAATATCCATTCACGTTTAGAAAACATTAAGTAATTATACTGGTGCTCTCAATATTATATAGATAGGCTGAATGTTGGCCCAAGTAGATATTTATGCAATCATAATTTTGTTACACTTCTGCTACTGAATTACAGTTTATATTTGAGGAACGTTACTGATATAGTTTAGAAATAAGTTACGTACTTCTATAAGCTCATTTATTCGAAAGAAATATTTACATATTCATATTGTAGGACGTAAATTTTACATCCACGCAACCCACCGACGATTTTCTATAATTTTACAGTTTTTGTCGCTTTTGAAACAATCGCAACCAACCCAAAGTTATGTCTTTCCGAACGGTTTCACCTTAATAATCACTTTTCTGAAGACAGTACGGTTTTGGTGTTGAGGGAAAGTCAGAGTCGATTAAACATAATAACTCCACAAAGACATAACCTATCAGGATGATTTCTACAATAATTTGTGCGGAATATTGATTCAAATACCTGAAAAGCTTTTGGGCGAAATCGGTCTCTCTTCTTTGTATGTGTTTGACGATTTATATTTCGGGCTACTATTAATAGATGTTGAGCAATCGTTTAACTACCTTGCTAGGGTGGTGTAGCGGCACACCGCTGGATTGCTGAGCCTTATCTTGCAAGTTGGGGTCTCAGTCATGTCAAAGTTTTTAAAGTTGTATAATCTAAAATGCGGCATTATCGAAGTTAATTCAATATGTTACAATAATACGTGTTTTCCCTGGTATTGTAACATTTCAAAAGTCCCTGCGAAAAAAGCTATGTACTTATAAATTTTTCTACCTCCAGTAACTCAGTCAAAGAAAATGTTCACTATCTCAAATGTATATGGTTAGGAAAACACAATATAATTACCAACGATATATTATTGATAACTATAATTACGAAATAATTGGAAATTCTAAGCAAACTGAATTGCATATTAATCAAAATTAGCAATTTCCTGGGGGGCTGTGTTTCTTTGCTCCTTGGTAAACTGAAACCCATTCAGCAGGTATGTGTGAGCGACGGCTGCGTCTGAACTAGAGTGTAGTATATATTTTGGCCCTGTATGGGTCGTGGGGCTTTGAATTAACGGGAAATGCGATTAGCAGACAGACCAACGCTATCACATTCGAAACGCATAGGATGGGTTCTGCTAGATCGCTAGAAGCTAAAGATGTTAGAAGACAGATAAACACTATCACATTCTAACATCTAGGTCAAGCTAGAGGCTAGAGATGTTAGGAGATAGATAAACACTATCATTTTCTAACATCAGGGGAAGATTTAGGGAAGGGAAGTCCAAAGGCTCAAGTGGGTTTAAATGGTTGAGAAACCTGCTTATATACTCTTTCTGCGGCTTTATCGTTACAGTAGCTCTGGGTTTCCATGGAGTGGTAAACGACGCCCTCGTTTATTCAGCGCGGTTTTTTCGCATAGCGGGTGCCTTCGCGTTATCGTAAAACCAAGCGCCAGGTAGATGTAACGCTCGATTACGCGTACATATTTAATACATTTCTAATGTTTAATTAAAATATGCTGCAGAAGCTAGCGTTATAGTATTATTTCTCTTCTGAGCTGTTCCACAAGGCAGTTCTCATGTCTTGTATGTTTCCATTGTAGCTGCTAGAAATGTATAAGTAAATGTCATCTTGTATGAATGACAACCCACTATCTTCATGACTGGTGGTAACTTAGACTAGAATCTATTAATTATACTGATATTAGATTTTTCGACAAATTTTCAGACCTGAAGCTTAGATGTTCACATGATATAACCAACTGATTATGTAGAACCTCTATCAAGTAACCAGCATATTTTAAGATTATGTAATTTTTATTTTTGGTAAATAACAAGTATACATCAAAGACGGAAACCCTATAATAACACTAGTCTGCATGAAAATCGGCCCTGGCACCATTCTTGCTGATTCTTATGTAAAATAACCTCATGAATCGGAAGCATTGAATCTTCCAAACTGTTGCTATATATTTTTATTATTTGGGGGTGTTTGGGGGAGGAGGAGGGGGACAGAAAGCTGGCATATGTAGAAAATAAATGAACAAAATTGTGAAAAAAACCCTAAAAATCGATCACTTTTAATTTTTTTTGCAATTTAAGGGGGCAACTCCCCCCCATCAAATCTACCTCCTTGCTACAAATGTTTATGTTTTAGAACTTTTCACTGCTCTAGCCCCTCAGAAGAAATGTAAAGGTTAAAATAATTCTTTTCATCCCTCCAAATTATCGAAAAGTGATGAAAATAGGTGAGGGGGGGATTTTCCCGAAAATGGCGGGTGATAGGGGAAAACGGGGTTATATTCAGAATAAGGAAGAAATTTACTACTATATAAAGATAATGATTAATATATAGCAGAGTCTGCGTTTATACGCAGATCAAAAAATAACAGAAAATAAAATACGAGTGATAACTAAATATTAAATGATCGCGAATTAAATAATGACTTAATTCAGCAATTTAAGAATTATTCTAGACATCTTATTTTTAAATTCTCTAAAAAACATGAAAACATATCTGGACAGTTTTCACAAGCATTATAAAAATTGAAATTTACAGATAATGGAGTCAATGTGTATGTCAAATCTCAGTTTGCTATCCAATATAATACCTAGTTTCTTGATGCTAAGCGTTCTGCTGTATGCAGTTACACTTATCAGGATTTAATACTAAGCGGTTGTGGAAGCAATATGTGACAAATCTATTAATATAATGTTGTTGACAATCGCATTCTGTACTGACCTTAGAATACATTTTTAAATCATCGGCTTATATTTTCGATTGGCTATAGCTTTCTCCCTCATCAGCTTAATTAAATCGCCAGAAAACCAGACAAGAAAACAATCTGATCGTTATTAAACACCGGTACATGTTCTGATATAACAGATTCCAAAATTATATAAAATTTACTTACACAGCTCTCGGCGATTTAAGTTCAAGATTCCAGTCCTAAGACCATAATTTGCCAGTAATAACAATATAATCAGCTTTAGAGAAATTACGAAAATTTTGAGCAGCTACAATAAGCTGTTCTGTAGACTTTTAGGTATTTAAAATAGGTGGATGGTTTTGATCTACAACAGTAACGGCGCTTTCGCATTGAATAACCTGTGTGTCTTCGTTGCTAGATAGTACAAGGTCTAGAATCCTTGAATTGATATTTTTAACATAATTAAACTGCAAAGAAGCCGGGTAGCGAGGTTGGTGGAACATTAATCTTGCATTAAGCAAGCCCTCGGTTCGAATCCCATAGTGGGCAGAATTTCTTCCGCAGGCTTGCCGATCGGTACCGGGTCCAGCGAGACCATTCGCAGTTGGGCACCAAATTAACTGTGTTCTACTAAGAACCACAGACCTGAGAGTAACAAGGTCCACACATCACCAAGACAAACACCTAACACAATGGTTGCTACGCAAATTCAAAAGGCGCGCTCCAAATGTGTAACCCAAAACCGGGGTAAGTTGAGCACTACACCGCCAGATGCTAGCCTACGAAGCACCAGCTAAAGTAACAAGAGGCAGACGATAATACATACATACAATTAAACTGCACACTTCTACTTTCAGATATAAAATCCGCAAATAAATTAGCATTATTGTCATACGTTGAAGCTAATCGGAGGTCACGCTCATTGCCATTTTTAACGTAATTTATGTTAAGCAAGTAGAAATCACTAGAAATAAGCATAGCATCACTATCTTTTAAGCAATTAGCAATAATTGAAATTTTATCAATAATACGTGTAAGGCTTGCAGTGTGATCTTTCCTTAGAGTTATGTAAACACAACAAATGTAAACTGTTGAATCTATTTTTGATGATAATGGAATTGCTATCCAGATATCTTCGTATCTGCTACACCATTCATTTTTAACAAAATATTTAATGTATTTTTTTACACCAATTAACACACCACCGCCATCTGTTTTACTAGAGTCTGGACCACACCGATCCCTTCTAAATATTTCATAACTCGAATGAAGCACCTCCGCCGTAAAAACTGAGCTGTTGAGAAACGATTCAGTAAGACAGATTTTATAGCACGTAGTCGAATTGAGGAAAATTTCAATTGTTTTAGTACATAGACCTCTTACCTTCTGGTAATAAATAGAAACATACATAAGTACAAACGATTAATATGAATATTAAAATCATACAGCGGTACGAATGAATACATATGTGTTTGGGCTCGTAGTTCCATCTTAAGTAAGTATCATCCTTTCTGGCAGATATAATAGCTACACTTTTTTGTTTTGGAATGGACATCTATACGGTTTATATAGGAATCATTGATAATAATTATTCAGCTAACGAACGCCAGGTTTGTGGTTTCCTTTGTACTATCACCACGTCACCTTAGAAAAATCCCCCCCCCCCCTCCCCCGGCGTGAGAGCTGGATGATGAGAAATCTTGCTCTGAAAATTTTTATGCTGACAATTTAACTGGTGTCAGTGTCAACCAATGGCATTCTCCATTTTAAAAATAAACTACCAATTGAACGATTATTTTAGTGAAAATCGTACGACACTTATTAATGACCAATAGGAAAATTAGTTCACGAGCCGTAACCAAGACAACAACAAAATTTCTTGTAAAGGTAGACCGACCTAACTGTGAGGGATTGTATCTTTACGATTTTCTTACTGAATCTGCATTCGAGGATTAATTCATATCCGGAAATTATTTTTCGTGCATTCCAACAATGTCCTAATTTTCCCTCGCGTCCCGCTCGGTCAAATTAATACGACGTTGTTGGAACGCACTCAAAAAATTTTCGGAAAGAATTAATGCTCTTATGAGATTATATGTGATAATATTTCGAGAAGCTTTATTTCAGTGACAATTTTTACTGTAACTATTTTTTTATGATAAATAATATGGATTTTAGTTTTAGAAAAGGTTTGTTTGTTTGTTCGTAAAAATATTACTTATATTTGTGAATTTATAATTTTAGTGTTAGGAGTATTTGTATTGACCATTTTCAATAATTTAAAAGTTAAATTATCAAGACGAATAGGTCTAAATATTGCCGACAATTTTTGCTCTCGTTTCCGTTGTTTTAGAAAATAACGACTCCTGCAAGCACTCGTCGTTATTTTCGTCGCCACAGAAACTCGTATCTCAATCGTAAAAATTATTGTCGGCAATAGTTTAACCTCTCGTTCTATTATTACTGAATATAACGTTTAACGTAATATAACATTTACAGGTCTTATAAGCACCAAGAATATAAAGAGAAGATGAGTTCATGCAGTAAGTAAAACTCCACGAATTCTTACAACCTTGGACGTCTCCTTCTGAGTTTAGAGCGTCGGAAATGGCTTTAGGCTAGAGAAAATAATTCAGTGGCACCTAAGAATGCATAATAGTCAGCTTCTACGTCCTTACAGAACCGACATTTAAACACCTACGCTTTGAAGGTAACCCCCGCCAATTTTCCACAAAAGATGGTCGTTTACATTTGTCAGATTTTGAGATACATAGAAAAGCTTACTGCAACTCTTAAAACTATGGCTAGTAAAGCTATTTTGAAGAATTTAAAACTTTCTCATATTTGTTTCGTTTCTTCCAAGCGTTTCATCTCATGGTTTCTGAACAGTTTTGAATGGTCTTGCCAAATATACTTATTTGTACCTAAAGCTACTTAAATTACAATGTCTTGTAAACACCTTCACAACTTATACGTTTAATTATAATTTTAAAAAAATACCAGAGTACCTAAGAAGTGGAAACAAGCGACGTTATGCGATTCCAAACCTTCAATCAAAAAGATCCTATTTATTAATAATACTAGTAATTGTACATAGTTAGCTATAATATGTTAGTTTTGGTTAGTTTTTAGCATGACGAATTCTCTAAAATATAAGGTAATAAGAGGGGCGGAGCTAAATACGAAACATACGAGACTGGTGATTGCAGACACGAACATTAGGAAACCGCTCAAAGAACGAATAAAGAGATATAAATAATCAAACTGGAAGCTTTAGAAAACCTAGAAGTAAGACAAGAATATGAAAATCTAACTGAAAACCTAAACAAACTGGAAGAACAAGTAAGAAGTTTACGAAGAAAAACAGTAGCCCGGTAATAAAAGATGGAAAATCTTCAAAAAAACCTTAATTAAAACAACAAAGGAAGTTTGTGACGAAAAATGGTGGAACGAAGAAGTAAAGAATAAAATAACAACAAAAAAAGACGCCTGGAAGCGACATATAGCAAATAAAGCCGAACAAAATAAGAAAGAATACCTAGTAAAACGGAACGCAGCATAAAGCGGTAAAACAAGCAAAAAACGACAAGTGGGAAGAATTTGGTAGAAAGATAGAAAACAACTATATAGAAAACCAAAAACAATTTTGGAACATAGTAAAACGTCTAAAGGGATATGGGGCACCATAAGTGGAAACATGGGAAGAATATTTCGCAACCAAATTTAAAGAGGAAGAAACAGAAGAACAAAGAGAAGAAGAGCAACATCCCCACGAGGAAAACGATAACCAAGGTAACGAGGAAGATATAACAGAAGAAGAGATAAAAGAAGCCCTGAAAAAATGAAAAACGAAAAGGCAGCCGGAGAAGATAATATAGCCCCAAAAAATCCAAAAAAAGGTGGACTGGTCACAATTAAATAAATGAAAGAGATATTACAACGAGTTTGGAATACTGAACAAATACTGAATGACTGAGAAAAGAACATCCTAATACCCATACATAAAAAAGGAGACACCAGAAACAGAGACAACTAAAGGGCTATATACTTATCATCAGTGGCACTGAAACTATACACCAGAATAGTCGAAAAAAGGTTAAGTAATGAAACGGAAAACAAACTAGAAAAAAAAACAAACAGCATATAGACCAGGGAGACATGCACAAGATCATATATTACAATGAACTAGGCCCTTGCTAAGGCGAATTTATCTTTAATATAAGAAAAGTGATTGAAAAAAGGGGTTCTCCTAAATTCACGTATTTCAATAAGAATAGTGGTGCCCGTGCCCGATCTTAGACTTATTAAAAATACAAATATTTAATTGCAAAATTGAACGATTTTGGTGCCCTTATTTTATTTTAATTTCTGCAATAATATTCGGCTGCTCCGGTAAACACAAAACTCTGTCTCAGAATTAGATCGCTAAATTTAGAAATAATGAGTAGAGCAAACTCACTTGTAGTAACTTTAATTTAACTAGGATTATACTTGCGCACGGACCAAAACTAAATTTGACGTAGCTTGTCTTAAAAACTGACATAAAACACGAAGCGGGATGCGCTCATACAAATAAAAATAATTGATTTAAATCGATGCCAAAATCAGCAAAACACCGCAGGTAGGCAATATATCACTTCACATAGCAACAGTGCTAACGGCTCTTGCTCTATCGTGACATAAACTAACGCCAACTATCATTTGTTTTTAAATGCAAACGAATGGACAATTTTCCTATAACTTCTACTGTTTCTACTTCGAATTCTAAAATGCTCTGAACAATCGGGAACTGCTACAGTGCGTAGTGGAAACCTTAATCTTGCAGGCCCCAGCGATATAAACAAGCCTTTCACGATGGAATTTGCGGAAATACCTGGTTTATTAGAATCTTTCGATGATGGGCCGCACCTCTCGGGGGACGCCAACTCGTTTTCTAAGCTGCTAACGGCCTGGTGGCTCGGATTCTTTTCTGATCTTCTGCGTGGAGGACCCCTCTAGACGTTGAAGGTACCAACTTGGCTCCAACTCCCTCCTGCAGGCAGTATCGATTCCCAAACGTAGCCCTTACTTGGATCTCAACTGCCTGGTTTGTGTCGAAGACGAATATTCTCCAAATACAGCACGTTAACACTGGAAAACTGGTTCTAATTGTGCCCAACACTTTAATGGTTATATAAGAACAACATTTGTACTAAAATGGGTATGTTTTATTAACAAACTTAAATTTTTTATGGGAGCTGATGTGAAACAATCTTCACAGCTTGGGTAACATTAATGCTCTCTCGTGTGGTTAAACAAAAAAAAATCTCGTATTTTAGCAACATATCACCACAATTGTTTAATGAAATAAGGTTTGATACTTAAAATTAACTTATAGAATAAGGTTTTGATAACATTTTTAATTTCTACAGGCTAAATAAATGTTTTTCTTAGGTTAGACTGCACTGCACTTAATACTCTGCTATTTTACTGTGTTTTTAACCGCACTGTTATATTCTGTATTTTATTATGCACTTTATGTCTTTCGTTCTATTTCAATTATATCGTAGATTGCTCGTTTGCAACATTTCTTGTCGGTTGCTTCTTGCAAGGTTTCTAATCCTCGTACTGCATTGCTATAACCTTCAGTTACTTTGCCATTCTGATCCTAACTTTCTGACCACTATAATGCTCATAACTTTGTACTTGTGCAAACCATTTCGTACAATAACAAACATAATACTGCAAACGTTAATGCTACAATCGTCAGATACAATCTAACTGCATTCGCACATCCAAAACCTCGTCAAATCTGAGCCCAAGAACGTTACCCTTTTGAACTAGTTTTTGCCTCAAATTGTGAAACTCAGCTGCACTCATCAGTGCCGTTATCTCTATAAAAGTAAGCTAAGCTTTCACTAATTAAAATAATTAACTCTGTGCATCGGTTTGATTTTTAATGCATTTTAGTTCAATTGGTTAGCAGAATTGTTAAGAGCACACAAATCCCAACCATTGCGAGGGATAGAAAATCTTTCAAACAATGGCTCAAATCCACAACACCGTAAGGTTAACGGGAGAATATGAAATAAGTAAGGATTCCTTAAAATATGAAAATTGATGATAATATGACAGGTCGCCCATAAGATGGCTAAGATTTAAGATTCCTCAGCCAAACTACATACGATTTGCCTAAAATTTCATTTACATGTAGTCTTTGGTTGATATTTGATAT
Organism: Agriotes lineatus; assembly: GCA_940337035.1. Classification (NCBI taxonomy): domain Eukaryota; kingdom Metazoa; phylum Arthropoda; class Insecta; order Coleoptera; family Elateridae; genus Agriotes; species Agriotes lineatus. The sequence continues at coordinate 75,540,938 of OW679203.1, forward strand.
CTCATAGCTAAGCTGTGGTTTTATTTTATTTATATGCCATATTTAATTAAAATTGTAAATCATAATATGAAATAGAATATTCTGAAAAATGTACATACGTAATTCAATGTTATTTTAACCATATGAAGGGTTTGTAGGGCAAGAATTGTAAAATACAAATATTTGCCCTCTCATATTTATATGTTACTATATTTCCTATAATTTGAGATAAAATGTGGTGTAAAGTTGGTGAGAGCTAGAAAATGAATTGGATTCAATATCTCTTTAGTGTAACTTCGATATGTAAGCAAAGAAACGTTAATATTTTCAGATTTATGTAATGTGACATATTGAAACGATTGTAATTTTGTGACTTAAGTGTTGGCATAAGTTATTTTCTGGTTAATTAACTTTAAATTATTTATTTGGAATTTTAAGTTTTTAATCCAACTCCAATTTTGCGAGTTATGTCTCATTGGTTAAGAAATAATCTGGTGATTTTACACATTCTCTCTTGCAGACTGAAGGCAGTCGTTAATTATAATTTGGCTTGTGCTAAGATAAACAATGGCCAAATAGAACATTTGCTTTATGCTTATTATGTCTAAAAGTGACAGTTCCTGATAAATAAATAGGATTTCAACATTTATTGAAGTTTTCCAACATTTGATTTCTGGGATATATGAGTAAAAGTTAAACAATCAACACATTATAATTGTACGACCACGCAAGGCTACGTTACTACTTCCATGAAATTAAGTGGTCACGTGCAAGTGGGTCTACGTGAGCACCAATTGGCAAAGTCCACCGTTGAACAAAACGAGGGTATTCGACTGCTAACCTGCAAATAATACAGCAGCAATAAGCACATATTCTAAAGCTGCAATTTGAATACAGTACCCGAAAATTATAAATACTGACAGGCGTACCAAGGGGCGGCTATCTAGTTAACCTGAATGCAAGTGTCTGCAACATTGAGTTCTTTTGGCGAGGTTTTGGTTTGTTCGGGAAGGCAACACAACGAGCGGCCATGCTTGTTGCATTTGAACTACGATAGTGTGCAAAAAAAAATACAAATTAACATATATTTTTCTAACCGTAAGCTTTAATTATTACGTATAATATAATTATGCACATTAGTAAAACACATTTACGAACCTTTTGTTATTTGTACTGCAACTGACTTATGACAATTTTCCCTCCTGGTGGTTGTGCGACCGTTACTATATTCTATTCTGAACGATATTTAAATCACGCTTTACATTGACGTTCGGTTAGTTCTAAAGTGGACGCTTTTGCCTTCACGTTCCGGCAAAAAGTTGATGTTTGCAAGACTGTGCGACTAGTCTCAATAGACATCTTGAAAGTTTTTAGACACGCAAGCTAAAGTTGCCTTATGGAAAAGTACCATTTTTGCAACTTAGATTGAACCCATTTGATGTAGTGGCACCGCTACACCCCCAAAATCGGACACCTATACATTCAGTCTTGCTTATTTTGTGCAGAATGCTCTTACTTTTGTACGTTAAATTGTGCACTACTTTTTGTCTTTTAGAGTTTCTCAGCAGCCCCATTTGAGTTGCAGCTTCCGTTTGCGTCGAAAATTTTCCAAGGCCTCGCTTTCTGCATCGACATTACTGCCCATTTCAACTGATCTTCTTTACATTAAGAGCGCATTTCTCTAGGACTTCGTCGTCGACGGTTACGTTACAAGGTTTTACTGATTATTTATTCTTATTCCCCGCATGCAATTTAGGATCTGAATTGTACGAACCGTAACGAATATTGTTTAAACAATCGTTCTGTTTAACTCCCTATGATCACCGCATTAGAATTCTGTTAATGTTTGGTTCACTTTACTGGCGGATTAACTTTTAATGGAGTTCTAGTTGCATTTTTCAATTGTTTTTTAAATATCAATAAAAACCAATGTGACGTCAATGACTTTCCGCCGAACGTAGGTAACTAGATTTAGTTTGCTCATTTCATTGGTTTTTAATATTTAAACCTTAAAACCATCTTTATCGATTTTTTCAGATGTAACATATTAAAAATATTGAAAACAACATAAAAAGTACTACCAATATCAATAATAAAAAATACAGGTTGTCATTTAAAAAAAAGTCAATGACGTCATAACTGTTAAAACAAATGACGTAGCAACATAAAGGTGGTTGTAGTGTATCTCCTACAATTAAAATCGCTATACCCCTTCAAGATTTTTTTCATAAAAATTAATATTAACAAAGTTACTTAATTTATCCGTTACTTATTTCCACACTGTATAAGATGCTACATTTATTATTTGTAGGGGCCACTGAGTTTATTATTATCGCCTGAAGATACTTTCAGCACTATCAACTCCATAGACTATTGCATACATCTGTCAAACGATATCATTTGACCAATGATCGAACTCGCTGTTTTAACTTTCAACCATCAAAAACTATTTGCGTCGATAATTATTGTTATATAACAACTTATCGGTAATACTCCACCATACTCATCAAAGTGATGATTACGTCGATAAGTTCTTACATATATTGAAGACTAATCCAATTTGATTATTTTTAATCACGTGAGTCAGTTTGACAAATCAGATCACACTTGAACTGAAAACGACCTTATGGTGATTTTCAATCACCATGAAAACTACCTAATTAAATTTCAGTGGTATATTATGACAAGTTGGTGGCACTGTAAATCGAAGACAAATTTGAGGTTAGCAGTTAGGTTTTCCGTCAGTCTGTGTTAAAACTGACGCAAAACCTAACCTGATAACCTCGAATTTGACATAGACTTACAGTGCCACCAACATATTATTATAAAAAAGTGTCAAATTAATTTGTCAGAAAAATAGCTAATTTATTTAAGAACTTATCTTCCCAATTCACCTCGACCAGTGATAAATCCTTATAATTTTGACAAATAATATCCCTCAAGTGGGTTGCCTTTAAATAATAATTTTTATTTCTAGGCAAGCACTTTCGGGTTGTTATTTGTCAAAATTATTGCGGGTGATTATCACTGCACTTGGTAAATTATAGTTGATATGGTTATCAAGCTATTTTTGTGGGAAAGAGCAGGAAAATTCTCTAACGCTTACGTCACGGTATTACATACTGCGATAAAATGCTTTTTCTGTTGATCGTTTATTTATGGGTTTGCTTAATGCATATAAAATCGTTCATTAATAACCCTTATTAATGTATGATTTTATATTTTCTAAAATCGTTTATAATGATTTCTATTAATAGATGATTTTTTATTAATAAACGATTTTAGTGTAGGAAATCAAAGCTATCATGAATGTCAAAACTTTTAAGTGTCATATTTTTGTCTTGCAAAAAAATTTTATTTTCTCCAACTTGATAAGGTACGACCAACGAAAGAATATTGTAACTAATTCGTGTGTTAATCGGCGATTAATAATGTCAACAATTAACGTGTTCGCTGGCGCTCACACGTTAAAACGTCTTAATTATTAATCGCTCTTATTAACACGCTTGTTTGTTAAATAATTATTAATTAGGCTGGCCCCAATCCAACAGATGTATTAAAAGAAAGCGTAGCTTTCCCATAAGGGAGAAGCTCCAGACTTGCGTCTGATAAGTTAACACTTGCGAGAATACACGTAAAAGCAGTATAAGTATGAAATAGTAATACTTCAAAGAGGCATAAATATAATACCCACGTGTGGAGGTAATAAACATTCAATAATTTACTCACAGAAAAGAGGTACTTTTTAGTATAATACAGCGGTTGACAATAGCGACTTACAGGCCAGACGGCAAGGTTGCTCTTCAGCTTGAAACGGAAAAGCTTGGATCCCCAGGAAAGTAACTGGGGGCTGTTAAAAATCTGCCTCTTGGGGCAAGTAACCTAGGCTAATAAAGCGCAGCAACTTGGGCTCCTGGCCCGACGAAAGATAATAACCTGGGTAACTTTGGAGTCGAGAAGAAACCAAAAACGATGCGAGACTCAGATCCAAAAAAGTTTGATTTTTGGAGTCCGACGATAATTTACTGAACGACAAATAGAACCCCAATGGTTTAAGCACTACAAAAGTGGTAATTATTATTTGTTATTTACAACAACGATATTACTTGTGGAGTTATGGCGTTGCGTAAACAAAACACGTAAAGCGGAGGACCACAAACACACGTGCTAGCTTGAGGAATTTCTATCTTCTTCAGTTTCTTTTAAGCAGCACTTGCCCTCAACGATAACTCGCCTGCAACGCACTCTAGCGGCTCGAGTTGGACGTCAAATTGCCCGCTCGAGAAGCAGCTCTCCTGCACTAGGCCGAGCACGGTACTGCTACTCGTGGAGAGACGAGTAAAATGTTACGTCTTCTAGCGGTATGTGCAGTTATGGTTTGATAACAACGCTCATGATGATAAAGCAAACTGAACTTGTTTTTTAATCTATTTTTAAATTAAGCTAATAGTATTTATACGTATTAATTAAACCCTTCATCGCTTTAGATATGACTACGACAATTTTTCAAAAAATACAACCATTGCAATTGTCCAATAGATGAACAGCCGCTGTACATGTTGAATGGTGAAAACAACGTTAGTGCTTTTGCTTTCTTTTACATCGTTGGCAAACATATTAGAATACAATCTTTCAAACCACTCACATTCCAACATCCTTCCAGTTATTTTGTTAACTGTGCGAAGGAAATAATGGTCTTTTCTCATGCCCGCACAGTCTTCCGTTGGTAGCAATCCAGATTTATTTTGTACTAGCTGTTACCCGCGACTTCGTTCGCGCGAGGTTCGTTATTTGTGTATTAAATAATGACTAACTATTTTCTGTCATCCCATCGCATCCCATCCCCGTCCCCGTCCCTTTCTCCGTCCCCGTCTCCGTACCGTTCCATCCCGCCCCGTCCCGTCTCGCCCCGTCCCGTCTCGACCATTCCCGTCCCGTCCCTTTTATTCTCGTCTATTCCCGTCCCGTCCAGTCCCGCCGCCTCCCCTTCCATTCCATCCCTTCCCTTCCCTTTCGTCCCGTTCCGTTCCGTCCCTTCCCGTCTCGTTCCTTCCCTTCCTGTTCAGTCCCGTTTAGTCCCGTACCGTTTCGTCCCGCCCCGTCCCGTCTCGTTACGTCCCGTTTCTTCCAGTCCCGTCTCGTCCCGTCTCGTCCCGCCCGTCCTGTCCCGTCCCGTCTAATCTCGTCCCTTCCCTTCCCATCCCGTTCAGTTCCGTCCAGTCACGTCCAGTGCCGTCCAGTCCAGTCCAGTTCCGTCTCGTCCCGTCCCGTTTTTTCCCTTATGTCATGTCCACCGTTTTGGACTAAATAAATGCCATTTTCGCAATCAACGTCCCAAAAAGCCTCAATAACAGTACCCATATTCTATTTTAGGCTTATTTACCCCATTTTACCCCTAAGGGGTTGATTTTCGGAAAATCACGAAATACGTGTTTGCTTATTTGTTTTTAGGAGTACTCCTACTAAGTTTTAAGTCGAAATGTCTATTTAATATTATTTATCTATACAAAATTGGAACCCCCATTTTACCCCTTTAGGGGTTGAATTTCCAAATACCCTTCCTTATTCCTTGTATAAATCATAAAGGAAACCTCTGTGCAAAATTTCAGCTTTCTAGGTCCAAGGGTTTGGCCTGGGCGTTGATGAGTGAGTGAGTGGTGAGTGAGTGGGTGAGTCAGGACTTTCAGTTTTATATAGATTATATCAACCAGATGCCGCTCTGTAGAGTAAACCTTCACCAATTTAGTTTTTGCGAGATAAGCAGTACAGTTTCGACTATAAGCTACATCCATTACAGCACTTGTTTCGTTGTAAGGGTTATTGATAATAATTTTTTTCGCAATTTTTGCAAATACTGGGTCTTCGGACTGGCTTTTTATGATGGCCATACTATATGTTTCTCCGAATATGTGGAGGTTAAGCTCAACAAACTCCTCAACGGTTTTTACTCCGTTTTCGTTACCAGGTTCCATTAGAACATTAATTAGCTTTCCTTGAAAAACAAAGTACAAAATGCTGTCACGACTTTTATAAAGTAATGTATAACCATTTAAACAATGACTTGTTACGCATTTTGTTTAATATTTTTGTAGCACATTTCTATGCGAAACTTTTCTTGTCATAAAACTAATATTGCAACAATTTGTATTCCCCGTAGACCCATAAATGTAGCCTATATTATGCCGTCAATAATAGTAAGCATACTTATTTAGAAAGCTACACTCGATTGAATATTGGTAATGAGTTTGCTCTTACTTTGCACTCACAGGTTACTGTGGGTAAAGAGGGCGTACTTGACATGAAATAGTTTTACACAAATACGACAAATACTGCTGGAAAAAGTGTTGTACTTTTCGCTCAAAACTGGGAAGGAATCTCTGATCTTAGTTATTCATCACTGGAGATCAGTTTGGTTATTTAGCTAACCTCAAAATTCACCCCCGCTGCTGCCGCCTCAAGAAAAATATTTGTATTCATCTCTGGCTTAAGCTTCTACAACTTAAACTTTCCCATCTATTATTAGTTTTTGTAGCTGCTAGTATCTGTCGTTTAGAACTTATCAGTTTTTAAAGTGGTTTTCATTTCGTGGTATTCACAACATCTGCTTCTGAGTCGTACTGTAACGGTCTTAGCCCTCCTGCTAATAAGGGCTAACGTATTTAATAAATTACCTTCGGGTAGCTTTCTCAGTCGGAGATAATTTGGTTCAGTCAGATATACACTTGGAAATTAGCAAACAAACACTAGGATAATTTTAGACAGTTTAATTATAATGTTCAATATTTACAAACATAAGTATTACTCGTAAGAAATCAAATAAAATGTATTTTACAATGAATTTCAATAATTATGCTGGGCGTCCAGTTGCCAGTTCCTTACGCCCCGGCAACCCGTTTTGCATCTGTGTGTGAAAGGTCCGATTGGCCGCCTTCTGCAGAAATCGACGGAACGCCACTGGCAGGGAAGACGATTTGCCCAAAGTAATTTGCAGTGGTGCCAACCTTCGGACTCGAATGTCACGTCCGACGTTGAAACCGCGTGCAGCTGCAAATATAGGTTAATTCGAGTATGTTATGTTTTTCGCTTTACGACACCGCGATTGTGCTACAAGTCCTGGTGGTGCGGCGGTGTTAGTGTTTGTGCGGGAGGCGACGGATTGGGAAGTCGACGGCGATTATCCACCTGGGGCTCTTGGTGACAGCGGGAACGGTGAGTACAATCCTGTAGTCAAACAGATATTAAATGCGATCTTAACAGGGCCTTGGAGGTCGGCTACGAGTCGGCCTTTATTTAGTATTACGAAATCGACATATGAAACGGCCTGGTTGTTAGACCCTCGCTTCGAATATGTCTTCCAGGAAATTTCGATATAATTATTTGCCAACGTCCTCCAGGAAATTCTAGTACAATTATTAGTTCAGGATTTTAACAGGTGTTAGTTTAATCAGCGAAACGGTTTCCCCACTCGTGAGGCCTCGCTTCTAAAAGCTGATTCTTCGGGGAACGGGCTTAATTAAAATACTGGCTAGGAACACGGTCCCCAAGATTGGAGGCATCGGTTCGACTGTAGCCAGGGGAAGATACTAATGGATATCGGGATCCGAAGTATAGACGGGAAAAATTCTCTTTAAACGGTCGGACAGGAACAGGAAGGGAATGAAGGGAGGGAATGAATGCGAATGAATGTCTATGAAGGAAGTCTGCCCTGAGTGCCCCGCGAAGCAGCTTTTTATGGGTTCCTCTTCGTGCTTCGTGCATCAAGCAACCACTTCGGGCATTCTAAGTGGGGGAGCAGCGCACTACGTGGAGCGGGGAGATCTTTATGACGTACTCGGCCGCGCAAGGAAAAATTCAAACTTGTAACGTAGAAATCGCTAGGGGAAAACGCGCGAATTGATTGTCATTCACAAAAACGCGTTTCTGCTGGGCGAAACGTTACAGTACAAGTAGAAGCTTACTAGTACTTTTGAGTTACACCTTAGAAATCGTTTTCTTTCTCTTGTTAGGTTCTTCTTTGACGTTAGCCTGGCGCAAATTAAGTGAAAAACAATTAATGCATTTAAAATTTGCACGAAGCTAACCTCTAACCACATTCTGTGTTTTTTGACCATTACGTCATGATTTCAAAGAAGGTAAAACGCCTGATTTTGCATATTAGCGGCCATAATCTTTCTGGTCACTGTGAAATTCTAATGGAAATGAACACCCCATAATCACGTAAGCCCGCGTTCTTATAACGATTTTTCTCAGGCCGCCCCAAAGTATAATGACAAGTGGTTTCACCGCTGAAAAGCACTTGAATTGGAACTACGATCCCTCACTGTTCTCCCCAAGATTATTAAGCCCGGTGTCTTTAGAGATTTTCCCTTGTGCAACTCCCCAGAAAACCATACTCAATTAATAGAATGTTTTGCAGTTTTCCCAGGTATACGTAGCTTGCATTCGGCTGTGAATCATCACTACAGTAGTCGTTCGCTTCTATGATCTACTCCTTACAGCTACTTTAGCGTCTTCTGTAACGCCGAGTGACACCTAGGCTACACTGCAAGCCTCCATATCGCCGAGAAGAGGAAACCCTCATCTCCAGCCGGAAACTTAAAGTCACCTAAAGAGCAGCCCCATCGCTATATACGACGACCTGTATAAGGCAAAGGATTTTCTTTGATACAGGTGCTAAAAATAAATAAAGAGTCTAGTTTGCTCCATAAAAATAAAAGTCGATTTAGCAGGCCTTGTAAATAGTAAAGTGCGAGCGCCAGTCATTAACACAACCCCACATAACGGGGAAAATCTCCTGAGTGTGGCAATTTTTCATACTAATTATTTACATTACAGATATAAACAGCCGACGAAACGCAGATCAAATCAATTCTCGAGTTTCAATCTCCGCCACGAGGCATAGACCTTAGAAAAATCGATAGTGTAGTTCGTTATGCTACCGCGCCGCTCCTAGCAAACGCAGCTGCTAGGTTGGTTGTCTACCTAAGCAGGCGTCCATTTTGGCTCTTGTTTACTCCATAGAACAGCTTCTTATTACTTTATATTTGTCAGTTGCAGAATTGTTCCTTATTTAAACGCAACAATCAGTGTATGTTACTTTCGTAGTTATATATTCTATTATTACTCTAATAATGAAGTAAAACTGCACCTTTTGTAGCTACTGTTAAGCGAGATAACACTGTAAATTAAAATTGGCTAATTACCTGACCAGAGCAAAGGTTTATAAAGTCAAATATTTTATTAAGTATGTTAAATTAGAAAACCAATAAAGTAAACAGCATTAGAACTGTCGTTTTAGCTCTATTAAGTAGTTCCTAGCTAACACTCAACTGTTTCAACCTTACAAAAATGAATAGTATATCTAAAAATAGCAAAGAAAAATAGGTCAACCAGTTAATAAGAGAAATTAGAACAAGGATGGCAGCCAAGCAATGATAGAATTTAAAAAAAAAGAATAACAGAGATGTACGTAATAAAACGCTGAATAAGTGACCACCAAGGATGACAGAACGCAAAAGTTATAATTATAATTTAAGGACTTCAAGTTCGCATATCTTCAGTATGAATTATAGAACGGCATAGAGAAGTTTTGGAGGTTAGGGTAATGTCAATCCATTGACTTATGCGTGTGAAGCAACCAGTGAGAAACATTTTTCATAATTCCGGACAACGCAACGATTTTATAAATGAATGTAACTCTTAATGTATCTATTTCGTTAAAAAGAAGATACAATTATAAACTTTAACCAACGATTGTGACCTGAAATTGCAAGGTCTGCTCTTAGGATTGTTCTAAAATTCTAGCCGCCGCTAGTTTTTTAATGTACGCCCCAAGGAAAACCGCCGGGCTGCTTCTAGCATTTGTCGTATATTTCGCTTCCCCAAAATGCAGTCAATACATTTGAAATTTCAAATTACGGTTTGCTGGCGAGTACCGCGGAGTGTCACAGCCACGGATAGTAGGATATATTTAAAAGATCTAGCAGCCGTGCTATTGACACCCTGTATTTCAAACGAGAGATTCGCAACCCTCCCGCATCACAACAAAGTCTTCGAAAAAACAGGTAACCGCTTGTCGATTTGGGCTAATTGCTCGTAGAATAGCTTTGAACTGCCGCTATTTATTTATTATCATCTCGAGACGCAGCCCTAAACAGTTTTTCGTCATTTAGTCTGTAGAACCACGCAGTAGATGTCTCCATTTTGCTTCAGTGGTTGAATTTCGATCCCAATTTGCGAGACTGCTTTTTTCGTATAGCCGGACTGTTTTTAGCGTCTTTTGGATATTCCGCTTTCACAAAACGCAGTGTATAAATTTGAGATTTAAAGTTCTGTCTCACTGGCAAGTTTCGTAAAGTTTTATATCTACGGATGGTCGTGTATATTAAAAAGCGATCTGATTAACAGCCATGCCATTGGCGCCCTGGAACTCAACTTATCGTTTCGCAACCCTCCAGCATCCCAACAAAGTCTTGGAAAAAACCATTTGGCCATCACTTATTGATTCACGCTGTTTGCTTGTAGAAAACCTTTGCACTGCCGCTGTCCATTCTTTATCATTTCGCCGAAGCAGCCGTAAAGGATCTGTCGTCATATCGCATGTAGAACCACGCAACTTTCGCTGTCGACATCTAGATTTTACTTCCATCTTTGAATTGCAAGCCCATCTTTATTATTTAACTTTAGCAGCCGTATGTATATCCGACCAAGTTTTGTGCGACAACCGGAGTCTGTGACCTCCCTCGGTCTTTCACTTTATAACAGATTTCAGCTAAGCGATTTATGGTTTATTATCTAACTTTCGCATAGGTTTATAGATACGATACATGTTGTGAAACAAATATGAGGATAAAAATATGCGCCCAAACTTATTTCATAACATGTAGTGGGTAGTACAGTAACGCCTTTACCTTTACAGCGCTCTTTGCCAGTCTGTCGATATTGTGTTCCCCTGCGGAGTTTTTTTTTGCAAGGGAGCCCATCTGCTAAGCTTGTTGATAACAAACAAATAGAATTCTTAGAAATTGTTTTAGAAACCCCTGTTGCGCTCTCAGCAGTAAGCCTGACCCGCTTCAAATTTTATGAATATTATCTAAATAAAATCTAAAATCTTCTGTATGGTTTAATACAAAATTTTTCCCGTACCTGTATCTTCAAAGGCACAATTATTGAAAGTACTATGAGTGATGCACCTTTCTTTTCAGTCTACGACTCCCCTTCACAATCACGCCAAGATGCTGAGCACTATTTACTCTCGTTATATTTCGTAAACAGGGATTTACCGGTAACAATACTTCGAAGTTATGGCAGTGTAATCACTAAAGTCGGCCTGTACGTTGTGCGCAATTTTATTTTTGGTAATAGGGCGCAATAATAGAATTTATGCATAATGACATTATCGAAAGAGTTAATTTAATTTAGTCAGTCTTATAAGTCTTGTAACCCTATAAAATGTTTTACAGCAAATAAACTTATATTAACGTATTATTTCTGTTCAAGTAAATAAATGTGTCTTTTCTGTTTGACAACATTTTTACCGACTCATAATCTCTTGGTTTGTTCTTGTTGCATGACCGTGTTATTTAATTGACGGAAATTATCTGAAGTACCTATTTAGCTTAGCATCTCTAGGTTCTCACTAGTTTTTACAATAAAAAAATAGCTTTTCTCAGAACTTCCATTGCAAATGGACGTTGTTATACTAAACAATTGTAAAAAAATGGGGTCAAATTATCTTAACGTTTCTAATAATACTGAAACAAAGAGACACACTTCGTAATGCAAATAACATCAATTTTCAAATAAAAAAACCATTATCGGAGGTGGAATTTAACCTCCATCGCCTGGGAATGCAATTTCAACGCTCGACTATTTGTCACCACACAGCGTCATTAAGCACAACGCACTTATTCGCTGCCACTTTTTGTCTTTGACAACAATTATCCTGTATTTGTTGGGTTCCACTTACATCAAGGGTAAAGCCTGATCTATGTGCAAATTATTACTTCTCAGTTAAAGCAAAAATAATCAAAATTTTACTTCTTTAAGATGCTCACCCTGTATATAATTGGTCCAAAGAATGCTCTTTTTCGTCAGAAGTAGAAACCTGAGCTATGTAAAAAATATTACTTTCATTGAAGTAATCGTTTTTGAGTTATACCTGGAACAGACATACAGACAGGTTGACGAAATTTATAAAACCTGTTTTTCGTCATCTAGGAACTCGAAAACGTAAAGATATAAAGACATCTCGGCAGGTGATTGTTTCTCGATTACAATTCTTTCTTCGCCTTTTAGACGAGGGAAGTAGAACACTTTAGTTAAGTTAAGAATATTTATTTTTGGAACTTTTTGACCTTTGTTCATGTTGTGTCATCATTTTGGATCAAATAAACGATAGTGCATAATATTGACGTCGTTGTCAATATTTTATGCAATTAACTCATAAAAGACTGTGGCAGAGAGGTTGTGGCCATCTATAACGCTCATAAATGTAACTGTCATAAGCAGTAGCAATTGAATAGTTAAGAGCGCTATGTTTTACAATTTACCATGACATACTCCGCTGAACCATATGGAGTAGATGAGATGTGACGTAAGCTAGCTTGCTAGAGGATAATGAAATAATAAATGCCCAATATAAGCAACATCAGCTAGTGTCAAACGTGAGCAATATATTGAACTGAACCTTCAAGTGTATTGATATTAATCTGTTTTTTAATTACAAATTTACCCTATTATGTATTGGAATGTAAATAATTATTGTTATTAGAAATAGCTCCTGCAAAATCAAGGGTGGATTCTTTTATCTAGTTACTTGATTTCTGAAAAATTGATGTTCTAATATTTTAATCTCATTTCCATAAGTCATAATACTTATGTTAACCAACTGTCAAAACAAGTCTGAAATTCAAGTGACAAATACCCAATCTTTACAATGGTACACAACAATATTAAAAAATTCAGTAAGTAATTATTTCTTAATTATTTCACCTTTTTAATTGTCTTTATTTCGTTTCTAGTTATGATTTTAGTAAGAAATCACCCACCTTTCATTTGGTCCGCACAACGTTTCCAGATGTCAACTTCCTTTTAACCTGCTACTCGACCCTCTCAAACACCTTCCCGCAATGCACGGTTCACAGACAGACAAGACGTCCTAATCGTCCAAGATTAGCAAACTGCACCTTTTCTACAGCATTCAGCCAACAGAGCAAACCTGCAGACATCTACTTGCTACAGCATCTGCTACCCTCCTGGAATGTGATTCTTTTACCCAATGATCCTCCTCTGGAAGTCCCACTTAGCACCAAACAGCTTCACGTAATCCACTTTGATTAATGTATTGTGCCAAATAGACTTTTCGAATAAAATTGACCCATTATATTATTCTTCAATGATTTACTTTTGTAGAATAATTCTGATATCCATTAGTTTTTTACCACATACTAATAATCTTCATTAGTTAAGTTTTTGCTTCTTCTTGTTATTTTTAAAATTCCATTTTTATTCACCACGTAGATTTTAAGTATACCCTTTTTTATTAGTCAAGACGTTTATCAATAAAAACAGGGTTATTTTAAATACTTTTGATCACACCAAATTAGTTTGCTACATTTGCAAAATTTGTTATTATCAATAAATAAAACAAATTTCCTAACGATATCAAATCCCTTTTTATACACTCTAGTCTTAATATATTTGAGTTAAACCTACTAAATTTCTATTTTATTTCAAATTAAGTATTTGTCATTCGTTTCAAACTGCAATTTATACAATTTTATTCTATTTTCAAATCCATCTGTTGTTCAACTAGCTACTTTCCATTCATATTCCCACCTGATACATGAATAAATCCAAATTATATTAACCATTGTAATCCCTTAATATTTTCTAAACTTAATTCTAACACCCTTATGACTGTATCATTACAATATTCAATCACTACAGCAGCTTTAACAAAAACAAGTTTTATGTAAATATTTATTAAAGCCATTATGTATGTAGCACACGAGAATAGATCATCAAAAAGGTTTAATTAAATAAAAGCTCACAAAATCGATTAAGCGTAATGTAAAGATCCTAATCCGTGAGACGCTTCAAAAAAGTTATTGGTTAACATAATCCAAGTAAGCCACCGCACAACAGATCCTGTTCGAACGGACACGAATATAGATATGGTACAAATTATCGTATGAAGAAGAAAGTTCTTCACATAATCGCTGGGTGGCTCATGGTTATCAATAAAATATAACCGTCTACTATTTTTAACAAATAACTAGATACAGTATAAGAAAACATAGAAAGTAAACGGCATTTGATAGGTTAAAACCAAGTTAAATTGCAAAATAGCTAATGATTGTTTACTGTTTACAAAAGCTTTTGTAAAGAATTTGAGATAGGTATATGATGCAATTTTCATGATGGACACGGTTCAACAATCCATGTATTTTCCTCGTAATAGAAAGTGTGAGGTGAATTGTTTGGTGCAGGAATAATTGCACACCTGACGGTCGCTGCGATACGTCTTGGAAAATCCAGGAGAGTCCGTCGAGACGGGCTGGTGACTGAAGATGTTCAAATTGTTTGTAGGTGTTAAACCTGCAATCCAACAGGTAGGTAGGACAGAGAAGCAGGCACGCGAAGTCCAAAATAGTAACAAACAGGAAAGTGAAAAACGGGGACTAACGTAGAGGCTTAAAAATAAATATGACAGAACATTATTAAGGTAAGTGAAAACAGAAATCAATAAATCTTACCTTAGATTTCGGGTGGCCTATGGATGTTTTAATTCCGATCCAATAAGGGCAAATTTTCCCCGTACTTTAGAAAATTTTTGTATGGGCAATATTCACTTTTAGAGATTTATCAAATAATCCCCAAACAAACACGTCGAAAAAAAGTTCTACAAAGCTTCGTGCATTTATTGTGCAATAGAAATATATCATTCACGCTGTTTCAGGTATGCACATACTACTGAACGGCTTGCTGGTTTTATTCACTTTGGGTAGGAATTACATTACTTCTCCTATTTAGCAATGGGAACATTGTTTCTCCAATCAGGATCAAAGTCGAAAATAATAAGCCAGTTAGCCACCAAACAAATAACCCAAGTAGGTGATTGGTGGTAAGAACAACGTTTCTCTTTTCATGTTCTATGCCTGTCTTGGTCTCCGCGGAAATGTCAGAGAAGAACTTTTCGTGGAATCCACTTTCTGTTATCCTTCTAATCATAACGTTCAACGTTGGAAGGAAATAGTGTCCTTTCCTCATCGTTATCACAGGTTCCAAATTCAACAAACCTGAATTTTGAGTTATGATATCCAACATGTGCCTTTGATTTTTGTGAAGCTTGAACAGTAACCTCGACGCCATAAAAGTACTGCAGTTGCGGTAGTATGCAACTTGCAGCACATTGTCGGTTAAGTGAACAGGTTTAGGTAAAACCATCTTGTTTAATATTTTAACAAATGATGGTTCACCAACATGCGCTGCCACAATGCTTTGAATAAGTTCATCAACGAGTATTGGCAACGGGAGATCTGAAAATTCTTCTAGTGTTTCGATTCTGTGTTCATGCCCAGGTTGAGTCAACGCACTGATCAGCTTCCCTTGAAACACGCTGCACAGCTGCATGTAACAAACCAGATAAGAGAATAAAAGTGTTTTTAGCGTAACACTTATTGGAACAAGATTGCTGGAACTGCTAAACGTGTAGGCTGCTACAACCAAGAAACATCTCTGTATGCTTCTAAACGGATCTCGTTCGGTAGTATAATTCGCAGTAACCCAGCAAAGTATGTTTGTCATGGCGAAAATGATAACAATTACTCCCCATATCGATTTTTCAAAAACAGTGAGAATTATTTTGAAGCTGGAAATTGTAGATGGACTAGAAATGACCCATGCTGTTCGATCTTGATAAAAATATTCGCTTACATCGTATTGTTCGTACATTTGCAACACTCTAGCTCCTACGAAGAATAGAGACACATCTTCACTTCGATTAGTGATTACCAAGTTTCGGTCAGAATCTGGAATTATCGTTACCTTCGTTTTAAGCATGCTACCAAGCAGCAGAACCATTTGGTATATTATTTCTGATATTGCTCTACGATCAGGTTCCACTTCACTGATATTAGTTTCACCTAATATTTTTATAGTGCATCCGTCAAGCCTTTTGATGTAGTTACTGAACGTATATTTGAGCCTGCTGCTGCAGCTTTGGCAAAAGACCATTCGCGCTGCTTTCGCACACTTGTTTACTGCATCAAATGGGTTGGAGGTGTACACATACGACTGGTTTGCATCAGGTACGACTAGAAGAACATTCACTATATCGAACGCCCATAGAGTATCGAACATCTCATACGCGTTTGCATTTGTTTTTGTACATATTACAAAACGTCCCCTTGGACTTCCACTCTTATTCCAGACAGATACATTCTGTAAGTTTCTTATTGTTTTATTGAGAATTGTGTGATCGCTAGTGAAAATAATGTAGTTTTTAGAATGTTTGAATGACATAATAATGGGTTTATCTATTGCTATTATAACTCGGGGATTATTAATTTCTGTTGAAACATATACTTCAGCTTGGTTCTCGAAAATGAATTGCAGTGTTTCATGCCGTCCAAATAATTTTGGAATTATATTCACTAAACAAATCATTTGCTTAGATATTGAGGAACACACTACTAATGGCAGCATGAAAAACAAAATACAAATACATTCCATTATTTTCTATAGAGCGAGTAATTAAACTTTTTCATATTTCAATATAAACGAGCAGGTTTCTGTTTCGTTAAAATTGTCGCCAAGGAATGTGGTGAACATCGAAATATTAGGTAACAACCCACATGTGTAAAATGTATACTTAGACAAAATTACTATTTACATTAAAGGTAATTCGAGTGCTGACTTGATCATTCCAAGAACATATTTCGAGTTCTAAAATAATCTTGATATAAGCTTTGTTCGACAAGTAACGCTTTTTGTACTTTTTCGGGTTAGCATCAATATAGCGACTGTGATGGTCATAAAACGATTTTGCATTTCTCTAGCTCTTTCTCGAAATCGCTTTTTAAAGATTGGCCGGAGTATTTTAAATTACTGTTACGTCATCAAATCACATTGCCGTCAACTTCAAATTTAAATTAGACTATACAAATAAATCAAAACCAGAATGGTTATACTGTCGAAGCACCATATCTTGGTCACGATATCCAGATCGAAGCTTGGCTAACAAACTTAAATAACATTTATCTACGACCACTACTAAAAGTAGGCCTTTTAGCTCTAGCTTGTTTCACTAAAAGTGACGTGTTATAGTTTACCGTGTTTAAAGAAATCAGCTGTTTACTTTTAGCACACGGGCTAAAAGTGAAGTGAGGTTATAAAACTACAATTTCGAACTGCAAGTGAAGTTGTAAAGCTATTCTAGTTGCTCATTGCGTTACAGGTAAAGCGTTTATGAAATAATTAAAGCGTTATGTAATGAATACAGTCATATGTGGAGTATCAATAATTACATTTCGTAACTCACCTTGACAGCACGGGCGTGGCCAAACAATCGCGCGGCGTAGCCTACTGTTCATTACGACATAAATTAAAAGTGCCGCAGATGCGAACCTTTCTTAAATCGATATTTATGGATTAATAACTGTAAAATTAAGGTCGTAAATAAAATATTGTATGCAACGCGTGCTAAAAGTCGTTTATGCGCGAGACACGTTATGAAACTCAGCCTTCGGCTTCGTTTCATAATTTTCATGTCTCGCGCATAAACGTCGACTTTTAGCACTTGTTGCATAAATAGCTATTATTTTTTACGGTTTGCTTTAGAGCAGTGTTACCAAACTTATTTGGCCTACCGCCCCCTTTTCAGAAAAAAAATTACTCAGCGCCCCCTGGAATCTATATTCTTTAAGCGAACAAACAGAAAGATATTGTATTGGTAGCTTCTTGAGACTGATAATTGTCTATAAGAGTATTTCTAGGTAGGAAATTATTTTGAAAGAATAAATTAATTAGCAATTAAAAAGTACAAGGGGGGATTTATACATTAAAAGTACAATATAAATATTTGAGAATTGTTTAATGAATGATACATTAGGTACAGTTACTGTTAAATTGTGAATAGTGTATTAGAAAGGTTCGAGCATATAAATTGATTTAGTTAGGATAGTTGTTTGGTAACATCAGAGTTTAGATTTTAATTTGTAGGTATTAACTGACAATCGCAATAACTAAAGTGAAAGCCAAACTCAAATGATTATCTGAAAAAGTCAATTATGAATTGTAATATACGATATAGATATTTTGTATAAATTATTATTGCTAGAGAAAATGATATTTTTTAAATAAACAAATTTTTTCTGAATTTTTAACCTGTATTTTGAGTAAAAGCAAATTTGAATACTAAAAACTCTTTATTATAATGGTATTTACTTTCTGGATGGCGTATTAAAGGGTGTGATAAAGTAAAATTAAAGAAACGGAGAATAAACAGACTGAATAAATAAAGTAACACATGGTATGGAGAAGAATAAGAACATTTAATAATGGTAAATAGTCTTCATCAAATAAATAAATCCGTAACTTGCATTTTGTGTGTTTATTTGGAAAATAATCTTACACTACGTTACACAACAAATGAAATATGTACGAATGGTTTTTCTATATCTTCTTATTTGCTCTTCCTTCTTTAAGCTTTCACCGCCCCCTTATTTATATCAACCGCCCCCCAAATGCACCCGAGGCTACTATCGCTCCCCTGGATCGTTCCAGCGCCCCCCAAGGGGCGATATCGCCCACTTTGGGAATCACTGCTTTAGAGGAACAAACTCTTTCTGACTATTTTATTTTAAATCGAGAAAAACTGCTGATGTGGCGATGAAATAATGTATCAAGAATTGTTGAACAAATAGTAAAGTATACATAGCTTCGAAAATCGATACAGAAAACAACTCTCCTTACAGCTTACGCACTAAGTGCCATATGAGTCATTATACATAGAAAGAATAATGGAGAGGAATGACGCCAAAAGTATACCGCGCCGCGAATAGTTAAATCCGATAATGAACTGGACAGAATGTAATACTGTGACGTTTCCGTCTGCGCAAATTGAATTACAACATTATTATTATATTACAATTTGAATGCCGCCAACATAAGTCACAATTGCCTCCTGACTTCCAGTACGCGGAGATATGCGATAAGGGCGAAAGCTCAGCGATGCACGAATTCGCATGCAAGTAAACACGACGCATCCCCACCTAAATCCCCCCTAAGAGAAGATCTAGATGATAAAGGGTATAAGTCGACGATATAGAGTCAGATTCAGAGACCAGCCACCTAAGCCCAAGATTGAGCCCCAAGAAGGGCTTACGGTAGCCTGCAGCCAAAACAGATTTGAGCCAAGCTCTGCCACTCTCGCTTAATCCGGTTAAGCGAGTTGCCGCCAGTTCGCGATTGCTGAGTTTAAAACCTCGCCTAAAGAAACCAACCAGCATTCCAGAACGAGAACCCTTCCTGAAAACATGAACCTTCCTTTTTATAGAGCCATTTTATGGGTGACAAAATTTACCCTCCTTGTCCAGTCTTCCCATCGGTGACGAGATCCGTCTTCATTCAGACCTGCAGATCCCCCCTTCGCAAGCCGTTCTATGGGCTATGAAAATCGACCCCTAATATCACTTTATCCTCACCCTAAAGTGTCACTACCGTCCCCTACCCTTAAGCTGGGGCCATATAAAAAGGGGCTATTGATTACAATCACTGTCGTGATAATTATGAAGCATTTTCAGTTTTCCTCTTAGCGTAAATCTAGGATAATCGTTTGTTAAGTTTCTTTAAATTGGCTACTCTCATCTTGATTTATCCACAGCACCATCTTCCTTGCATTTTGATGAAGTTTTTGATTTACATTTATAATTTCCCCTTTGCCTCGAGGGTTGGAACACCTACTGAGCGCGTCTTCAGGTGGCGGATAGGAGAACGCCCGAGATCCTCCGGACCAACGTTAGTAGTTAGCTAGTATGGACATCCCGGGCCTAAACTCCTGTGTGATGAAACGAAAGCTGTCACCTCGGACCATCCCCCCTCTTCATTGAGTTGTGACCGCTCAATAAATTTCACAGGGTCTTAGGTTACCCTCGTGTTTGTGCCGTGCGAGGCGACCAGTGTCGGTTAGATAAAGGGATCCTGGGGATTGAACTGCCTGTGGGACTGTTTGGTTTCCTGGAGTGCAGTAACGCATCTCTTTAGCCCTCATTTCACTTAGACGGGAGGTCGAGATTAACCCACCTCGATCAATCGGCTGTTGCGTCAGGTCAGGAGAAAGGCTCGCCTAGCTGCAGAAAACTCCGGCGCTACTGCCTTTATCTCCACCCAAGAGATGGCTCCTGAAGCTAACCCTAAGGCGCCAGGTTCAAGCAGAGTCGAAGACAGAAGTGGAAACGGACGTGGGTCATCTGCAACCACTACCAAGGGACTGGCTCGCTGAGCTAACCCTTGACGGCTGGTTCCGGTAGGCTTACACCTTTCACAAGCAAAAGGGGCAGATCGGATGAAAGCACGCCCTGCACCTCTAATCCGAAATAAGGGCAAGCCAGACCAAAAGTGACCGAAAGGACAGGTGGTTACAAAGAGTCCCTTACGAGGCACCTCCGCGTGGCTATCGTATATCTAATTACTCGCTTTGCTAAGATCACCCAGGTCCAATCGGACTTAATAAAAGCCCAGTTGCTAATGGCGAGGGTAGCGGGTAGACCCGTCTCCGCGACCCCGGCGGAGGAGATGTCTACTTCAGGGAAGCGACCCTGCCCACGCGAGCCTTGGTTTTTCTCACTTCCTATAACCGAGAGAAACTATGTCCTAACCCAGTATCCAAACCATTACCCATTTTCCCTTTCTATATCCCTACCAATTTGGTCAACGGTCTTGAGGGCAGATGAAGATGCAAAAATCTCAATGGCTAAAGGAGCGGAAGAACCACAAAAGGGGAGACTGTACCTCTACAGTTAAGGAAAGCAATCAGTCTAGGGGAAAAAACCCTGATATAAAATAATCTGGTCCTCCAGGTTGGGGGTTGAGGCGGCTGGCCAGCAACTCGTTACTCGTAAAATTTCTAAAACGCTAAAAATTCCAATCTCAGTCCTCGGATATCGGACGGAAACACTGGGAAACAACCGCGCAAACGAAATAGGCATATGAATTTTGGTAATTGGAACATAAAAGGTATTAAAACCAAACAAGTAGAAGTCCTCCAAGAGTTAGAGAAATTTAAGATAGATATAGCTACCCTTAGTGAAACTAAGAAAAAAGGAAAGGGAGTTGAAGAGGTAGCAGACTATATTCACATCTACAGCGGAGTCGACAAAGATCTAAGAGCTAAAAGCGGAATATCAGTAGTAATACATAAAAGACTAAAAAAATGTATAAAGAGTTGGGACCAAATAAACGAACGCATTGTACGAGTGACAATGGAAATCAAAGTATATGAAATTGACATTATTGGGGTATATGCACCAACTGACAAGGAAAGCGCTGAAGAAAAGACAAGCTTTTATAATAAATTAACAAACGTACTCGATAGTACTAAAAATCGAACAGAATGCATACTTATGGGAGACCTAAATGGCAGGGTCGGCAGCAAAAAAGGTAATGATGTCGTGGGTCAGTATGGCGAAGAAACAGTTAATGACAACGGCGAAAGATTGATCGAGATGTGTGAACAATATGATCTGAAAATTCTAAACGGTTTCTACGAACACAAGCAAATACATAGACATACCTGGACTCAGAATACACGCAACCTAAAATCAATACTGGACTATGTAATCACTAAACAAAATAGTCACATTATCTTTGAAGACGTAAGAGTGCAGCGAGGTGCAGAATGTGGCACAGACCACTTCCTTGTTCGAGCAAAGGCGAGGCTCCCATATAGATCCCCACCTAAAAATAAAACAAACAATTTATATAGGACGACATATACGATGTACAAATTAGATGGACTAGTGGACGACTCAATAACATTTCTGTATAAACTAAGACTAAGTACAAAATTACAAAACTGCGACAACTCCAGCCTTGAAACAATGTATGAATATATAACGAAAGCTGTGCATGAAGCTGCAAATAAAGTTTAGGGGAGAAAGAAACTAGTAAAAGTAAAATAAACCAAATTTGGTGAAATGAAGGAATTAGAAAGCTAGTACAACAAAAAAAGCAGGCTTATCAACACTGGTTAACAACTAAAGATGACGAAACTAGACAGAGTTACGCAAGGCTTAAACGCGAAGTAAAGAAATCTGTAATAAAATCGCAAAACCAGTCTTGGGAGAAGAAATGTGGTGAAATAAATTCGCAGATAGGTGGCACTCGCTCAAGTGAAGCATGGAAGGTAGTAAAGAGTCTTAGAACAAATGAAAAAAATAAATCCAATATACAGCTAATAAGCTTAGAACAGTGGAAAAGGTACTACCAGGGACTGCTAACAGAAAACCGAACAGAATTTAGCGAAACTACAGAAATACTCGATAATGAAGAAATGACTGAAACAATAATGGATGAGATTTCAGCCGAGGAAGTAATGAAAACGGCCAAGTCTTTTAAAAATGGAAAAGCGGCAGGTCCAGGGGGAATCCCTATGGAGCTCATAAAAAGTGCCCTAAGCGTGCTATACGAAAAACTAGCAGAACTATTCAACCAATGTATAAACAAAAATAAAATACCTGCAGACTGGAAGAACGGCTTTATTACAGCTATATATAAAAAGGGAAATAAAAGAGACTGCTCTAATTACAGAGGAATCTCTGTATTAAGTACAATGTGAAGGCTGTATGGAAAAATCCTTAAGTCACGTATCGAAACCGAAATAACAGAAATTGAGGAACAGAACGGATTCAGAGCAGGCCGCTCTTGTATTGACAGTATATTTTGTCTCCATCAACTCCTAGAGAAACGTCTAGCACGAAACTATGAAACCCGCCTAATATATATTGATATTAAAATAGCATATGACAGCGTACCACTGACTAAGTTATGGAAAGCCATGTCTGAAAATGGTATAAATAGAAAATATATAAATGCTGTAAAAACACTCTATACCAACACGACAGGGCAAATCAAGATCGGATCGGAACTTTCTGAAAAAATTAAAATAACTAAAGGACTTCGACAAGGCTGCTGTATAGCACCTACTTTATTCAAGATTTATCTAAACGAAGCACTAAAGATATGGCGAGCTAAGTGTTGCAATATGGGAATTCCGATCGGAGATACATGCTTATACACCCTACATTTCGCTGACGATCAGCTTATATGCGCTGAAGATGAGTTAGATGCCCAATATATGTTGAGGAAAATAAAAGAATACCAAAAATGGGGTCTACAAATAAATATGGAAAAGACAGAATATATGACAGTAGGATGTAAAGGTGAAGATCTGGAAATTGAAGGAGACACAATTAAAAACAAAAGTACCTACAAATATCTTGGGACAGTTGTAAGCGAAAAAGGAGATAACCAACTTGAAATAAAAAGCAGAATAGCACAAGGAAAGAAAGCCATACGCCAACTCCATCCAATAATATGGAACAAAAAGTTAAGCAAGCATACCAAACGAGTCATATACAGAGACCGGCAGAAAAACCGGACGGTTTTGAAATGGTTGCAAAAATTACAAAATTACAACAATATACATTTATATTACGAAAAATGAGAGAAAAAGAATTGCCATTTACTAAAATATATCTTTAATTGCAAAAATTACAAAATTACAACAACAATATTTACTTTATTTGAAAATTATGTCTGATAAGTGACGACCACCATTTCTGACACAGTGCTGCAGCTATGTTCGAAATTTTCTCATCGTGAGAAGACCACGTACCATTCAAGAGATAAAATTCGCAATTCGTAATGAAATACGAGCCATACCAAACGACATGGTACTGAAGGCGATGAGAAATTTCCGAACACGGCTGCAGCTCTGTGTCAGAAATGGTGGTCGTCACTTATCAGACATAATTTTCAAATAAAGTAAATAATGTTGTTGTAATTTTGTAATTTTTGCAATTAAAGATATATTTTAGTAAATGGCAATTCTTTTTCTGTCATTTTTCGTAATATAAATGTATGTTCTTGTAATTTTGTAATTTTTGCAATTATTTCAAAACCGTCCGGTTTTTCTGCCGGTCCCTGTATAAAGCCATTGTGGAAAGTGTAAGCACATATGGGGCAGAGGCATGGAGTATTACAAAAAGACAAGAACAAAAACTTAAGGCAATGGAAATGGACTACTGGCGTCGAAGCTGCGGATTAACAAAGTTGGATAAAATTAACAACGAGGAGATAAGAAGACGAGCAGAAGTGGATATAGATATCGTAACCACCATAGAGGCGAAACGGTTACTGTGGTACGGCCACATGAAGCTAATGGGAGAAGAAAGATGGCCCAGAAAGATATGGGAGTGGATGCCACCCCGGAGAAGACGACGTGGCCGACCAAAACCAACATGGGAAAGTGGCGTGAAAGTTTCCATGGAAAATCGAAATTTAAATGAAAATGACTGGGAAGACAAGAAAGTTTGGAGATTGGGATGCGGAAAACGTCAGCAATGATGTAGAAATCCGCAATATATATAATATATATGCTAATGGCCCTGGACAATCACATGTTCGCCCTAGCCGAAGGTCAAATTGCACCCACTTTCAGGGGCTGGCAGTACAATAGGAAGATTCTTCGAATCACATGACCAGTCCCTGAAATGGCTAACAAAGGCAGTTGCTAACCTGCCTACCTTGTGGGAGGGTGCCCACCGCAGCGTCGTTCAGGTGGATCGGCTGCCTAGTTTCGCAAAAGCAGCTATGTGGATCCCGGTGAAACCCGAACCTACTGAGACTGTCTTTCGTGGCCTGGGAGAGGCGTTAAGGACTGGCCCCTCTTCCATACTGTCGAAAGGGAGACTGGCAGACTCCTAATCTTCGGCCTAAACATAAAAGCTGAGATAACCGTGAAAAGCAGAGGTCGTAAACTGCACTACCAATTTACTACCCTAAAATGTTAAATTTCAGAGGTCTGGAGATACACCTCCAGCCTTGAAAAATCAAAATCTAGGGCAGGGTGCGTCTAAGGATACCCCTCAACCCTCCTCCGTTGCAGGTCAGGGTGCATCTGCGGACGTGGATATTGTTTTGGAATGTGGTACTAGTGAGTCTATGTTTGCGGATCATGATGCGGTTGCCATGATTTACAGCTGCACCTACAACGGCCTCAGGAAATTAACGATTATTTTCTTAGTAGCATAAATACTAGTGTTATCAGTGTTGATAAGGATGTTCATAACTATTTTCTTCAAATCATTACTAATGTTGCTGATTACTACAAATTTTCCTCTTGGGCTGGTGTTATCGTTCCAAATGGATGATTTAAAAAAAATCTAATAAGGGTATGATTTAAATCGCACTGCCCATTTTAAACAATACAATTATTGTACAAGTTTATTGACATCCTGATTAAATTGTTTATGTCGACTATTATATGGGAATTTAAAACGTCCAATGAAAAATAAACTCTTACTAAGCTGACATAAACAGTGTCCAAGTTCGTTAGATGTGCTGTTCCAGGTTAAACTTGCTTCATTGCAATGTAAATTAAGCAGAAGTATGGAAATAAAGCAGGTCTGTAGAATACAAAACATATTGTAATGTGGAGAAAGTATCACTTATAATAATGCAGAAGACTAAAAGCCGTGTTTACACAACTAAAAGTACTATGGTTGCGTTTCACCATTTCTATTTTCGGATTTTTGTAAACAAACTTCCCTCAACTTTTAATAGCGATATTATCACAGAAAACAATTATTTATTATGCATATTTGTTGTGTTTTTTAAAACTATTGACTCAGCTTCAAAGGCAAGTCCACTTTGGTTAATTTTCATATCTGCTTATTGAACGTTCCCACAACCTAAGCCGTACTCAAACGCTATAAAGGCGTGTCCGTTACATCTTACTTAACAACATAACCTATATTTCTGAAAATTTGTATGCGTCGCCTTTCGTTTCTTCTAGCAGTTGCTACAAGTATTAATTCTGTTAAATGGTCTACTGTGCATCAGATAATTGTAGTACAAAGCAAGGTAAGGCATTAGCGTTGTTCAGATTTCCCAAAA
Organism: Agriotes lineatus; assembly: GCA_940337035.1. Classification (NCBI taxonomy): domain Eukaryota; kingdom Metazoa; phylum Arthropoda; class Insecta; order Coleoptera; family Elateridae; genus Agriotes; species Agriotes lineatus. The sequence goes on from OW679203.1 coordinate 75,567,098, forward strand.
ATTTGCAACAATGGTCTAAATTGGACTCCCACTGATTCTTCACGGTTATGTGAGGTAAGTAGTTTTGAATAAACTTGTACGTACAATCTTATTGCTTCTCTCTTCTGCAGGGTCACTTTGAAGTATAAGCTATTGATGTCGAAGCGATTGCAGAGAGGGTAGTTGAAAAACTGTTAGATTTCGATGCATTAACAAAGAAGCTTACTTCGATCATCAACGCTTCCCTGGAAACCGAGGTTGCTAAAATAGTGGAAAAGTACGAGCACAAAATCTCATCTTTGGAAATGCAACTCGAAAAACTGAAAGCCGAAACGGAAGATACAATGAACGCACATGAACAATACAGCCGTGTAAATAGTTTAAGAATATTCGGCGTTCCGCAAAAACCGAATGAAAATACCAGTGAAGTAGTGCGCAATTTATGCCACGAAAAGTTAGGTATTAACCTTGCCGAAAATGATATCGACATCTGCCATCGCCTTGGATCGAAAGAGGGAACTCACCGTCCAATTATTATAAAATTTGTGCGCCGCAGCATTAAAAAACTTATACCATAAACTATTTACTTGAACAAAAGGGATATGATATTTTAGCATTATCAGAAACGTGGTTAAAATCTGATATTACCCTTTCTCATTCGAAATATAACATTTTCCGGAAAGATCGAGACGCTCGAGGGGTGGAGTTGCAATTTATGTAAAGAATCACTTGAATGTAAAAATTATTCAAACAAATGATAATATTGAGCAATTGTGGCTGTCATTAAAAATCAATAATGAAAGTTATGTTTTCGGGGTTGTGTATAAACCACCTCAATTTAATTATATAGTTTTTGTAGATGAGGTAGAAGAATCCATTTGTTTGTATACTGAGGCTTCAGATAGGGTTATTTGTTTGGGTGATTTTAATATAAACGTGTTGGATTTTTCTGGTTCGGTTACGCAATACTTAAATTATATGTTAAATACATTATGTTTAAAACAAATTATTACAGAGCCTACTCGAATATCTGGAAACAGCATTACTTTGATAGATCTCATAATTACATCGAATACCAGCTGCATTAGTGAAACAGGGGTGTGTGAAAATGAGTTATCCGATCATGAGACAGTTTTTTGCAAAATATCAACTGGTGAGTTCGTCACACTAAGTCCTATTATACGCACATTTCGGAATTTTAAATATTTTAATTTTAATGACTTACTGTGACCTACAGAAGTTACCTCTACATCAATTGTTTTATGAGCGGGATATTGATGCTAAATTAAACATTTTAAATTATTATATTACATCCATTTTTGACTTGCATGCCCCGTGGATAACCGTTAAAATGAAGAACAAACCAGCACCTTGGTTTACTGATAATGTTCAGTTACTGATAAATCTTAAAAATAAGACAAAATCAAAATATAAACAATCTAAGAACCCTGGGCACTGGGAATATTATAAAAGTTTGCGGAATTTTACCAATCTTGCAATTCAAAATGAAAAGAAAGCTTACTTCGAGCATAAAGTTGGGATTGGAGGCACAAATGCTATTTGGAAGGAGCTAAATTTAATAAATATAAACATTAAAAAACAAAATTCTATTCCGGAAACACTCAGTAATGTACAAGAAGTAAATGATTTTTCTGTAGACTCTATACCTCACAGCACTCCTGATCAAATGCTTCTAGATTTTTATAGTAATAACGAACTTACATCAGAAAAACTTTCTTTCACGACTGTTGACGTTGAGGAAGTACAAAATTTAATTAGAAGTGTAAAAAGTAATGCAGGGGGTATAGACGGTATAACCATCAATATGATTAAACTGTGTTGTCCATACATATTACCGTTTATTACTCATATACTGAACTGCTGTTTATCAGAAAATGTTTTTCCAAAATGTTGGAAAAATGCAATTGTGATTCCTTTCCCCAAAGTAAATAATGCTGCAGCCTATACAGATTTACAACCTATCAGTATATAGAAATAGAGTGTTAATTAACAACTGGTTATTTATTTAAATAAGACATTTTTTCTTATTGTATAGTTGTACATTACTATAAATGTTAGTTTAAATTTACTCAAATATTTGTTTTGTTAATTACAAAACTTAACAAGTTAATTACAAAACTTAACAAGTTAATAAATAAAAGTATTTACAAAAATATTGCTCTAACTGCTATCTAATAAAACATTTCTTATTAATAGTACAGCAATATCACGGAAACAAACGACGAACGTCATCAAATATTTAGTTATTCATTTAAAGTTACCGTTTGATTCCGTGATTTACCTATAGTTACAATAAATATGATTAACTATAGGTAAATCACGGAACCAAACGGTGCGCGTCATCAAACAGTAACTATAAATTAATAACTAAATATTTGATGACATGCACAGTTTGGTTCCGTGATTTTACTATATGTGTATTGCTTTCCAAGCTGGGATGAGCTCCATACTGAGCGCTGGGTTAGTCAACCGAGGTGCGAAGCACTGAGGTCAGCTAAAAGTACGAAGCTGGAATAAGCCTTCCCACGAGGTAGCTACATGCCTGGTCTGTAACTGATATATTATAATGGGCAAATAGTGCCAGTGCAGCAACATGATGACATGAAACTTGTCCACGAGGACATGTGCAAGAAGTTGAGGTTATGTTTTTGTCTTCATCGAAGAAGATCTACAAAGTAAAAATATATACTTAGTATATATTCGTTACTACTTAGAATCCATCTGAAGCAGCAATCAGTATTTTAAATAATTATACTTTTTAAGCTAAAATTTATCTTACCTCAACATTGTATCACTTATCTTTCATGCTTGCCTGTACTGTACCATGTACCCAGGGGTGCCAGATCGTGTCAAGCTGAATTCGTTAGCTTCGTCGGAAAAAATCGTGAGATTTCGGAAATGGATGAGATTTGAAACTATGGATGCAAATTTTAAAAAAAGCTATTTTAAAATTAATAAAATATGGAATATCTGCTGCAGATTTATTAAACATTGAGTACATAGGTTGTACATACATAAATGACTGCAAGAGAATTATAAACATTTTAAATAATTGCCATAAATAAAAAAATTAAATTAATATAAAGTAAATGTTAAATGAACTAAATATTTTATTATAGAAATAACACATGAATTCTAAAAATAAAAATATGGCTACATAGAATATAGTACATATACATAGACCTAAGTATGTATACAGAAAAAAAATTGTTCGACTACTCACAATCTGAAGAATCTGTGTCCGGGATGACTGGTTTGGAGGGATAAAGTACTTGACTATTAATTTTTTAAAATTAAATCTGTGCTTATCTTGAAATTATGTAAATACCTATTTCTTGAAAGAACATTTAAATCCGCTTTCAACCGCAACTTGCGACTTCTTTATGTGAACCATAGATAGCAGCAGTATTTGATGATAATGCGGGAAATGATAAAATCAGTGACAGCATACATTAAATGATGTATTAAGACTAACACACATTTTTTTCTATTTAATCATTTAGTGTTACAATTTTTTATACAATTATTTTAATTAGAATTGATACAAAAATCGTGAGATAAATAGTCCTTATCGTGAGATTTGCAATGAAATCGTGAGAACTCACGATAAATCGTGAGATCTGGCACCCCTGCATGTACCATTTAATACTGAACAGAAAAAAGAAGACACTATTCAATTCAACAGTATTGGCGGTATCCAATATGAAAGAAAGTTGCCCGGAGGCTATCCAAAAATGTCCATAAAACGCTTTCCAGAGGCGAGCGTTTCCTTTCCAGAGACTTTCCATTTAAAAATATATATTTTTTAACTTTTCCTTACTGCCAATCTCTAGCGTGTTTTTAAAACTTTATTTAGTGAAACAAAAGTTATTAAATCCGTCCTACATTTTAAGTGCGGCATATGCCGCGGGTTTCAGCTAGTTACGTATAATAGCAGTAATCGAACTAGTGTTTAGCGTCCCCAACTTTTATTACATTTTCTCTGTCAACAACCAATATCTCTATTCAAGTTTAGAAAACATTAAGTATTTATACTGGTGCTGTCAATATTGTGTAGATAGGCTGAATGTTGTCCTAATCAGATATTTATACACGTAAAGTATTAGGGCTACCAGTAATAGACGTAAAGCGGTCGCCGAACCACTCTATCAGGGCGATGTATCGCTACAGCGGTGGACTCCTGAAACTTATGTTCGAATCTCAGTCATGGCAACACTTGTTTTTAAAGTTATCGATGGATGCGAATGCAATATTCTATTCATTGTTACCTTTAAATATAAAATGCCACATTATCAAACCCCAGATTTGCCATTTCCTTTCTGAGAAGGCTAAACACTGTTAGTACTATTGCGATGTCGCCTTTCAACCTGTCACGATAGCGCTGACAATTTTCTTTCTGTGCTAAATATAACGAACCAACTTACATTCTATGTATTTTATTCATTGCAAGACAAAAAATCTGGTGTGATAGACGCACACAAATTCCTTTTACAGTGATCTTATAATTAGCCAAAAATTTGACTTTTAATTTTTAAGCATTTTTCAAAAATGTTCAAAAATTACAAATTCTACAAAAAACGGTACAAAATAGTGTTAAATCAAGAGACAAATTTTCTCTAAAATTTTAAGCTGAATTCTAAAGTGCAATTCATATTCTTTTTTGGGTATTTCGCCACTCTGCAAATTAAAATGATTAAATAACGTAAATAACGAAAGTTTCGAGGGACAATCTGCCCTCGTTATCAACGAATAACAATTAAAAAGAAACAAGAAACTTAGCTTTTTTCACGGAGATTGAAAAACCACCAACCTCCAATGAATTGTTTGACACTGACGTTTGTTGATTAACTAAAGAACATAAAAATATGATGAAAACCTATCAATTCAATAAATCTAAGCTGGCAGAACATGCTTGGGATAACAATCACAAAATCAACTGGCATAACACAAAGATCTTGTCTAAAGAATCGATGTCAACTAGACATAAAATTAAGAAGACAGCATATATTTTACTTAACGAAGAAAAATGCGTGTCGTCTTTCTCAATATTTTTAGAGACTAGTTGGCTATCGATTCTTAAAGATCAGATCAAGTAGGTTTAGTTAATCAACAAACGTCAGTGTCAAACAATTCATTGGAGGTTGGTGGTTTTTCAATCTCCGTGAAAAAAGCTAAGTTTTTTGTTCATTTTTAATTGTTATTCGTTGATAACGAGGGCAGATTGTCTCTCGAAACGTTCGTTATTTACGTTATTTAATAATTTTAATTTGCAGAGTGGCGAAATACCCAAAAAAGAATATGAATTATAGATTCACGCCACAAAGAAGTTTCAGAGATTATCTAAAGTGCAATAATATACCGGGTGTTTTATTTAAAAACAAAAAACAAGACCCATTTTTGAGGCATTCAACTGGAAAATTATTTATCTCACATCAATCTACATTAAATATGTAAAAAATGTAAAGTTTGAAAAACACCGTTAAAGCAGTTTTTGAAAAAATTTAAAAAAAAAACTGAAAAATCTATTCTATATAAAGTTTCAACGCCATAACTCTTTTCGTTTTTGAGATATTCTGTTCACAGACAGACACACAGACCAAGGACAGACACACAGACCAATGAGCAAAAACATGTTTTTTTGGGTTCAGGGGACTCTAAAACGCGAAAATATGTTGAAAACTAAATTTCGAATTTTTGGGGTGAATCCAATACTTCTTTTATCCTAAAAGGAAGTAAAAATGCAGACGTGTTTACAGGTGATATAAGCATCAACCAGATAACGATAAGGTGAGTTCATACAGCAAGGAAGACGTCAAGATTTCTTACGACGCCCTGAACTTCTCCTTCTGAGCTTAAAGTATCAGCAGCATCTTTGAACTAGAGGAAATAACTCAATGGCGCCTAAAAATCAATAATAATCGGCTTCTGCGTCTCTACAAAACCGTAATGTAAACACCTATGCTTTGAGGGCAAAACCCTGCCAATTTCCCACTAAAGATGGTCGTGCGAACTTCTCAGACTTTGAGATACATAGAAATTCTCGCGGTAACTCTTAAAACTATGGCTACTCAAGCTATTTTTAAGAATGAGAACTTTCCCATATTGGTTTTGTTTCTTCCGAGAGTTTCCTCTCATGGTTTTTGAGCAGCTTTGAATGGTCTAGCCAAATATACATATTTGTACATAAAGCAATCTAAATTACAGTGGGTTGTAAACAACTTCACAGCTCATACGTTTAATTATAATTTTAATTTAACAAGGAACTTAAAAAGTGGTAATAAGTGGCGTTATGTGATTTCAAACCTTTAATCAAAAAGATCTTATTTATTAATTATTAATGATATTAGTAATTGTACATAGTTATAATGTTAGATCTAGTTAGTTTTTAGCATTAAAAATACCGTAAAGTATGAAAATGTATGATAATGTGATAGGTCGCCCATAAGTTGTTTTGGAATTTAAGATTCCTCAGCCAAGCTACATTTGGCTGAAATTTAATTTATATGTAGTTTTTGGTTGATATTTAATATTCCATAGCATAGCTGTGGGTTTAAATTTATATTAAAGCATAATCTAAAATAGAATATTCTTAGAAATAAATGTGTGTTATAACTGACTTGCAAGTTGCACAAAATGTGCATACATAAGTAATTTCAGACATATAAGCCGAATTTAATGTTATTCTAATTCTATAAAAGGTTTGTAGGGCAAAAATTGTAAAATACAGATATTTGCCACCTGTCATACCTATAGGTTACTATATTACATATAATTTGAGATAAAATCTCGTGTAAAGTTGATGAGAGCTAGAAAATTAACTGGATTCTATATTTCTATAGTTTATAATCGATATTGTTATGACTTGTTATAATTATTATTAAATGAATCTATCTCAGGGTTAGGTCTCTACATCCAACTTTAAAACTACTAATTTGCTCTTATTAATTATTTAAGGTCCTATTAAATATTTACTTGTACACACTCTGTATGTCGCTATTTAACTAATGGGAATTTACAAACGTGGTATTTCTAACTAACGGAACCTACAAAGATCGAAGATGGTTTCCTAGCCTAGAAAGTACATAATCAGTTCCGAATTTTTATTTAAATCGTTGATGTCCACGTAGTCACAAAACAAAACACATCTATTGACGCCACGAATCGGAAGTCACGCTCAGAGACGCCAAGCGATACACAATCACAAAAATAACACCTTTAGGTGCCAAAATCTCACCTTTCGATAGCTTCTGCGATGAATCTTGGGCTACCTGCCCTATAACTGGACTTTCCACGATGCTCTACACAAGCCATTGTAGGCGGCTTGCAGTTATCAAGGCCCAAATCTGCACTCGAACCCACCTGGGTATCGGCTGCAACTCTCGATGACCTTCCGAATCGCCTTCACTGAAGCTGGGTGCCCTGAATGTAGGGCTCTGCTGCACTACACGTATGTTGCTTGCTCATACACTTATACACGAACTTATAAAGAAGCTTGTTGAACCTCCGTAGAATAACATCCCAATACTATCGCTTTCACTGGACCAAATCAATGCCTCGTATCTACCTGTGCGAAAGCCCAATGCAAGGACAAAGTTCTACAAATCACCCAGAACACACTGTAAAAAAAGCTGATTTTCGTTAACTTGGGTATTTAATTACACACAGAAATTGCTTATTCTTGGGCAGGTTGGCAAAAACACAACCAAACCTCTTGAAGAAACCACTCCAATGATTTTGTTTACAGTACAAAGACAAAGATATTCTAAAAACATCATACTATCAATTATTTTCAAGGCCTACGCTATTTTATAGCAAATCTGAACTTTAAATTATTACATTTACTGGTCATACTTATAATTAATATCTGTTTTGCTGTTTAAGTTTTCAATTGCTAATTATTATTATTTGAAATATATATATATATATATACAAAAGCTTTGACAGGCCCTTTAGGCCCATTGCTTAATAATCTCTCTCCATTGTTTCTTGTCCGTAATTTTGTTTCTCCAATCTTCTATCCCTTTACTTGCTAAGTCCTCCATCACCGCTTCTTTCCATCTGACCCTTGGCCGGCCTCTTCTTCTTGCCTCATGTCGTCTTCCGTCTAACAGGATCCTTGTACTTCTCCCCTCTGGCAGCTTCCATACGTGCCCCATCCATCTTAACCTTTGGGCTTTTATAAAATCTATTATGCCTGTTTCTTCGTAGATTCTCTGTACCTCTTCATTTGTCCGTCTTCTCCAACCTTCTTCCGTTTGTACACCTCCAAAAATTCTTCTCAACATTTTTCTTTCCCATCTGCTTACCATGTTCTGGTCCGCTACACCCATTGTCCACGTCTCACATGCATATGTTGCCGTGGGTCGTATAACTGTCTTATAAAGCCTTAACTTTGCTCTTCGCGACACTAATTTTGAACTTAGCACATCTTTTAAGGCGCCCGCACTTCTGTTCGCTTTCACCAATCTTACTTTTATTTCCTTGCTGTAGTCGAGGTAAGTTTTCCACTCGCCTCGTATCTTCCTAGAAACTGCCTGACCTAATTTTACGCGTTGTATTATCCTGTATTTCTACCACCATTCAAACTTCGCCTTGTATAATGTGTTGCGTATCCTCTTTTCGTCGAGCTGGCCCCTGCGTCTGACGGTTTCTGCTTATCTTGCCTTATCACTACTCGCCCATACAATTTTCCTCCTTATTGCTATTTCTATAACCTCTAAATTTTCTATTGAGAGTTTATTTACTCACAGTTCCTTCGCTTTTTCTATTTTTCCTCACTCACCCACGCTTCCGCCCAACTACTATTTTTGTTCCAACCACTTTTCCCGAGTTTCCACCCACTCGATACGGCCCTGTTTTGGCTTAAATATCGGAGCAATGGTACACAGTATGTATCTTATTAGGCGGAGACGTTACTCCTCTATTAGGCGGAGACGTTACTCCTATTTGAAATATACTGCTACGAAAATGTGATTATAGCAATATATAAGCAAAAATACTTTAAAATCTTCAGATGTCTGTAATGTGACATATTGCAACGAATGCAATTTTTTGACAAAATGGTTGGCATAACTTTTAAGTTAGTTATTGGTAATTTTAAGTTTCTAATCCAACTTCAATTTTGTGGTTACGTCTCATTGGTTAAGAAATAATCTGGTGATTTTTGTACGACCAATCAGATCTTTTGTTGGCGATTGTTATAAATAAAACATAGTCTCTCTTGGAGACTGAAGGCAGTCGTTAATTATTATTTCGCTAGTGCTAAGATAAGCTATACAACCTTTTGCTCCCAAAAACAAAATAATTACGTCCATCTATCTTAATTTTGATTTTGAGCGTTCTTTTATGAAGTTATTATAGCCGTCTGTTTTGAGTTAAGAATTGTTATTCTATAATGACTTTTAAATTATTCAACATTGTTTAGCAAATATGGACGATTTCCAAACATCAAGTGTACATAATCTGTGCGCTCTATGTGAAATAGTTTAAATTTTGTGCTAACACCATCACTTCAAACCAGGTTTTATTTATTATTTGCCCATTGTTGTAATAATTGCTAAACCGGTAGTGAGAAATTGATTCGCCAATACGGCTAGCTACTGGCTACGCCAGGCCGCACACAATCCTTTGTAAACATTTTTGTTGGACCTATCAGCAGTAAAGTGAATAATGCGTTTATCAAAGAACCCACGTCAGTTTTTAACACAAGCATCCCTATACAAGGCGTACAATTAACAGCTGTCTTTAATACTAACACAAATGGAAAATTTTGAAAAAAAAGAAAAAAACTGAAAAATCACAAGAGTAAACACCTACTTCCAGTTATGCGATTCTCTTCAAAAGCTAGCTGTCGCATCTACATCTACACACAGACAGACAGACAAACATACCAATGAAAAAAAATATGATTTTTGGAATCAGGAGACTCTAAAACGTGAAGATCTGTTGAAAACTCATATTCGAATTTTTGGGGTGAATCCAATACTTCCTTTATCGTAAAAGGAAGTAACAAGGACAACATTACGTATTATACTTTTCGAAATCCCGAAAATTCAAATTTGTCAGTTACACTAAGAAGTAATCTTATCACATTAACAACTAAAGAAATACAAGAGGACCTTTCTTCAAAAGAAGCACTAACGAAAACCGATAAAGCTAAAGAAATTTTTAAATTAACTAAAGTGTGTTACTGCATAATCAGTGTTGAGCCTCGTCGCAGCAGCAAAGATACGCCCCAGTGCATTAACTGTCAACGGCTAGGACATACCAAACATTATTGGCATCTTCCAGCTCGATGTGAAGCGTACTGGAATGTACCATTACAAACAGTCTTCTAAAACATGTGCGGCGAAGAACACCTTACAAATTACAGAGGCTGTCCATATTACGTTACCTCAAACAGAAAGACACCCCCCCCCCCCAACGTGCTACCACAACAACAACTAACTTTTATAAATACGTAACACCAACTACCACATACGCACATGAAGCAGGAAAACTCACACTTACGAATGATTCTCAACATCCCACTTATAATCCCATCGCCAATGTAATCAAATTAATTTGGGATTTACTAGCCCCTTATCACGAACAAATCAAATCGTTCATTTTTTCAATCATTCCTTTCCTTCTTAATGGCAAATAATAATTTATTCCAAGTTTTATCCAACCTCACCATTGCAAACGACAATGACAAGCCAGGCATAAAATAGATATCCTGATTTTAATTGAAACGAATTTGGCAGAACTGGAACTGCTCAAAATACCACAGTACATTGTGTATCGCCAAGACCGTGCAACCCATTTTGCTTCTGAAGGTGTCGCAATAATAATAAAACGTTCTTTAAGTGCTCATTTATATGAGCTACCGACATTAATCAATTTCGAAGCAGTGGCAATTCAACTAGACCTAAAGAACAAATAGAATTTACATTATTGCAGTTTATAGGCAACCTAAACAGCGACTTCAAGAATCGGACAGTACAACGCTTTTCCAAAGCAACATCCCAACTCCAGCTATCGGTGACTTTAACTCGAAGAACATTCATTCTCTGGGGCTGTAATAGCTACAACCCAAATGGTAACTGGCTACACACATTTATATCGGGTCACCCAATTCAGATATCCACACCGACTGAACCAACACACTATCCCTGCCGGTGAGAACACCGCCCAGATATATTGGACATTTGCCTTCTTAAAAACTTCTGCTTTCTAATATCACAAATAGTATTAATGGAGCTAGAATCTAATCACCGACCGGTCTTAATAACTTTTAAGGATTCTCCAATTAGTAATCGCACATTACCTAGACTGATAAATGGTCACGTAAATTGGAACCCTTTTAAAGAAGTTGTGGCGCAAACCATAACCTGCCCGACATCCATTGAATCAAATGAAGACATTACAATTAACAATGCAATAATTATAGCAATAAATCAGGCCACTACAGTTCAGAAAAAACGTACAAGAAATTACCTAAATCCCCCAGATCACATCGTGACTCTCATAAATAGTAAAAACAAATTAAGACGAATTTGGAGCAGAACAGAATATACATGTACAGACATTACATAAGTGACTTACAACCTAGGGATTCTACAATGTGGCAGGCGACAAGAAGTATACTAAAACAGCACCCCCAAATTCCAGTTATACAGGATATATGCTTCAGATCAAGGAAAAGTCGACCTCTTTGGAAACCAGCTTGAAAATACATTTGTTACACGAATTTCCGGTCACAACAAAGAATTTTCTGAAGAAGTTACATCCGAAATAAAGACTATTGTTTAAAAAATCTAGGGTTAATAGTTCCCACTACAACGACGAAAATTATACCTTACATTAACAAACTTATCATAAAAAATCTCGTGGGCATGACCTTATTCAAGTGTAGTTCTAAAAAATCCTCCCATAAAAGCGACCACCTACATCACCATCTTGTTCAATGCCTGTTTAAAAATTGAATACTTCCCAAATACCTGGAAACACGCACATGTGCTCCTCTTTCCTAAACCTGGAAAAAGCCATAAGGATCCGAAGAATTATCGGACCTATTACTCTTTCTCCTACAATCTCAGAATTGTTAGAAAAGACCATCGTCTTCCGCCTCACTCAATTTCTAACAGACAGCTAAATACTGCCGACATTTCAATACGAATTCCAAAAAGAACATTCAACTATGCAACAATTATCCCGTATATCAGAACTAATTGAAATCGGATTTGAAAACAAGCTACTCACAGCAACAGCTATATAAAATGGTTAAGGCTAATGTTCCCGATTATAACTGTGTATCATCAATTCATTTCTCACAGATGGCACTTTTGTTGCAACAATTGGCTCTACTTGATCAGCGAGCAGGAAGATTAGTGCCGGGGTTCCACAAGGATCTATACTAGGTTTTATATTATTTAATATATTCGTACACGATTTACCGGAGCCTGCCAACTCAACTGTTGCCATGTATGCTGATGATACAGGTGTACTAACACAACACCACGATATACAATCAGCAACAAAATAGCGCCGATCCACTTAGCAACTGGCTCAAAAGATGGTGTATTAACATAAACCCCACTAAATGTGAAACAAAAATGTTTACTAAGATCAATTATACCACCCAACATCATTCTTCTTGGTCAACAAATCGAATGGAACCCAGCAGATAGCACAGTCAAGCACCTGGGAGGTTATTTAAACAAAAAACATACATGGTCCACCCACATTAATACGAAATTAAATCAAGGATACGTAAGACTCGGAATGTTGTACCCAATTCTCAACAGAAAATCAACGCTGAAACAGGAATGTAGTATTTTGATTTATGGATTAAAAACTAAGACGGATAATCACTTACGCTTGCCAAATCTGGGCAGGAACATCCAATACACAGTCAAAAAGCTGCAAAGACTTCAGAATAAAGTACTAAGGATTATCGTCGATGCACAGTTGTACATACGAAATACTCAGCTACATCAAGAAGCCAGTCTACCCCGTATATTACACGAATTCGTTAAAGAAATTGCGAAAAAGTACTTCCGTAACAGAAACAAGTGCACTGGCGCGAGAACGTATAACACTGAAAGAAGAGGTATACATAATAGACTCAAACGATTTCCTCAGGATAGACTTCTCTCATCTCAAAGTAGCTCTGGCAATAGCGATTAGCTAAAACAGTGTGACAATGAGATGTAATCAGTGAAAGAATCTAGCGAAGATATATTACAAAATTAAACATTGCAGTGAGGCTATAGCCGTTAATTAATTTACTGACACCCTAATATACGTAGTCGTATAGCAGCCGTGTATAGCGCAATAACGCTAAGCTGACTATATTTATTAAAAAAAATACATAACAATTGCCAAATAGAATTTTCTTTCTATGTTGTCCATGTCTGAAAGTGACAGTTCCTGATAAATAAATAGTATTTCAACATTCATTGAAGTTTTCCAGAGTTTTATTTCTGGGTTATATGAGTAAAAATTAAGCAAGCAACGAATTACAATTCTACAATCAGGCAAGGCTACGTTAGTGCCTCCATGAAATTAACCGTTTGGTGTTCACGTGGTGCACGTGCCACGTGAACACCAAACGGCAAAGTCCACCGTTGAATTAGGGATAGTATTCGACTGCTAACCTGCATACAATACAGCAATAGTAAGCACATATTCTAAGGCTGCAATTTGAAGATAATACCCGAAAATGATGAATACTCTCAGGCGTACCAAGGGGCGGCTATCTAGTTAGTCTGAATGCAAGTGTCTGCAACCTTGAATTTTTTTGCGACGTTTTGGTTTGCTCGGGAAGTTAACACAACGAGCGGCCATGCTAGTTGCATTTGAACTATGACATTGGGATGTTACTACGATAATGTGCAAAAAGTTCATCGGAACAATAGAAGCTAGGACATCTTCAGTTTGTTTCAGTAATTGAGATGTGAGTTTTTTTACTAATTAGTAATAATTTTCCATGACACACATTGGTGAAGCCACATAAGTGAGCACTTAAAGACCCTAAGAAATCGAACCATGAGTTGTATTTAATTTGTTCAGTGCAAGACCAGCCGAGGACCACCTTTTGTGCTTATTAAATAATAGTCTTAATAAAAATATGTGCGATGTTTAGTTCGATTACCGAAACGAAAACCAAAATTTGCTGTAAATTATTTTCCGCCCTTCCATAAAACAAGCAAAATGTGCTAGCAGTCGGTTAAATAAACATTTAGAGGCAAGTTTTGTGACATTTAGAATAATCCTCACCATGTTTTATGCAAATGTAGGGTCGGCTGCGATATATTTTCGGGTAGCCATACGATTGGTATTCATGCACTGGATAAGTTCCTTTTTTATTTGGTACTCAAAATTTATTGCAGTAAGATCCAGAAACTAATTCTAAGTTCTAGGTCGACCAAGAACAAAAGCAACGGTTCTATCGTTATACGATGTGTAATGTTCTTGGTATTTCAAACCTGCTTTTTGTAATATGCTTTCTTTGCGTGCGGAGTAAGTTTCGAAGAAAAATTCCAATAGAAGAGAGCTATCTGGTATTTCATTGATATGAAATTTTGTCCTTACGATATAGAAGCAGTATTCCAATTTTAGAAGCATTTAGTAATTCAAAATACTCCCATATTATTTAACGTTTGAATGGAAGTTAATTAGAAAAAATTAACACAAATATTTGTAACAATGGTGACTACATGAGTAAATGCAAATTAAAACAATTTTTTTAACCGAAAACTTTAATTATTATAAGTATGCACATTATACTTGGCGCGGCGAACAAATAGAGTGACTTATGCAACCCAAATAACATATTTCAAAGCTGACTGGATTAGTATTTGAATAATAATTACTAAAGGATCAGAGATGGCGGTTCTCATAATTAGACTTAATTTCATCTGACATTAAATAATTGTTTGAGGTTATGATGCAAATAGAAACTTGGACCAATTTAAAAAGCATAACATTTGTGCACGTGTAATATGTAGGCATGTGGCTTGGAGCTTGTTAAATCTCATTATTGTCTACATATTACAAGTGCACAAATGTCATGCTTTTTAAGTTTCTATTTTTATCATAACCTCAAAAATTTATTTAATGTCAGAGGAAATGAAGTCTAATTATGAGAACCGCCATCTCTGATTCTTTAGTAATTATTATTCAAATACTGATCCAGTCAGCTTTGAAATATGTTATTTGGGTTGCATAAGCCACTCTATTTGTTCGCTGCGCCAAGTATAGTAATAGTTATTTACGTGGCAAGCTTAGTAAATTAGACTTTATGGGCGAGCCGGATAATTTGCAAAGAGATCAACGTAAGAGCGAGCCCCGTTATCCGGCGAGCCCCAATAAAGGCTAATTGCAAGCGAGCCGCGTACAACGTTTTATTTCCTCTTGGGGAAAATCCTAAAAATTAATATTAGTGATTAATGAAGGATGTAATTAATAGAAAACAAGGTGCTTGTAAAGTCGCGATTCCAGCATTTTACAGGCACCTGGCCTGTAAAGACGCTTTTACAGGTCACTTCAGACGACAGTAACACTTTACAGGCACCTGCCCTATAAAGACTCATTTACCGAGTCAGTTCAGACGACAGTAATGACCGTTTAACAAGTCAAAAGGATATAAAATACATTTACGAGTCCTTTGTTATTAGTACTGCAACTAATTCATGACAATTATTCCTTCTGGTAGTTGTGCGACCTTTACTATATAATATTCTGAACGATATTTAAATCACGCTCTACTTTGACATTCGGTTTGTTATAAAGTGGACGCTTTTGCCTTCACGTTCCGGAAAAAAGTTGATGTTTGTAACACTGTGTGAATAGTACCGGGTGGCCATAAATATCTGATATCACATTACCTTTGGAATCAACACCGCTTTATTAAAGTGATGAATCCAACTAAACTAAATGTCATTAATGTCAACACAACTAAAATTCCTATCTGTTAATAATTATTACAGATTGCAATAAGTAATGGAGTTAGAACAGGAGATTTTTATAATCGAGTCGTAGGCTAAACTGCAGAATCTGGGGCACATTCCCCTCCTCTTATTGCATTTTATTACATTATATAGGTACCAATACTTATCGTAATTGAAATATAATACTAACCAATATTTATAAGTAGCTAATTCCATGGCTACCGAGATCTCAGATATTTATGGCCACCCGGTATAAATGGACATCTTGAAAGATTTTGTACACGCAAGCTAAAGTTGCCTTATGGGAATGTACTATTTTTGAAAGTTTGAGTGAACCCGCTACATCCCATTCAGTTTTGCGTCTTTTGTGCAGAATGCTCCTACTTTTCTACGCGAAGTTGTGCACAACCGTTTGTCTTTTACAGTTTTTAAGCAGCCCCATTTGCATTGCAGCTTCCGTTTGCGTCGGAATAATGCCAATGCCTCGTTTTCTGCATCCAAGTAACCGCCGATTTAGATTAGAGGAATCTTCTTTACATTAATGCGTCTTTCTCTAGGATTTCGTCGTGGATGGTTGCATTATGAGGTTGTACTGATTATTTATAATGATTCCACGCCTGCAATTCATGATAAGAAGAGTACGAATAGTAACGAATATTGTTTAAACAATCGTTCCTTTTAACTCCTTATAGTCATCGCACTGTAATGCTGTTAATGTTTGGTTCGCTTTACTAGAAATAGTGCATTAGTTAATAAAAAACTAATACTTTTTTTGTTATGGCTGAGCATGTAAACGGTTTTTTATAACTCGTTATTGATTACTCACTAGAGACATTCTACCTTGCAAAAGGTCAGGGAAAGTTCCAATTTGGCATACTCGTAGAGTCCCATGTCCTAATCGACATACTAAGTTTGCGACCTTGAAAGAGCGCCGCTCGCGCCGCCATCTTGCTAAAACGGTACCAAAAATTAGTTTTTCGTATATATATTTAAAGTTTTTACTCATTTTCGCACAATAGTGCGAATGCAGTACGAAATACAGAGATAATATGGCAACAGAGTTTATAAACGACTTCGACTATGAGCGAAGCATAATAGGTAAGCAAAAAATATTCAAAGTAAGCAGGTAGAAGAATTCTTTCGGTTGGGGCCAATACAAACAACGAAGTGTCTGCCATTCCTTCTCCTTCATTTTCGAACATCTGTCGTTCTTGGGTTTGAACGAATTTAGTGGGTCTACGCATCCTATGAGCGTTCATGTTTTTTTAAATATTTTTGATATAAGGACAACTATAACATTAGCACAGGAAAATGTTGCGTAGATCCTCTATATAAACTAGATGCCATAATGGATCGCACAGAAACAAAAGGAAATCAAACACAACGTTTGAACTTCAAGGAGTTTAAGGGCTTCTCTTTCGATAATTTCCATATCTACAGCAGAATCAAGAGGGCAAAATACATTTGAAGAAGAATCACCATTCCTTTTTTAAAGTATTTACTGCCAGGGCAACTTTCCTTACAAATTTTAATCGCGTTGGTTTTGAGATATAAGAACAGTTAGCGATCGCAAACAGAGAACGGTGTCTTTTCGTTGTGTATTCCGACAACAACAAGGACTGAAAACCAGTTGACAAGAGGAAATCCAAAACCACTTGGGCCTAGGGCAGACAAATGTTGCAAGAGACTAAATAACATGGAATCACCAAGGGGAGTTATTTATTTTATGTTACCATTGAGTCCGATAAGTATCCTAATACTATTTTAATTTACATATAGTTCTTGGTTAATATTTGATAGTTCATTGTTTATTTCTCGGTTTACATTTCGTTTTACTTGGTTTTACGATAAAGGAGGTATTGGATTCACTCCAAAAATTCGAAATTGAGTTTTCAACAGATTTTTACGTTTTAGAGTGCCCTGAACCCAAAAACAGGTTATTGTTCATTGGTATGTCTGGCTGTGTGTGTGTCTGTGTGTATGTGTCGGTGAACAAAATATCTCAAAAACGAAAAGAGGTATGACCTTGAAACTTCATATATAAGTTTTGCGTACTATCTAGATGCGACCGCAAGCTTTTGAAGAAAATCGCATAACTGGAAGAATGGTATTTTCTCTTGTAATTTTACTGTTATTGTTTTGTACGGTTTCTGTAAAATTTGTAATTTTTGAAAATTTTTGACAAATGCCTAAAAATTAAAAATAAAATTTTTGCCTAATTATAAGATCACTGTAAAAGGAAGTTATGTGCGTGCACATCAGATTTTAATATCCCATTTTTAATTAACTATGCAAAGCATCATCTGAAATGGATATTCTGTAAAAATGTGTGTTATAACTGATTTGCAAGTCATAAAAAAATTTACACACACATGCGAATTTAACGTTATTCTAATCCTTTGAAGGGTTTGTGAGCAAGAATTGTAAAATACAAATATTTCCCACCTCTTATATCTATAGGTTAATATATTTCCTATAATTTGAAATAAAAGGTCGTGTAAAGTTGGTGAGAGATAGAAATCGAACTGAATTCAATATTGTGTAAATTCGATATCCAAGCGAAAAACATTAATAATTATAGATTTATGTAAAGCGATAGTAATTTTGTGAGTTAAGTGTTGGCGTAAGTTATTTTGTGGTTAATTAACTTTTAAATTGTTTAGTTGTAGTTTTAAGTTTTTAATGCAACTCAAATTTTTCGAGCTATGTCTCATTGGTTAAGAAATAATCTGGTGCTTTTTGTGTGACCAATCAGATCTTTTATTATCGATTCTTATAAATAGAACATATTTTCTGTTAAAGGCTGAAGGCAGTCGTTAATTATTATTTCGATTGTGCTAAGATAAGCAATTACCAAATAGAAAATTTGTTTTATTTTGATTGTCTGAAAGTGACAGCTCCTGCTAAATAAATAGGATTTCAACATTTATTGAAGTTTTCCAGCGTTTGATATCTGGGTTATATGAGTAACAGCAAGCAACACATTGTAATTTTACGACCAGGTAAGGCTAAGTTAGTGCTGCCTTGAAATTAAGCGTGTGAAATTGGGTCTACATGAGTACCATTTGGCAAAGTCCACCGTTGAACAAAGGGAGAGTATTCGACTGCTAATCTGTAAATAATACAGCAATAATATGCCCATATTCTAAAGCTGCAATTTCAAGACAGTACCCGAAAATGATGAATACTGACACGCGTACCAAGAGTCGGCTGTCTAGTTAGCCTGAACGCAAGTTTCTGTAACCTTGAGTTTTTTTATTTGTTCGGGAAATCAACATAATGTGTCGACATGTTTGTTGCATTTGAACTAAGATAGTGTGCGAAACGTTAATCGGAACAATAGATGGTAGGACACCTTCATTTTGTTTCATTAATTGAGATGTGCGTTTTTCACGTATTAGTAATAATTTTCCCTGAGAGACCTCTGGCGAAACTACATAAGTGAGAACTTACACCTCTGAGATCGAACCATGAGTTGTATTTAATTGGTGCAGTACAAGAGCAGCCGAGAGTTTTTTTTGTACTGACTAAATTAATAGATTTTCAAAAAAAAAGGTCTATTTACACAAAAGGATATAAAAATTTCTATGAATTATGTTAATATCGGCCCTTTCATAGAGCATTTTACGGAGTGCTAGCAGTCAGTTAAATAAAAAATTAGAGACAGGTAATAATTGTTTGGTAACTGTTACTTTAGCTTGCACTGAAACCCAGTATGCTATAGTTTGTGACATTTAGAATAATGTTCATCATATTTTACGCAACTGTATGGTCGGTTGCGATATATTTTCGAGTAGCCATACGATTGGCGTTTGTGCACTGGGGCGCAAAATGTAATGCAGTATGATGTAGAAACTAATTCTAGATGTGTAACGTTCATAACATTTTAAACCTGCTTTTTGTAACTCTTTCTTTAGGTGCGGTGTAGGTTCCGAATAACAATTCCAATAGGAAAAAGCTAGCTGGTAATTCATTGATATGGAATTTTTCCCTTACGGTATAAAAATAATATTCCAATCTTAGAAGCATTTATTAGTTCAAAATACTCCCTTATTATTTAAGGTTTGAATGGAAGTTAATTAGAAAAACTTAACGCATATATTTGTAACAATGGTGACCACATAGGTAAATACAAGTTAACATATATTTTTTAGCCGTAAGATTTAATTACGATAATATAAGTATGCACATTAGTAAAATAAATTTAGGAGCCCTTTGTTATTTGTACTGCAACTGACTCATGACAATTATTCCTTCTGGTGGTTGTGCGACCTTTACTATATTCAATTCTGAACGATATTTAAATCACGCACTATTTTGACATGTTTGTGATACAGTGTGAATAGTATAAATATACATCTTGAAAGTTTTTAGACGCGCCAACTGAAGTTGGCTTCTGGGAATGTACATTTTTGCAACTTCGATGAACCCCTTTGATATAGTGGCACCGCTACATCCCAAAGTCTTGCTTTTTTGTGCAGAAATGCTCCTATTTTTGTACGCGAAGTGGTTTACAACCTTTTAGCAGCCCTATTTGGATTGCAGCTTCCGTTTGCGTTGGATAAATTTCTATGCCTCGCTTTCCGCCGATTTAGATTAGAGGAATCTTCTTTACATTGATGCGTTTTTCTATAGAATTTAGTAGTGGATGGTTGCTTTCTGAGGTTGTACTGATTATTTGTAATTATTCCACGCCTGCAATTTATGATATGAACAGTACGAATAGTAACGAATATTGTTTAAACAATCGTTCTTTTTAACTCCCCCCTTCCCTATGTGCTGTTTTTATTTCTTTGACTGTTTCTTTTGCATCCAGTTTTATTAAAATTATCTTTCGTAGTACTTCAACTACTCCTGATGACGTTACGGTGCTTGTCATATTCAGTCTAGAACTTGGCGTCATACACCTTCGTTTACTCATAACCATGAGATACACCCTCCTCCGACTATCTGCACCAATTTACATTAACAGTGAATTATAGTAACAATTATAGTAATAAGATTAATTGTGGATGCGGTCTCATTTATTATCTGTTCTTACTGAATTAATCACAGACATTCACAACAACTAACTTCGAGCAGTCCTTGCAAACGATTGTGGTTTGTGAGATTTTATAAGGTTAATTTGTAGCTTTATTACTCTACCTCATAGACCAACAGACCGAGAAGAGCGACGTTAATCGTGTCTCAACGTCGAATGGTCGCCCGGATTTGTGTCACGTCAGAGAAGTATACATAATATCATTTATTATTGTGTATAGGAAAGAGTATATATACTTATTACAACCCCAAGTTGTCTATATTCCCAGTTCTATTAGAAATCTAAGCCCCATTTTCAACACTTCTGTGCTTAGTCAATTGAGTAATGTCTAAATAAGGTATGGTAATTAAAACCCGGTTATTCTCTCAACTACAATAAAGAGTTAGGTCTCTTGGCCAATCGGTGTCAAGAGTTGCTGTCTTTCTGGCACCGTAGGGCGTGGGCATGTATGTCTAACAGTTAATTCGGTAGAGACATATAAGATGCTTACAGCTACTGTTTGTGGGCGCCGCGCCGCTGAGTTTATTATTCTTGCCTGGAAATATTTGTAGCACTCTTTAACACCGTAGAAAATGACAAGGCATGTTAGCTTTAACTTGTTGGTGCTTATTTCGTTCATAGACACATTTCTATATTTGCCTTGCATAACACAGTTAAGCACAGTAAAAAATTAATAGGCTATATTACACACGCAAGAGTACAGGTGAAATAATTAGCGGACAGTCGGAGCTGGCCCGCTATCAAGCTATTTTTGTGGGAAACAGAAGAAAAATTCTGTAACGTTTACGTTACGTTGTCATAAAATACTTTTAATTAGGCTGGCTACAACCCAACCGATGTACTAAAGGAGCACGCAGCTTCCCCGTAAAGGTAAAGCTCCAGACTTGCGTCTGATAAGAGAACACAGATAAAAACAGTATAAGTTTCAATTACTACAATATCGACATGCAAGTAAGAAGGCAAAGTTGCTCTTTAGCATGGAACGGAAAAGCTTGGAGCCCAGGCAAGTAACAGTAACTGGGGGCTGTTGAAAAGCTGCCCTCAGAAGCAGGTAACCTAGGCTGATCAAGTGTAGTAACTAGTAACCTTGGAGTAATCTTGGAGTAGAGAAGAAACCCAAAACGATGCGAGAATCAAATCCTAAAAGGTGCGATTTCTGGAGTCCGACGGTAATTCACTGAACGACAAACAGAACCGTAATGGTGCAAGCACTACAAAGTGGTCATTATTATTCGTTCTTAGCAACAGCGATATATATGGGGTAATTAAAAGTAAACACGTAAGCCGGATGGCCACAAACACACATGCGGCTAGCTTGCAGGTTTTCCATCTTCTTTCGGTTTTCTTTTAGCAGCACTTGCCCTAAACGATAACTAGCCTGCGAGTCACTCTAGCGGCTCGAGTCGGGCGTCAAATTTCCAGCTCGAGAAGCAACTTTTATGCGCGAGGCCGCGAACGGCACTGCTCCGCGTGGAGAGACGAGCGAAATGTTACTTCTTTTAGCGGTACGTGCAGTTATGGTGTGATAGCAAAGCTCATGATGTGCATTAACCCATTCAAATCTGAAAGGAATTTCCTTCAGAAAATATATAATTTATTATTTGTTAATATTTGTAATTGTATCAACCTTAGAACTTATAACACAATTGCACACCATATACAAAATGTTCTACGTTACAACAAGCTGAACGTGTTTTTCATCTATTTTTAAATCAAGCTAATAGTATTTATACGTATTGCTTAAACTCTTCCCCGCTTTAGATACGAATACAACAATTCTACAAGAAATGTAATCATTGCAGTCACTAGCCCAACCGTCCAACAGACGAACAACCCCTGTAGGTGTTTAAAGGTGAAAACCACGCTAGTGCTTTTGCTTTCTTCTACATCGTTGGCAAACATATTAGAAAACAATCTCTCAAACCACCCACATTCTAACATCCTTCTAGTTATCTTGTTAACTGTGCGAAGGAAATAATGGCCTTTTCTCATGCCCACACAGTCTTCCGTTGGTAGCAATCCAGATTTATATTGTATTATATCAATCAGACGCCGCTCTGTAGAGTAAACCTTTATCAGTTTAGTTTTTGCTATATACGCGGTACAGTTTCTATTGTAAGCTACATCCATTATAGCACGAGTTTCGTTGTAAGAATGATTGATAATCATTTTTTTGGAAATTTTTGCAAATACCGGGTCTTCAGACTGGCTCATTATGATACCCTTACCAAATATTTCTCCGCATATGGGGAGGTTCAGCTCAGCAAACTCCTCGACTGTTTCTACTCCGTGTTCGTTGCCAGGTTGCGTTAGAACGCTAATTAGCTTTCCTTGAAAAACAACGTACATTTGCATAGAATGCAGAAGGTAGAACACTAGAAGCACACGTACTGCATTTGTTTTAGGCAGAGGACTACTGCAATTGCTAAGCAGTAGAATTAGTACAGTTAGACCACATCTCACAATTGCCCTGAATGAAGATACTTCTGATATATGTCTTGCCAGCGCCCACCAAGTAATAGTGGTTATAAAAAATAAAAGAGCAATCCAGATCCAGATATCACTTTTAAATACAGACGCTATTACCATAATACCAGATAACTTCGGAGGTTTGGGAACGCACCAAACTGTGTCATCATAATAAAAGTAGTTACTTACATCATAGAGATTAGACAATTCTGTGGTTCTGGCCAACATTGGTATGAGAGAAATATTGTTAGTATTATTGTACACCCCAATTATGCGATCTTCTGAATGGGAAATGAATATAGTGGCATTTACTTGCAACGCAACTAATTCCAATATTTGTATCAATCTATGAAATAAATTTTGGGTGGCACGAATGTTATCTAGACCAAGGACATCCAAAACACACCCATTTATGCTGTCAATTTTATCATGAAATTTGACATTCATTCTCTTGTCACATTGCTGGGCGGACACTAATGTAGCTTTCTTTCCACACTTGGTGGAAATATCAAACGGATTAGCCTTATATATGCTAAAGGAGCGATTGTACGTTGAATATACCACCAATATTACATTCATTATATCTAAACGCCAACAATTTTCGATCATGGCTTCCAAATTTTTCGATGTAAAGGCAACTATAAGAAATTTACCCCTTGGGCTGTTGCTTTCGTTCCAAATGGTTGTGCTTTTTAAATTTAACAACGTTCTGCTTAATGAGGTGTGTGTTCTAACAACGATTACAAAATTGTTGTAAAAGCTTAGAGAACGCTGTATAGATCTACCAGTTACAATAACCAATCGCGGATTTTCAAAATCGAAAATGTCAGTAGTGGTGCCTTCTTCAAAAATAATTTGTATAGTGTCAGTCGATAAGAACAGATGTCCTATCAAGGAAAGTAGACATTTTCTTAACGGTATACTGTTATTATGCCCCAACATACATGTTAAAGAATAATTATGAGATATTAATAAAATTAGAAATATCTTGTAATGTGGTCGGTTGTTACCGCACATATCTATACTTCAAGGTGAGCGACAAAATGCTATAACGAAATTCAAGTTTAAACATTTAAGCAGTGACTTCTTACGTGTAATTTGTTCAATACCTTCATAGCGCGTTTTTATGCGAAACTTTTCCTGCCATAAAACTAATATGGCAACAATTTGTATTCCATTTAGCCCCCTAAATGTAGCCTATATTATACCATCAATAATAATAGGCAGAGGTATTTAGAAAGCTACTATCAGATTGAGTATTGGAAATAAGTTTGTTTTTAATGAGTCAGGTACACTCACTCACGGGTTATTGTGGGTAAATACCCAAGAAAAGCAACATCATTTAATACATCAAAAAGAAACGTTTTACGTAAATAGCTGTTAAAGCCATCTAAGTAAGACTATCAAAAAGGTTTCATTAAATGATAGCTCACAAAATCGATTAAGCGTAATGTAAAAACCATACTGTTTACGAAAGCTTCAGTAAAAGATTTGAGATTTACGATGTAATTTCCATGATGGGCACGAATGAAGAGTCTATGTATTTTCCTCGTAATAGGAGGCGTGAAATACAGTGTTAGGTGAGGGGAGAGTTGAATACCTGACCATTGCTGCGATAGTGTTGGAAAATCCAGGAGAGTCCATCGGGACGGGCCGGAGACTGAAGATGTACCTTAGATTCCGGGTGGCCTATATATGTTTTAATTACGAACCAATAAGGACGAATTTGCCCAGTATTTGAGACAATTTTTAGGGACAAGATCCGCTTTCAAAGCTCTATCAAAAGAAACTCCCAACAAGCACTTCATATAAAAGTTGTACAAAGATTCGTACATTTATTGTGCAGTAGAGCTATTTTCTTGCAGCTATGCACACACTACCGAACGAACTTGCATTTGCTTGCAGTAACTATAGTCGAACGGCTTGATGGCTTTATTTACTTTGTGTAAACAATAATATTACTTCACATTTAGAAATGGGAACAATATTTCTCCAATAAGGATCAAAGTTGAAAATGATTAGCCACCAAACAAATAAGAACAACGTTCCTCTTTTCATGTTTTATGCCTGTTTCCGTCTCAGCGGAAACGCCAGAGAAGAATTTTTCGTAGATTGAACGTTGAACGTTGGAAGAAAATAGTGTCCTTTCCTCATAGTGATGACAGGTTCCAAATTCAACAAACCTGAATTTTGAGTTATGACATCCAACATGTGATTTTCACTCCTTTGAAGCTTGAACACTAGCCTTAATGCCATATAAGTAATGCAGTTACAGTAGTATGCAGCACACGGAAAGGGACGTTTAGGCGCGCACCTTTAGGCGCACATTATTAGGCGCGAGCTTTTAGACGCCAAGCCTTTAGACGCGGACGCTATTAGGCGCGCCTACGTTTAGGCGCCGCAACTTTAGGCGCGGGGACAGTTAGGCGCCACGTAAACACGTTTCCGCATGGTTTGAACATATACTGTATTTTCTAACAGTAAAAAAACCTCTTTCATAACAAACTAGTTATTTATGTTAACTACTCGCAAAATGTGAGCTGTTCTTTAAAGTCGGAACATTTTCGACGACCAAAAGATCCATTTGCACGTGTTGCAATTTTCGTGTAAAAACTGGAATTTTGATTATTATATTTTGACATTTCTAAATGATTAATGTTATTATCTTAAATTTTTGTAAAGGCAGCTGTGTCGTTGTATTAGTAGGTTATCATGTCGATAGTCAACAGCAAGAAACTGCCCACCAAAAAAATATGTAAATCTTTAAAGATTTACAACTATTGAATGGAGAGTCCGATCTTCAAAAATTTGTCATTAAATGATTGCACTGATATTTGCATAAAACATTGCTGAGATATCACATATAAATTTTTGAGAAAAGAAATCTACAGAGTGTTATTTTGAAAAATGTATGCTGCCTAATTTTGGAATGGCAGTACGCTAATTACTTGCGAAACGAAACTAATGAAAATGGAGTGGCCATTATGACTTATATATCCAAGCTTGTTAAGAGTATATTACGAACCTTGAGATAGAGAAGGATTTAAAACTCAGTTTTAAAAAAACTTATTTGGATTGGAAATTCCTAAATATGCCATTATGGCCAGGCTATTTAATCTGCTTTAATAATTTTGGGTATTTGTTAGGGTGGTGTATACAAATCTTCAACAGTACCTAATGACCCAATCGTTGTTGTACAGTGTTTTGCAGATTTTAATAAGCCTTCAGAAAATCGGATTACGGTAAGCTTTTAAAATACTATAATATTGACAACCAGTTTCTTTCTTACAAAAAAATTAAAGTATTAAGAATAATGCCCAAAACAGGGAGGACTCAAACTACAACCATATTTACCTGGAGTAATTATGACATTCTCTTACTAAATATTGAATAGATAGGTGTGCTCAAATATCCAGCCTTGTGCTATTATTATATATATTAATTTTCAACTACATACCGAGTGTTTCACTTAAGGTGCTAACATAGAGAAATACGTAGCATAGGAAATGGTATATATGCTTATTACCACTTGAATTGATATGATTGATAGTGGTATCAATCAAAGAGAAAATATATGCGCTTAATTTGATACTACTTTACATTAATTTGTTGCTTGTTTAAGATATAAATAGCTTAAACTCTGTAATAAATATTTTTCATTTTATTTACAAAATACAGACCAGCCATGATCAAATTTGTTTATGCCAAAGTAAATGTTTGCTTTGCCGTACAATTTATTAATTAGAAAGTTATACTTTGCTATATTCGTACGGCAAAGTAGTATTTTGCGGAGACTGAAGTTTAGCTGCCTAGGCCCGTAGGGCCAAATCAAATAAACAACATGAGGGATAAAAAGGAACTTCAGTGCCGATAAGTACATTATGTTTTATTTGAAATCGAGAAATCGTAAAATTACATTTAAACCAACATTTGTAGGTTATGTTAACGTCGGTTGACGTTTATCTGTCGCCCCGCCACCTGCAAAAAAGTCGTAAAACAATGGATAGTTTAACGTGGTGAAATTATATGGTGTGTATAATTCCACCACGTTAAACTACGAATCTATATACATAATATAAATAACTCATTTTTCATAATCGATACAATGTAAATTAAATATGTATGTATAAATGTACGTATAATCGATAACCTATTTTAACTTTTGGTGTAGAGGCTGGTGCTTTATGTGCTTGTATCTGGCGGTACAATGCTCAACATGCCCCGGATTCGGGATACAAAGTTGGAGCGCGCCTTTTCTGTTTGCTCAGCAACCACTGTGTGAGGTGTGTGTGTGTGTTATGTTGACCTTGTTACTCTATCTTTTAGGTCTGTGGTTCTGAGTAGAGCTCAGTTAATTTGGTGCCCAACTGTAAATGGTCTCACCGAGCCCGGTTCAAATCGCAAGGTTGCGGAAAATTCCGGCCCTCGCGGGATTCGAACGGAGGACTTGCTTAATGCAAGGTAAGCGCTTACCCATTTGCGCTACTCGGCTTCTCTTAAATTAAATATACAAATTTGTAAAACTTTAACACTGAAGAACGCTCGTAAAAAAACTGAATATATATTGTTTTTGAAGGTTTGAATTTTTCTTCAATATTAATGACTGCAATAATTACCTAGCAAAAAATTTTAAAATCAAGAGTAATGTGAATTTCTTTCATGTGGTGCCTAACTGTCCCTGCGCCTAAAGTTAGGGCGCCTAAACGTCCAGGCGCCTAATAGCGTCCGCGTCTAAAGCGCTCGCGCCTAAAGGTGCGTGCTTAAAGATGCGCGCCTAAAGAATCGAGCCTAAATGTCCTAGTGAAACCGGAAGTTGACCATTTTAAGTATATTTATTGGTCAATCAGAAATTATGTCTAGTATTCACAAATTAAATTTTATCCAGATCGATTCATATAAGCATGGCCCTGGTCTCATTGTCACCCGGTATACATACGACTGGTTTGCATCAGGTACGACTAGAAGAGCATTCCTTATATCGAACGCCCATACAGTATCGAATATCGCATACGGTTTGCGGTTGTTTTTTACATATTACAAAACGTCCCCTTGGACTTCCAGTTTTTTTCCAGACTGATACATTCTGTACGTTTCTTATTTTTTCATTGAGAAGTATTATGTGATCGCTTTTAAATATAATGTAATTTTTGGAATTTTCGAATGACATAATAATGGGTTTAGCTATGACTCCTAAAACTGAATTGCAGTGTTTTATGCCGTCCAAATAATATTGAAAATATATTTATTAAACAAATCATTTGCTTAGGTATTGAGGAGAATAAAAAGAAAAATACAAATACATCCGATTATTTTCAACAGACCGAACTCTTAAACTTTATCATATTTCAATGTAAAAGCGCAGCTTTTGGTTTCGTTAAAATTGCCGGCAAGGAATATGGTGAACATCGAAATATTGAGTATGTGTAAAATATGTACTTAGACAAAATTACTATTTACATTGAAGGTAACTCGAGTGCTGACCTAATCATTCCTAGAACATATTTAGAGTTCTAAAATAATCTTGACATAAGCTTTGTTCCAAAGCTAACGCTTTTTGTACTTTTTTGGGTTAGCATCAATACAGCGGCTGTGATGGTCATACAATGATTTGGCACTTCTGTAGCTCTTTCTCGAATTCGCTGTTTGAAGATTGTCGGAGTATTTTAAATTACTGTTACGTCACCAAAAACACATTGCCGTTAACTTCAAATTTAAATTAAAAAGTATAAAAAGAAATCAAAAGGGGACTAAGCTGAATGGTTCTACTGTCCAAGCCAAAAACTCTAATATTATCTCTTGGCCACAATATTCAGATCTAAGATTGTCTAACAAACCTAAATAATATTTTTTGTTTAGGGTTGGCTATCCAGCAATAAACTAGTTATGAGTACTTTCTTCTAAATCGAGGAAAACTGCTAATGTACCGATAGAATAAAGTAGCAAGGATTGCTAGACAAATAGTAAAGTATACTCAGCCTTGAAAATAGATACATAGAAGAAGAATTTTTCTTATCGCTTACGCACTAAGTGTCGTAGAGGTAATTATAGAAGGAAGAATGGGGAAGAATGACGCTGAAAGTATACCGCGCCGCGAATAGTTAAATCCGATAATGAACTGCACAGAAAGTAGTACTGTGACGTTCGGAAATCGAATTTAAACATTATTATTATATTATAATTTGTATTTTGCCAACATAAGTCACTATTGACTCTTGAGTTCCAGTACGCGGCGATTTACGATAAGGGCTAAAGCTCAGCGATGTACGAGTTTGCATGCAAGTAAACACGACGCAAATCCGCTCTAAGGGATGATCCAGATGATGAAGGGTATAAGTCGACAAAGTCCAGTCAGATTCAGGCACTTGAATCCAGCGACCTAAGCCCCAAGATGGATCCACAAAAAGGGGCTTAAGGTAGTCTGCAAGCAGCGCATATTTGAGTCAAGTTTTGCCACTCTCCCTTAATCCGGCTAAGCGAGTTGCTGCCAGTTCGCGACTGCTGAGCTTAAAATTTCGCCTAAAGAAGCCAACCAGCATTCCAGAACGAAAACCCTTCCTGGAAACATAAACCTTCCCTTTTATCGAGCCGTTAAATGCGTGACGAAATTTCCACTCCTTGTGTGGTCTTTCCATCGGTGGCAAGATCTGTCTTCATTCAGACTTGCACATCCCCCCTCGTCAAGCTGTTCTATGTGCTACGAAAATTAACCCCTAATATCGCTTTATCCTTCCTCTAAAGTGTCACACTTCCGCCCCCTATCCTTAAGCTGGGGCCTTATAACGTGTTACAACGTCTAAAGTATGCAGCCCTAGTTCGAGGGTGAAAAGGGGCTATTGATTACAATCACTGCCGTGATAAGCATTTTTAGTTTTTTCTCTTAGCGTAAATCAAATTATAATCATTTGGGAAGTTTCTTTAAATTGGCTGCTCTCTTCTTGATTTATCTACAGCGCCATCTTTCTTGCATTTTGATGAAATTTTTTATTTACATTTATAATTTCCATTTTGCTTTGGGTTATTGCTGTTAGATCATTAGCATAAACAAATAACTGCAACTGGTTTTACAGTTATCAGTTCTTCTATTTTCATCACTAACGCTACTCTCTTTTACGTTGTGTAGATATACCGTCACCTTGTGCCATATCTTAGCGTTGGTGATAATTTAAATGTAGCTAGTATAAAACGAAAGCTTGTTTTGTAACGTTTGCTCCCGTGAGAATTTTATTTGAATATAAATAGTATACTTTTAATTGATAAGTCGCCATCTTCTCACACCAAATTCGGCTCTTTGCTACGTATGCATTACGCGATGCTGATGAAGATCTAACAGTACAAGGATCCATGTTGGGTATTCCCAGCCAGCTCTATTTTTCCCCGACTTTTTCTACGCTAGTAGATTAGGTAGACAGAGAGAGGCTCAATATGGTATACAACGGTGCATCCCGGTTCAATCACCACAACTTTCAGTCCATCTTCAGCCAGAAAAAGCTTCAGAAGCCAATATATAATTCGGAGTCGAACAGCACGTATTCCAGTGTTAAGTTATCCCCTTCGGAGTCGCTTTAGGGCTGTTTCAAGTAACAATACGAAAGTGCTTTGACTAGAAATAACCCGAGGCGCAGCCAAAGGTTTTATTCTTAGAAACAACGTACGTGAGGGACGTTATTTGTCGAAACTATAAGGATTTATCGCTGACGGAGATGAATTCGGGAAGATACGTTTTTAAATAAATTATACAAATACTAGCAGTCCAGTGAGACAAATGTCTCATTTAATAAAACAAAAAAGACCGTTTTGCAAATAGAACGCGTATTAAATAAAAACTGTACCCAGACCTGGAAGGTGTCAAAGTGGTTGCCTAACCGATCGACGTTTGAAGGCGCAGAGGGCATCGGAACATTCTGGAAGCTGTCAAAGTGGTTGCCTAACCGATCGACGTTTTAAGGCGCAGAGGGTCGCAGCTCTGTTTGGTTGCTGAAACAGTTTTTATTTAATACGCGTTCTATTTGAAAAACGACCTTTTTTGTGATTTCTCGAAAACCGGAAGTGTCACGTCACTGAAATTCGGTTCCTGACCTGACATGACCATTCCAAACATATAACTTAACTTTTTTCTCTATCTCTTACGGTTTGGCTGCTGAAACTGCGTCCCAGACAGACAAAAATTGCGTCCCAGACAGACACGTCTATTAGATAAAGGATATATATATATTGTTATGATACATGATGCAGTGTAATCAAATACAATATAGAAATATTTAAAACGAATAAATTTGGAAGATTGCTATAATTAAATCTTGATGGGTGTTAAATTTTAAACATTATAAATAAATTTAATTGAGACAATGAGAGAGGAGATTTTGATATTAATTGAATACTAATTTAATGGTTACAGAAATTTTTTATAAAGTTCAAGCCAAGGTTACAATTGACAAATGTATTTGTTAGAATGATAATAATTAATAGCATGTAATAATAGGATTTTTAAAATAAATAAGTGTGCAATAAGAATTGTATCTAACATAAATGAAAATTTTGCTTAAGTTAGTTAGATAAACAACTCATAAAAAACAGACATGTATTTTCTGAATTAAAGCATTTTGTAAATAAAACTAGAAAGTTATGCCTAAATTTGTATTATTTTGGTAAATACAAATTTAAAAAGGGCCTTAAACAAATCTGCGTGGTGAGATAAAATGAAAATGTTAATTGGAACTTATGGAGGTACATAATCGGTCAAGAGATTATACAAGTACAGTCAATTGGAAATAAACATACAGAAGGTTATATTAATTGAATACATTAGGATTGGAGAGTATACAAGATATTATTGGAGATTCTTACAGGTACCTAATTGATCTGGATAAGTTGTAACTTCATAAGATTGGAACTTACCAGAGGTTGAATGCTTTGATGGTGACGTTTGCAAGGAGGGAGGTTTGGATTCTGTAAGCAGTGAGGGTGATATTCTGGATGGATGCAGTCAAAGGGGTTTACGTGCCATCCTGGGTGTCACTGTTTGAGGAGTGAGCAGTAAGTTTTGCAGTCTGACGATATTGGGATCCGTTGTTGGTTGGAGTTTGGCAGAAAAAGCAAGAGAAAGTATTAAGGTTTGTGTAAAGAGTTAACGAAAGTTTTTTAAATTACAATTAATACAAGAAGGTGTTCAAATAGACTTGATTTATTACTTACTTAGGAGAATTGATTAATATATGTGTTCAGATAATATACAATTGTCAATACCTGGCTTGATGAGTTTTGAAAATCGGTTTGACAGCAAATGTCATTAACTGTAATATTAAAATTCAATTAATAGAGATCTTGATTTGGCGAACCACCTGAGATAAGAGAACTTGATTTTAAAAACAGAATTATTATTTAATTAGAAAGGGCATTGCATTAATAAAGGGCTAGTTTAAAGTGGAGCATTACATTTCATAAAATATATGGATAGTCCAACGTGTAGCTTTTTACAGCCGATCGCGCCGTCTCTCGCATCCCGTTTTCCACCTGTCGCGGTCCTGCCAGTCAAACTCCTGAAGCTGTCATTAAATTAATTAATAACAATATTTACTAGTAAAAAAAAATCTTTGTGACAATTTTAAGCGTCATTATTTACTTGCCATAGGATCTCACTGATTTCTAGAGCCTAGAGCTTTTTTCATTTTAAGTTTTATATGTTTTGTGAAACTGACACCCGTAATCGAAAATGATCAAATAGGATTGGAAACATATGTAAGGACGTATCGGTGAAAGCAAACCCGAATCCAATCGTACCCTTGCTCAACTTGCTTGTTACAGTGTAAAATCGCTAATATGAAAATAAAGCTTTCACGTAAGTATCTTTTGCACCAGAGCCCGCTGATTAGACCGTTAAGCAGACTGATGAATTTTTACGGTGACTGGACCGGATATTACAAGTAATGTGGAGATGGCTATATTCATACAACACACATAAAGAAAATACATTTCTCGCTGGGCACAGCTGCAAATGCTGCGGCTGCAATAAATAATCACCCTTAAATAATTTAAGCGTGTGACGTCAGCATCGCTTTACAACATAAGAAAAAGAGTTTTCAAGACTAACGGCAAGTCACTCGGTTGCAAATAGTGCTCAATCTCGACGGGGATTCGCAAAATAAGGGTACCCTTATCCGGTTATTTCGTAAATACATCATACAGGCAACTTTAGTTTCTCTCTCTCATCATTCCATCGTGAGTGATGTGTTGCACTCTACTTAGTCTTAGCTATTCGAAAGTGGAGGTAATCTACCACATGCAGTACTTGAGTAATGAAATAGGTTCACTTGGCTAAATGCAGAAAGTAGGCCATTCCGGCGCTGAGGGAAAAGTTTTAGGGTTAGTGAGGGCCTTCTATTGGCGGCTCCCGCTCAAAACGACGAGGAGGATACGTCCTGGAAGCGTTTTGATCCTTTCATAATGTCGATATAACATTTAGGGTCTTCAATGCTTAGCACACGACGAGCACGTCGTACTAAAAGACACACTCAGAATTTCCGCTCTGTTCTGTATTGCTTGACGGTAGTTGCCTGACAAAGTGCCTCTGATTGCGTATATAAAAAGCAGAAGTGGCGTCAATCTTTTAAACTAACTTAACAAAACTTCCTAATAAGACATATAAGTTATAAATGCTCTAAATTTTTTGTATTGAATCATTTCAACTACACGTCTTAGCGTAAACTACATGTAAAAATATCGTAATCCCGTGTCCTGCATCTATGAATAAAAATTACAAAGGAAGTAAGAAATGTCAAAAATTGATATCATTTGTACTTAAAATCAAACAAAAGAAAATTTTAAGTTTTTTTAATCTGGTGTTTCCATAAGTAAATAAACATATAGTCTGTTTTTTTGCTTTATGATTCAGAGCAGGCTTTGCATTTGCATTTTTGTAACAGTGTAAGTAGTTAGTGACAAAGGAAAAAACACTAGTTATGTCAAAAACCATTAGAACTGTCAATGTGTTAACTTATAAGCACTATTATACTTAATAAGAGCTAAAATTACTGAACCATTGACATTAAATAAGGTATTGCTTTATTTTAAGTACGTTTATTTAAGCGTTATAAAATTTCTAGACATTTATCTTTTATGTACTAATGTAAAAATAAATATATTATTAATAATTTGCTGATGATTTTTGTTTGTAGAACTGTGTTGTATAAGTTATTATTTATGCTACACATAAACAGGCATTTCAAAATAAAGAGATAATACAAAATACTCTGGTAGAACCATTTTCAGAGATATAATTTACCAAAATTTGGATGGATACACTTCAGGATAATCATCCAGAATCTGATTCAGAAGAGGAATACAACTCGTCTTCCGATTCTGTATCAGATTCTTCCAACCTAATAATAACAGGAGGTATATCATCCACACCAATTTAACAGTGTGCTTTGCCCAGTCACTTTATATTAGTAGTTCACAGTGTTCAACGTTTTTTTCCATATGTTTGCCATACACAGTAATAGAGATTTAAGCCATAAATTAGCAATTATGTCTTTTGAGGGAGGCTGAGAATTTATGTCCTTATTATAATAGTTCTTACATAAACTCCATGCCAATTCAATTGGATTGTATTGACAGTGGTATGGAGGTAATCTAGAACTTCATGCCCATGTCATTTTTTGTCAATTAAGTATTGCTTTTGGTCAATATGTAAAGTAAAATTAAACTCCCATAATTGTCGCTTTATTATTTTTTCATCAAATTGTACGTCACTTTTAATTAACCATTCCTGTATTTGTAGTTGATTGGACGAGAAATTGGGTGGTTTATCGATAAGAACCGAATTATATGGTGCATTATCTATAATTAACACACATTTTCCATTCAATTTGGCCAAAGCAGAGATTAACTGGTTTTCAACATTGCCTAAAAATGTCACCATTATGAGAGCCCCTGTCATTATTGTCCGAGTCCAACAGTAAGTCACATCTTGGTAAAGTTTCATCCAAAAACATGAATATACATTTTTCACTATAATTTCAAAATTGTAAATATTTCCTTTAAAAGGCAATCCGCCGAAATGATATGACTCTTCTCACACAATTTTCTTCCATTCACAATTTTGTATTTATATCCCATATTTGTTAATGTGTAGTATAATTTTAAACTACTCCCAGTATAATTCAGTTCCTCCCTTGCACACAGCAATAAATTATCGAAAGTAAAAAATTCCAAATTTTCTTCTTAATATCTTCCCTGAAACTCTGTTCCTCCAAAGTTAGAAATTCCTTTTCTTTATTCATATTATCATTCTGTTATTGCTGGAGTTGTGATTTTGCTTCGTTTCGATTTCTGTGTTGCATTCGAAATCTAGCATTATAAGAAATTGTTAGAAATGTTATATCTGTTTAATTCTTAATACTTACATCGAAGATTTGACCAATTCTTCCAATGATGGCTGTTTTACTTAAGTTACCATTGATATATTTTATATTAGTAGAACGGCGTTTTATAGCCTCTTTGGTTTTACTATTACCTAATACTGCTTTTTCGTGGCATTTTATTAAGATTTGCTGAAGTGTCAACTTGACAATCCCGGCGATCTGGATTTTGACATTAGTTATATTTTGTAACTAAACTGTTGTACACTGCTAAAATAATATAAATGCAAAGCCTGCTCTGATTCATAAAGCAAAAAAATAGACTATATCTATGTCTACTCTTCGTAAATATTGATTCCGGCTATGTTTACGTTTATCCTTTATATGTTAACAATAATAAATCAGAAATAATGTATACACTTTTCACTTGATGAATTCCCTTTTTATTAGTGTCCAGTTTCACGAATTGAAAAGAAATTTATTCAGAGCTTTATTTCAAGTATTCCGCCAAGTTCTGTGGGTGTGCGCTTATGCGTTAGGGCAGACATATTCTAATTTTAGGTACACAATTATTTGCCGCACTGACGCTGTTAAGAGAGGTTGCGTCTGGAAAAAATTAGTGCTGCCTTTGCGAATCTCTTTTTTCTTATGTTGGTGGAGTCCGAACGTAGCTCTCCCAGTTACTCGCTTTACAAGGTTGCAATCAGTTTCCCTGCCTTATGTTCCAACTGGAATTATACACACGTCGAATACATTTCTTTCTGCACAGAGGATCTTAGAATTTTAAAATAGTCTCCAGAGCTCCAAATGATATTCACCCCAACCTTATTGAGCCTTATATTTCGGCCACTTAGTGCGGTGACCTAAAAAAATGGCAATTCGCGTTCCGAGCGCCAATAAAAAAGTTGTCGTTGCTTAAGCAGTGGCAGATCTTGTGTACTCACATTCCGCAATTTCTGCATTGTCGATTTAACAAAGCGAGTCCAACAAGCCCACCTCGAAATATCCTTGACGCATCTCTCGATTTGATAGCATGGGGCACGCCATCAGCGCCTACCGTCCGATTAATGCGTTTTCGATTACGTTCTGGGACAACATCCGGCTCCCCAATTCTCCCGCAGCGCCCGTTGGACACAGCGGCCTTGTCTCTTGTACCCACAGAGGTAAATTTGTGGCTGGCACCATTAAGATCGGACGTCACCTGTGGCTTTCAGCTAAGTCAATAATGTATGTATTTGTGCCGTTTAGAATTGTGCATGATTTAAATGCTTACCATTGCAGATGCCTTTAAAATGCATCGAATTGCGCCTTCAGCGAATGGT
This sequence comes from Agriotes lineatus, assembly GCA_940337035.1. NCBI lineage: Eukaryota > Metazoa > Arthropoda > Insecta > Coleoptera > Elateridae > Agriotes > Agriotes lineatus. The sequence goes on from OW679203.1 coordinate 75,604,221, forward strand.
TTAGGTTTTGATTTTGCCTTGTTTGATTTAGTGCACCTTCTGCGAAATTATAGGGGGTATGTTTTTTAGTCGGATACGCTTTCTCATATGCGCATTGAGCGTTTTATGCTTCTTCCACTTGCTGTAACTTGAGCCAGTTAATGCCGGGCAGTAATATTTAGGCATTTTTTTTTATTTAACATGCAATTTTCCAAATATATCATAACGCATTTTATGAATCAATGTAAGTTTAAGAAGGCTTTACGTGCAATACATTTCAGTACACTCAAGTTTACGTATCACAAATAAAGCTAAGTAACTGGGTTATACATTTATTGTACTGTTGTTGATCGTACATTATTTACTTTAATAAAAATAATAGTGATGATGGTGAAATAAAAGTTCAACGAAAAATGTTACACCTGCCAGAGACAGACCTACAGTCCACCAAATTAATACTCCGGTAATGTGATCTATTTTCAGTGTAACTGCAGGCTCATTATTAATTAAGTTGCTCTGGTGATTTAAAGTGTTAAAATAAATTCTATTGTGAAATCCACTTTCTATTATTCGACTGGCGATGTTGTTAAATACATCCAAAAAGTAGTGACCTTTCCTCATAGCTAAATTAGCTTCAGCACAGAGTATTCCTGGATTTTCATATATTAAGTCCATGGTACTACCTTCTTTGAGGAAAAATTTTGCTAGTAGTGTATGGCGTACAAAGGTGCTGCAGTTTTTAAAATAAGCTACATCCAGTAGCACCTTTGTCATATTATAGGATTTAGAAGCAATGAGTTTTCGGTATAATTTTGCATAAACGATTTCATCTGAACGATTGAGCAACATCTGCTTCGCTTTTGCTTCTCCTATGAGCGGTAGATCCAATTTAGCAAATTCTTCAATGGAATCTATTACACGCTCATACACTGGTCTTGTTAAAACACTAATTAGTTTGCCTTGAAAACGTTGTACATCTGAATAGTGTAAAGCAAGTAACAAACAGTAATAATTCTTAAAGGATTTGTTTTAGGAATAATACTACTAGCGCTGTTAAATGTAAATTCTAAAACTACTAAAATGCTTCTAACGATGATTTCGAGCGTTGGTTTATCGGAATTGCTTTTTGAAGCTGCCGACCATGCCATAGTTGTCAAGATAAAAATAGCGGTTATAGTTGCCTACGTCATGGACTGAAAAATGAAAGTGATCATTCTTGCACCTGACATTGGTGGAGATTTCGGAGTCACCCACAAAACATCATCTCTAATAAAAAAATCGGTTATATCATAATCTTCAAGTACGACCTTAAATCTAACTGAGAATGGAATAAGGGATATGTCTTCACTGTGATTATATATCATGGCCTTGTTCGGTTGAACTTGGACGTACTGTATCGGCGTTTCCAAAATTCCTCCCATCACCTTCATGAAATTAGCTGTTACTCCAGGTATAGATCTTGTGTCTTCAAAATCGTTATTAGGGTGGATTAGCTTAAGAATACAACCCCGAAGCTTCGTTATTGGTGCATTATAGACGTTACAACCTAGTAACGGTTTCAAATTTACAACAGTTTTGCATTTACTACTTGTATGAAAAGGATCCGCCGTGTAAAGTTCTAAAGACGATTCGTCTTCAATGTTAATTAAGACAAAGTTTATTATATCATAATTCCAAAGAAGTTGCACAATTTTCTCCAAATCAATACTATTGTTGCTGATTACTACACATTTTCCTCTTGGGCTGGTGCTTTCGTTCCAAATGGGTGAGTGTTTTAATCTAATAAGGGTATGATTTAATTCAAGCTGTCCATTTGTAAACAATACAAAATTATTGTACAAGTTCGTTGACATCCTGATTGAATTGCTTATGTCGACTATTATACGGGAATTTAAAACGTTCAAAGGAATCAATGCGTGCTGGCGGCTTCTAAAAACAAAGAGAACTGTTCCTTCAATTAAAAATAAACTCTTACTAAGCTGACATAAACAGAGTCCAAGTTCATTAGGTGTGCTGTTCCAAGTTAGACTTGCTTCGTTGTAATTTAAATTAAGTAGAAGTATTGAAATAAAGCAGATCTGTTGAATACAAGACATATCGTATGTGGAGAAAGTATTACGTGTAATAGCAGTAATCCAACTAGTGTATAGCGTCCTCAATTTTTTATACATTTTCTCTGTTAACAACCAATACCTCCATTCACATTTAGAAAACATTAAGTAATTATACTGGTGCTGTCAATCTTATGTAAATAGGCTGAATGTTGGCTCAAGTAGATATTTATACACGTAATTTAACAATCATAATTTTGTTTCACTTCTGCTACTGAATTACAGTTTATATTTGAGCAGCGTCACTGATCTGGTTTCGAATTGAATTTCTACAGGTAAGTTACGTGCTTCTAGAATCTTATTTACTCTAAAGAAATATTTACATATGCATATTGTAAGACGTAAATTTTACACCCCCACCACCTACCGACCATTTTCTACAATTTTACCGTACGGAAGTACGACAGTATCGCCACAGCGGTGGACTGCTGAAACTTATGTTGCGCGTTCGGTGTTTATCGATGGATGCGAATGCAATATTCTATTCTTTGTTACCTTTGAATCTAAAATGCCACATTATAGAACGCCAGGTTTGAGATTTCCTGTCTGGGAAGGTTAAACGCTATTTTTAGTATTGCGGCGTCGCCTTAGAAAATTCCTCCCAACCTGTCAAGATAGCAGAATGACGGGAAAACCTTGGGTTTGCGCTGACAAATTTCTTTTTGCGCTAAATATAACGAATCAACTTACATTTTATGTATTTTATTCATTGCGAAACAAAAATGCAAGCGCGTTTACAGGTGATATAAGCATCAACCAGATGACGATACGATGAGTTCATAAAGTAAATAAGACTTCAATATTTCTGACGACGCCCTGGAATTCTCTTTCTGAGGTTAAAGCATCGGAAACATCTTTAGGCTAGAGGAAATAACTCAGTGGCGCCTAACAATCAGTAATAATCAGCGTCTACGTCTCAACAGAACCGGCATTTAAACACCTACGCTTTGAGGGTAAAATCCCGCCATTGTCCCACTAAAGATGGTTGTGTGCATTTCCCAGACTTTAGGATACATATAAAATCTCACGGTAACTCTTAAAACTATGGCAATTCAAGCTAATTTTAAGAATTAGAACTTTCCCGTATTGGTTTCGTTTCTTTCGAGAGTTTCCTCTCATGGTTTCGAGCAGTTTTAAATGGTTTTGCCAAATACACATATTTGTACAGAAATCAACTTAAATTACAGTGGGTTGTAAACACCTTCACAGCCAGTACGTTTAATTTAAAAAGGGGAAATAAGTGACGTTATGTGATTCCAAACCTTCAATCAAAAAGATCTTATTAATTAATGATATTAGCAATGATTGTATATAGTCAGTTATAACATGTTAGTTCTGGTTTTTAGCATTAAGTATTCCTCAAAAATGAAATGGTATGATAATATGACAGGTCTCCTATAAGATGGTCTGCGATTTAAGATTCCTCAACAAGCTACATAAGATTTGGCTGAAATTTAATTTACATATAGTCCTTGGTTGATATTTGATAGTTCATTGTTTAGTTCTCGGTTTACATTTCGTTTTACTTGGTTTTACGATAAAAAAAGGTATTGGATTCACTCCAAAAATTCGAAATTGAGTTTTTAACAGATCTTCACGTTTTAGAGTCCCCTGAACCCAAAAACATGTTTTTGCACATTGGTCTGTCTGTCTGTGTGTATGTGTCTGTGAACAGAATATCTCAAAAACGAAAAAAGGTATGACGTTGAAACTTCATATATAAGTTTTGTGTACTATCTAAATACGACAGCAAGCTTTTGAAAAAAATCGCATAACTGGAAGAATGGTATTTACTCTTGTAATTTTACTATTATTATTTTGTACGGTTTCTGTAGAATTTGCAATTTTTGAAAATTGTTGACAAATGCTTAAAAATTAAAAATCAAATTGTTGGCTAATTATAAGATCACTGTAAAAGGAAGTTGTGTGAGTGTATCACACCAAATGTTTATATCCCATATTTAATTAACTATGTAAAGCATCATCTGAAATGGAATATTCTTTAAAAATGTGTGTTATAACTGATTTGCAAGACATAAAAAAATTTCCGTACACATGCGAATTTAACGTTGGTCTAATCCTTTGAAGGGTTTGTAGGGCAAGAATTGTAAAATACAAATATTTCCCACCTGTTATATCTATAGGTTACTATATTTCCTATAATTTGAGATAAAAGATCGTGTAAAGTTGGTGAGAACTAGAAAATCAACTGGATTTAATATCGTATAAATTCGATATGTAAGCGAAAAACGTTAATATTTTCAGATTTATGTAAAGCGACATATTAAAACGATAGTAATTTTGTGACTTAAGTGTTGGCGTAAGTTATTTTGTGGTTAATTAACTTAAATTGTTTAGTTGTAATTTTAAGTTTTTAATCCAACTCCAATTTTTTATGTTATGTCCCATTGGTTAAGAAATAATCTGTTGATTTTTGTGTGACCAATCAGATCTTTTATTATCGATTGTTATAAATAGAACATATTTTCTGTTGGAGGCTGAAGGCAGTCGTTAATTATTATTTCGATTGTGCTAAAATAAGCAATTGTCAAATAGAAAATTTGTTATATTTTGATTGTCTGAAAGTGACAGTTCCTGATAAATAAATAGGATTTCAAAATGTATTGAAGTTTTCCAGCGTTCGATATCTGGGTTACATGAGTAACAGCAAGCAACACATTATAATTCTACGACCACGTAAGGCTACGTTAGTGCCGCCTTGAAATTAAGCGGGCATGTGCAAGTGGGTCTACATGAGTACCGAACGAACCGTTGAACAAAGGGAGAGTATTTGACTGCTAACGTGTAAATAATACAGCAATAATATATCTATATGCTAAAGCTGCAATTTCAAGACAATACCCGAGAATTATGAATACTAACAGGCGTACTAAAAGTCGGCTGTCTAGTTAGCCTAAATGCATATTTTTGCAACCTTGAGTTTTTTTGCGAGGTTTTGATTTGTTCGGGAAATCAACATAACGAGCAGACATGTTTGTTGCATTTGAACTACGTGTGCAAAACGTTAATCGGAACAATAGATGGTAGGACACCTCCATTTTGTTTCACTAATTGAGATGTGCGTTTTGTTGACTTATTAGTAATAATTTTCCCTGAGAGACCTCTGGCGAAACTACATAAGTGAGAACTTACACCCTTACAGATCGAAGCATGAGTTGCATTTATATTGTGCAGTGCAAGAGCAGACGAGGGTTATGTTTCGTACTTATTAAATTAATAGATTTAAGAAAAAAATGTGTGGCATTTGGTCCATTTACGCAAACGGAAATAAAAATTGCTATAAATTATGTTAATATCGGCCCTTTTATAGAGCATTTTACGGAGTGCTAGCACTCAGTTAAATAAAATTTTAGAAACAGGTAATAATTGTTTGGTAACTGATACTTTAGCTTGCATTGAAACTCAGTATACACTAGTTTGTGACATTTAGAATAATGTTCACCATATTTTACGCAATTGTATGGTCGGTTGCGATATATTTTCGAGTAGCCATACGATTGGTATTTGTGCACTAGATAAGTTTATTTTTTATATGAGGAGCAAAATGTATTGCAGTATGATGTAGAAACCAATTCTAGATGTGTAATGTTCATAACATTTCAATCCTGCTTTTTGTAACTCTTTCTTTAGGTGCGGTGTAGATTCCGAATAACAATTCCAATAGGAAAAAGCTAGCTGGTAATTCATTGATATGGAATTTTTCCCTTACGATATAGAAATAGTATTTAAATTTTAAAAGCATTTAGTAAATAAAAATACTCCCATATTATTTAAGGTTTGAATGGAAGTTAATTAGAAAAACTTAACGCAAATATTTGTAACGATGGTAACTACATAGGTAAATATAGGTTAACATATATTTGCTTAGCCGTAAGCTTTAATTACTATAATATAAGTATGCACATTAGTAAAATACATTTACGAGCCCTTTGTTATTTGTAATGCAACTGACTCATGACAATTATTCCTTCGGGTGGTTGTGGGACCTTTACTATATTCTATTCTGAACGCTATTTAAATCACGCTCTATTTTGACATTCAGTTGGTTATAAAGTGGACGCTTTTGGTTTCATGTTCCCAAAAAAAGTTGATTATTGTAACACTGTATGAATAGTACAAATGGACATCTTGAAAGTTTTTAGATTCGCAAGCTAAAGTTGCCTTATGGGAATGTACGATTTTTGCAAGTTCGAGTGAACCCATTTGATGTAGTGGCACCGCTACATCCGAAAATAGGAAACCTATCTATTCAGTCTTGCTTTTTTTGTGCAGAAATGTTTCTACTTTTGTACGCGAAGTTGTGCACAACATTTTGTCTTTTAGAGTGTTTAAGCAGCCCCATTTGGATTGCAGCTTCCTTTTGCATCGGAAAAATTCCAATGCCTCGATTTCAATTAGAGGGATATTCTTTACATTAATGCGTCTTCTCTAGAATTTCGTCGTGGATGGTTGCATTATAAGGTTGTACTGATTATTTATAGTTATTCCACGCCTGCACTTTACGATCTGAACAGTACTATGGCCATCGCACTGTAATGCTGTTAATGTTTGGTTCGCTTTACTAGAAATAATGCATTAGTTAATAAAAAACTAATACTTTTTTTTGGTTACGGTTAAGCATGTAAGCGGTTTTTTATAACTCGTTATTGATTACTCACAGAGGGTATATTCGAGCACCTTAAGCGACTACTTGCAATTACGTCTATAGTTGTCTCAAAAATGATTTCTTTTTGAGTAACTTGCCTCTTAAATATAATAATTTTAATTTCATATTATTGACTGCTTCTATTCGCTTTAAATTCTTGCTCTGAATAAGTTAATTTTAGTTTTCGAAGAATATGTTGTAATTAAACTGTTGCTAAGTAAAAATAAAGACCAAGACATTTTATTCCACACGTAAAAATATGGCCTGAGATACGGCGAAACCGAAACCCAGTCAATTTGGAGATTAAACCCCGTACCGCGGCGCCGTTGTCTGAGCTCTTTAATCGCTCGGCCACGCTTGCGATTTATGTATTAGTACTTCTATTTTGCTTCTAAAGCGGCGTCATTAAATTGCACAATATTTTGTTTTAATTGAACACTCATAAGAAGAGCACTTAGTATATTTTTTATGTTAAGGTCTGTACATTAGTAAAGAATATATTTACTTATTACAACCCCAAGTTGTCTATATTGGCAGTTCTTTTAGGAATCTAAGTAGCCCCATTTTCAACACTTTTGTACTTAAGCCTATTGAGTAATGTCTAAATAAGGTATGGTAATTGAAACCCGGCTTTTCTCTCAACTACAATAGAGTTAGGTCTTTTGACCAATCGGTGTCAAGAGTTGCTGTCTTTCTGGCACCATAGGATTCATTTATTACATGTAGAAAATCCAAAATGCACACGGTTGGCTCTGGCGGGACATGGGCGGGGTTCTACTCTGAAAGCGTGGGCGTTTATGTCTAACAGTTAATTCGGTAGAGACATATAAGGTGCTTACAGTTACTGTTTGTGGGCGCCACTGAGTTTATTATTGTTGCCTGAAAATATTTGCAGGGCTCTTTAATACTGTAGAAAATGACAAGGCACGTTAGCATTAACTTGTTGGTGCTTATTTCGTTCATAGACACATTTCTATATTTGCCTTACACGCCACAGTTAAGCACAGTGAAAAATTAATAAGCTATATTAAACACACAAAAGTACAGGTGATATAATTAGCGTACAGTCGGAGCTGGCCCGCTATCAAGCTATTTTTGTGAGAAACAGAAGGAAAATTCTCTAACGCTTACGTCACGCTGTCATAAAATACTTTTAATTAGGCTGGCTACAACCCAACCGATGTACTAAAGAAGCTCCATATTTGGGTCTGATAAAAGAACACAGATAAAGACAGTATAAGTTTTAATTGCTACTTCAAAGAAGCATAAATATTATTCTTTTGGGCAAAGGTAAAAAAATTACACTAACCTAAAATGCAGCACTTGACAATGTCGACTTGCAAGTAAGAAGGCAAAGTTGCTCTTCAACATTAAACGAAAAAGCTTGGAGCCCAGGAAAATAACAGTAACTGGGGGCTGTTGAAAAGCTGCCTTCAGAGGCAGGTAACATAGGCTGATAAAGTGTAGTAACTTGTAACCTGGGTAACCTTGGAATCGAGAAGAAACCCAAAACGATGCGAGAATCAAATCCTAAAAAGTGCGATTTCTGGAGTCCGACGGGAATTCACTGAACGACAAACAGAACCGCAATGGTTCAAGCACTACAAAAGTGGTTATTATTATTCGTTCTTAACAATATTACTTGTGGAGTTATGGGGTAATCAAAATTAAACATGTAAGCCGGATGGCGACAAACACACGTGAGGCTAGCCTGCGGGTTTTTCATCTTATTTCGGTCTCCTTTAAGCAGCAACTGCCCTAAACGATAACTAGCCTGCGACTCACTCTAGCGGCTCCGCGTGGAGAGACGAAGGCAATGTTACTTCTTTTAGCGGTACGTGCAGTTATAGTGTGATAACAAAGCTCCTGATGTGCATTACCCCATTCGAATCTATAAGGAATTTTCATTAGAACATATATAATAGCTATTTATATATCTAGGGAGCAAAAATATTGATTTCCTCCCGCGTGTGAATTTAATGCCCGAGGCGTTAGCGGAGAGCATTAAAAACATACAAGGGAGGAAATAAGCCTTTGCTCCAGTGATATATATATATATTATTTTTTCTTCGAACGCATGTTCTATATATCGAAATTTCAAAAATGTTGTTTTAGGAAATCATTATAGTAACTCTAGATTTCTGTAGTGACATTTTGTGTAATTTCCAAATCAACATAACGTTGTAAAGCTTTTGTGTGATACCCATGGTGACATAAACACCAATGCGGGAGGTAAAAATTATTGGCTCCCGCCGGAAGTCAATAAAAATGGGCTAGTTGGAAATTTACAGTTTTGTTTCCTAAAGCTCAGGCGCAAAAGCCGACTTTATCTACAGTGAGAAATTATTATTTGTTAATACTTGTACATTGTATCAACCTTCAAACTTATAACACAATTGCACACCATATACAAAATGTTCTACATTACAACATGTTACGGTATTAAAAGAACTTTACGACACCCACCCAAGGTGAGCATCGCACCACGGAATCAGTCCTGAAAAACTGGCACACTTGCCTTGAAATCGGTTCGAAATAGGCTAATAGGCCACGGCTGGAACGCTCAGGGAGTCGGCCGTGAGTCACACGATACGTTCTGGGCAAGCGTGTTGCGGCATAATATATATATAGGGTATGTCGAAATCATGAGGGCGCCACCAAGCCTGTCTTAACCCGGCTAACCGGGCCTGGACGGTTAGACGGGAGCGAAGCACGCAAAATACTCCGCCGATAGGATTACTCAAGAATTGCAAGGTCAAAAAACAATGTCGGGATTGCCTTATGCAAGGATTGTAATTAGGTGTCAATCCGACCGCGACTACGCAGCTGTCTCATCCACCTGTACGCTCAAAGCTCCCTCGTTCCGTCGCACAATAATCAGTACAATGAAGGGGGCGCTTATCTGTAACAGAACATGCACAAGTCGAAACAAAACAATAGTTCCCTTAGCTAACAAATCATGTATTGACTAACGGGTTACAATGGGGCAGCAGAGTGCGTCGCCCTATATCTATAACTAAATTATAACTAAGGACACCAGCTGGCGCGCGCGCTCTAAACCTAGCGACAGATGTTGAACAGTAATGAACACATTAGCTCTCGCAACATGGACGGTCTGCAAGTCTGAATGAATGCACAAATATGCTGGCGCGACGCCTTATGCAGCGAACAGCAAAGATCAAATTAGCACTCGCGACATGGACATTGGACAATCTGCAAGTCTGAATGAATGCACAAATATGCTGGCGCGACGCCTTATGCAGCGAACAGCAAAGATCAAATTAGCACTCGCGACATGGACAAATATGACGACAGTGCCTGTAGGCACCAGAGATGTGACGGCTCGCTCGCGTTCACAGCGGTAATCAGTTCAAAGACACATACCTTAATATGTAGGCGGTTGGGGAGCCTGGTACAGTTGAGTTGCGACAGGCTGCAGTCTTAGGTGGCAGGTACCTTCGATGTTCGACGGCTATAGGGATGAGTGCACATCCGCCATAATGGCGACGTGCGACGCGTCAGGACGCGTACAACGGGACGACGAGAAATGGGCCACTTTCGTTCTGCGGGACAGATCCTCGAAGGTCGAGATGAAGGGGGGCACGATCCCTTACTTACGGAAGCAGGAACTGGGCTCAAAGAGCACCCACGCTACGCCGAAGACAATTCGAAACTCACACTCACAACCACCACACGAGCGTTCTCTGCAACGGGCTGCGGTCAACTGCCACTTAAGGCGAAAACGTTTGTCACATAATTGCTGAAGCAGCACTCGCCGGGAAAAGACTGACGCCCCCGCCAAGGGCGGGAGCCCCGCACGAACTCACACACTATCCGACCTCTTATACGATCGACGGCTTTCGGCTCAATGCCCAGAGGGAAGCGCTGGCATCGGTCACCTCGGTCGCGTCCCCACGTGACTAAACCTCGGCAGCCAATCGCGGGGCGATGAAATGAAACAAATTAATGCCGGCAACAATGGTATCACGCCTCAACGGCGTGCCTTCTAGAAGATTCGGAATTCCTGCGAGCGATAACGCTCGGCTGCCAAAGCGCCATCAGAGGGGGGCTCCAACCGACGAGAAATACTGCGTTTGGGGCCAAATATGTGCGAAATCATGATTCTGGAATTAGGCGATGGAGCCAAATAAAGAACTAAAAGGGTTTAGCCTACGGGCACGCTGCCCTAAAGCCTAGGCGGCTATTTAAAATACCAAAATGACCTAACACTCCCCTTACTTGAAAGAGAGTTCCCCGAAGTCTCTTAAAATCAACGGGGCATTTTGGCTGCGGCGCCACGAGCACTCAAACAACCGGAAACGCTGATACGATAGCTGTACCCCCAAAGGAATTACGCACACCGGCCACCAGATAGGGTACGACAGGAGGAAAGAGAGAGAAGAGGAAGAAGAAACACTGGATACGCCAGTGGAAATACGTAAATTTGTGTCAAAATCTGGTACAAAATAGGTCTTACACCTGTGGACACTTTCGACCAACCGTTCCAAAAGAACACAGGGAGGGGGGGGGTATAGAAATGGTAGTCCAAAGTCCCACCCAAGGGTTACCTGAAGAGGGCACGCTGCGCGTCACGAGATCGGCGCATTCTGTGGATCCCACAACTGGTATGAGTACCCAAGAGAAGAGGATGAACCACCAAAAAAAGGGAAATGGTTGTGACAGAAACTGTCAAAAATAGTCATAATCAGTAATAGGAAAAACTCAGTCCACCGAAATCCTCAATCAATGCCGATGCCGGAGCCAAGTCGATTATTAAACCGCAAAGCGCGAGCTCGAAAGTGACTCCAACACCGAACACCAAAAGAAAATCCGGAAGAACCAAGTCTCCAAGGGTGTAGGCGTTCGATGACGCATGCCCAATAAATCCTTTTCAGAACTCCATGCGGCCCAAAGGGACTACCTTATTACGACAGGGTCCGCACGATACAAAATGACCAGAAACACGCTCTCTTTATGTAATCCCACATAGGTGGTTCAAAATGGCGACGGCCAACGGTACGGTAAAAGAGCGCTAGGCCACGAAAACAACAGGGCATCACTACAAAAAAAGTCAAAAAAAAAATCTTTAAATACTTAATACTTGAATACCAACGGAACCTCACGCGGACAGCATGCGCATTACTGCCACACAAAGCTCAGAAGCTTCAACGAAACTGTTCACAAAGAACACGATACTTGACAACATGACGTCATCAGACAAAAAGGGTACGGTAAGTGACAACAAATCGTCAACAAATACGAAACATTCCGACCAGCGGCAAAGACTCGTTAAATGCTAACGGAAAGTGTACAAAACACTGCGATAACTGTTAGGGGTGTCCACGAAGAAGTCGGTAAACCAAGTTGGGCGGTACATGATAATAATGAGAATGAGATAAAGGCCAAACGAAAATAACTACGTCAAACCAACTAAGAAGATGGCCTGAGGGACGTAATAACCGCACGAGCGAATCTCCCTAAGCACACCAACAGCACACCAAAACTTATCAACAAACCAAAACACGGTCTTGAAGGTCATCAACGTCAAAATCGATAAACCTCGATAACGTGAACGTCAAAATCGATAAACGTCGGTTCGGTACAACAAAAGTGTCAACTTAGCCCAAGGCTAAACAATGTAAGCGACAGGGAATCGAAACTCCCAACTAAGCCTTCGAAAAGACTTAAAAAAACAAGGTCGGTACCTTCACTCAACAACATCTGGTACTAAATCCGCCTAATACGGGATAAAATCTGCACTAAATACAACGAGAGATCTCGGTAGTATGAACTGGCTAAGAAAAACAAGAAACGACGGTAAAAATGACGGAAAAGATACTCAAAATATGAAGACATGGAAAACACAAAAATAAAACTCAAAAAGGCGATAAACAACAAGAAAACACAAAACTACAAATAGAAAATAAGAAAAGACAAGAAAAAAAAACATATAGAAAACCAGAAAAGAAACGTAAAGACAAATGACAACTAAGAAAAAACATGTACACGGTCAAGAAAACTAATTAAAATAAACTAAGAACAGGAAAAGACAAGAAAAGACATGTAGAAAACAGAAGAAAACAGGAAAAGACAAATAGAAAACAAGAAAAGAAGCTCGGTAAAATATTCTACTAAGAAAAAAAACGGTTTACGAGTCCATACCACTTCGAAATGACGAAAAAAAACATTTGTGACAACGATATAAATGACACAACAAGGCTACAATGCCTAAAATGCCCCAGAGGCGGACGCCAAAATTAAGACACACAACGCAAAAAAAAGAAAACCCCAAAATGAGGTCGGGCGTTGTCGTGCACCAATAGGCTCCAGGCGTCGGAGCACCAAAATTAGGCAGACAACGGGTGGCTTAATAAGAAAAACAAACATACAAGGCCCCAGATGTTGGGCGCCAAAATTAGCCTGTTACGGTATTAAAAGAACTTTACGACACCCACCCAAGATGAGCATCGCACCACGGAATCAGTCCTGAAAAACTGGCACACTTGCCCTGAAATCGGTTCGAAATAGGCTAATAGGCCACGGCTGGAACGCTCAGGGAGTCGGGCGTGAGTCACACGATACGTTCTGGGCAAGCGCGTTGCGGCATAATATATATATAGGGTATGTCGAAATCATGAGGGCGCCACCAAGCCTGTCTTAACCCGGCTAACCGGGCCTGGACGGTTAGACGGGAGCGAAGCACGCAAAATACTCCGCCGATAGGATTACTCAAGAATTGCAAGGTCAAAAAACAATGTCGGGATTGCCTTATGCAAGGATTGTAATTAGGTGTCAATCCGACCGCGACTACGCAGCTGTCTCATCCACCTGTACGCTCAAAGCTCCCTCGTTCCGTCGCACAATAATCAGTACAATGAAGGGGGCGCTTATCTGTAACAGAAGATGCACAAGTCGAAACAAAACAATAGTTCCCTTAGCTAACAAATCATGTATTGACTAACGGGTTACAATGGGGCAGCAGAGTGCGTCGCCCTATATCTATAACTAGATTATAACTAAGGACACCAGCTGGCGCGCGCGCTCTAAACCTAGCGACAGATGTTGAACAGTAATGAACACATTAGCTCTCGCAACATGGACGGTCTGCAAGTCTGAATGAATGCACAAATATGCTGGCGCGACGCCTTATGCAGCGAACAGCAAAGATCAAATTAGCACTCGCGACATGGACATTGGACAATCTGCAAGTCTGAATGAATGCACAAATATGCTGGCGCGACGCCTTATGCAGCGAACAGCAAAGATCAAATTAGCACTCGCGACATGGACAATCTGCAAGTCTGAATGAATGCACAAATATGCTGGCGCGACGCCTTATGCAGCGAACAGCAAAGATCAAATTAGCACTCGCGACATGGACAAATATGACGACAGTGCCTGTAGGCACCAGAGATGTGACGGCTCGCTCGCGTTCACAGCGGTAATCAGTTCAAAGACACATACCTTAATATGTAGGCGGTTGGGGAGCCTGGTACAGTTGAGTTGCGACAGGCTGCAGTCTTAGGTGGCAGGTACCTTCGATGTTCGACGGCTATAGGGATGAGTGCACATCCGCCATAATGGCGACGTGCGACGCGTCAGGACGCGTACAACGGGACGACGAGAAATGGGCCACTTTCGTTCTGCGGGACAGATCCTCGAAGGTCGAGATGAAGGGAGGCACGATCCCTTACTTACGGAAGCAGGAACTGGGCTCAAAGAGCACCCACGCTACGCCGAAGACAATTCGAAACTCACACTCACAACCACCAACGGGCTGCGGTCAACTGCCGCTTAAGGCGAAAACGTTTGTCACATAATTGCTGAAGCAGCACTCGCCGGGAAAAAGACTGACGCCCCCGCCAAGGGCGGGAGCGCCGCACGAACTCACACACTATCCGACCTCTTATACGATCGACGGCTCTCGGCTAAATGCCCAGAGGGAAGCGCTGGCATCGGTCACCTCGGTCGCGTCCCCACGTGACTAAACCTCGGCAGCCAATCGCGGGGCGATAAAATGAAACAAATTAATGCCGGCAACAATGGTATCACGCCTCAACGGCGTGCCTTCTAGAAGATTCGGAATTCCTGCGAGCGATAACGCTCGGCTGCCAAAGCGCCATCAGAGGGGGGCTCCAACCGACGAGAAATACTGCGTTTGGGGCCAAATATGTGCGAAATCATGATTCTGGAATTAGGCGATGGAGCCAAATAAAGAACTAAAAGGGTTTAGCCTACGGGCACGCTGCTCTAAAGCCTAGGCGGCTATTTAAAATACCAAAATGACCTAACAAACAAGCTGAACGTGTTTTTCATCTATTTTTAGATGAAACTAATAGTATTTATACGTATTGTTTAAACTCTTCTCCGCTTTAGATATGAATACAACATTTCTGCAAAAAATGCAATCATTGCAGTCACTAGCCCAACCGTCCAGCAGATGAACAACCCCTGTAGGTGTTTAAAGGTCAAAACCACACTAGTGCTTTTGCTTTCTTCTACATCGTTGGCAAACATATTAGAAAACAATCTTTCAAACCACCCACATTCTAACATCCTTCTAGTTATCTTGTTAACTGTGCTAAGGAAATAATGGCCTTTTCGCATGCCCACACAGTCTTCCGTTGGTAGCAATTCAGATTTATATTGTATTATATCAATCAGAAGCCGCTCTGTAGAGTAAACCTTTATCAGTTTAGTTTTTGCTATATACGCGGTACAGTTTCGATTGTAAGCTACATCCATTATAGCACGGGTTTCGTTGTAAGAATTATTGATAATCATTTTTTTTTGCTATTTTTGCAAATACGGGGTCTTCAGACTGGCTCATTATGATGCCCTTACCAAATATTTCTCCGTATATGGGGAGGTTAATCTCAGCAAACTCCTCAACTGTTTCTACTCCGTGTTCGTTGCCAGGTTCCGTTAGAACGCTAATTAGCTTTCCTTGAAAAACAACGTACATTTGCATAGAATGCAGAAAGTAGAACACTAGAAGCACACGTACTGCATTTGTTTTAGGCAGAGGACTACTGCAATTGCTAAGCAGTAGAATTAGTACAGTTAGACCACATCTCACAATTTCCCTGAATGAAGATACTTCTGATATATATCTTGCCAGCGCCCACCAAGTAATAGTGGTTATAAAAAATAAAATAGCAATCCCGATCCAGATATCAGTTTTAAATACAGACGCTGTTACCATAATACTGGATAACTTCGGAGGTTTGCGAACACACCACACGGTGTCGTCACAATAAAAGTAGTTACATCATAGAGGTTAGACAATTCTGTAGTTCTAACCAACATTGGTATATGAGAGAAATATTGTGAGTGTTATTGTACACCCTCATTATGCGATCTTCTGATTGAGAAATGAATACAGTGGCATTTACTTGCAATGCAACAAATTCCAGTATTTTTATCAATCTATGAAATAAATGTTTGGTGGCATCAATGTTATCTAGATTAAGCACATCCAAAACACACCCATTCATGCTGTCAATTGTATCATAAAATTTTATATTCATTTTTTTTCACATTTCTGGGCGGACACTAATGTAGCTCTTTTTCCACAGTTAGCGGCAATATCAAATGGATTAACCTTGTATATGTTAAAAGAGCGATTGTGGGTGGAATATGCTACCAATATTACATTCATTATATCTAAACGCCAACAATGTTCATTCCTTCCACATTTTTAGATGTAAAGGCAACTATAAGACATTTACCCCTTGGACTGTTGCTTTCGTTCCAAATGGTTGTACTTTTCAATTTTAGCAACGTTCTGCTTAAGGAGCTGTGTGTTCTAACCACAATTACATAGTTGTTGTAAAAGCTTAGAGAACGCTGTATAGATCTGCCAGTTACAATA
Source organism: Agriotes lineatus (assembly GCA_940337035.1). Classification (NCBI taxonomy): domain Eukaryota; kingdom Metazoa; phylum Arthropoda; class Insecta; order Coleoptera; family Elateridae; genus Agriotes; species Agriotes lineatus. Next base: position 75,620,851 of record OW679203.1, read on the forward strand.
ACCAATCGTGGATTTTCAAAATCGAAAATGTCACTAGTTGTGCCTTCTTCAAAAATAATTTGTATAGTGTCAGTCGATAAGAACAGATGTCGTAACAAGAAAAGTAGACATTTTCTTAACGGTATAATGTTATTATGCCCCAACATACACGTTAAAGAATAATGATGAGACATTAATAAAATTAGAAAGATCGTGTAATGTAGTCGGTTGTTTCCGCACATATCCATACTTTAAGGTGAGAGATAAAATGCTATAACCAATTTTAGAAATTACTTTATAAACATTTCAGCAATGGCTTGTTGCGTATTTTGTTTAATATTTTCATAGCGCATTTACTGCCACAAAACTAATACTGCAACAACTTGTATTTCATTCAAGCTCCTAAATGTAGCTTATATTATAAAATCAATAATAATAGGCATAGTTATTTAGAAAGCTATTATCTGGTTGCATATTGGTAATGAGTTTGCTCTTACCGAGTATACTCACTCACAAGTTATTGTGGGTAAAGGGCGCATACTTGGCATGAAACAGTTTACACAAATACGACAAAAACTAATGCAAAAAGTTGTGTATTTTTCACTCATAACTGGGAAGGGTGCGTGAACATTTAAAATCAAAATAGGTAAATCGTGAGCATTATACAATTCTGATCCTAGTAATTCATCAATGGAGATCAGTTTGGCATTTTGATTTACCTCAAAATTCACCCCCGTTGCTGCCACCTAACGAAACATGTTTGTATTCGTCTCTGGATTAAGCTTCTGCAACCTCAACTTTTCTATCTATTATTAGTGTTTGTAACTGGTTGTATCCATTTTTTACAACGTATCAGTTCTTTTAAGTAGTTTTTATGTCGTGGTATTCTCAATATCTGCTTCTGAGTCGTACAAATAGAAGCTTAATGGTAGTTTTAGTAACATCTTCGAAATCGTTTTCTTTCTTTTGTGAGATTTTTCGGTGATGTTAGCTAGGTGCAAATTAAGTGAAAAAACAATTAATGCGTATAAAATTAGCACGCAACTAATCTTGTTTAATCTTGTCTTTAACAGATTAACCAGATATAAATTTATAAATGGGATCCTGAAATATTGCATTATGCAAGCGCGGCGACCTACTCACAGTCAAGTTTAAACACCTCGCAGTCGCCGCTCAGCATTTTTACACGGCTTCGCGTACACAATTACGCAAGGCCGTGACAAGGTTTAAATGCTTACAATCGCAGCTCAGCATAAAAGACGCTCGAGTTCATGGAGTCCATATCATATCACGGAAGCAAAACCGCTGAGTATTGTTTTGCAAGACTAGTAAATTAACCTACTGAATATAATACATTGCACCTGTTATTAGAAATGAACTTTGTATATTACTATGATCTAAGCAAATTTGTTTGTATATATAGAACAATTATTTTTGTAATAAACCAGTCTGCATTTACTTGTTAGATTCACTTACTGCGTCGCTGTGGGTCCAAGCCTATAAATAATTAAGGGATGTGAGGCTGCATCTCACACAGTGACGAATTATCATCCCGTTAAGTGGCATGACTAAGCTGTCTTAAAGCGGAAACTGCTGTCTCAGTTCTGCGCTTAACATAAGGGATGGAACCAGCAAAATAACGTAACGGACGCCTGATTTCTACAGCCTCCAGGCGAATCTGTTCATGGTCCTTCGAGCCGGATCTGTCTACAACTAAGAAGAGGTACATCCCGAGAAGAAAACAACATCTACCAACCCACCCGGTTCCCCGAAAATGGCAAACAATATGGAGGAATTCAATCAGCTAGCTGTCGCCCAAGAAGAACTCGGCCAGAAGATCACGCAGGTATTTTCCAACAGCAAAAAGGACCCTGCCAGCCGAAAAACAGAAGCTTACATCGCCAGCCGAAACAAGACGCTGGACGAAACTTGGAACGCCGTGACCAAAAATCACGCCAAAATGGTGCAGCTAAGTATTCCTACACATAATTATTTTACCACAGGGTATTACGAACAAATTAAAGCCATCTACTGCGAAGCAAAAAGTTATTTGCAGAGCTGTTTAAAGGCAACTGAAAATCCCGACCCCTCTGAAACTAGGAGGCGAGAGGAAACAGTTGTAAATCCCGAGCAAAAGGTTCGTATCCGAAAACTGCAGATTCGGATGCAGAATTTTAAGCAATCTTTGGACGACGCCGAACTGGAACAAGCACTCGGAAGGCCCGCCATCACAAAGAGGGAATTAAAGGAAGAATGGGACCGGGTGATCGAGATGGACGAAGAAGTCATGTCTAACGAGATGGATTCAAACCAGACGCACTTCAGTCCTGAATTTACTACGTTGAAAGACAGGTACCGAAATTTAATTAATTTGTTACAAGCACCAACAAGGAACGAGCAAGCATCAGCCATCTCGCTTCCTCAAGTTAAAATCCCCATATACGAGGGAAATTATGAGGAATGGGCCACTTTTAAGGACCTATTCACCAAATTAGTAGATGACAACCAAAACATGGATGATGTCATCAAAATGCAGTATTTAAAAACGCATGTCAAGGGAGAGCCCAGCCGACTAATCCAGCATCTCGCAGTGACTCAAGCCAACTACAACACCGCTTGGAATTTGCTGCAACAAAGGTATCAAAATAATCGCCTTATTCTAACCAAATTGCTAGACACCATCTTCGATCAGCCGGTCCTCTCCAAGGAATCAGCCCAAGGGTTGAAAAGATTGCATGACTCCACTAAGGAATGTGTGGAAGCAATCAAAAATTTGGGCATTTCCACCGACAGCTGGGGTCCGTGGATTAACCGAGTTATTACTCGAAAATGGGATCCTGAAACTAAAAAATTATATGAGCAATCGCTTCAGTGCCCAAATGAAGTTCAGGATCACCAAACTCTAATGGCCTTCTTACAAATGCGGTTCCAATCCTTGGAATCCATTGATGGAGCTCGAAAACCAACTCAGGACAAGCCACAGAAAAATTACGCTGCCGGATATCTCAACTGCAAGATGTGCAATGGGGACCATTACATCGATAACTGTGGTCAATTCCAGAGGCTCTCCACCCACGAAAAGCAAGAAGTGGTAAGAACCTACCGATTGTGCTTTCGATGTTTGCGACACGATTCTAATATACAATGTCGTTCGTATTATAACTGCAAAATCTGCCGCTTTCCGCACCATACTCTGCTTCACAAGGCACAGCCGCCATCAAAGCCGATACCTGCTCCGAAGATGAAGACGTTTTCTCACGCAGCAGCCATGCAGACCTCCAACGCTCCAGAGAAGAAGCCAAAACCCACAATCATTGCCGCCAACCTAGGCGCAAAGAAGAGCCAAGTGCTACTGGCCACAGCAACGGTTCAAGTTAAGGCAGCATCCGGGATGACTCATCTCTTGAGGGTCTTGATAGATCCAGGGTCTCAAGGTTCCTTCATCACCGAAGCCGCAGCCGAATTATTAGCGTTACCCAGGACCAAGGTTCGAGCAGAAATCTCCGGAATTGGGAACAGCGAAACAAAAGTCGCAAAATGGAAAATCACAGGTTTGATTACGCCAAGATTTCCAAGTAAATTTTCCTTACCTGTTACTTTACTGGTACTTCCCAAACTTACAAAAACCATGCCTTCATCACCCATTCCGAACATAAAAATGGATGCCTGGAAACATGTCTTCATCGCCGATCCAACCTTCAACCGACCTGGCCCCATAGATATACTTCTAGGCGCTGAAGAATATTCCCAAATAATTCTCGAAGGAATCAAGAAATCCAAAGATGGCATCCTAGGACAGAATACCGAATTGGGATGGATCTTATCAGGAACCATGGGAAGACGACCTCCCACCAGCCTTAAGGTCAACACCATGGTTGCCAAAATTGAAGAGGATGAGCAGTTGCAGAAATTCTGGAACATTGAAGAGGCTTCTCCTCAAAGGAAACTTTCCCCAGATGATCAGGTATGTGAAAATAAATTCACAGACACAGTCCAGCGAGACGTAGATGGAAGATACGTAGTAAGGATTCCATTCAAACAAACTCCAGTACACATGGGAAGGTCCAAACCCTCAGCATTGGCACGATTCATACATCTGGAGAAGAAATTAGGACAAGATCAAGATCTAGCAGTCCAATACAAGAAATTCATGCAAGAATACTTGGATTTAGGACATATGGAAAAGGTGGCAAGGGAAGATGAGAATAACGGCAAGTATTACATTCCCCACCATGGCGTCATCCGAGAAGCAAGTTCATCAACCAGGCTTCGTGTCGTTTTCGATGCCTCTAGCAAGGCCTCTCACGGAAAATCCTTAAATGAGATGATGTACGCTGGACCTAAACTTCAGCAAGAACTGGTCGACATTCTACTTCGATGGAGGACACACAGGATTGTTTTTTCTGCAGACATTGAAAAAATGTACCGACAAATCAGAATGAACAACCAAGACCAGGAGTACCAAAGAGTCCTATGGAGATTCGACAAATCACAGCCAATCAGGGAATATAAGCTGTGCACCGTCACTTATGGAACCGCATCAGCTCCCTATCTTGCCATTCGAACCTTGCATCAACTCGCACAGGACGAAAAGGTCTCATTTCCATTAGCTTCAGAAGCAGTGAAGAAAGATTTCTACGTGGACGACGTGCTTTCTGGGGCCGACACTGTGGAAGAAGCGATCCAACAACAAGGTCAGCTCATTTCCTTACTAAAGCGTGGAGGCTTTACTCTACATAAATGGTGCAGTAATGAGTCAGCCATCATTCAAGAACTCCCAGAAGAGTTAAAGGAACAAACATACCTCGAAATAAGTGAAGACGGCGTAAAAAAGTCCTTGGGCATTCACTGGTCTCCATATGAAGATGTTTTCTGTTTTAAGGTAGACGTTAAGCAACAGGAATCCACCAAACGCACCATACTATCCGAAGTTGCCAAAATTTTCGACCCATTGGGATGGTTAGCACCCGTCATCATCACTGCCAAGCTACTCATCCAAGAACTATGGCTCGAAAATATCAAATGGGATGACCCAGTGTCTGAAAATATCCAAGGCAAATGGGAGACGCTCAGGTCTCAACTCAAGGCAGTGGAAGAAATTACCTTACCAAGGTGGTTGTTTATCAAAAGGGAATCTCTAGTAGAGCTGCATGGATTCTGTGACGCCTCCGAAAGAGCTTTCGGGGCCGCGATTTATACCAGAGTCACCACATCATCCGGCCAAGTCAAGGTATCCTTATTAATAGCCAAATCCAAGGTGGCACCAGCCCGAGCCAAGACGACATTACCAAGACTGGAACTCTGCGCAGCAGTACTCCTTTCCAATCTACTTCAAAGGGTAATTGCAGCATTAGACCTTCCTAAGGTGTCTATCTTCGCCTGGACCGACTCCATGGTTACATTAGGATGGATAAAAGGAGACCCGGTACGATGGAAGACGTTCGTCGCGAATCGAGTAGCCGAAATCAACAATCTAATTCCGGCTCAACATTGGAACCACGTCAAATCCGAAGAGAATCCTGCAGACGTCATCTCCCGAGGCACTAGTCCAGAAAAACTAAAGAATCATCTCCTATGGTGGGACGGACCGAGCTGGCTAGTTAACAAGAGTTCATGGCCGTGTCAACCAGACACCGCAACCACCGAGGAAGAAGCAAGAAGTTACACTGTGCATCAAACTACCATTCATCAAGACGAGAACGAAGTCGTTCATCGTTTTTCTTCTCTAACAAGAATGGTACGAGTCATGTCACATTGCCGAAGATTCATCAACAAGTGTAAGCGACTTCCCACTCAATCAGGATGCCTATCAGTGAAGGAAATAGACGACACCATCCTCCTACTCGTTAAGGTCATCCAAGGAAGTGATCCTATTTTGAGGGCAACAGGATCTCAACTCCGGCAGAACAAATATGTGAGTTCCAGTAACAAGCTTGCCAACCTCAATCCCTTCATCGATCAGCATGGAATAATCCGTGTTGGAGGAAGATTAGAAAATTCCACCTTGTCCTTCAATGAAAAACACCCAATCATACTCCCGTACTCCAGTCATATTTCCAAACTAATAATCCAAGAGGCGCATCTACGCACGCTGCACGGTGGCACCCAACTCACTCTCTCATATATCCGAAGAAAATATTGGATCATCAACGCGAAGAAAGCAGTCAGCTCCAGCATCCAGAAGTGTTTCCGATGTCTACGATACAAAGCAGAGGCAGCACAGCAACTGATGGGAAATCTTCCATCAACCAGAGTGAATTCAACTCCTCCATTCTTCCATTCCGGAGTGGACTACGCCGGCCCAATACAGATCCGAACATCCAAGGGAAGAGGGCATTCTTCGCACAAAGGGTACATTGCTGTTTTTGTCTGTCTATCAACCAAGGCAATCCACCTAGAGGCCGTCAGCGACATGACAACCAACAGCTTCCTAGCAGTCTTCAGGAGGTTTACTGCCCGAAGAGGACGCTGTGCACACCTATACAGCGACAACGGAACAAACTTCGTTGGCGCAAGAAAAGTGTTGGACAAGGAAACCCGCCAAACAATTGAAGGCCCAGTTGTCCAAGAAACCTTAGCAACCGGTGGTACCCAATGGCACTTCATCCCTCCAATAGCCCCTCACTTCGGAGGGATATGGGAAGCAGGGGTAAAATCAATGAAGCATCATCTGAAGAGAACTATTGGCCACGCTACTCTCACCTTTGAAGAGTTAACAACTCTTCTCTGCCAAATCGAGGCCTGCCTAAACTCACGTCCTCTATGTCCACAAGGCAACGATATTGAGGACACAACTGCTCTGACGCCAGGCCATTTCCTAATAGGGAGGGAAATCATATCGCCACCAGACCCAATCAACACTCCAATATCTTCAAATCTATCGAATCGTTGGAGGATAATCCAAAAGATCAAGCAAGATTTTTGGAAATCATGGAGCTCGGACTACCTTCATGGATTACAGCAACGAAACAAATGGAAGAAACCATTGGAGAACACTAAAGTTGGAGATTTAGTGTTAATCAAAGAAGATAGTATCAATCCTAGTAAGTGGCCTTTAGCAAGAGTCACTGCAACTCATCCAGCAGCCGATGGATCAGTACGAGTAGTGACGCTCCAGAAATCAGGAGGACATCAGCTAAAACGATCCATAGGCAGCATCATTCCATTACCAGCAACTACCGAGGAATCGCAGGAACCAGAGGCAGAAGATAAAATTTCAACTAACATTATCCAGACACGATCATCCCCAGCACCAAGGAAATCTGTCGCGTCCAAATGGAAACTGCTGTTACTCATCTTTACCCTTCTTACCACCAATACATTAAGTAAAGCAGAATTTAATATCCAAAAACCAGACAGCGGGTACTATGTAGAACACATTGGACACGGGAAGATTGAGAGAGGAACATTCCGGATCGAAATCCAGTTCGAGAGGGGGAAGATCGAAGAAGACTTCGAAACAGTCACAGACATGGTAGACAAATTCGACAATCTCTGCGACTCTGCAAAAGAACTGTCCGAAGACACATTATGCAAGACACTGGTGCATCATCTTCTGGAACAGAAAAAGCAAATGGAATGGATTAGAGATGGTATGGAAGAAATAATAACAAGACGAGAAAAAAGAGGAGTCCTTGGCACAGTATTAACATCAATTTTTGGAGTCAACGATGAAGTCTATCAAGATATAGACAGGCTAGACAAGAATCAACAGGAACTAATAAAAATGGACAGTCAACAATCCAAATTCTTGCTATCAGCACTTTCCAGGTTTAATGAAACCGAAGAACGAATCGACAAGAAGCTGGAACATTTCCAAGAAAAATTAAACCAAGGAATCCGGGCCATTAACAACATGGACAAATGGTATAAAGCAACCGACTCCAACCGACTAAATATTCACATCATCAGTGTGTACCAAGTCGCCACAAATGTAATTAGTGAACTGTGCAACTACCATATTCACATCTTAAACGTTCACTTTCAGCAAGGTAATCTGTACGAGCTAATAACACCTGCTCAAATTAAACAGATCCTCGCTAATGCAACCAGTAAACTTTCACCAAATTTGGAGATCTTACCAACGCCAATTCTAAAGGTTGACATTGGGCATGACGACATCTACATCAACGTCCAAGGGTATTTCATCATAGTGGAAAAAACGGAATACTCCTTAATTAAAGTGACACCAATTCCTCTCCAAATCAGCAATGGATCCTACTGGATGATCGATGTGCCGAAAGGAATCTTCGCTGTGGATTACAACCTACAAATGTACTTCCACGAAACAGATGAAGAATTCAAAGAAGAGCTACAAATTTCTCCCACTACCTATGTTTGCAGTCCAACGGTAGTTAAAGGAATTGAAAACAACCCAAACTGCATCATTGACGATATATATCACCGAGTAGAAACCAGTCAATGTCTCCTACGAAGACATCGCATCCAGTCCATTATTGGGAAACAATTGTACATGGAAAACACCTGGCTATTTGTAGTCAGTAAACCAACCCGCATAGCAATCACTTGTAGTGGAAACAGGGAAGAAGTCACCGTCAACACTACAGGTGTCATTCAAATTTCATCGGATTGCATCATCCAAACTGCGAGGAATACATTAACCCCAAGGCACAACAGAAAATACAAGATCCTGGCTGGATACTCCAAGGCTATCAGTATCAATATTACCAACCCAATCACAACAAACTCATTTTCAGAAATCGCAGAGGAACCTGTACTAACTCAGTCAGACCACTTCGAAGACCTACAAGCATCGCAGTTAGATTTCCAGGAGCACATAAAAAACTTCACCTGGAAAGCCATCCGACATCATTCTCACCTGTCTATTGGGGTCACAGGCAGCCTTTTGGGAACCGCTGCCCTACTAGGAGCTATCTACTACATTCGGCAACGAATAACACGAAGGAAGCCACCACCCGCACAACCCCAGGCAGAAGAATATCCTCTCAAAACGCTCAATCTCGAAGAAACAATATAATTTATCGGTTTGCTTTTTTGTGGCTTAAAATTGGCAATATGTTTAATCTTGTCTTTAACAGATTAACCAGATATAAATTTATAATTATTCATTTAAATTTTACGAAACATTCTAAAAGTTAAAAGCCACCAAAAACGCAATATTGCATTATGCAAGCGCGGCGACCTACTCACAGTCAAGTTTAAACACCTCGCAGTCGCCGCTCAGCATTTTTACACGGCTTCGCGTACACAATTACGCAAGGCCGTGACAAGGTTTAAATGCCTACAATCGCAGCTCAGCATAAAAGACGCTCGAGTTCATGGAGTCCATATCATATCACGGAAGCAAAACCGCTGAGTATTGTTTTGCAAGACTAGTAAATTAACCTACTGAATATAATACATTGCACCTGTTATTAGAAATGAACTTTGTATATTACTATGATCTAAGCAAATTTGTTTGTATATATAGAACAATTATTTTTGTAATAAACCAGTCTGCATTTACTTGTTAGATTCACTTACTGCGTCGCTGTGGGTCCAAGCCTATAAATAATTAAGGGATGTGAGGCTGCATCTCACACAGTGACGAATTATCATCCCGTTAAGTGGCATGACTAAGCTGTCTTAAAGCGGAAACTGCTGTCTCAGTTCTGCGCTTAACATAAGGGATGGAACCAGCAAAATAACGTAACGGACGCCTGATTTCTACAGCCTCCAGGCGAATCTGTTCAATCTTTAACCACAATCAGCGTTTTTTGGCCCTTGGGATATAATTCCAAAGAAGGCAAAACGCCCGATTCTGTAAGTTATTTTTCCCAGGCCGCCCTAGAAGATAACAAGAAGTAAAAAGGTAAGCGGTTTCGCTGCTAAAAGGCACTTGCATTGGACTACGTTTCCTACCGCAGTGCAAGCTCGTTAAGCCAGGTATCTGCTGTGAATTTTTCTCCTGCAATTCCTCAGAAGTTGGCACTTCGTTAATGGATTGCTCTATAGCTTCCTCAAGTTCATGCAGCCGGCATTCGGCAGTAAATCTTGATTACAGTAATGTTCGCTTTCATGATCACCCCCCTAGAGCTGCTTCACCGCTGAGAAAAAGAAACCCCGATTTTCAGTCGTATCAATTTGTAAAATCTTAAAATAAACGCCATCGGGCGGCTCTCTTCCAAGCTAATTGTTTACATTGCAGATTTAAGCGGACAGTGCAGCGTAGATGAAATTAATACTTCCAGCCTTCATCTTCACGCTGTAGAGTTTCTATGAAAATGGATAATATAATTCGACAGAGCCCCGCTCTGCCCCTAGCAAATGCAGCTGCTAGATTGGCTCTACGCTGCCTGCCAGCCCATTTGGGTTCATGTTTTCTCCCCAGAAGGGTTTATTTATTATATTATATGTATCAGTTCTAGAATTGTTTCTTATTTTAAAAAGTGTTAACGTATTTAAACAGACCAATACAGTATGCTGTTTATGCAGTTCTATTTTCTATAATTACTCAAATAATTAAGCGAACCTTGTTCCTCTTTACCTACAGTTAATGAATAAATAATTGGAAATTGAATTCGGTAAAATTTTACCTGCCAGAGCGAATATTTATAAAGTCAAAAGTATTAGAAAAACCAAGTTATTACACTTTCTCTTTGGTTTATCAATTATTTTAGAAAGTATGTTAAATTAGAAAACCAACAGACTACACAGCAGTAGAACAGTGGTTTTAGCTCTATTAAATAATCCCTAGAACATTCAGCAGTTTCAAACTTAGAATAATGAATCGTATAAGTAAAAATGGGAAAGGAAAATAGGTCAACCAGTTTATAATAGAAATTAGACAAAAGATGGCATGTGAAGAAAATTTTTGGAATTTAGCGCTTTCCTGCATTTCCCCGCATTCGCAACTGAGATTACCTAAATTAAGGTTTAGTGGTGTAGCCAAAGCTTTACTCCGTTTGTTTTAAATAGTTGCGTTTCTTGACTTGCTGCAGGATCATCGATTCAAGTTTATTCATGCGTTTTCTAAACTTAGATATGTTTTCTTTACCGGATGAAATGACGTAGTCCGCTTATCGTATCTTAATTGCCTCTTTGAAAAGCCAATGGTTGTGTATTTGTCGCCATGCAGGCGAAACCTTCGCCGAAGCTTCGAGGATAGTTGCTGAGTTAGGATTTTATCATGAAACTCCCACGCGGTCCACAAGTTGAACGAGGTGCAAAGCTAAGTAATACATGAGCTTTTTTATCCGGTTTTAGCTTGGCAGCCCTAAAAGATTTTTTATTATTTCTCCTGTAGAACCACGCAACTGTCGCAGTTAACGTCTTCATTTTGCTTCAGTGTTAGAATTCCAAGCCCAATTTACGAGACCGCCTTTTTCGTTTAGCCGGATTTCTTCTAGCGTTTTTTGGATACTGCTCTTTCACAAAACGCAATGTATACATTTGAGATTCCAAGCCCTGTCTCATTGGCAAGTTTCATGGAGTATTATATCCACGAATGGTTGGATATATTAAAAAAACGACCTACTTAACAGTCATGCCATTGGCGCCCTGTATCTCAACTTATCGTTTCGCAACCCTTCGGCATCCCAACAGAGTCTTGGAAAAAACCTTTCAGCCATCGCTTATCGAGTCACGTCATTTGCTTGTAGAATACTTTTGCATTGCCGTTGTTCATTCTTTATCATACCGCCGACGCAGCCGTAAAGGATCTGTCGTCACATCGCGTGTAGAACCACGGAACTTTCGCCGTCGACATCTACATTTTATTTACTTCCGTCTTTGAGTTCCAAGCCCATCTTTATCATTTAACTTTGGCAGGTGTCAAAGTACACCCGGCCACACCGAAGTCTGTTACCTCCCTTGGTCTTGCACTTTACAACATATTTCACCTAAGCGATTTATAGTATTATCTAACTTTTGCATAGGTTTATAGATAAGATACATGAAATACAAATATGAGAATGGAAATACGCGTCAAAACTTATTTCATAAAATGTAGTACAGTAACGCCTTCGGCGCTCTTTACCGCTATATCGATATTGTGTTTCCCTGCTGGTTTTCTTTCCAAGTAAGCTCATCTGCTAGTCTTGCTGATAACAAGCAAATAGAATTTTTAGAAATTGTTTAAAAACTTTATGAATGTTATCCGTATGAACTCTTTAAAATATTCTGTATGGTTTTTATTTGTTAAACGCATCGCAGTTTCGTGTATTTTGAAGTCAAGTAACTATTTTCAGAGATCCACAAACAAGGTAAGGTCCAAATCTCAAAACTCAACATCATTTCCTATAGCGCTACTTTTACTTCATCACAAGAATTGAACAGACCATGGTTCAGCACTAAGTTAATATGAAGTTTTCCCCCGTACCCGTAATTTCAAAGGTACAATTATTTAAAATACCGCCAGCGATCCATCTCTTGTTTCAGTCTACGACTCCCCTTTACAATCACGCTAAGCTACTGAGCACTCTTTAAGCTCGTTACATCTCGTAAATGGGGATTTACCAGTAACAATGCATCGAAGTTATGGCAATGGAATCACTAAAGTCGGCCTGTACGTTGTGCGCCATTTTACTTTGTGTAATAGGGCGCAATAAGAGAATTTACTCATAATACCTTATATATATATATATATAGAGTTAATTTAATTTATGATACGAATTTCACTGCAAATAAACTTATATTAGCCTATTATTTCTGTTCAACTCAATAAGTGTGTTTTTTGCTTGATAATATTTTTACCGACTCATGACAGCGTATAAGTAGAGACACTCCGTTGATGTCAAAATACCGATTTGGATGCCATTGAACAACTCCTGTGGGGAGGGGGAGGGGGAGTACTTTTCGATAGTACCAACAGATGGCGCCACTACTTTATCACATATGATTGGTAGCAGAGCCAGTAACTGCCATCTGACAGTCAAGCTTAGAAATACCACCCGAGTTACTGTCCCAGGCACTCTAGACAGGTTTCAACATTTGGCATGAGCGTCTCTACTTGTTTGATGTATGTACGCTGCTCATGACCTCTTGGTTTGTTCTTGCTGCATGGCCGTATTATTTAGTTGAGGAAAATTATCTGAACTACCTATGGATAGAGGTAAAGGTTCAGAGTTATTTCAATTCCCCCAACTGGGCGCGGGCTGCTATAGGGACCTTGCGCCCCTCTTCAGCCAAGAACGGGAATTATAGGATGGGTGAGAGAAAGACGGGGTGGAGAATAGAAGAAAAGCCAGGAAAGGGCGAGAAGTACTGCCCCAGCATTCGCCGCAGAGAAGGTACTCTGGTGACCCAGGAAAACCACCTAAAAACCTGAATCAGAACAGGCGGCCAGGAGAATCAAACCCGCGACCTCTCGAATGCTAAGCAGATGTGATAACCACTACTCTACAGAGCTCGGTGAACTACCTATTTAGTTAAGCTTCTCTAGGTTCTCATAAAGGCAACCACTAGTTTTTACAATAAAAAACTGGTTTTACTCAGAACTATCCTTGAAAGTGGACGTTGTGATACTACGCAATTTTAAAAATCAAAGAAAACTGGAGGTAAAAATATCTTAACGCTAGTAATAATACTGAAACAGAAAAAGACACACTTGGTAATGCGAATTACATCAATTCTTAAACAAAAAAGCATTACCGGAGATGGAATTGAAACTTCATTGCCTGTGAATGCGATTTCAACGCCCGACTATTTGTACGCTACCACGCAGCGGCATGAAACACAACGCACTTATTCGCTGCCACTTTTGGTTTTTTACAACCATTATTCTTTATCTGATGGGTTCCACTTTCATCAGGAGTAAAGCCTGACCTATGTGCAAATTATTACTTCTCAGTTACAGCAAAAATAAAAAAAATACTTTTTTAAAATGCTCATCTTGCATATATTGGGTCCAAAATATGCCTTCTTTTGCTAAGAGTAGAAACCGGAGCATGTGAAAAATATTACTGTTATTGAAGTAATAGTTTTTGAGTTACGCCGACAATAGACAGACAAACAGGCGGAATTCAGAAAACTTGTTTTTGTCGGCTAGGGACTCTGAAACATGCAAATCTGAAGAAATCTCCACAGCTGATTGTTTCGCGATTGCAATTCTTTCTTTGTCTTTTAGACGAGGGGTGTAAAACACTATAGTTAAGCTGAAAATATTTGTTTTTGGAACTTTTTTCACCTTTCTTTGTATTTGAGATGGTGTTTTATAGTTTTGGACAAAATAAACGATAATACCTAATATTGACGTTGGCAGATGTCAATATTTTAAGCAATTAACTCATAAATGACTGCAGGAGAGGGTTTTGGCCATCTATAATGCGCATAAATTTATCTGTCATAAACAGAAGGAATTCAATGGTTAAGAGCGCTACGTTTAATAATTTACCGTGACACTCTGCTGAACCATACTTAGTAGTTAAGATGGAGGTAATGAAATAATAAATACCCACTATAGTAACATATAGCAGTATATTTAATCACGACAGCCGCTTTAATACACAAAAAGTTTTATGTAAATATGTATTAAAGCTATTATGTAAGCATACGAAAATAGGCTATCAAAAAGGTTTAATTAAATAAAAGCGCACAAAATCGATCAAGCGTAATGTGAAAACCCTAATCCATCGGCGTTCTAAAAAGTTATTTGTTAACATAATCCAATTATCGCACCGCACAACGTATCCTGCCGGAACGGACACGAATATAATTATGGTACAGATTATCGTATGAAGAAACAGTTCTTTACATAATAGCAGGATGACGTACGGTTGCCAATAAAATATAGCCGTTTACTATTTTTAACAAATAACTAGATACAGTGTAAGGAAACCTAGACAGTAAACGGCATTCGATAGGTTACAATCAAGTTAAATTGCCAAATAGCTGATGGTTGTTTACTGTTTACAAAAGCTTCAGTAAAGAATTTGAGATCTTTGATACAATTTTCATGATGGATACGATTCAACAATCCAGTATTTTTTTCGTAATGGGAAAGGTGAAATGAATTGTTAGTACGTCAGAATGGGCCGGCTACTGGAGATGTTCCGACTTTTTTCGTGGTCAAATCTGCAATCCAACAGGCAGATAGGACAGCGGAGCAGGAACGCGAAGTCCAAAATAGCAGCAAACAGTAATGCGAAAAAGGATCAATAACGTCAAGGCCTGAAAATAAATTTGGCAAGACATTATTAGACTAAGTGAATACAAAATTTAACAAATCCTACCTTAGATTGCGGGTGGCCTATATATGTTTTAATTACGAAGCAATAAAGACAAATTTTTCTTCCGTATTTTAGACAATTTTTAGGGACAAGATCCGCTTTCAAAGCTTTATCAAAAGAAACTCCGAAAAAAACACGTCATAGAGAATTTGTACAAAGCTTCGTACATTTATTGTGCAGTAGAGCTATTTTCTTGCAGATATGCACACACTACCGAACGAACTTGCATATGATTGCAGTAACTATAGTCGAACGGCTTGCTGGCTTTATTTACTTTGCGTAAACAATAATATTACTTCTCGCATTTAGCAATGGGAACAATATTTCTCCAATAAATATCAAAGTCGAAAATGATAAGCCAATTAGCCACCAAACAAATAACCCAAGTAGGTGATTGGTGGTAAGAACAACGTCTCTCTTTTCATGTTCTATGCCTGTTTCGGTCTCCGCGGAAACGTCAGAGAAGAACTTTTCGTAGAATCCACTTTCTGTTATTCTTCTAATATTAACGTTGAACGTTGGAAGGAAATAGTGTCCTTTTCTCATACATATCACAGGTTCCAAATTCAACAAACCTGAATTTTGAGTTATGACATCCAACATGTTCTTTTGACTGCTGTGAAGCTTGAACAGTAGCCTTAATGCCATATAAGTACTGCAGTTGCGGTAGTATGCCACTTGCAGCACATTGTCGGTCAAGCTAAAGGGCTTAGGTAAAACCATCCTGTTTAATATTTTAACAAATGATGGTTCACCAACATGCTCTGCCACCATACCTTGAATAAATTCATGAACGAGTATTGGCAAGGGGAGCTCTGCAAATTCTTCTAGTGTTTCGATTCTGTGTTCATGTCCAGGTTGAGTCAAAGCACTGATCAGTTTTCCTTGAAACACGCTGCACAGCTGCATGTAACAAACCAGATAAGAGAATAAAAGAGTTTTTAGCGTAACACTTCTTGGAACAAGATTGCTAGAACTGGAAAACGTGTAGGCTGCTACAATCAAGAAACATCTCTGTATGCTTCTAAACGGTGCTCGTTCTGTAGTATAATTTGCAGTAACCCAAGAAAGTATATTTGTTATGGCAAAAACGATAACAATTACTCCCCATATCGATTTTTCAAAAATAGTGAGAATTATTTTGAAGCTGGAAATTTTGGGTGGACTAGAGGTGACCCATACTGTTTGATCCTGATACAAATATTCGCTTACATCGTATTGTTCATAGAATTGCACCACTCTAGCTGCTGTAAAAAATAGAGACACATCTTCACTTCGATTAGGGATTACCAAGTTTCGGTCAGAATCTAGAACTATCGTTACCTTCGTTTTAAGCATGTTACCTACCAGCATAACCATTTGGTATATTATTTCTGTTATTGCTCTATTATCAGGTTGCATAGCACTAATATTCTGTTTACCTAATATTTTTATTGTACATCCGTCAAGCCTTTTGATGATGTTACTGAACGGATAATTGAGCCTGTTACTGCAGTTTTGGCGAGAGATCGCTTGCGATTCTTTCGCACACTTGTTTAGAACATCAAACGGGTTGGAGGTGTATACATACGACTGGTTTGCATCAGGTACGACTAGAAGAGTATTTACTATATCAAACGCCCATAGAGTATCGAATATCGCATACGGGTTTGCGTTTGTTTTTGTACATATTACAAAACGTCCCCTTGGGCTTCCACTCTTACTCCAGCCAGAAACATTCTGTAATTTTTTAATTGATTTATTAAGAAGTGTGTGATCGTTAGTGAAAATAATGTAATTCTTGTAATGTTCCAGCGACATCATAATGGGTTTATCTATTGCTATCAAAACTCGGGGATTCTTAATTTCTGTTGGAACATAGATATTAGCTTGGTTCTCGAAAATGAATTGTAATGTTTCATGTGGTCCAAATAATTTTGGAATTATATTCACCAAACAAAGCATTTGCTTAGATATTGAGGAACATACTACTAATGGCAGCATGAAAAACAAAATACAAATACATCCCATTATTTTGTATAGAGCGAACAATTAAACTTTATCATATTTCAATATAGATGCGCAGGTTTCTGTTTTTTAGAATTGTCAGGTAGGAATGCGGTGACCATCGAAATATTAAGTAGCAACACACATGTGTAAAATGTATACATACTTAAACAAAATTACTATTTACATTGAAGGTAAATCGAGTGCTGACTTAATAATTCCTAGAACATTCTTCGAGTTCTAAAATAATCTTAATATAAGCTTGGCCGCAAACGTAACGCCTTTTGTACTTTTTCGGGTTAGCATCAATACAGTGATGGTCATATAACGATTAGGCACTTCTGTAGGTTTTCCTCGAAATTGCTTTTCAAAGATTGGTCGGGGTATTTTAAATTACTGTTACGTCATCAAAACACATTGCCGTCTACTTCTTTAAATTAAAGAGTATAAAAAGAAATCAGAAGGGAATTAAGTTGAATGGTTACACTGTCGAAATAAACAACTCTAGCACCATCTCTCAGCCACAATATCCAGATCGAACCTTGGCTAACAAACTTAAGTATCATCCATTATTTACAGTTTGCTTTCCAGGAACAAACTCGTTACGAGTATTTTCCTTTAAATGGAGAAAAACTGCTGACGTACCGATGGAATAGAGTATCAAATTGTTAAACAAATATTGAAGTATACGCAGCCTTGACAATAGATAGAGAGAAAAAGAATCTTTCTTATAGCTTAAGCACTAAATGCAGTTGAAGCCATTATAGAAAAAAAATTAAGAGTCCAAAAGTATATCGCGCTGCAAATAGTTAAATCCAATGTTGCGTTTCGATTGCCTCTCTATTACTTCGCAGTTCTGTGGTGCAGATTTTGTATTTTTGCTCGCCTCCAGCCTTGCTTGATTTCGAACCGAGAGCGACTTTAAAATTGTAACTTTTGTTCTCAGCGCGACTGCTTCCTTTCTGAAGCCTTGATGGTGATTTTGGTTAAGCGTCTTTAAAAGTCGTCAGTGGCTTTTGCGGGCATGCAAGGTATGGTTTTTGGTTATCGGCCCTCGCCGTATGTGCGGACGATGCAGTCCTGCCAGTTGTATTAAGAGCTATTTTTCACGCCGAGTTGGCGGATTTGCGAGCGCTTCATTAATCGTTATCTACACTTGGCCCAAATTCATCTGCGCAGACAGTTTGGAGCCCTTGAAAATCGTCGCTTCGGAGCTTCTCGAAAATTGCACTGCTCGCAATTGAGTACGTCGTCCCAGACCTGGCTTGAATTTAACACCTGTAGTTCCAACTTTCAAATTCTTGGCGTCCTATCGATTCTATCATCTGGGCCAGTTGCGCGAACTCCAGTAGGAAATTAGAATCAGGTTTTTTGTGTTTCTTTTTGAGTTAAGATATTGAATGCTGCAAACAGTGAATCGATGCCGAAGGTTTCAACCGATTGCTACCGAATTCAGTTTGAATTTCGGACTCCAGCAACTATGTACAGTTTGCTTCACGAGTTGCGTACTTGAACGATGATTTTCCAACCACGCAACCTATGTTGATCGCCAACGCATTTGTTTTTAAACGGTTGTAGTTTACATTTTTCCTTCTGTTTAACATGTTTCGTAAGCTATTGTTCTTGCTAGTAGAGTTACCTACGTGTTATGAGGTGCACCTTAATATTAGCAGTTATCTGACCTTACATTTGATTACCACCTGTACCCCGTGCTGGGTTGTATTTATGTCATTTTAATCTGTGATTGTATACTGTAATATTAGCATTTGGTGTTATTATTTGTTACTGCTACCTGTGCGCGATTTGAGCTTTTCTTTTAGGAAATTATGTGCTACTTGAGTTTAGGAATTCTCAGTTAAATACCTGGATACACTTGACGTTAATTGATAAAGGTTGGTTTTTAATCATTTGTTAGTAATTAAAGAGCTGCACGCCGTCTTCCTGAACTGGCCGGCCGGCATTTGTATCCAGGTAGTCATAAAGTTTTTTTTTGATGAGAGAATTAGCCGACGAATTGATATGAAGCTAACACCGATAATGAACTGCACAGAAAGTAGTACTGTGACGTTTCCGTTTAAACATTAGTATTATATTACAATTTGAACGCCGCCATTTTAAGTCACAATTGACTCCTGTCTTCCAGTGGGCGGCAATTTGCGATAAGGGTGAAAGCTCAGCGATGCGCGAGTGCACATGCAAGTAAACACACCGCATCTCCATCTAAATCCCCTCTAGGAGATGATCCACATAGTGGCTATAAGTAGACGATGTCCAGCCAAATTTAGACACTTTAGTCCAGCGACCAGCCACCTAAGCCCCACGATGGAGCTCCAAGAAGAGGCTTAAGGTAGCCCTTACAGCCAGAGAAAATTTGAATCAAGCTCTGCCACTCTCGCTTAATCCGGCTAAGCTAGTCGCCGCCAGTTCGCTACTTCTGAGTGTAGAGCCTTGCCTAAAGATACCAATCAGCATTCCAGAACTGAAATCCTTCCTAAAAACCTAAACCCTCCCTTTCCGCTCCCACCTTCAGCGAGTTTTTTCTTTTAATGGTATGGTATTTTAGGAGACTACATTGTCGGCCCCACTCTTTGAAGGTACTCCAAATGGTGAAATGCATTTAAATTGTCTTGAAAACGTCTTACCTATTTTACTTGAAGACATTCCGCTTAATATCAGGGAAGCAATGTGGTTTCAGAACGATGGAGCTCCTGTGCATCATTATGCTTATGTCAGAAATTACGTAAATTTAGCATTTAACAATAAAGTCATAGGCCACCACACAGCCTGGATCTCATGCAACTGGATTTTTTTATGAGGTAAAGTAAAATATGATGTCTATTAATAATCTGTACAAGATCTAGAAGATTTGCATAGAAGAATAATAGATCAATAACCCCCGATTTTCTCCGCCGTTTCAAAAGCTTTCTTCGCAAAAGGATGATGATATGGGAATGCCAACGTGGACAGCACTTTGAACATCTATTGCACCAGTGATTTTGCCCTATCTTGTTTTATAGTACTTGTTAAATACCAATAAATTTTTGTGTTTAATTTAAATACGCTTTCATTCTTTTGCACATTTACTTAAGTGATAATCTAACCTTTCATAAATGCATTAAAATACATTTTCCATGACTTAGATCCTAAGTAATTTAAAGAAATTTCATAAACGACAGTAAGCGGTGGAATTCAGTCACATGCAAGGTGTGTTGTCTACCTGTCCAGCCCGCAAAAGCTTCGGAAGCCAGTATATAATTCGGAGTCGAACAGCACGTATTCAGGTTTCGGCCTATCTCCGTCGGAGTCGCTTTAGAAACCATTTTTTTGACAATTAATTTGACACTTCATTATTTACGTGTCACAGGATACTACCGGATTTTAATTAGGTAGTTTCCGTGCTGATTGAAAACACCGTAGGGTGGTTTTCGTTTCAAGTTTGATATGATTTGTCAAACCGACACCGGTGATCAAAAATAATCAAATAGGATTGGATATATGTAAGAACGTATCGGTGAAAGCAAACCCGAATCCAGTCTTACCCTTACTCAATTTGCTTGTTACGGTGTAAAATCGTTAATATTCATATTTTGTGCGTCTGTTTATGTACTCGCTTAGAGAATTTTGGTTTTGGGTGTGACTTTTAGTATTTGCGGTTAGTGTGGCTCAGTTTTATGCTGTGTTACAGTTCAGACCGCTGCGGTTCTTCCCTTCCAGAGCCTTGGGTGCTTTGGCTTATCGCCTCATGTTTGAGTTGATATATATTAGTCCAAGCCCGTAGGCTGATTTTGTAGCGACCATTTGGGAGCTTTATTTTCTACGTCAATTTGCTCTAATTTACTCTATTGTTTTGCAGCCGTTAGTGTTGAATCAAAAGACATGGTGAGTTTTGCCTCTTGTGTTACCAATACTCATATTATGTCAAAGTTACCTTGAACCTGTAAACATTTTGTGCAGCTGATTGTGGCTAGAGCAATAGTTCTTCCGCGGGAGGAGTGGAAACCCTTCATGGGAGCTGTGGGGAAAGGTTTCACCTTTGCAAGTTAATCATTACTTACTTCAGCTCGAGTGGTGCCTATAAGCCCCCGTGTAAGTTACTTTTAATTTCTACGTTGAGTCAGTTTTCACCTATGCGAATTGCTAGCGGATTCGATTGAATTCCTTCATAACCCCTCGTTAACCCCTAAACAAAGAAACTCTTCTTTACTTTCAACGGGCAAGGCTAGCCACCTACCCGGTCTAAGGGTAAAATGGCTCACAGAACCACTTTGTGGTTGTGTGTTTAATTTTTGAACGTTAACATTTTATGCACATTTTTTTTATTACATGTAGGTCTGTAGTTTTACATTTGAGTGTTTATTGTCTGTGATATTTAGGCTAGCACAATTATTTTAACTTGTTGTTTATTGAGTGCACCAGGAGTACTATAGAAAATATACGTAAGAACCCCTGTAGTGGGTATTTTATACTCTATTATTGACTAGCTATTTTTGTATGATATTACAGTAAAATCTTATACACTGTTATTATCTAGTACTTGTCCTATTTTATTGCCGCATTATTTTCATCTTGAATTCCCTGGCTATTAATTGCCGTTTTTAAGTTTATGGGTTCTGGTATCTATTTGAGCAATTTTGTTCTGAACGGGCTCCTTTTAGTAATTTTGTAAGAATCCGCATTCCGTCTCCACTGTTTTTAGCTGGCTGGCCCACAAATGTGCACATGCAGTCTCGTAATAATTTAGAAGTAGAGTAGACGAGTCTATAATTTGGCATCATGCTACCGCGTTGTTTTCGGTGATAGCAATTCCTGAACTCACACACTTTTATATCCTTGGTCTACACTGTCACGTGTTGATAATTTATCTCAGTCGGCTGACAGAAAATTTCCTTAAGTGAAGTAATCCTTGTTTTATTGCCCGTCGCTCAGTCCTAAATTGCAAGGTCATCCTTCAACCGCTGGGGATCTATGCCAAAAATACACGGGCTGCAGAGTCTAGTTTAAAATTATGCAACAAGTTGCACTCATTATTCAAAGTTATCCTTTTTTAAAATTTGTACATATTGTAAATAGATCAAGTGATTGATCTGTTTCTTGAATACTTAGACAAATTAAAGCCCTGGCTCTGAGCTACCCTTAGGCAAGCAGCAGTAGTAGAGAAAACAGAACAAGCAACCCCTTTTCGTTACAGTTTGAAACCTACAAACTTTAGAGCGATTACTATTATTCATTCACAATACTCATGAACTGTCAATGTCAATTTTTTTAAATATTTGCAGTGTACCTGGAAATTACAGTACAGACATGTGTCAAAAGTGCTACCAAAATCAGCAAGCAGAAGTTCCAAAACAGAATTTAAACAAGGTACCAACTTGACAGCGTTTTGATAGTTCACAAGTTTTGTAAATGGATAGTATGTTACGTTTGTATTTTGTCCATAAATTCTCTGCTTGTTCGGATATATTGAAATAGCACCCTCGCTTTATAATAGGGATTTTAATAAAAATGTAAAATTTATAATTAGTGCAAGGAATATACTATACTTTATGATTTGTTCTAGTTTCAATTTAGAATTTGCCTGCCAATCTCAGGGCAAGTTAAAACAATATAATATTTATTGCCAAATTAAATGGTTTATTACTCTTTTTACCTATTTGCAATAAATTAGGGATGCTTATCTCAGGGATGTCGGTTTCTAAAATTAATAGCAAACTTTGTATGAAAAATAACTCGTTGTATGACAATTACTCTCAATTATAAAAGCAAATGCACCATTCCCAACTGACGTTTAGATAACCTCTAAATTTAGTTCAGTAAACAAGATGATCTGCCAGTGCGAAAATAGCGTAAAATTGAATTTTAAAACACCAAAATGGCAAGGAAGTATCAGGTAAAAGCAATTAATTCTGTGACGTAGCTTCCGGCTAACCTTGTTTGTTTTAGTGACGTCAGAGGACGCTCGATATGCTTTGGTTCTGCATCCGGCTGAAATCTTCTGCAAATCGCATTATTAAGGGACGCTTCCTCGATAAAACCTCCCTGAATCTGGGATTTGGAATATGCCTCTACACCTCGTACATAATCTAATCTTGGCGAGATACAAAAATAAGGGACCTATTCCAACGTTTTCCTTGCGAAATTATCTTGAAAAGGGCTGCTTTGTAGGCGGGATACGTTTTCTAGGGACGCTTTGTCGATGGTAACCTTCGTGGTGGCATCCTGTTCCGAAACTCTGTACACAGGCACTCAGGAGGAACGGCTCTACACGTTGGACATAAAATTCTTGCTGGCCGATACTTCCCAACTAATCGTAAAAGAACCTCGATGTTAACCGCACCTGGGCGAACCTTGCAGCCTGCTTTCTCTCTTCACCGGAATCACGTATCAAGACGAAATTTACACTCACAGATGCTCTGAAAGCTCGTGAATATAAAAACACACTTTTGGGCTCACAGATTAAAGTTTTAAAGTTTTATACACAACTGAGAGTAGACTCAGCACAAATTGTACAAGCTTGTTAGGTAATAATAAACAAAAGACTGTCTCGTAACTTAGCAACTAGATATTCAATTTTATAAAAGAAATTAGAATTGATAACATGTTTGACCTTATAGACTACAGTTTTCATGTCATGTCTTTGCCTAACTACTAAAATTATCTTTTTCTTGGAATAAATGTCACTACACTTCGCTCTGCTTTTAAATCACTTTGCTTTATAATACACTGATACCCCTGAGTTCCTTTAGCGTCTCACTAATTGTCTTTCGATCGGTTGCCTTACATTTTCCCATTGGCCTATTGCAATAATTTTTTTGCTAGCACTGTTTCGCTTATCTTTCAGCTAATTAGCGTTTGCTGACTGATACACTTTTAATACATAACGCGCACATACTTTCAGTAATAAGTACAAATCCGTCAGTTACAAATTGAATTGGATTGGTCCTTTATCATATCTGAGATCTGAACGCAACCCTTCTGAAACCTGCCTTATCTCATGCTAACTTTTATTTCTAAAATTATTACTTATTGCTGCTCACATCAAGTGTATTTATTAATGTAACGTACTGATTATTTTGCCATAAATAAAATATTTAATTCTGTGCTCATTTTGACCTTATTCATTTAGTTAATTCGGCAATCAAAGTTGCTGTTGGCAGTAAACCGTTACAATATTTCGTTCAAACTCGTTTCGATGATCGCCTAAGTTCTGTTCTGAGAATTTTGCTAATCTTTTACATAGTACGTTTCTTTACATTGTCATGAGACAAGGATTTTACTTTAAAAGCTTATAACTGTATATTTCAGAAGTGTAAGTGAAATATACCTTCAATTTCAATGAATAAGGGTATGGGCTCGATCGTTTGTCTGGATGAAGTTTCCGGATTATTGACAAGTCTATTAATTGGCAGCCATTCCTTTAAAGCAATTGATTGCTTAGTTAGATGAGTGACAGCGTGATTTAACAAAAAACTGTATATACTTTCCATACTATTTTAATCCCGTATTGCAAAAGTTTGGTTTTATTGAATAACCTATATTGCTTCTGTTGTGACAGAAAGGGTGGTTTTAGGTCATTGGTAAACATTTGCAGACTTGGAGTAACTATTTAAATAGGAAATAATATACAACTCCAACGCGTTTCAAATAAACAAAATCAACTGCATAAAAGATCTAAATTTTTTTTTGCTATGAGCAGTATGTAAACGACCTCTCGTTGAGCACACTCATTTTGGCATTCGGCTATTTGACATGTGAACTCGATTTGTCTCATCTAAATTTGTTAAAATGGAATTCTGGTACAGACTGCGTTGTCTTTTTAGATAAATACTCAGACATTTTTGGCAATGCGGTCTAAGCTGAAATTTAATTTTAAGAATTCGCAAACCGGCAAAACCCGAAACAAGATACTTTGTCTGAGTTTGTTAAACATAACATTTTAATATACATCCAATTTGTGAACATGTTCTTTGTTATATTATGTATTTTTAATTAGTTTTAAGATCGGGCCAAAGAGTTTATTCATTCAGCATCGGCCGCTGCGCGATCCTGCTCTAATACGAGTTTGCTGGTCGGAATCGGTTGAGGTTTGGTGGAAAACGTCAATCTGTACCGAAAGCTCAACAAGAAGCGTCGTGGGCTCGATAGGTGCAGCGCTTGCATTTGGGGGCTCAGAAAATCACCGGAATAGTGCAACTATTTGGAGGTGCGATATTACGCTAAGTAAAAATAGACTTTCTACATCACATTATACACATCATCACAACCAAATGTCAAAAGCAGCGTTAAAATAGAAGTTGGTAACTTTCACAGGAACTCTTAGGTCCTACAGACCAATAAGCGACAGTGACAACGAATGATGCTGTGGTGAGCTTTGAAATCATAGCCAGGTGTCGTGTGACCTGGTTTCGATTGGGTGATTTTATACTGTAATTTACGGCAAGGGGTCACATCAACTGAGCCATTCTACGCCAAAAGGCGTTTTTCTCTGTTATGTGCGCGGCGCGTCTAAACACATGCGCAGTTGTCGGCTGAAAATATATTAATGGTACAAACAGATTTTTGCGCGTAGATTGACTTTATGCTTACAGTTCGTTAAAAGTCCCCGACGACAGCTAAGCTATCATTTTTAATAGCTAGTCTTAGAGAGAAACTAAACACGACAAAGTTAGCTGAAGATACGCTCTTCACCAAATCACGCTTGAAAGACAGCACACCCGTAAAAAAGGTAAAGGTTCAAGGTAGGTTCAATTCCTCAACTGGGGGCGGGCTGCTATAGGGACCTTGCGTCTCTCTTCAGCCAGGAACGGACATTGTAGTCTTTTCTATTAAATAAAGCCGCGCATCAGAAATCGAGAGAGGTCCTCGATGGGCCAGTGGATCAAGCGTCTGCTGTTCAAATCCCATTGCCGGCAATGCTTTTTTAAAATTATAAAATGATTTAATTCGCATTGCCAAGTGTTTCCTTTTATTGCTTCAGTATTATTACGAACGTTGAGATGGTTTTACCCCATATTAACCTTTAATTTTTAAAATTGTTTATTGTCGCAACGTCATTTTCGTTTCCTATTGTAAATTGTAATCTTGGATAAAGTTGATGACATTTTTGGAAAATTTTATTTATTGTGTATTTAGCTGCGACCAAATGTTTATATTTAATTGAATATTTATTTGCACATGTGTTATACAGACAAAGTCTAGCGTCCGAGTACCTTCACTAAACAAGGAATTTTACAAGTGGTAGGTTGCATTTTGTTAGTTTTATGGATTTGTGACGTTTCTCTGCTACTGTGTCATATACCGCCCACCGTGTGGTTAGCATAATAAATATCCATGCGGTAAGTTAACGAATGATGTTCTATTTCTTCATTTATACTGAAGTTTTTATCCTTAGAATAATCAAAACGGATCCAAATAAGCGCCCCCTTACGAATGCAGAACTTTGGAAAAGTTATACCAGAATTCGAGTGTAAAGCAAAATGTCAGTAAATGCTAGAATTAAAATGAAAATAATTCTATTGTAAGCGAATATGAAGAAGAAGATATGCAACAGCCTCTACAAATTTATTACGGGATATTATATTTGGCTGGCATAAATTTATTTCTTTTATATATTGGAATGGTAACACCACTCTATATTTAAATCCTATATTTATTTACTTTAATATTATGTAATGCAATTTGAGACTCTTAATAGGTTGTGGGTCGTTAATCTAGTTATCTGTTCTTTGATATTCTAATTTTATATGAATTTTTAATTATTGACTGCTACTAAATGTCAGTTTGACTTTAAACAACTATCAAACAATAATCAAATCAAAATTGACAAATATTCTTTCTATTCACAAATCAATTACTCAAATCACCAAAGTGAGTACTATGTTATTTTTATTTCACTCATGTAATTGTTTTTCTTATTCAATATCCTTTTATAAAACTAATTAAAAACCAACCTGATTTCCTTTTATTTCACTGTTATTCACATTTAACACCACTACTCCTGACGTTCACAGCTAAGCTCATTGACAGCCGAACCTCGATACTTCTCCAACCAACTCTAACACGTCCAAACCCTAGGCTCCTGCACGTTACCGTCAATTGAACAGCCTCCTGGTAAGTTTCCACTAACCGATGGTATCCAAACTAATTTCCCATTGTCCGCAGCTCATACCTTGTAGTAACCAACCCAAATCAATCAGCTACACTGGCAACTCCCTTCAAATGATTAACCCGTCCTCGGTTTAATCACCAAATCCAGTAATTAGTATAACTTATTCCTTGTATGTAGTAAATCATCCAATTCTAATTAAATATTATTTTATTCTTCTTACTTGCATCTAATTAAACCATAGTCCATTATCTCTTGAATGACTGCACACTTGTATCATTTTATAATTATACCTTCACTTAATTTCACCTCGCAGATTTGTTAAATACCTTTTTATTTGTATTCGACCAAATTATTTATACAAATAAAGGCAAAATTTCCAGTTTTTATTAAATCAAAATTGGTTTTTCCAAAAATATGTCTACATTTTATGAGTTTGTTATTATCATTATCTTAAACAAATTTTTAAATTATGCTAGTTACCATTATTAATGCACTCTTTTTTAAAATTAGATGTTCTGAGTTTTACTTACTACATGCTATATTCTAGTAGTAAGCATATTTGTCACATGATAACATTATCTTATCTTTCATATTAACTTTCACACCCTGATTGAATACTCAATTGCTATAACTTAACAAAATTAATTATAGATTGTCTCAAATTTAATTTCTATTACTCCATTCAACTTAACCAACAATCTTATTCAAAATTTTCTAAATTTGATTGTATTAATCTTCCAAAATTTATTTCTTTTTATTTTTATTTAATAAGTGACCTATGTGTATCATAATAATATATAGGGTGTCCAGTTAGTGCGCCGTCCTCCGATTACACATTTACTTTTTTTCAACAAAAAGTTTGATCGAGAATGACCAGCGCACTTAATGGATACAGTGTATACACAAACATATAGGAAGAACATTTACTGGATCAGAGTTTTTAAAAACATTATCAAAATTCACTAGGAGAAAAGAATGTGTGTCGAACATTCCCATGCCATATGTGACGACTGGAAATAACTATTTTCGTTTTCTTATTTTATTAGTGCAACCTACTGATTCACAAAACATTTATAACTAAAAAAAATGTGATTTGAATTTTCGTATTATTTCTAAATACAGTTTTATTTTCGGAATATATCTGTCAATATAATGTTAAAATAATGAGCCTTAAGTGTAGCATTTTCTTTCCCATTCATCAAATAAAGTTTCCGTTGCCCTATTATGCAAAAACTTAAAGTGGATCACATACGACCGCACCTTGTGGTTTGTGTCATATTTAATCGCCGTGTGGTTCTAGTCAATAATACTAATTCAGCTACAATGCTTGAAAATGGTGATCTCATTAATACTCTAAGTTTTTGACAATGCATTGTGTATGAAAGCTAAGTACTGTTTAAAACAAATTTTATAGTTTTTAGAAGATCTTATTTGGGAATATCTGTAAATTTAGATATTTTAATATGATTATTTTCTACAATTTGCATTGCAAGTTCAATAGGTATGTTTGTATATGTATAGCAAAACTGCATCGAGTGAAAGTAGTTCATGATTTTCGGGTAAGTGCATGATTTCTCCGCCATTTCTTTTTAAATAAAACTTAAGGAAACAACCGAAATAACTCAAGATAAATAAACACGCTCCAATTGCAATCCATATTATATAAGATTATCCAAACAGTACTCACAAGGCTATAAGAATATTTATGCTACATTTACATTCATTTTCAATGTCAAAGCTTGCACACTATTTTCACAAATGTATGCTCTTGGGCTGCGGCCGCTCGACAGACATTACATTTTCGGAAGCGCACTATTTGTAAATATTACGCTAAGATTGCGAGTCCGCAACAGTGGCGGCTTCAAAATCGTGAGCCTTCGAGTCACGTTGAAATTGCTATATCGTCGATTCTGCAGCGGAGCTCATTTTCGAAGAGCTCATAGCAGCTGCCAGCTACTTAGGGCATATAATACGATCAAGTGTATTGCACACGACTCATGTTATGCTGATATACTTCCTGTATATTGTTTTATGTTTTAAGCCGTATGGAATAACGATCTGCGGATCTAATTTTTTAAATTTGTTACATTATAACGGTTTTTTTAAATTTATATAACCAGCTCAGCATTACATTTGCTATACATGGCTTTGTTATATTAATTAATTCACTACTAGTAACATATGAAGACAGAGTAATAAAAGTTATGCTCCGCTGTATCTACTATAACTGATAAACAGTTAGGGTAATTCTAATTATTCAAGTTCATCCGGATGCGGCAGTGTCTTGTGGTAATTTTTTTTTAATCGAACATGAATGTCTGTTTATCCAATGTTATAATACACATCACTATGGCACGAACTGATGTTTTCAAAGAACTTGTTTGCTACTTTTTGAATGTATTCTTCAATTGTTGGTAATTGCAGTTCTTGATGTATTGTTTATTTTGCACAAACCAAGGGGCGTTCACTGCAATTCTAATCACTTTATTTTGAAGCACTTGAAGTTTTCTTTTATGAGTTTTGGATGCATTTTCCCATATTGCACACGCATAGGTTAAGATTGGTCTGAGTATGGATTTATACATTAGCAGCGCACATTCTATTCGTAAGTGTGATTTTCGGTTTATCAGCGGGTACAATAACCCAAGTCTAGAGTAGCACTCATTCACTTTTTTGTTTATGTGATATCCCCATCCAAGCCTGGTGTCTAGGTACACTCCGAGGTATTTGATTGCATTGTCTCTAGCATTCCATTCTATCTTCGACTGATTTAGATATATATTTGGGAGCGGTTTTATTTGTCTTAAGGTGAAAACCTTAGCCTGACATTTTGCTATATTAACCGTGATTTTCCATTGATTGAACCATTTGCTTATGTTATTTAACGCTTAGAATATTATTATAAGTTATTATAGCTGTATCATCCGCGAATATTGCCAATACGGATTCATCTATGGTTGTTAGATCGTGCATGTATAAGTTGAACATCACGGGCCCGAGAATACTCCCTTGCGGGACTCCAGCTTTAATCGCTCTTTTCCTGGATAGTGTTGTATTCACTCTGACAGAAAATGTTCTATTACTGAGAAAGAAATTGACTATGTTAATTAAATTCTTAGGTATTCCAAGCTTGATTATTTTGTATATAAAACCATCCAGCCATACTTTATCGAAGGCGTTTTGTACGGTTTTAAATACGGTTGTCGTATGTTTTCCCATTTACCTCTGCAGGAGGTTGTATCTTAAACGATACCTTATTTCGCTTCCAAGGTGTAACAGCAGCTTGTATGCTGGTTTTGATTGTTCCCGTGTAGCGATTTATTGCTATGTCTATGTTGTCAGTAGTTTCAATTGGTCTTGGATTTTTCATATTATTATCTAGTTGTTCCTGGAAGGCTTCCCAATCGATTTTTCCATTTATTAATTTAGGCAATGTAGGAACGAATTGGGGGGAACTGTAAAATGTTATGGTAACCGGCAGATGGTCGGAGTCCAGTTCTGAGTGAACTGTTTGATGTATTGGTCTCGTGAAGTTTTTGTGCATAACTACTAGCAGCTTGTCGGGTTGGTGATCTGGCCTATACGGAAAGTGTGTATATTCTGCAGTTGATGATACTTGTAATCCATGGTTAGCTATGATGTCTTGGAGCCTTACCCCATTTGGGTTATTAACTCTACAGCCCCAGCTGGTATGCTTACAGTTTAGATCCCGAACTACTAATACTGGCTGCGGAGTTTGAAATATTTATTGTATATCCTCGTCCCCGTTCTTTGGCTGTTTGTAGGCACAGTACAAATTAATATGAGAATTGTTATCCATTACTAGTCTAATTGCCAAGCATTCAAGATTTAAGAAGTTCTAATTTTGTAGTGGATAATGTGTTAGCTGTTTCTTTATTATTATGGCGACACCTCCCGATGCCGTATCAGATACCCTGCCATTTCTATGTATTAGATAACTAGGTATTTTGAATGTGTCTGAATTACTCAGATGGGTTTCAGACACGCAGGCAATGTCTACGCTGTGTCTTGCTAGAAAATCTATAAAAAGTGCTCTTTGTGCCTTAACACCGTCTGCGTTTAAGTTTAGGACTGTTAAGTTATTAATAGTATGTTTATTATTTGGATCCATTGGTTAACAAGGGAATTAATGTTGTTAGAAAAGGAACAATTTTGAGTAAGTGTGGAATTAATAGTTCAATTATTTTACTAACTACTGTGGTTTACATATCCGTCGTCTCTTGAGTATTTGTTGTAATGTTGCTGTTTGTGGCGTTTGGAAGTCTTGGATAGGCTCTTTCATACTGTTGTTGATCCTGTTGGTTGTATTCTGGATCTCTTCCGGTGATGATATTTTTCGTGATGGTTGCGGATGTCCATGCTCTAATTTGATTGTTCTGTTGAGTTTTTTTACTGATTTGCATAAAGTAACTACATCCTTTGTAATTAGCCGGATGTGCTTCTCCACAGTTAACGCATTGTGGTGCTTAATCAGATTTTTTGGTGCGGTTACTAAATAGATGATTGCCCGTGCACCTAACACAACGTGGTTCTAGTTGGCAATAATTGCGGGTGTGCCCACACCTCTGGCATTTTTTGCATTGTGGTATATCTTTAGATTTTCTTCTTGGCTCAATTTCTATGATGATATAAAATATTTTCGTTAACTGAAAGATGTTCATGCCATTTTCAATGTTTTCGAGGTCAACCGCCGTAAGAGGTATTGGAAGTTTATCCTTGTTGTATAGACGGACAGCTTTTATTACTGGAAGTTTATGGTTTTTTAACTCTTCTAGCATTTCCCTCTGATATTGAGACAGGTAAATTTCTTATAATCACCGATTTGATTTCAAGGTCTCTAAAAGTGTGAAATTTGACATTGTTTTCATTGTAGTACTTGGTCATATTTCGATGGTCGTCTATATTTTCAAGGTTTATTTTTAGTTGATTCCCTTTCTGTGCTGTTGAAAAGTTTTCTTTTGATTTATCCTTCAGATCTTTTATGATTTCTTGATGTTTTAGTGCCAAGGCATTATGCAAGAATATTGGTGGAATTTTAATTTTTTCGTTTCGTTTTGTTGGCAGTTATAAGTTTACTTGGTTTGAATAAGTATTTTTTGGGTGTACATATCGGTGGCGATAAGCCAGAACTATCCCGCTTATTCATGTTGCTATGCAGACTCCGTAAAATGTAAGAATTACATGATGACTCATGCAAATCTGACCACCAAGCTCCAGTCAGCTGATGGGCAGTGGCGTAGGGTTTTCGTTGTAAAGTTGGGGTACTTGTATATTACAAAATATAGAACTTTTGAGTATCAAATTATTGTATTTACCATATTCTGGAGATTTTGTAAATACAATGTAATTACAAATTTGAATTAATACGCACTATGACTATGACGTACAACGTTTTATTTTATGCTGTCTCAGATTTTTGAATTATGTAAGATATTTGCATTCGATATCTCATTTTCCCGATTTAAATTACCCCTGTAAACATTTAAATGCGACACATTACGAAATAAAAAATTTTTAGTTAAAATAATCATGATCTTCTGGTAAACATCCGTAGAATAAAAAATCGCCAAAATCTTTAATTTTCAAGTAAATAATCTAATAATAATCAGGCATAATAATATTTTACAAATTTAATAATAGGCTAGCTAGTCCTAGTCAAAAAGAAAATTTTAATAATCTCAAAAAACATATATAAACCTATATTAAATTTAAAATTTCACCTAAAAAATTTAATAATTAACTTCTACATAAAATAAACATTTAATTACTAACCAATAAATTTAATTGCATCGCTTGGCCGCACAAGTGGAACCCATTATAACGGGAAGACAGCTGATAAAATATATTTTCAATTATAGAACAGTTACTTCTTTAATGACAGATAGGATGTTGACAGCTGGGAGGCTTGAAACACTGAGCCCTGAAGGAGCTGCCACCACTGGTCGTATTATTTAGACGCGAACTGCAGTACTGAGAAGGGTAGTAAAATACAGTTTTTATTTAATTAAAATAATAAAGACATAGCACATTTAGTAAGTAGCATTTATTATATAGATACACGGTAATTTGCGCTAGAAAATCGAAACTGGAACAATTAAATAGGGTCGTTTTATGCAATGCGGAGGTGTTATAAACATAGCCTAAAAAATCAAAACATTTAGGGAATCTAACAGTTTGTTTTACTTAAAAAATATAATATTTTCCAAAACCAAATAACTAGCTGGAGGTGTAATTTTTAATTTGATCGGAATTTTTTGGTGATGCTCGTTTTATACAATTTTAGCTCTATTTACTTCGGGTAAAAATAACACTGCTTTCTTTTTTTAGTAATTGGAATAGTGATTTACGTAACAAGTCCAGAAAGAGCATCTTTACAGGATGCGTAGGAACATCTCAAGCCAATGCCGAAGGTAAGGCCTGAAAGCCTACAAATCCCCGGAATAGTTACGTACAATATATTCTATGCACCTGTGTTTCTTCTTATTTTTACCTAAATATTGAAACTCTACAATAGCAAACAAGCACTATACATTCGTAAAAATATAGAGATATTTTTAGTTGATTTCCTTAGTAACCACAGTTAACAAATATTGCAAACCAATGTAAACGTCAATTTTACAAAATATTCCTATAAAGAAAAATGTTTCAAGCTAGTGCTGTAAAGAGGCCAAAAAATGATGTATGATTTTTAGGACGGGTGCTTCAACAACTATTTCTCCAATTAGTATCATAGTCGAAAATGCTAAGCCAATTAGCCACCAAACAAATAACCCATGTAAGTGATTGGTGGAAAGAACAACGTCTCGCTCTTTGTGTTCTATGCATGTTTCAGCCTCGGCGGATACGTCAGAGAAGAACTTTTCGTAGAATCCACTTTCCGTTATTCTTCTGTTTATAACGTTGAACGTTGGAAGAAAATAGTGCCCTTTTCTCATGCATATTACAGGTTCCAAATTCAACAAACCTGAATTTTGACCTACGACATCCAGCATGTGCTTTTGATTTCTGTGAAGCTTGAACAGTAATCTTAATGCCATATAGGTACTGCAGTTGCGGTAATTTGCAACTTGCAGCACATAGTCGGTTATTCTAGAGGGTTTAGGCAAAACCATCTTATTTAATATTTTAACAAATGATGGTTCACCAACATGCCCCGCCACTATACCTTGAATAAGTTCATCAACGACTATTGGCAAAGGAAGATCTGAAAATTCTTCTAGTGTTTCGATTCTGTGTTCATGCCCAGGTTGAGTCAAAGCACTAATCAGCTTCCCTTGAAACACGCTGCACAGCTGCATGTAACAAACCAGATAGGAAAATAAAAGTATTTTTAGTGTAACACTTATTGGAACAAGATTGTTGGAACTGGAAAACGTGTAGGCTGCTACAACCAAGAAACATCTTTGTATGCTTCTAAACGGTGCTCGTTCGATTGTATAATTCGCAGTAACCCAACAAAGTATGTTTGTCATGGCAAAGACGATAGCGATTACTCCCCACATCGATTTTTTAAAAATCGCGGGAAGTAACTTGAAGCTGGAAATTGTAGGTGGACTAGAAATAACCCACACTGTATGATCTTGAAAAAGATATTCGCTTACATCGTATTGTTCATATAATTGCTCTACTCTAGCTCCTGCGCAAAATAGGGATACATCTTCACTGCGATTAGTGATTACCAAGTTGTGGTCAGCATCTCGAACTATCGTTACATTAGTTTTAAGCATGCTACCTGTCAGCATAACCATTTGGTTTATTATTTCTGTAATTGCTTTACCATCGGCTCGCATTTCCCTGCTATTCGTGCTGCCAAATATTTTTATGTTACATCCGTCAAGCCTTTTGATGGTGTTAATGAACGCATAATTGAGTCTGCTACTGCAGTTTTGGCAAAGGACCATTCGCGCTTCTTTCGCACACTTGTTTAAAGCATCAAACGGATTGGAGGTGTACAAAT
Organism: Agriotes lineatus; assembly: GCA_940337035.1. Taxonomy (NCBI): domain Eukaryota; kingdom Metazoa; phylum Arthropoda; class Insecta; order Coleoptera; family Elateridae; genus Agriotes; species Agriotes lineatus. The sequence continues at coordinate 75,656,087 of OW679203.1, forward strand.
ACGACTGGTTTGCATCAGGTACGACTAGGAGAGCATTCACTATATCGAACGCCCATAGAGTATCGAACATCGCATACGGGTTTGCATTTGTTTTTGTACATATTACAAAACGTCCCCTTGGGCTTCCACTCTTACTCCAGCCTGACACATTCTGTAATTTTTTTATTGTTTTATTAAGAAGTGTGTGATTTTTAGTAAAAATAATGTAATTTTTGGAATGTTTATGCGCCATCATAATGGGTTTATCTATTTCTATCAAAACTCGGGGATTCTTAATTTCTGTTGGAACATAGATTTCAGCTTGGTTCTCGAAAATAAATTGTAGTGTTTCATGTTGTCCAAATAATTTTGGGATTATATTTACTAAACAAACCATTTGCTTAGACATTGAGTAACATACTATTAATGGCAACATGAAAAACAAAATACAAATACACCCCATTATTTTTTATAGAGCGAATAATTAAACTTTATCATATTTCAATATAAAGGCGCAGCTTTCTGTTTCGTTGAAATTGCCGACAAGAAATGTGGTGAACATGAAAATATTAAGTAGCAACCCACATGTGTAACATATGTACTTAGACAATATTACTATTGACATTAAAGGCAATTCGAGTGCTGACTTGGTCATTCCAAGAACATATTTCGAGTTATAAAATAATCTTGATATGAGCTGTATTCCAAAGGTAACGTTTTTTTGTACTTTTTCGGGTTACCATCAATACAGCGACTGTGATGGTCATAAAACGATTTAGAATTTCTGAAGCTCTTCCTCTGAATATTTTAAATTACTGTTACACCATCAAAACACATTGCGGTCAACTTAAAACTAAAATTAGAGTATAAAAAGAAATCAGAAGCAGAACGGTTATACTGTCGAAGCACCAACTCTTGGTCAGGATATGCAGATCGAAGCTTGGCTAACAAACTTAAATAATATTTATTGTTTACGGTTTGCTTTCCAGGAACGAACTCCTTCTGACCATTTTATTTTAAGTCGAGTAAAACTGCTGATGTACCGATAGAATAAAGTATTAAGAATTGTTAGACAAATAGTAAAGTATACATAGCCTTGAAAATCAATACAAAGAAGAACTTTTTTTATAGCTTACGCAGTAAGTGTCGTAGAAGTTATTATAGAATGAGTACTGGATAGGAATGACGCCAAAGGTACAGCGCGCCGCGAATAGTTAAATCAGATAATAAAATTCAGACACAGTGACCAGCCACCTAAATCTTAAGATGGAGACAGGCTTAGGGTAGCCTGCAGCCAGAGCAAATTTGAGTCAAACTCTGCAACTCTCCCTTAATCCGTCTAAGCTAGTCGCCACCAGTTCGCGACTTTTGAGTTCAGTGCCTCGCCTAAAGAAACCCACCACCAATCCAGAATGAGAACCGAATCGATTCATGGGTGACGAGATTTCCCCTCCTTGTCTAGCCTTCCCATCGGTGGCGAAATCGGTTTTCATCCGGACTTGAAGATCCCCCTTGTCAAGTCGTTCTATGGGTTAAGAAAATTGACCAGTAATATCTCTTTATCCTTCCCCTGAAGCATCACTACCGTCCCTTCTTCTTAAGCTGGGGTCTTATACCGTCTTACAACGTCCGACGATTACAATCACTGCCATGATAATGATGAAGTATTTTTCATTTTTTCTCTTAGAGTGTATCTAGGATAATCATTTGGGAAGTTTTTGTAAATTGGTTGCTCTTTTCTTGATTTCTCTACAGCGCTATCTTTCTTGCATTTTGATGGCGTTTTCGAATTATATTTACAATTTCCCTCTTGCTTTGGGTTATTGCTGTTAGATCATTAGCATGAACAAATATTTGTAACTGATTTTACAGGTATTCGTTCTTCTGCTTTCATCGCTTTCGCTACTCTCTTTTACGTAGTCCAGATATACCATAACATTGTCCCATATTTTAGCATCGGTCATAATATTAATGTAGCTAGTATAGAACGAAAGCTTATTTTGTGACGTTTGCTTCCGTACAAATTTTATTTGAATATAAATAGTATAAATGGTTTATAATTCGCCGCCTTGTCACACCAAATTCAGCTCTTTGCTACTCAAGCATTACGTGATGCGAGTGGAAGCCCAATACTACAAGTGTCCATGTTGGGTATCCACCGTACAACGGTGTCCCCCGACTTTTTCCACCTTGGTAGATTAGGTAGATAGACGGAGGCTCAATATGGTACACAAGGGTGCATCCCGGCTCAACTACCACAACTTTTCATTCCAGCTTCAGCTTGCGAAGCCAGTATATATTTCGTAGTCGAGTAGCAAGTATTCCAGTTTCGACCTATCTCCGTCGGAGTTGCTTTAGTGCTGTTTCAAGTAACAATACGAAAGTAATTTGGCGAGAAATAACCCGAAGCGCAGCTAAAAGTTATTTCTTAGAGAAAACGCACTTGAGGGATGTTAGTTGTCAAAACTATTTATTGCTGGCCGAAGTGAATTCGGAAAGATGAGTTCTTAGATAAATTAATAACAATAATTATTAACAAGAAAAAGCCATTTTCTTGACAATTAATTTGACACTTCATTATTTACTTATCATAGGATATCACTGAATCCTCATTAGGTTGTTTCCGTGCTAATTGAAAACACCGTAGGGTTGTTCATTGCTAGTTTGATATGGTTTGTCAAACTGACACACTGTTAGAATCAAGCGATTCGTCGACTAAATCTCTCAAAAAAATATCAATGACTACGTGGATACAACTGCCGGCCAGATTAATTAAGGGAAACTATGTGCAATTTTATTCCTTCCTTCCTTCCTGCGTTCTCTTCTTGCCAGAAGGCGTGACCCTATGAATGAGCATCGTCTCGTGTTTTTATTCATTGCGGATTCGTCGCGCAAGTTTGCGGCAATTTTCTCTGTTGTAAATAATTGACCTCTTTTAGTGTCGCTCCTCCCGGAGGTCCGAGCGGGGAGCTGTTTTTATTTCCGGAACATTTGCCATTGAGCGAAGTTATCATAGGTGTGTTCATGGGACGGTAGTAATTGAGGTGTGGTCCCGCTACCTTTTTCAATGGTTTGATTTTGTGCTGTCCTCCCAGGTGCGATAGGACTATATTTGCTTAGTCCCAGGTTGAACAATTATCCCGCTGTGAATCGGTCGTCAGAGCCTCGTTCGTGGTAACAGGGTGTACCGTGTTCGTTCTGAACGGAAGGTGAGGTTGACATTTGAGAAGGAGAGGCTATGTATTGCGCTTCACTTTCCCATTAACAACCCTGTGCAATTCTATAAGTACTAAGTAATAATCAAAAAGCTAAAATGAGCACCAACGCATCTTTTTCATTAACAATAAGTGTATTCAGGTATCACAGAGAATTCGTAAACTTCAGTACATAAATATTGCCAAAAAAAGCTAAAGACAAGCACAGGTAGCATCTTACAAAGTGCAGGTGATTATTCCCTAAGCATAGGTTAACGTAGCGTAATAAATCTAGGCCAAAATTTAAGGTGCACCTCATAATATAAATTCAGCTTGCAAGAAAATTAGCTTATAATACAAATTAATAGGTACAAATATACATTACAACAGTTTGAAAAGACGTTTTCTCCGTGGATGGAAAATCATTGGGTGCGTTCAGGTACCAAGCTCGGGAAGCGAACTGTAGATAACGGCCAGAGTAAGGTACTCAGTATCGACCCACACTCCACAGTATTAAATGAATGTACATAAAGGAAAAATTGGAACATGTTACTTAATTTCTTTGTACAGCCCCTTTCTGCGCACTAGGAAGGTCGCCTAGCTGGCACAAATCGTATGAGGTAGAGCCCCAAACAGCTCTTACAAAGGTGGAAACTGGCAAGTCTTTTACAGGACCCATATCAGTTCAAGGTCGACGCCCTCAATTTGAGAATATCGAATAACGGGAGCTCCGAATCTATGGTTATAATAAAAAAGCCTCCAAGAGAATCACGGAATATCTGTCTCACCTAAATTTGTTAAAATTAATTTTTGACGCAGACCACGTTGTCGTTTTAGATAAGCACCCATATTCTTTTTGGCAATGCGGTCTAAGCTGAAATTTAATTTTAACAATTGGAATACCTGCGAAAGCCTTCGACAATATGGCTTGGGAAATCAAGAGTCATGCGAAGCTTTGAACTAGAAGTTGTTATCCTACACAGAGGTTCTTAAGTAGTAGACGCAAAAAAACGACAGTGACAACGCATGACGCCATGGAGAGCAATTACATCCAGAGGCAAGTGTCGTGTAACCTGGTTTCGATCGGGTGATTTTATATTGTAATTTAAGCAACAGCTTACATCAACTGAGTCATACTATGCTAACGGGCGTTTTCTGTCACCATTGTTGATGGTTTCGGACTTAATACGTGCACTAGCACTAGTCAGAGCGCAGTAAGGAAATAAAGGTTGTGAGGACAATTTTCTGTATTTTCGCCCTTTTTTACTTTTCGCCTGTTTTTAACTTTTTAATTTGACTTTAGGGTTTCGAGCCGCATAACTCATTCCTGCTACCGTCTTAAGAGGGTCGACAACATTTGAATCCGCGCCCCCAGCGCCCTCGCGCTTCTGGGGCGCCTTCTGAAGAAGTTGAATTTAACTGTGTGCTTTCATCAGCGGCTTACGTTTGTTTCGTGTGTGTGCGTGCCGCATGACGGATTCTCGTGGGAGTCTCAGTACCAGGCTTATTGTGTATAACGAAGTTTCCGTTTACCGTTTCGAAACCTTGCCATATCGTCACGGACTCTGAATTTACCGTCGTCCTGGAAATATAATGCCGTTCACACCTGCCTATGCAGTTTCCTGTTGTTCTTTTTGAGGCAATAGCTGATATGCAACCTGCAATTGGTTGGACAACGTAACGGAAGCATCTAAAAAACAGGTAATTTGTTAGTTGATAGTATTTGTAACGCATATAAATTTACAGTGAAGTGATTTCGAAGTGTCGCCTTGGCACGCAATGACATCGTTTATATAAAGGTTAAAACGTTGAACAGAACTTACCGCCTTGAAGTAAATTTTTGGCTTTTCTTATCTTTTTTTATTATTGTAACGTAGTCTCTTTGTATAAACCTAAAGCTATTACTGTTTTGAACATAGTCATGTCGTTTGTTGTCAATTTTAACGCCTGTGTTTGGTTTAAACATTGCGCAATTAGCCTCATTAAAATTTTTCGCATATTATTAACCGCAACGCGCAGTTCTCTTAATGTTCATTGTCACCTACATATTTTTCTCCATTAATATAGTTTATTGTTAAGTATTTGTGTTTTTATTTAGCATGATGATGGTTGCATTTGGATTTTGTGTATATTTTTCCGATGTACAGGGATTCCGACGGCTATAAGCGAATACAAGTAAAGGTAAGTCCAACTCGACTGCAGCGTCCGCCGCTCAGGCATTGCCAAGTTAGATGTAGAACGGTGAGTCATCTTCTTCCACTTTCTGGATGAGTTAATCTGTGGTGTTTTACCGATTTAGTAACATAGTGGTGGCGTATTTCGATTATCGCATCGTAGCTCTACTCTAAGGTCGTGAAGAATCCTCCTTCTCTACTGCAGCTTATCTGGCAGATTTCGTTACAGCCCATCGTAACGGGATTGGGGCAATCGATCCGGGAATTTCCCGATTTTGGCAAAGTAGTAATGCGGTAACAAACTGGAGTTCTGGTTTTAAATAGCTGTTTAGGCTGTAACCAACTGGAATTCCAATGCGGTGTTATGTTGTCTAAAGTCGATTTTAGCATGTAAGAAGGTAAAAGAGAGAGTGAAAGTTTATCATTCCACACACGGAAATAGAAATAAGAATAAACGTCATTAATCCGACATACAGATATGGACATATACTGAAAAGGCGATGAAGCAGCAGGAGAGGAAGCTTGCAGCACACGATACAGAGTTGAGCACAGATATAACAATGTAAGTCAAGGGGTTTGAGACATCGCCTCCAACTGTGCTGGGCACCAGAGTTTCCTTTGGCTGGTCTCTGCGACCACGACGCCTCCGCGGCCGTGCGCATCCGAGTTGACAGGCCCTGTTCTCAACCGTGACCACGGCGAAGACCTCCATAGTTAAGTTAGCATATAAGTTATTTTAAGTTCTAGAGCTGTAGGTATTGTTCCATAATTGCTTGTGTTTTTCTGTATTTATATGTATGTGTGTGACGTTAGTTCCGGCCGAAATTATTATTTCTACGCATTGGAATGCGTTCAAATTTCGTCCAGCTGAAATTCCGTCACATTCACCTAGAAAACATCGCCAAAGCGCGAGAAAATTGATAACACGACAAAATCATTGTTCTGCGCCCGCATCGACAGGACGTCGTCCGGCGCATCCCTACCAAATTTCCAGCACTGATAAAGAGTATGGTATAGTATAAATAGATAACGCACGCTGTTAGATGAGCTTGCGTCCGCCGACACTGACCCGCGTCTTGCTCTAGGTCCTCGGGGACCTAGTTCCTGAAACCAGTCCGAAGCGCTTGATTCCTGCGACTAGAAATTCCAGGGCAACCTTCCTGAACACGCGGTAATAACAATCGTTTTATGGCTTCGTGATTATCGACCAAAACGACTTGTTATAAACCAATCTCGATTTCTGTTAAACTCTCCCTGAACTCGCTGTAATAACAATCGTTTTATGGCTTCGTGATTATCGACCAAAACGATCAGTTACAAATTTTTCTCGACCTGTAGAAACGGCCCCTGGTATACAGACCTGTCTTTTCCCTATTTTTAAAGCCCCTCTGGAGAAGCCCTCCACACTAGTCGCAAGAACCAATACGAAACTTATTCGTAAAACTTAAAAATTCAGAGCTTTACTCACCTGGAGGAATTTTGTTTTATAAACGTCTTAAGCCTGCCCGTAGTGCCTTAATTTAACAATCAAAATCTCCGTGGTTTAATTAGCAACTTTGAAGGTTATTACTGTTACGAAACGAATTTTATATACTGTCATTTTACTTGCTAAAAGAAGCTATTCGGCATTGCGGGCAAGTCAGGCCTTCGCCCTTCGTTAATTTGTAGTCACAACTCCCGAAATAAACCAGATTACACCCGAATTTACTATGTTCGACAAAAATAAACAAAGTTAACCTCGAATTGTATATTTACCGTCTTGGCCGCTAGAGGACGTTTGCGCAACCACAATCCCGGTGCGTGCACGATCTGAGTAACCTGCAACCCGTCTAACCCGAAAAGCAAAAGGGGTTGTCTACCTGCCAGGTACCCGAAGAGACCACAGAAGAAGACAATATTCTTTTGTACCAAATACGGGAAATATTTTATTTATTATTATGTCACAATGTAAATAGTTATACCCAAATAAATCCCTGTTATGTTATGTGTACTTTTCTATATACTTGAGAGACTAAATTGGATCTTGGCATCTGAGCTGCCTGATAGTAAAAAGGTCATTGACAGTGGTGATTATTCAAAGCAAATAAATAATGTAAGGCCAGGCGGTTACATGGGTATTGTATATGTGTTTATAGTGTTTATGTAATAAACTACTTAATCATACCTTCATATGTATTAATCGTAACTTCTTCGATAAACTGTGCACAAGTGCGGAGTAAACTAAGCCACCCCCACACACCAGTGTAACATTTCCTGTGTTCTGTATGCGGTGCGTCTAAACACATGAGCAGTTGTCGGCTGAGAACATAAATAGCAGAAACCGCTTTTTGGGCGTAGATCGGCTTTATGATTAAAATAAATGCGGGGTTTAAATAGCTATTACTTTTGTGTAATAGTATGTTTATCTATTACTAGTTAGCATTGTCTTTTACAGGAAAATACAACTCTTTGTTGTTCATTTACGTTCAAACAAATTGGCTTTTTTTGATTTAATTTCTGAACTAGCACATGTTAATTCCTGCATCATTCCAATATTGAATTTCCAAAATCAAGACTGGAAGTGAAAAAGGTGAGATGTAATTAATTGATGGACGGGTTTCGTAGCGGTTTGAACGGCGTCACCGTGTTAGCGTATTTTGAAGACCTAGCTGTGCTATCAACGGAATTCGAGAGCCTTATCACATACTTACAGAAAGTGTTCGCGCGTTTGAGACAATTTAACTTACGAATGGATAGACGAAAAAGGAATTTCGTGTGCAAATGCGTTAAGTATTTAGGGCACTTAATAACCGAGTGCTGAATACCGCGAACCCTGATAAAGGAAATGCAAACATGAATATGGCGGAACCGCGTAACGTGAAACATGTACAAAGATTCTTTCAAACTCGTTCTTGGTATCGCCGATATTATTTCGGAAATCGCACGTACCTTAAGCAATTTGACAAAAAACGAAACGGTGTGGGAATGGGGGCTTTCCATTCGAAAACCTGAAAATTTCAGTAACAACAGCTCCGGTCCTGCATTAAGCGGACGAAAATTTACCATTCGTGATTCGAACTGACAGCAGTAATTATGCGATCGGTGGTGTTTTGCTGCAGGGGGAGAGGCAGAGAAAAATACCATCGAGTACGCGAGCCGTCTCCTTACACCAGCCGAAACGAATAACAGCACTACCGAGAGAGAAGTCCCAGCTATTGTATGAAACGTATTAAAGTTTAGAGGTTATATCCACAAAGCCGACGTCCACCGCAACACAGACCAGCAGCCGTTGATATGGTTGATGTCATTAAAATCGCCTTCTGGTCGTCTCGCTAGATGGGCCTTCCAGTTACAGCCGTACGTGATAAGTAAAGTCGTTAGTTAAACATCTTCTGAAGTGACGAATCCAAAAGAGTCCATGCGTTAGGTTGGGAAGTACCATGTCTCCAAGCTAACTCTATATTTCGAGGACCTGGAGGCGGTGCCACAATAACCGATCAGGCGAAAAGGTCCTCCAAGACAAACGACTGCTAAGTCGCTTACGAGGACGCCCGCGCCGACCTAGTGGGGGAGTGTAAGATTAAGTCACCTTACAGGTGAGAGTTTTCGCGCTCAGCAAGGACTGAGCAGAGCAAGCGTTGCCGAAAACCAAGCCACCCAGTGCGCTTCGAGTTGTGAACACAGAACAATACGTTGTGACGTGACTTATTAACCTGGAATTTTGTGTTTTATTTTATATTTTATTTATTTCCATGATATTTTTACGGTAACCTATAAACCGTTCAATAGTTATTTTCCCGATAGGTGGCCCTGTTAGGGTGATGAATTTCACCTTGTAAATATGCTGTCAGTTATTAACAAAAGTTAAGTTATGCCCATTTTATACAAAAGGATAATTTTATGTCAATGTACAAGACGTGGTTGCCAGATTTGGTTTTGGATTTTGTGCCACTTCTATTCTTGATGGTTAAAATAAATTTCATGAAAGACAACTTGCTGATGCTGAATACGTTTCATACTTTATTGAGTAGGCATAATGGTATAATGAACGTCGTTGTTTTAATGTAATTATAAATTGTATAAAAAATATTTGAATATTACAATTTATATATTTTTTTCAGTATGCAGTTATATAATAACTTATTTATAATTATGTAATAAATGCATAGTAATACTAGGTTGCTGACGGTGGTGTAAATCTTTATAAACGAACACTTTCACATTTAAATAATTGCAAATGTAAGAAATACGAGACTGTTCATGAGACTCCTTGTTGGGATGGATGGTGGTATGCTGGTCTAAACTTCGAGCGGCTCTAGATTTTCATACGAGAAACGTCTTGAGCTTGATTTACCCTGGTGCTTTGGAAGTTGCGTTGTGTGGATTTTCAGAAAATGGCCAATCATTTTTGATATTATAAACAAGAATTTTGATGCCAAAAACCCCCTATTCCACTTCCATTGTTTCATTGGTAGTATCTGAATCATTATCAATACCTGATTCTGACTCAGATTCCTCCAATGACATACTAAAAGGTGAAATGTTTTCAAACGAAATAATTTCCCATAAGTTTCGCATAGTCTTCCGAATACATTTTTTCAAAATGATCACAATAATTATGCCACATGTCGGAATTACACTTTGGAAGAGCTTCAAGCCATAAATGTTTAATCTTATCCTATATATTTATATGCTTGTTGTAGTAAATTTTACAGAACCCCCATGCCAATTCAATAGGATTGTATTAGCAATGGTACGGAGGTAATCGAAAACCCCATGACCATTATTTTTCAAAAATTCGTCAGTCACGTAACGTTTGTTTTTGTCTTTCCTAAAAGGTTGAATTAAACTCCAAAGATGTTTTTTCGTATTTTTGCCCTGAATTTTGACGTTGTGTTTAATCAACCAATCCTACATGCAATCCTTCTTCCAATTAAGTGAGGGTAACTTTTCCAACCGCACCGAAATACCATGCATTGTCCAAGATTACCACACATTTACCACTAATTTTAGCCAGAGCAGGAAGTAATTGATTCAGAGATCAGAGATCAGAGATATTACTTGGAGTTTATTAATAATCTAGAATCAACCTTATCCGAAATATTACCCATTACCAACGACATCGTTTGCCTGGGATATCTTAATATAGATATACTTAATACAACAAATACAGCCACGGCCCACCTATTGGACTTTTTTGTAGCCTTTGGTCTCGTGCAGGTAGTGAACGAACCAAATCGTGTAACAGCGTTATCCTCTACTCTTATAGACCACTAGCTGTTACCCGCGACTTCGCGCGAAGTTCGTTATTTGTGTATTAAATAATGACTAATTATTTGCTGTCATCCCACCCCATCCCATCATATCCCCGTCCCCGTCCCTTTCTCCGTCCCCGTCACCGTACCGACCCATCCCGTCCCGTCCCCTCCCCTTCCATCCCAACCTTTCCCTTTCCGTCCCCCCAAATCATTAAACTGTGCGTTCCATTTCTTTTTTCAGTTATATCACACTTACTCAATATCTGTCTAATTAATTCAGTTTTTCCTAATATATGGAAACGTGCTGTTGTTATACCTGTGTCAAAAGTAAATCCTCCAGTAGAGTTGAAAGATTTAAGACCGGTCAGTATTTTACCTGTATTATCCAAAGTACTGGAAAAAGTCATGGAGCAGCAGCTACGTCAAAACTTGAATTTGAATAAAATTTTGCCTGTTACACAATCTGGTTTCAGAAAGGGACATAGCTGTGCTACAGCGCTGCTACATATAACTGCTGACATTATTTCAGGTACGGATATAGGTAAAGTAACTGCTCTTATCTTGTTGGATTACTCCAAGGCATTCGATACAATTAACCATAATATTCTGTTGCCATTACATAGGTTGTTTGCCAAATGCAATTTCTGTACTAAGTAACTATTTATCAAATCGCTCGCAAGCCGTTAAAGTGACTATGAAGTTATCAAAATTTTGCAGCAATACAACAGGCGTTCCACAAGGATCTATCCTTGGGCCTCTTCTATTTACAATCTATATCTTACACTTCCCATCTACGTTAAACTTTTGTGAATCTCATTTTTACGCTGATGACTCGCAGGTCTATTTTTCTTTTAATATTCAAGACATTATTACTGCTAATAAGCGTATATATGAAGATCTGGAAAAGCTAGCTGCCATTTCGCATCAACATGCACTTAAGCTTAACGGGGAGAAATCGGCGGTAATATTTTTTGGTAAAAAGGCTCAAATCGAAATAGCAAAAAGTCAAATGATTTTTAAAATAAATAATAACACAATACTTGTTGACAGTGTTAAACATCTAGGTGTAATTCTCGACTCAACATTACGTTTCAAAAAACACATATCAAAATGTATGCAAAAAGCATATTATAATTTAAAGTCAATTTTTGTAAATTGTCACCTATTTAATACACAAGTCAAAACCATTTTATGTAATAATTTAGTTCTATCTCAGGTTGATTATGGCGATGTAGTGAATGGACCATGTCTTGAAGCACAGGATAAAGCCAGGTTACAAAAACTACAAAGTGCGTGCTTACGTCTTATCTTAGGTATAAGAAAATATAATAAAATTTCGTATAAATTAAAAGAAGTTAAATGGTTAAATATGTTTAATAGGAGATCATTACATTGTGCATGTCTATATCGTAAAATTATTTTGTATAAAATTCCTCCATATTTGTATAATAAGATATCATTTCGTACAGATGTACATTACTTGAACTTGAGGTTTAGGGGCAATATCAGTATTCCATTATGCTACTCTGAGTTTGGATACAGCCGTTTTGTTTATAATTTTGCAAAATGGTATAATGGCTTACCCCGAGACCTCAAATTAACACCGACTTCTTGTTTTCGGTCTACGCAATGATCAAAAATAACTAATATACTATCTTTATTTGTTTTATAAACTTTACTGAATTTATAATGTGAATGGGGAACACAATGTAAAGCTGGATGTAGGAATTTTAACATAGGGTGAAGTAGTAGAGCAACTGCAGATTTTTTTTTTATTCTGCAGTAAACTCAGCCCTACTCAGTATTTTATCTTGTTTATGGGTTAATGTATGTATTTTCTTTTTAATTAATAAAGGCATATTATTATTATTATTATTATTATTATAGCTTGTTCGAAGGCGGTCGTAAAGTGAGTGTAGTAAGATACGTGCGGAAAACAGTGAAAATTCATAGTTTTCAGGTGGTTTATTAGTAATAAAATTAACTTAAAGTGCGAAACTCAGGCGGCGTGTAGGAAACGAGGTCGCAGACACCGCGCCGGGCGAATTGTGATAGGGCTAATCGTTTGCCAACAGCCGGTCACGACGAGATAGAGCAGGATAATTTCGCGTTAGATAATAGCTGATGGATCACACAAATAAAAGAAACAGGGACTTGAACAGTAGTGGAAAACAGGAAGCATATAAGAGAAGCAGGAAAGTAATTAGATCCCCATAGAAAAATACAAAAACAAAGGTATTTAAGGAAAGTAACATGGGGGATTTGAAAGAAATTAAAGATATGATGAAAACGATGATGGATGAAATCAGAACAAACACGGATGAAAACAGAAAATTACGAAAGGAAATGAGAGAGAAGGAAGAGAAATGGGAAACCAAGAAAAAGGAACTTGTAGGTAGAATTGAACTACTGGAAAGTAAATGCGAAAGGTTAGAAAAAGAAAAACGCAAATGTAATATAGTAATGAAAGGAGTAAAATTTGAGGAGGAAGTAAAAGAAGAAGCAGCAAAACAGTTTCTGTGGGACAAACTGGGAGTGGAGGTAGAGGTTAACAGAGTGATCGACATAAATAAAAACGGAAAAACGGTAAACTTTTAGAGATGGGAAACTGGAACAAAAAACAAAAAGTAATGATGAACAAAAATAAGCTGAAAGGCTCGAGGATTTACATCGAAAACGATTTGACATTCAAAGAAAGAGAGATACAGGCAGAAATCAGGAAAATTGCGAAAAAAGAGACAAGCAAAGGACACAAAACGAAGATAGGTTACAAGAAAATTACAATCGACGGTGTAGAATATCTCTAGGACGAAGGAGCAAAGGGGGTTAATGAAAAAGAAGAAAAGACAAAAAACTAAAAACAAGGAAGGGACGGTGTAGCACTATGACAAATACAGCAATGGACAGGGACAATGAGAATAATTATATGATGGGTGGGAAGGAAATACGATATACAGAGGAAATAAAGCAAATGGGCAAGGAAAACAATATAAAAATAGGCACATGGAATATAAAAGGATTAGCAGGGAAAGAAGTAGAATTAGTGGAGGAAATGGAAAAACAGCAACTGGATTATTTGGGTATAACGGAAACAAAAAAGAAAGGACAAGGCGTAACCAGGATAACAAAAGGGCACTGGTTATATTGGTCAGGAGTCTAACAAAAGAAATGGGGAAGTGAAGGGGTAGGATTAGTAATCAGTCCAAAAAATATAGAAAATGTAATAAAAGAAAATCTTACGAATTCAAGGTTACTAAGAGTAGAACTGAGATTAACGACAACAGAAACATGGACAATAATAGTGGCATATGGGGTAAATGACAATGCAGCAAAGGTAGAGAAAGTTTCTGGGTGAACTTCCAAAAAGAAATAGACGCAAGCACATCAAAAATTATAATACTAGGAGATTTAAACGGAAGAGTTGGTAACAACAATAAAGGCATTGAGAGGTACTTAGAGACACACGGAGAAGCAACGAGAAATGTAATGGAAACAGAATGCTTGAACTATGCAGAGAAAATGAGTTAGTGGTTACAAATTCCAAATTCCAACATAAGGAAATACACAAATATACACGTGAAGTGAAATCAAGGCAAGAGAAATCTATTATCGATTACTTCCTGGTACGGCAAGAGGATATGAGGCAAATAGAAGATGTGATCGTGAGAAGAGGACCTGAGATAGGAAGCGACCACTACTTGCTAAAAATGATTATGAAGATAGAAAAAGAGAAACCAAACGAGAAAAGAAAATAGGTAATAAAGAAAAGTATTAGAGCGTACAGACTCAAATAGGAAGCAACGAGGAAGAAGTATCAGCAAATAATAGAGAGGAAACTAACTAAAGGATTAGAAGAAAAAAATGTGGAGAAAAATTGGAACTATCTAAAACAAAGCATATTAAAAGAAGCAGAAGGAAGCTGTGGTATAACAAACATGAGCAATCAGGATAGAAGAAAACGGCATGGTGGACAGACGAAATAAAAGAAAAAGTGAAGCAGAAGAAATAAAACTGGAGTAAATATTTACAAACAAAGCAGAAAGAAGATTATGATAAATACAAGGAAAGAAGAAAGGAAGTTAAAGATGAGGTAAAGAAATCCAAACAGGACGAATGGGTAAAATTTGGTGAAAAAATGAAGGACAACTATAAAGAAAACCAAAAACTGTTCTATGGCACTTTAAAGCAATTGAGGCAAAAAAGAACCAAGCCTTTGAAAAACATCAGAAATGAACAAGGCGAAATAGTCACAAAGGAAGAGGACATAATGGAACCATGGAGGAGACACTTTGAAGAGGTATTGGAAGATAGTGATGAAGAAAAAGAAGAGAGTGATAACGAAATCCAACAAAACGGAATAAAGACAAATGAAGGTATAGATACAGAGTTGATATCAGAGATGGAACTGGAAAAGGCAATAAAAAAGATAAAATTAGGAAAAGCAGCCGGAAATGATAAAGTATATAGGAGAAGTAGGAAAAGAAAACATCTTAACTTTAATGAATGACATAATTAAATTAAAAAGGCACCAAAAGAATGGCAAATGAAGGTAATAGTACTTCTGCACAAAAAGGGTAATAACAGGGAATGCAACAATTACAGAGGTATTACGTTATTAAGCATAGTAAGCAAAGTATCTGCCAGAATCTGGGAAACGACTCAAAAATAAGTTAGAAGATACGATAGACTATAGTCAGTGTGGATTTAGAAAAGAAATAGGGGTGCAGGACAATATATTTATACTCAGACAAATATCACAGAAAGCAATAAATAAGGGAAGAGAGGTCTATTTGTGTTTTATAGACTTATGTAAGGCCTTCGACAGGATTAGAAGAAGAGACATATGGAAAACGTTAGAGAATAGAGGTATAAATACAACAGAAATAGACATGGTCAAGAGTTTGTACAACAAAACAACAAATATAGTAAGAGCCAGAAATGAGGAATCAACGGAATTTGTAACAGCAAGAGGCTTAAGACAAGGACTGCTGAGTCCGTTATTGTTCGCACTAATTATGGACGATGTATTCAAGGAATGTAAAAAAGTAACGAGGAAATATAAAATAGGAAGACGAAAAATGGAAATGATACAAATATCAGAGTTTCTCTACGCGAATTAATATAGAGAAGACAAAGACAATGATCGTGGGACCAACAGAAATGAAACATGAGATAACAATAGGAGAAAAGACAGTAGAACAAGTTACCAACTTTAAATATTTAGGGTCATGCATTAGCAGTAACGGAAAAACTGATGAGGAACTAAACGAACGCACAGCCGCAGGTGGAAAAATCTTTAATGCAATCAAAACTAGCTTCCTGTGTAAAGCAGAAATACCAAAAGATACAAAAGTGAAAGTGGTGAAGAAAGTAGTATACCCTGCGTTGGTGTACGGAAGCGAATCTTGGCCAATCACAGACAAACAAAAGAAGATAATTACAAGCACAGAAATGAGATTTTGGAGGAAAATAGAAGGAAAAACAAAAGCTGAATAGAATTAGAAATACAACTTATAGGGAACAATTGAAGGTGAAAGCAGTAGATGAAGTGGTAGCAGAAAGACAGTTAGGTTGGTTGGAGCATACGTACAGAATGGGGCAAAATAGAATGGTAAAACAAATACTAGAAGCAAGACCGGAAGGAAAAAACCGAGTAGAAAGACCAAGGAAACCATGAATTGGAGGTGTAAGAATAGCAGCGGAAGAAAGAGGAATAAACTGGAATACAGCGAGACAAACGGCACAAGATAGGAAGGAGTGGAAGAAGAGGTGCCGGAAAAACGAAAATGGAGAAGGATGACAACCGACCGACACCAAGCCTTACACCGTTAATGTAGAAAGGCTAAGGATTGTGTATGTATGTATGTATTATTATTATTAACCACCCAATTTTGAAAATTTTCCCCATTCATCGTTTTGTGATAATCCCTATCGTTATTATTTGAAGTTAATAATAGATCACACCCTTCCACAATCCCAAATAAAGTTCCCGCATGCAAAACAGTGAAACTCATCCCTCAGATTTAATTTTAAACGGATTGCTTTTAATTTCAGAGTCGAGTAGGTACCTATTGTCGGACGCTGGATCAATTTGGATAAATCCAGGTTTGGTCCAGGTACACGAGTGATATATTTTCACTAGAATTTTGGTATTGCAAGAATTTTCTCAAAAGTACGAGTATTGTTCGATATAAATATGTTTGAAGGCTGTCGCATAATTTTTATCTACTTTATTTTAACAAATCTTTATTAACATTAACGCATGAATCCCATTGATGTACCAATCTGTAAATTCTCTGCTGGTAAAATTCTTGCGGCTGTTAAGGAAACCTTTCTTCAACGTCAATCTGCACTTTTGCTTCCGAAGTGAGTCGCTGTCTCTTTAGCGATCGTTTTAATGCACCAAAGACATGACCTTTGTGATAATAGAAGTATTAATAATTGACTGAAAACTGCCTGTACTGATAATCATCATTTCAGAAAATTTACTGACTTGAATGTGTCTATTTGCACGTAAAGCAGTTTCCGAACGCATCACATTTTCATCAGAACATGTCCTGGACGAACCACAAAAATTGTCCCGCCCACTAATACTTCTAATAGTTTTTTCAGAAACCTAAAACAGTACAAAGACCAAAATTAAACCGTTAAGTTTTATGCATAAATACTTACATCCCAAATGTCACTAAGCCGGGCAAAGATTTACGTTTTGCTGAGGTCTGGCATGTCGGCTTTATAATGCCTGTAGGCCTTTGTAATTTGTAATTTTGTGTCAGGTTAAAAACTTTTGGCATCTTTAGTATAAATTACAATTTGCTGACAGATAGGTATCCATGACGCTGATGTCCATAAATACTATGCCTAGTGGCAACCAAAGTATAAAAGGACTGGCAACATTGCACGTTTAACCTCAAAATGTCAAATTAGACCTTTTTTGAGTCTCCTGTACATAACAGCTGATTCTGACGAAGTGTCAGAAAGAGATTCTAGGGGTTTTTAATTTTATTAAACAAAAACAAAATTCCATGTCTACTTACCGGGAAAGTAACTACTGAACGGTGTATAATGTTATTTTGATTATAATAAAACGTCCTTTATAGTTTTTATTTTATTAAAACAATAGAGACAAAGCAAATTTAGCAGCATTTGTTATATAGGTACATAGTTATTTACGCTAGAAAATCTAAATTGGAACAATGTGGGTTGATATTTCTCATAGGGTAGTTTTATGCAATGTGGAGGTGTTTTAAACATAATCTAAGTCAAGTCTAAGTCAAAACATCCATCAACGTTAGTAGGGGTTCTAACAGTTTTATTTACTTAAAAATATAATATTCTTCAAGATCAAATAGCTACCTACCTACCTACCCCTTCCAAAATAACTATTCCTATGAAGAAAAAAAAATCCTATCCTACAGAATTAATTTATGGCCAAAAATTATTCAGCATAGCATTACTTCCAGGACGGGTGCCTAAAAATTATTTCACCAATCAGTATCAAAGCCGAAAATGCTAAACCAATTAGCCACAAAACAAATAACCCATGTAGGTGATTGATGGAAAGAACAACGACTCTATCTTCGTGTTCTATGCTTGATTCAGACTCGGCAAAAACTTCAGAGAAGAACTTTTCAAGGAATCCACTTTCTGTTATTCTTCTAGTCATAAAGTTGAAGGTTGGAAGGAAATAGTGTCCTTTCCTCATACATATCACAGGTTCCAAATTCAACAAACCTGAATTTTGACTCATGACATCCAACATGTGCTTTTGATTTCTGTGAATCTTGAACAGTAGCCTTAATGCCATAAAGGTACTGCAGTTGCGATAGTATGCAACTTGAAGCACACAGTCGGTTAAGTTAAAGGGTTTAGGAAGAACCATCTTATTTAATATTTTAACAAATGATGGTTCACCAACATGAGCCGCCACCATACCTTGAATAAGTTCATCAACGAGTATTGGCAATGGGAGATCTGAAAATTCTTCTAGTGTTTCGATTCTGTGTTCATGCCCAGGTTGAGTCAAAGCACTGATCAGTTTTCCTTGAAACACGCTGCACAGCTGCATGTAACCAACCAGATAAGAAAATAAAAGTGTTTTTAGCGTAACACTTGTTGGAACAAGATTGCTTGAACTGGAAAACGTGTAGGCTGCTACAACCAAGAAACATCTTTGTATGCTTCTAAAAGGTGCTCGTTCGATAGTATAATTTGCAGTAACCCAACAAAGTATGTGTGTCATGGCAAAACCGATAACAATTACTCCCCACATTGATTTTTTAAAAATTGCTGGAATTAACTTGAAGCTGGAAATTGTAGGTGGACTAGGGATGATCCACACTGTATGATCTTGAAAAAAATATTCGCTTACATCGTATTGTTCATATAACTGCTCCACTCTAGCTGCTGCGGGAAATAGGGACACATCTTCACTGCGATTAGTGATTACCAAGTTTCGGTCAGCCACTGGAACTATTGTTACATTAGTTTTAAGTATGCTACCTACCAGCATAATCATTCGGTTTATTCTATCTCCAACTCCTTTACCATTAGCTTGTACATCATTTATATTCGTGCTACTTAATATTTTTATGTTACATCCGTCCAGCCTTTTGATGGTGTTACTGAATGTATATTTGAGGCTGCTGCTGCAGCTTTGTCAAAAGACCATTCGCGCTTCTTTCGCACACTTGTTTATAGCATCAAACGGGTTGGAGGTGTACACATACGACTGGTTTACATCAGGTGCGACTAGAAAAGCATTTACTATATCAAACGCCCATAGAGTATCGAACATCGCATACGGATTTGCGTTTGTTTTTGTGCATATTAGAAAACGTCCCCTTGGGCTTTCACTCTTACTCCAGACAGATACATTCTGTAAATGTTTTATTGTTTTATTAAGATGTGTGTGATCGTTGGTAAAAATTATGTAATTCTTGTAATGTTCCAGCGACATCATAATGGGTTTATCTATTCCTATCAAAACTCGGGGATTTTTAATTTCTGTTGGAACATAAATTTCAGCTTGGTTCTCGAAAACGAATTGCAATGTTTCATTTTGCCCAAATAATTTTGCAATTATATTTACTAAACAAATCATTTCCTTAGATAATGGCAGAATAAAAGGCAAAATACAAATACATCCCATTACGTTCTATAGCGCGAACGATTAAAGTGCAATTTTATTAGAGCTCTGTAATTTTTATCATATTTCAATGGAAAGGCGCAGGCTTTCGTTTCGTTAAAATTGTCGGCATGGACTGTGGTGAATATCGAGTAATATCTGTAAAATGTGTACTTAGACAAAATTACTATTTACATCGAGTGCTGGCTCATCATAAATAAAATATATTTCAACTTCTTAATATGGTGTTTGTTCTAGAGATAACGCATGTGCTGTTTCGCGTTAGCATCAATGCAGCGACTATAATAGTCATAAAATGATTTAGAACCTCTGAGTCTCTCCCTCTTTTTGAAAGGTGGTCAGGACCTTTTAAATGAACACATTGTCGTCAACTTAAAGTTAAAATAAAAGTGTAAGAGAAAATGAAAAGGTAGTAAGCTGAATGTGTATACTGTCGAAACCAAAAACTCTTGGTAACAATATTTAGCTCGAAGCTTACCTACCAAACTAATATCCCTTGTTTACGGTTTTGTTTCCAGAAACCAGCTACTTATAAACAATTTCTTTAAAATAGAGGAAAACTGCTATTGTACTGATGAAATAATATATCAAGGATTGTTAGGCAAATAGTATAAAGTATAAGTCTTGGAAATAGACACAGAAAATAAGAGGTTTTCTAATATCATTTGCACCATTTGCCTTAAGAAGGAAGAATGGAGAGAAATGACGCCAGAAGTAGACCGCACTTCGAACAGTCAAATACGATAATGAGCTACCAAGGAAGTACTGTCGTTTACGTACTGAATGTAAATATTATTATTATATTACAATTTGAATGTCGACAACTTAAATCATAATTGACTTCCAGCCTCATATACGCGGCGATTTGCGATAAAGGAAAAATCTCCGCGATTGGTGTGTTCGCATGCAAGTAAACACGACGCACCCTTACTTAAATCTCCTCCAAGAGATGATCCTAATAGAAGGTATAAGAAGACTCTGCCCAGGTAGGTCTAGGCAAATGAGTATAGTGATCAACTCGCAGCCTGCAGATAGAGCAGACTTTTTATTTTATTTTATTTAATTCGCACTCAGCCAACAGCCGTTAGGCCAATTACACAGGCCTGCAAATTGAATTTTTTTGATTTTTTTCACCGTAATGGGTGAATCGTATGTATTTTGGTGCGCTGAGTCCAAATATGAGTTTTTCTCCAGCACGTAGGGATTTTCCGCAAAATAAAAAAGAAAGTTATGCAAAACCCGCAGTACATATAGGTAAAAATGCATTTTGAAATAAAAAAATAATATATTACTAATGGTTTATTTACATTTTTAAATACAATTTGATAGAAATAATATGTAGTATATACAATAAGGATTTATAATTATTTACAATATCTACATCTTTTTCCCCCAAAACTCCGTTTTGAGCTTTTCCGTTTGTGTGGGATGTCTGGAAGTTCTCTATGAAGCATCCAACGGTAGTCTCCCACCATATTCACATCCCATCGTCCTTGGTACCTCCGTTCCATTTCTTTGATGTCTTGGTGGAACCTCTCGCCCTGCTCTTCACTTACGGCACCAAGGTTTTCTGGGAAATAACTCAAATGGGAGTTCAAAAAGTGAAGTTTCAAGCTCATGGAGCACCCCAAGGTTTTAAAACATTTCAACATTTTATTTACAATTTCTTCATAATCCGGGTCCTTATTGTTCCCCAAAAACTTAGTCACAACTTCTTTAAATGATATCAACGCCTCTTTCTCAGCTTTTTTCATCACCTTTTCAAACTGATTGTCTTTCATTAGTTTCCGAATGTCCGGGCCAACAAAGACACCCTCCTTTAACTTTGCCTCAGACAGTCCCGGGAATTTCTTTTCAAGGTATTTGAACGTTTCGCCATCTTTTGGCAATGCCTTGACAAACTGCTTCATCAGTCCAAGCTTGATGTGAAGTGGGGGTAAAAGCACTTTTTTGGGATCAACCAAAGACTCAAAGTGAACATTTTTTTCTCCAACCTTCAAAGTTCTCGTTGGCCACACTTTTTGGCTCCAGTGCTGTGCTTTTGCCCGGCTATCCCACTCACATAGGAAACAGGGGAATTTCGTATAGCCACCTTGTTGTCCAAGCACCATAGAGATGACTTTGAGATCACCACAGATAGGCCATCCAAACTCCTTATATTTCAATTTATCAAGGATAAAAGCCATGTTGTCATACTTTTCTTTTAGATGCACAGAGTGCCCTACGGGTACAGAAGCGTATTTATTGCCGTTGTGTAGCAAAACTGCTTTTAAACTTCTTTTTTACGAGTGAATAAAAAGCCTCCATTCATCTGACACATGTTGAATGTTAAACATTGACATCAACTTGGGAACATCAGAACAATATACAAGTTCGCCATCTTGAGAAAAATTTGACTCAAATTGTTTTTCTCTGCTTCTGTACCAAGAGAATGAAGTTCCAGATCTCAACAAGTTCTTTTCTTGAAGTCTAGAGCCCAGTAATTCAGCAGACTCTTTAGAAAGCCCTAAATCACGAACGAGGTCGTTTAATTCTTCTTGTGAAAACTGTTGGGGTCCACAGTCTTCGACTTGAAACTCATCATCCAACTGCTCTGGCTCGCTCTCTGATGACTCTGGCAAATCGTCAAAATTGTGTGGGGGCACTGGTACTGGAATACCGGGTCTATGAGGCACAGGCCGAAGTGCAGAAACTAATGCTGGCCCTCGGTTGTGAAGCTCATGAGACACAGGTAGGCTCATATGTTTCACGCCCTTACGGTCGATTAATGAAAATTCTCACACTAACCTCGCTCTTGCATCGATAGCTGTTGCGGAAAGCCTTCCCTGGTGCCTGCGGTACCTGCGGTCGCCCTTTGTTGCCGGTATCGCTGCTGGGACCCTCGGACAGCCTGTCTCCACCTTCTGGACCCGTTCGTAGCCCTCCGGAACGCTGGGATCTCGATTGCAATCTCCTCGGGTGCCTGCCGTTGCTGGTTCGTCGAAGGAGGCGTGAAAATTTTTTTCTCTTTCAAGATGGATCGCCCCTTTTAACACCACTGGTTACACACATAAAACTGCACACTTTGGTAAAGTTTCAACTCTGTATCTTTATTTTAACCATATAAAAACTTTAATTAATTGCAGAGTAAAAGGCAGATGCTGCTGGTGTCAACATTTAATAATAATTGAATATCCAAGCTTCTAAAAACAAATGAACATCAAAAATCAAATACAAGGAAATTAGCTTAGTAGAAATTAACAACATTTAACATTAAGTTCATATTTTACAAACATTGAACTAGAACTCTTAATACTAAAATTATTGTCTTTCAAAGTAAATTGTTTATAACCTATCTTCTTGTTCATTAAATTGTTTATAACAAATGTCTTTTTGCTCACATCATATCATTGACTCACTAATAGCACTAAACTTGTCTATTTCCTGTTTACTGTTTCATTTTCTTCAAAAATAACTAACTGTGTCCTTTTTGCCAAAATCTCTTTTATGCTAATCTTGCTTGCATTATCCAATTCGTAAATCCTTTCTTACCTTAATCAAATAAGCTCACGTCAGTTTTTCTTTAATTACTGTACTAACTAACGCTTCATCTCAAGTTCTGCACAATTTGAATTCTTGTGTCAATTTTAACTAATTCATGTCTGGCTTCTACATTGCCAAACTTTTGAAATTATAATTGAAATTCTTTTATTAACTCCAACACTTGAAATTGAGTTCCCCTATTTGTATACTCATTTGAATGCTTTTAAAGTTAATCGTCCATTCTACCAGTATTATTCTGATTTAATAAAATTACATGACTTTTCCCAGTTATTTGCATTGCCTCGACTTTGTGCTTTTGTGACTGTATTTTGTATTTTCTGTATTGCAACCAGAGCCGAGTACAGGGCTAAAGACCATCGCAGTACCTACAGATTGATTAAGCGTCCCTTTGTTTAAGCATTTATTGACGACCAGTGTCTTGTCGCTTTAAGGCCCATTCGGCCATTTTGATAGTTGACAGTTTGCTCCGCGAGCTTGGTACCTGGAAGTACACTAAGCGTTTCGCCTTGAAAACCATTGTCATATTTTAATGTGTGCAATAATCTTGCGTCGTTGTTCTGTGAACTTGTAAGTATCTATTAAGATGTATGTATTACATTTTATACGATTTTGTGATATGCCTCGTAATTTGTCGACCTGTAATGTTATGTATGAATTCATGACAATTGTATACTGTGATATTTGCATTCTGGCTTTGTTTATTTGTTATTGCTACCTGTACTTAGGTTGAGCTTCTTTTTCAGATTATTATGTGCTACTTGAGTTTACGATTTCTCTTTCAATGCCGGGATCCACTTGTCGTTACTAGATAAAATTTTGTTGGCGCCCTTTTATTCGAGTATTTTAAAGAACTGTGCACTCCGTCACCAATCGAGCTATTTTCGTCTGGCAATTGTATCTAAGTAGTTACTAGTTTGTTTATTTTCTTGATAGATTGGCCAGCGGTAGATTTGTTATGATAACATACTTTCTTTCAAATAGTGCATATATATTGCTATGATATAAAAAATGATAAAAAAGAATACATTCTAAAAAAAAAGTTGAATCAATTTTAAAACTGGCCAAGATTGGTATAATAACTCTAAAATATGCAAGTGGTTTGAATTGTTAAAAATCAATTATTGGTTATATGAGGTACATTGCAGAATGTTACAACGTATTGAAATATAACTCAATTTTGTTAATGTAATGGTTATTTACAATTCTGGAAAGTTGTAAAAATGTTTAAGAAATGTTAGGTAAATAAGTATTTATAACCTAAAAATGACTTTTGTCAACACATTTAACTAATATGATTTAAATTAATAGTTAATAAAATTTACTTCCAAAGAGAGTGCTGAGAGAAGTAAAAAGGGGTTGTTTATGTTTGATATAGAAAGAGAGCGAGAAAAAAATATTTTGGAAGTTGTGTCAGACTTAAAATAATTTTCCAGAATTAATTTTAAAATGGATAAACTCTGGGTATAAGATAGTTTAAAAGGTGCTAAAAGTGATTATCAGTGCGTGATAATACTGTGGAAGAACTATCGACAAACCAGGAGAACGTTGTCACAACAGTAGCCAAATCATGTGCAGTCAAAGGCGTACTTCAAGGCTGAAAGATGCAGACAGTACTGAGCGACGAACAATATAAATAAGGAAATTAAAAAGGCCTATAGAAAGAGAAATTAAAATGCATTTAATTTAGATAAGATTTATTTATTGATAAAATTGTAAACCTAAAGTTTAAGAATTATAATTAATTTTGGAATTGTTAATAAAAGAAATTTGTTTAAATTGTCAAAACACCAGTTAGTTTATTGAACATGAACAATTACTTACAAATTGACTAAATAAATAACTAAATTAACAAACTGTCATTCAAAGGTTATAATTGAATTTTTAATATAATATAAACACTATCTTTCTAAAACAATTCAAATAGTAAAGATACTTTGAAATAGACTGGAGTGTTTAAATGAATATTAAGCAACAGTTACCCTGCAGAGAAAGAGATATTTAGAGCTAGTTCAGGTTATTACTACATGCAAAAAGATATCTACAACAAGATAAGGTTTATATTGATTGAGCTTTTAAAAAGTAAAAAATACAATTAAAGGTACAACAGCTTTGTTTGTAGCAATATATAGATATGGTAATATCTTAGCCTTGGTGATTATCTAAATGTAGCAAGTCTTTTGTATAAAGCAAATTGTTTTGTGAAGGTTGTTCCAGCACGAATAGTATATTTTTGGTTCACAAGTAGCCATCTTCTCACATTAAATTCAGCTCTTTGCCACTCAACCATTGCGGGACGCTGGTGGAAACCCAACATTACACGGATCTATGTTGAGCGATCACGTCTCAGTCCACTTTTTTCCTACTCCCCCACCCTAGATACTACGTAAATAAAGAGAGGCTCAATAGGGTCTACAAGGTGCATCTCGGGCTTACTATCACCACATCTACATCCAGCTTTGGTCAGCGAAAGCTTTAGAAACCAGAAGATAATCCGGGTCCGACCAACAAGTATTTCAGTTTTGATCTATACCCGTCGGAGTCGCTGTTTTCGATGAAAGCGACCCCGAGTCCAATCGTACCCATACTTGAGTTACTACTGCGTCATTTTCGGTAATAGCAATAGTATGACTTTTATGTTTCTTTTCGGGTACTTCCTGTAGATTTCTTCTAATACTTCTTTTTCCTTCATGAATTTTTCTTTAGCTGGTGCATGATGGCGCTGATGAGGCTGCTTACTTTAAAATACTATGATTGTAGTTCTGCTATAGCTGCTATTGAAATATACCATCACGAGAAAAGGCCCGATCGTCTGCCTGGGTGACGATTCTGGTTAATTGACGAGTCGGTTAATTGAAGCAGCCTTTTATTTAAAACAATTCGTGACTTAACTGAAGGTGGGGCACCGTTATTTAACAAAACCCCTGACATAATCAGCCCGTGAGGGGCACGGCAAGCTATTGTGAAAATTTCAGCGGGGCCTTCAGATGCAAACGCTGCCAAAAATTTGATTCTGGATCCGATACTAACGGCTGCAAACCATAGCGCAAATTAGAACGGACTCAAATAAGGCTGTCTACAAATATTGCAAAAAATTACCCTAATTCTGATTCAATGACAGCTCTAATTTTTCAGATTTTGCTGCTTAATCCGTCGACAAAGAGTTTTCAAAGCCGTCGTTAACAAGCCAAAATCCGCTAAAAAGCGCGGGTGAAGCTCTGCCTAAAACGTCACCATGAGGCAATAAGGCCCAAAATAACCAAAAGATTGAAAAGTTACGGAGGCCACGCCAGATGAGAACAGTGTACTTCGGCAAAGCCTTGTTTACAAAGTAGTTTTTGATGCAATTTCAGCTCTGGAAACGAGTGATTACACAAAGAATAGATAACATTTTAAGCCAAATTACGTGTACTTGATCAAGGCGAAGCCACCTATCAGTGACAACAGTAGTACATAAGAATAATACAACTATGCTTACAATATAGAAATTGATGGAACACTTGTGCAGTAGCCCTACGGTAGCTGAACGGCGTTATTATTACAATGACAAAGCTAAAAGCGGCGAGTATATAATTAGTAATTGTCAAAACATGCGAAAATGAATCGTTGCTAGAGCGTCACTCAAATCCACTTTAAAACGTATGCCGGCACATGTTGCTTTCCACTTGAGTGAAACAGAGATGTATACATTCAGCAGCTAGAAGCCCCATTTTCTGGTAGTAACAGATACGGTCAGTGCCTGCGGCTCGTAGTGTTTCCGGCCTGGGACCGAGCTTAAACCTCCCCCCCCCCCTCATGAAGGAGGCGACATGAGTGTAAACACCTTGGGTTGAAAGAAGATGAGATAAGCTTTGATTTGAAGGACACAGTTAAGAGTAGTGGTTGCGCACCTTAGACAGTTGCGTTGTACTTACCCTCAGCATTAAATATCGACAGATAGCTTACTATATGGCCCGAGCATAATCCGAAAAAGTTCGGAAAAACATAATTACATAATTTTTCTTAAGGTTTCTCCAGACACCCATCGAAGTACGATATTATAACGGGTGGCCGGCGTAAAGCATTTGGCCACTATGCCTTAGTTTGAAACCCTGCTAAAGCGAAAGGGTTTACCTTATCTTAAACCCAGAGTACTGAAAGACGATACGCAGAAATGGCATAAAAACGCTTGCAAGCCAGGTAGCATGTAACACAATGCCCATTAGCATTTATATACGAAGAAGTGGGACCAAGTGGAGCCTCTGGCTTTAGAACAGAAAATGGAAGTTCGATTTTAAGGACGTGCACTCAAGGCTGTCCGAAATTACTGCAAGAATTTTGCCTCATGCCAGTGTAAAATGCAAGTTAGCCGATATGAGACCGAGTAACGGCAAATAGGTTTATTTACACTAACTTGTATATTTATTGATTTGTTCAAGGCAACATCAGAGACAGTTTAAGTATTTATATATTGACAGACTTATTTGCATGCATAATAAAAACAACACAATTACATATCATAGCAACAGCTATTTTCAAACTATAAACCTCTTTTACAGCTTTAGCACCTATAACCTGAAGAGAGCAGTCACCACAGCCGGTCCAGTACCTGAGGAGACCGGCATCTAGTAACCAACACCTGGAGGCGACTGCGTTATTGCTTAACTTCCGCGAACCACGTTCAAGTAAGAGAACATATCACCTGAACCCACTAGAACTCACTAGAGATAGTTAAACTGTTCTTTGCACTCCTACTTCCATGCATGTGCCACACGGCTTAGCCGAGTTGACTGACTGAAAGTAGCTGGCCTCATACCTTACACCTGGCTCTGGAACTGGTTGGCACACAGCTTGTCCGTGGGACTCTGCTTGTAGATCATATCTTTCAATACCGTCACGTTCAAAGTGTGTCACATGTCGACGTGGGTTCCATTCCCGTGGCCGTTTTCTCCACCTTTCCTGGCCTCTTTTACTTTCTCCACCCCCCCACCCTTTATCTCACCCATCTTGAAATTCCCGATCTTGGATGAAGAAGGACGCAAGGTCCCTATAGCAGCTCGCCACCAGTTAGGGACTTGAAATGACCTTGAACCTTTTATCGTTTTTACATTTTATCGTCACACGACTTGGCCGAGTTGACTGGCGTGAACCTAACACCATCCTGATAATTAACTATCAGGCCGTTTTCTGAATTAGTATTCAAGTACTGGCCAAGCAGACTGGAGCTTAACTTTTACAAGTGCCTTGAGATATGCAACACCATTCAGTCGTGCTACCGGCTGTTGTGATAATAACAACAATAATAAATTAGCCTGAGCAAAAGTTCGGTAAAACCTATAAATTCACACTACTAAATGCACGCACACCGTATATATTAACAAATTGTAAAAGTATCTGGGCTTGCAACAAAGTCCGATAAGATTGCACGTTTGCCGAATTTTAATTTGGCTGGCCGCGAGGCGCAGAGTGTTCACATTTGAAGTTTGAAGCATTTTCGAGTTCATTTTTGGGTTCGGAAATGAAACGTTTACAAATTCGCGAAGCCGGCGTTCCTGCTCTTACAAAACGAGCAGATAACAGTAATCTTATTTTTGTTCCCGCTTCTAGTTCTGTTATTCCTGGGTCTTTAACGCACCCGTTTTTTCACTATTTGAATCTGATTTTAAGATAACGCGAACCCCAAAACCGTATAAAGGCACGCGATCCGGGCAGAATGAGGAACTCTTTGAGTCCTCCTGCCTTACAGTAACCTCTCTTAAACCCAAAAAACCTACCTGGGTTGCGTACAAGGCGCTGAGTCCAGAAACGTACACAACTACTCGTTTTCCGAACCCCTATCGAACTTGGCTATGGTCTGTCATGAGTTCAATCCCAGTCATGTCCTGGCGAATGCTTCGGCGCTGGTCTGTGACGCGCATCAGTCTAGAATCCCGATCAACCTTGGAGCTGGTCTGCGACGAGTTCAATCCCCGTCCTGCCCTAGCCCACGTAGCTAACATTCGCCTAGTACCCCGATTTGGACATTGAAGT
Organism: Agriotes lineatus; assembly: GCA_940337035.1. NCBI lineage: Eukaryota > Metazoa > Arthropoda > Insecta > Coleoptera > Elateridae > Agriotes > Agriotes lineatus. The sequence continues at coordinate 75,685,368 of OW679203.1, forward strand.
TGGCTCATGTGACTTGTCCATCTTTCCCATAGTTTTTTTCCAGACACCCTGCATGGTATAACTCGAAACCCTTCGGGACAGTTACAAATCTGGGGCGTTAAACATTACATCAATTATCCGACTTCCTGGCGGTTACCCGTATAAGTCCAGTATTTCACTGTAAGACACGAATCCATCTAACGGCCACCGAAAAAAACAACTTCGTAATCGGCCGTTACGGAATTATATTAGCATACTTCGGACAGAGGTGGACTCACCTACAAGATCGACGAATATAGGAGCACTTCTATCACCTAATAACGATCAATTAGGTTTGATACCACCACGCCATTATTGACACCGTAATATTTGTTTTGTTGACAGAATTAAAAGTTTAACCATATTGGAAACTTTTGCCTGATGCGAAATCCGTCCAGGCACGCCATCTAGATGGCCGGCACTAAGCTTGGGCTGTTGCCGGTGCCAGAGGGGTTGCGGCCGTTACTAGGAGTTTAGTCGTCCGTCCAATATCATATTATCGGCTTTATAGTTATATGAATTAGACATTCTGTTATATTTTATATGGACCACATATTATTTTTGTAATAGATTAGAACTAATACAAGTTTATTTTTGACAATTTTCGTTGGATGTGTCTACAGTACCATGGCCCACGCATAGAGCTATCCGAGGCCCAATGCAACTGGGGAAATAATGGAATAATTTTCAAAGTTGTATTACATTTCTGTAACGCCAAAGCTGAGACGTTACGAGATAAATTTAAGCAACAGTTGAATCTGGACCAAGAGCTACTCGTGCGCAATAATTTTATAATATAACATAACAGCCTCAGCCAGAAGGCATTGTAAATTACAATTAAAAAATACCGTAACGTCACATTTCAATTCTGAATTTTTTATTCCAAACTAAATCATCAAATAGTTTAAATATAGTCTGCTTCATACCGTTAATGTGGAAGTGGTTTTAGTAACTTATATCATCACTAATGCAGCTAAGCAATTGTTTTCAATTTGTGTTTACTTTAGTTGGGGTATAACTACTTTGTTTTACATACACAAAATTCTCCTATGAAAACTATAACTGATACAGACAAACCAATGGCCCACCAGGAAAACAGACCCAGCAAGTGATTTACTGTTAGAATAATATCTTTATTTACATCTTCCCTATATTCTCTTAGCGAATGTTGAACACGAATATCATTTAAATATTTATAGTACAAACCACTCTCTGTTATCCTTCTTATCAACACATTGAGCGTCTTAAGAAAATAGTGCCCTTTCTCATACATATTGTAGGTTCGAGGTCTAGCAAACCCACATTTTTTCTTATAGTGTCTATCATGTGCCTTTGCATTGGATAAAGCGCAAACAACAGTCTTTCAGCCGCAAAAGAACTGCAGTTCCGATAGTATGCAACCTTCAGTATGTTATCCGTTATATTAAAAGGTTGCGGCAGAAGCAGTTTGCTATATATTTTAGCAAATACTGGTTCTTCTAAGTTCTTTTTCACAAGTTCTGCTATAGTTTTGTGGACTCGAATTGGAAGCGACAGTTCAGCAAACTCTTCCAATGACTCGATCTTGTCTTCAAATACAGGTTGGGTCAAAACACTAATAAGTTTACCCTGAAACACATTATATAACTGCATGTAGCAAATCAGATATGACAGCAAAATTATTTTCAACGTGCTGGTTGTGGGTTTAACGTGGCTAGAACTGCAAAGCGTATAAGTTGCTACAACCAGGAAGCAATTCTGGATGCTTCTAAAATGTGTTCGTTCAAAGATCTGTTTTCCAACAGCCCAGCAGATGATGGTTGTTCCAATAAATAATCCGGCGATTGCTCTCCATACCGATATTTGAAAAATAGAGCTAATTACTTTAAAACTTAAAATCTTTGGCGCACTAGGCAATATCCAAATTGTACGATCGTGAAAAAGGTAGTCGCTTACATCATATTCGTCAAATATATGCAGGGCACGCATTCCTTGATAAAATAATGTTATATCCTCCTTGTGGTCATTGATAATCAAATCTAGGTTGAATTCTGGAATTGTCGACATTTTAGTTTTCAATATTTTGGTTACTAGTATCAGCATGCTATATGTAATACCGTGGATTGCCTTAAAATGTGCTTGTTGAATATTAAAGGTATTCGGAATGAACAGTTTCAGCATGCATCCTTCTAACCTTCTTATAGTGTTGTTAAAAGTGACATTTATTTCACTGTTGCAGCTGTTAGCATGAGCTAATATTGCTCTCTTTCCACAACCGTTTTGAACATTAAAAGCGTCGGCCGTGTAGAAAGCCGGTTGAAGTGGTTGGTAGCTCAACAAAACTACATTCTTTAGATCGAAACTCCATAAAACTCCATATAACCACTAGGAAGCGCCCTCTTGGGCTAGCGCTTTTAGACCACATAGAAGATCTGCTTAACGTTGGCGTTGCTATTGTTCTGTTCAAGGACGCGGGGTTTTTAGTAAAAATAACATAGTCATTTGATGGTATAAATGCGATGCTAATGGATGTACTCAGTGAGATGACAAGACGGGGATTATCAATTTCGGGTGGAATAAAAACATCGGTACCGTTTTCAAAAATAAATTGCAATGTTTCATTGTTAGCAAATAACTTCTGAACTAAATTTACCAGACACAGTGTATGCCTCGAAGCTGAAGCATGGTGGGTGTATGAAAACAATATTATTATAAGGAACAGACTGCGGCGTTCCATTTTATTTTTTTGTCATTGCGATGAGCTTCTTGAACATTTATTCGTCAAGTAAATTGAGCTATATGACTACGATACGTTGATAATCCATTAGAAAGCAAAAGGAATATTTCGGGTTCTTGTAGAAATTATTATTTACAGTACAAACATGTACTTACTCATTATTGTAAAAAGTAAGTAACCAAGGGAAACGATAAATAAAGAGTGCACCGTTACTATATTCACTCTTACAGCACATATAATTTCACCGACATGCAATTAGCACTTTCAGTTGAGCCGTCTAATCTAACAGTAAGAAACTGCAGTTAAAATATTCCAAGAAGAAATTTGATCTAACCCACTTGGTTTTCGATACATATCTGAAAAATAGTGAGATTTTAGATTTTGGTATTTTGCCTGTGCAGCCTTTACTTGAACAAAAATAAATCCCATAAAAAATATATTAAAGCCACCACCTGCTGATACTAAGAAAAACCTCGTCCTCCTCCTGCTTCCCTTCCTCTTTCTTCTAATCTTGCTATCACTTCTCTGCATTCCCCAACCCTAGTCGTAACATTGTCAATACATCAGTTCTTCATATTCTTTGTATTAGGCATTGGATTCCTCGCCTTGTTTCTTACTACGTCTAACCATACGTAATTTGGGTTAATACTAAGAATAATTAGTAACACCTAGTTTATCCAATTATCAATGATAAACGTCCTACAGCTACTTGCAATTACTAAGAATAAAAGTACTACAATTAACTAAAATTACCAAGGATAAACTTCCTACAACTACCAAAGATTCTCCGCATCTGAGAGGAGAAGAATCATCAGCGGCTCACGTTCAATTACCAAACCAAAAAGCAAACGAACACAGGCTACTAGTAGCACAAGCCTAAATCCAACGCCAGAGAAAGCTACAAGCAACAACTACAACATGGAAACTACAATAAAGACTTATTCATCCGGGAAGGCATGAAGAATACTGGAGAACCTGCAAAAGTGACCATACCGAGCTACTGAATCAACTTTTCGCAGATTGTAACAACCAGGTGACTGAAAAAAAACGAAGCGGCTGCAAATTTCATTCACGATAAGCAAGAAAACTAAACTGAATCACTGATACTAACGAGGAGAGTTTTACTCTAGAATTCGTAAACTTAATAAACTCTGCCGGACAAGACGACATCCGAAAGAGGTAACGACTTAAATTTCAGTTATTCAACAAAACTCTCGGTGAAGCATTCGTAACCAGTGAACATAAAATTGCACAAGAATGTTCTATGACTTCAAAATTATGAAAATATCTGACCAGTGGAAGGACATCACGATCTTACATGAGGAAGTCAAATGTGTATAAGAATTGTTTGAGAATTATTTCAACAGCGATCTACGCTCCGACCCAAGCTTACTGTAACCAGGTATTATATAAAACTAGCAACCAGTGAGACAAATGTCTCATTTAATAAAACAAAAAAGACCGTTTTTCAAATAGAACAGCGTCCCGGACGGACCAGCGTCCCGGACGGACGGAAATCAAGTGATTTCTCGAAAACCGGAAGTGTCACGTGACTGACATTCGGTTCCTGACCTGACATGACCATTCCAAACATATAACTTTTTTCTCTATCTCTTACGGTTTGGCTGCTGAAACAGCGTCCCGGACAGACAACACAGCGTCCCGGACAGACAAGTCTATTAGATAAAGGATAGCGAACGGTAAGACTTCAACATACTGCTATCTTATTAACAGTGTTACAGTCTAAATGAGTCGTTAGGACACATTAATATTCAAAAAGGCAAAGCTTACTCTAATCACACCTCAAATGTCCCGCCACAGATAGTTGACCGACTATTGCTCAAGAAGATGAGGTGGTTCGAATTAACACGACGTTAATCATGGCGAGATGCTGTCACACTGAGGGTGGTTATAACTGAGATAAAATTGGGGACGTTGCTGTCACACAGGATAACGCCAGCAGCGGCGCGCTCAGTGCAGCTACTAGAATTTGCAGGTGTAGACTTTTTGTTAAGCCAGCGACGCCTTGAAGCCGCCAAATTAATAAAAATACGTCGCCATAGAGTATACATGACGAATGGCACGTCCAGGAACAGATATTTGAAAAACAGCAAGACGCGCTATAACTAGCAAGTGCAATTCTAGTAGCGGTACCACGATAGATGTCGACAAGTATTCGGATTTGAACTAACGTCGCCCAGCATGAGATGAGCGTAAAAACGCTCACTTCGTGAGACTGTACTGCTTGAAGACCAGTGCAGGACTGCCTAAATAAGTACAGAGAGATGAACGAAATGTTACCCTCTTAAACGGTCCAAGACCAGCTGTGCACGAACAAAATTATAAGTGGGAGAAAATAAACATAACAAAATCTCGTCTATTTTGTCCAGAAATATCAGATGCACACATGTTGATGGATTCATACAGTAGTTTAATTCTGTTGGCAAACATGTTTAGACAACTGATAGTAGCAGTGGCGTGCCATATATTAAATAACATTGTAGGAAGCTACGTACCCGCAACAATTCAAAAGTAAGTCACCGTTGGATGCAATATTAGGACATCATAATGACGAAACCGCTGCTAATTTATATCAGTTTATCTGTTATATCAGTTTAAAAATCTTTGTTCAAGATATGTTAAATCGATTTGTTAATAACAATATCTGTTTTTGTAAACAACTTAAGGATGAATAAACCAACATGTAAATCCCCAACAGTGGTCTAGATGTAATCTAAGAACTTTGTAGATATGCTATTGTGCATGTAATCAGCAATATATTTTTATTATATCAAGCAGTCTTAAGCACATAAAACAATTTCTTTAGAAAAAAATAATGTTATGTCTTGTTAAACCATCCTAGAATTTGTTGTTTATTGGATAAAAGTGTATAATTGAGAACTTCTTGCTGTCCCCTTCAATGTTTGATGGATTGTTTTGTCAATTTTATGCATTGCACGTCTGGGCTCTTTAACATGTGCTTTAAATATAGTGAGTAAACGTACATTCATTTGAGGGGCGTCGGATCTTTAAAGTCGTTTTGTTCATATTTTATTATGTAGCCACTTGCACTTGTTATTACTAATGTAATTTTAAGATTTGGAGCACTTTTATTACTTAAAATTTATTTAATGCCTAGACAGCATTTATCAGAGAAAGCCACTTATAAAGTCCTAGAACATCAATTTATAATCATTTACAAACAACAAAGCAGACTGTGGAGTTCGAAACAATACATTGGCATTGAGATGATATCTCAACCATCTGTTTTACCAGCAATAGCAAAATAAATGCCAGCTCGAACGTTGTTTACAGGAAACCGATATGTATTTTTGTCAAGTACTTTGTTGCGCTTCCTTGCCTTTTATTTTATATTAAATGCTAAAGACGTGCTTTGGTTTGTACATCTTATGGATCGTAGTGTTAGTGGATGAATTCGACAACAGGCGGTTTGTATTTAACGTAAGTAAAAAATTATTGACACTTTAGGCCAGTCAAGCGATTGTCATTAAAATCAGAAAAATTTGCACAGAAAACTACTGTAATTTTTTCCATAGGTGAATGTGAAAGTCGCCTAAAAGCCGTAAGAAAGTACCAATGTTTTTAGCAAATCGTAACGACAGTAATACCTTTTTAAGTATTTTATTAAAATTTAGAATTTTTCATTAGACAGTTGTAAATTCCGAAGTCCTTTGCGACCAAATTTCATGTTGTAAGATATCACTATTGAAAAACAAAATAACGTGTGGCGCGTGAGAATGTCAATTTTCGCCGAGACCGTTAGGTCGAAGCAGAAAAGTCATTCAAACGCGCCATAAAAACACGAATTTTGCCACGAAATACAAACAACGTTTTTTCTACAGCAGTCAAAAAAAGAATAAAAGATTCTCTGCAACAAAATCATACGTATATAGCAAATAAGTAGAGTAATATTATTATGTACGTAATGTTGTATATATGTTGTAACTAAGGAAATGGTGTTCCAAAACCGTTTTTTCACTGCTAGCCGTGAAGAAATATTATTTTTCGTACACTAGCATTGAAAGAGCTACTTTGCCGTACAATTTATTAATCAGAAAGTTGCACTTTGCGGTATTCGTACAGCAAAGTAGCACTTTGCCGTACGTTTCCTTAGTTACAACACATATAATATTACATTACATTAATATTACTCTACTTATTTGCTATATACGAAGATAAATTTAGTATTCCGTTTTGTATGCTAGTGTACGAAAAAATATTGTACGAAACTCGTATGAAAGTGGCTTTTCCATACTCGTCTCGAAATTCCGGACTCGGCCTAACGGCCTCTTCCGGAAACATCTCACTCGTACTCAACAGCTCCACTTTCTATACTTGTTACGTAAATTACTATTTTCACGTGTTAAAAAAAGTTAAACTTCGCGTATCTATAGCGATGCATAAATGTCACGTTTTTTTGACGGCTGTAGAAAAACAGTTTTTTTACTCGACTAACTAATCAGCCTTCAAACTCATAAAGAAAAAATCGTTTTCATCACTAGTTGTACAAATAACTACAAATCTATTGTTTATAGACATGTTAATTAAAACTATTTCTGTTCAAAACTGTGAATATAGACAGATTCATTCTTGGAAATTGGTCTATTTTGCAGCAGAACCATTTTATTATGTTTCCCTGATATAAACCTTGAATTTATTAAAATTCTCACATATATTTCGGTTTATTTTCTTTTTGTAATGATAGTTACCTCAGTGCTTATTTTTTATAAAGACTAGGTGTTAGATGCAGTGTTATAGTTGATTTACATTCAGCCCTATGGCATACGTTTTGTGCATACTTATATTTTAGGTTATAGACTTCTTTTAGTTGTTTTTCTTATACAAGGTACGATTGAATATAGCAACAACAAGATAACTGATATATTAGTTATTAATTTAAACAACATATATCGGCTTGTCATGAACTGCAAATAGTGTTTAGACTAACGATACTCAATTGACATGACCAGATTGAAATCGACCCATACAAACGTTCAGGTTACGTGGATAATTCAGAGGTCCGACTAGCTACAATGAAGACGGCGTGCAGTTAGTAAAAGGCTGTTACATTTGTAACTTTTTATTATTCACGTCGTAATTTAGGAGTAGCTAACATCACAAGAAACGTACACAATTCTAATAGAAATCGTTTTATAATTTCCAAACCAAAATATTACACGAGTCTTTTGTTTTACCCAAATAACAACAACAACAATCATAAACTATCAAAATCGTTGCCAACTCTACACATCCTCAAAATTCCTAATAATTGTAATAAGGGTTCTCAACATTCTCCCACCTAGAGTTGGCAATAAATACAAAACGTATAACGGTACTATTCTAAAAGTTTTATTGGTTTCTTCACCACTCGTCCTGTTCTTGTGATTTCTGGTAGATTTTCTTCTCTCTTCTTTATCTTCACTTCTTTCTTCCGAGATCCAGTCGGCAATTTCACACCTGCTAAATGTTCTCGATCTTCACAGGTTACTTCTAATGGGTATATTCTTTGCACTGGTCTAAGGAGTTCACCTTTCGCTGTTCTTAATCTCGCCAAACGACTACCACCATCCTTTCTAGGTATTATTTCTATTACCTTTGCAAGCGGCCAGTCGATTCGCTTGGTGTCGTCGCTTCCTATTAAAACTATTTCGCCTACTATAAGCGGCCTTGTGTTTTTATTGTGCCGATTGACTTTCTGTAAAAGCTGACCAAGGTATTCGCTTCCGAAACGATTTCTGAGAGCAAGTCTGAGTTTATGAATATACTGCAAACGTTTATTTAAACTTCTACTGTCGATTGTATCAAGATCTGGTACTCCAATCTCTTTTACTTCTTGTATAAACATATTGGGAGATAAAGGTAAAATGCTGGTATCACTGTCAGACAAGTAAGTAATTGGCCTCGAATTTATAATTGATTCACAATCATAAAGTACAGTCATCATTTCTTCATATGACAGACAAGCTCTTCCGAGTGTTCTTCTCAATAAATTTTTCATGACACGTATCAATCGTTCCCACCACCCGCCCCACCAAGCAGCACTAGGTGGATTGAATTTCCATTGTATTTTCTGGGCGGTAGCATATTCTTCTATCTTACCCCAGTCAAGTGCCATCAGGGTATTTTCAGCACCAACAAAATTTGTCCCGTTGTCGCTGTAAATAGTTGCGGGCCTCCCTCTTCTAGCGATGAATCGTCTCAAAGCTTGTATGAAAACCTGTGTCGATAACGAGGTCGTTAATTCTAAGTGTACGGCTCGATATACTGCACAAGTGGTTATACATATCCATGCTTTATTGTTTCCCGTTAAATATACGGGGCCACAGTAATCTATACCAACTATTTCAAACACGGCTGCATCTTTTACACGATCTTTCGGTAAAGCACAAGGTACAGCTTCCAAACATTTTGCTTCATACCTTTTACATACTATGCACTTCTTTAAAACCGAACGCACTGTTTTTCGACCTCTTATAATCCAGTAATCTTCGCGTAGAATATTCAACAGTATCTAAACTCCAGCATGTCCTGTTTTCTCATGTCGATCTTTTATTATTAAGCTGACAACTGGGTGTCGATCAGGTAAAACCACAGAATATCTAAAATTTTCCGTATCCTTTCGCAGTGTAAGTTTTGTCTTTATTCGAAGAACACCCTCTGTATCCATAAAGGCATTTAGAGATGATAGATCTTTAGATTTTTCAACAAATGCTTCTGCCTGAATGAATTTAATAATCTGTTTTTCAGCATTTTCCAATTCTTCAACCGTAAAATGCGATTTTATACGAGCTACTTGGTTTAAGCAATTGCTTACAAAACGTTTCACCCATGCAATTACTCGTACAACTTTCCGATAACTATCAAAATAATTATAATACCAATCTATCTTACTTGTATTTGATGTACTGTTGATAGCAGCTATGATCGTCTTCTTCTTTTCTCTTACAATCTCTGTTTCATCACTAATAAAATTAGATTCTGGCCATTCTTGCGGACTACATTTTAGCCTAGCGGGTCCTTCCCACCATTGCAGCTGCAATAATTGTCTAACTCCACAGCCTCTCGAAGGTAGATCTTCTGGGTTATTTTCGCAATGGATATGTCTCCAGCTTTCAGGGTTTGTTACCTGTCGAATTTCATGAATTCTATTTCTTACAAATGTTTGCCATTGTTCATCACGTTTGATCCATGCCAATACTGTAGTTGAGTCACTCCAGTATGTTATGGAGAATTCTTCTATGCCCTTTAAATTTTTGGTTACCTCAGCTGTCAAGCGGGCTCCTATCGTGGCTGCCATTAACTCGAGTCGTGGAATAGTGAGCTTTTTAAGTGGTGCTACTCTTGATTTGGCTTGAACAAGCTGCACCGTAACTCCTGTAGATGATTCGACTCTAATGAAGATCGCTGCTGCATAAGCCACTTTACTGGCGTCACAAAATGTATGGATACTGTAGATCTTCCCTTCATCTGCTATTCCGAAAAGCCACCTGGGAATTCTTGCTTCTAATAAGAACGGTAAATCCTTGAGCCAACCCAAAAATGCAATTCTGATTTCTTCATTCACCTCCGTGTCCCAACTAAGATGTGTTGACCATGCTTGCTGCAACAGTAATTTAGGATATAGAGTTATAGGGCTTAAAAAACCTATTGGATCAAACAGCCTATGCGCTACAGATAAGATCAGTCTTTTTGTAATACATTTTACATCTAGATATTTTAAAAAATCGGTGTTGATCTGCAACGTATCTGTCCTTTTATTCCATTTTAGTCCTAACACTAACGATACTTCATTCGACTCATTTGTATCGTATAACCACGAATGTTCCCAACCGCGTAGGTCAAATTTTGCGCAAGACATAACACTTCGCGATTCACGCATAAAACGTTCAAGTTCTTCGCGGTTTCTTACACTAGTAACACAATTGTCCACGTAAAAACTGTTCAGTAATTTCTCTATTATTTCTTTTGAATACAGCAAATCGCCTCCGTTATTTTCGTTTATATTGATCAAAACTGCTCTTAGATGAAAATCAATTACCGACGCTAATAGAAATGGGCTACTGATCACTCCAAATACTACGCGAGTGTGTCTATATACTACAAGTTCGTTATTTTCATTCCACCACAGAAAACGCAAGTAGTTCCGATCTGATTCACAAACGCTGATCTGCAAGAATGCACGTTTAATATCTGCTGTAACTCCAATTTTATGCATACGAAAACGTAGCAGTATTGCTGGTAGCAGCTCGATCATATTTGGTCCCTTCTCGAGGCACTGGTTCAGTGATGGCCAGTTCTTCTGTCTTGCCGATGCATCAAATACGGGCCTGATTTTAGTGGTGCTATTTTCCTTAACTACATGTCTATGTGGTAGATAGTGTCCAACTTCTTTACCATCACCTGTTGACACCACTTCAATCACACCATCTTGTAACCACTCCTTTAAAACACTGCCATATTCATTGAAATAACCTTCTGCCTTCAATTTTCGTGTGACAGTTTGCAATCGTTTTTCAGCTATTTCAAAATTTGACGGGAGCTCTGGTTTATTGTCGATCCACGGTAATTGAATCTCATACCGATCATCTTCATTAATTTTTAGTGTCTTTTCAAATAACTCTTTGACTTCTATATCCTTTTCTTGTTTCAATTTAATTTCTGATAGATCCTTTATTCCTAGAATATCTAAATCCCATAACTCACATACTTTGGCATCTCTAACAATCATTGAAATGACATTCATAGCTACACAGCTCTCTGTTTTTTCTTCACATGGAATTTTACCTAACAAAGTCCACCCTAGCCGGGTTTTCATAGCAACTAATCCACAATTCAATTCCTTGCGTTCACCGGTAAAAAGCTTTCCTGCAATATCGGCTCCGATGAGCACCTCTATCGGTCCTTTTACATTACCAATGTCACTTAATTTTATGTTCAATGCATTTAGTTCAGTCGTGATGTCATCCACAATAATTTTCTGATTTAATGCATCAAACTGACAAGCATATTCATCGTTCAAGCTACTCAGACGGATTCGGTAACGTTTGTGTTCTTGTTGAACAGTTTTCATGCCTCCAAACAGGGAATGTATTAACGGTTCTTTACCAACACATTGATAACCCATGTTTTCAGCTGTTGTATCCAGAATATACGACCTCTGTGAGCCGGTATCAATAATTGCTCTCACAAGCCTTACCTTATCATTACATTTCATTTTTACAACTAACGTCTGCAAAAAGACCTCAGGAAGCGTTGAATGATTAGCCAATGTAGTGTCAACCCTTGTGTTATCACTTGCTTCATTTTTCGCTTGACTCGCACCTGTTTCTTGATAACCCGGCAGTTTTGGACACATTAATATAACATGTCGACCTTCGCATATTGCACATTTTATAAACGTCTTACATCTTTTAGCAAAATGGCTCTTTTTTAAGCAGAAATAGCAACATCTTTTCTCATTTACCATTTTTCGTTTTTCGTCCAAAGTCATTTTCTTGGCCATGAAGCATTCTGCACTGTTGTGCCTCTTTTCACAGAAAATACAATTATTGTGGTTTGGCTTTACATCTTTTATATTAATAAGACCAGCTGCTGTCGGCACATCCTCTTTGAATGACTGCATTTTCTTCTGTCGTGTCTTCGTTTCATTAGTCAAACTGAATCCTGATGAGGCGAGTTTTATTCTTTCTTCATTTTCAACCTCGGAACGAAGAAAGTACATTAGATTTTTCAGTCGAATTCCTGTGAGGGTCTCCGATGACTCCACGCTTCTGAGTTGTAGGTTGTTCTCCGATGCTGTTGACGTTCGCTGCCACGTTCTCAGCAATTCTTCAGGCATGCTCGATTCAAATAATGGGAACAGCATAGCGGCATACTTGTCACTGGTGACACCAAGTGATTCTAAAGCTCTCAACTGCGATTCTAATTTGTCATATAATGAGCAAAGAGACATCTGTTAATTTTTATCAACTACCTTTTTCAGCACTAATGTCAATAATTCTCTAACATAAACCTCAACGAGCATATCTTCTCTTCCAAAACGTGACTTCAGTCCTTCAACAGCCTTTGCATAATTTTCTTCTGTTGGTGGAAAACTGTTTACAAGCTCACGTGCTCGGCTACCGTCTACGGTGACTTGTATCAGGTACTGGAATTTATCTTCCGCTGCAATTTCATCATCCTCGTCGATCTTTCGGAATTGGCTCCAGAATGGAAGCCATTCTTTGATGTCACCTCCAAACTTCTTTAACTCGATTTTGGGTAACTTGAACTTACGTCGTGTCCTTTGGGCTGAATGTACTGACTTGATATCGTCGCATGTGACAGCAGTGACATTTCGCAAATCTATCTGCAAGCGTTCGTACTTACGTTGATATTCTTCTGCGGCTGCCATTTCTTGTTCAAAATCAGCCTCGTTTCCATCTTCGTCCAGCATTTGCTCAATAATAGCTTTATCTAATTCCAGGAGTTCATTGACCTTTCGCCCCAGCAATAATAAATTAGTTTGAACTTCCTTCGTATCTGGATCTTCAGAATTCAAATCTGCCGCCACTTTATCATGTAATCTCGTAAATGCGCTTCTTATAACTCCTCGTGCCTTCTTAATTCTTTCCATTTTTACCGATGTGTACAAATTACTTCCTCCTAACCTTATTTATTTTCACGACGTCGTGTCACGGTCGCCAAATGTTACATTTGTAACTTTTTATTATAATATACTATAATGGTTTACTGCCCACAGCAATTCTAATTGCCGAATTAACTAAATGAATAAAGTCAAAATGGGTACAGAATTAAATATTTTATTTATTGTAAGATAATCAGTACTTTACATTAATAAATGCATTTGATGTGAGCAGCAATAACTAATAATTCGAGGGGTAAAAGTTAGCATGAGATAAGGCAGGTTTTAGAAGAATTACGTTTAGAGTTTCAGATATGATAAAAGTTGGGAAGGGCAAATGCAATTTAATTTGTGACTGACGGATTTGAGCTTATTAATGTCAAATATAACGTGAATAAAATGATACAGAATGGTTCGCTAAGTACAGAAAGTATATGAGCGTTGTGTATTAAAAGTGTATAAGCCACCAAACGGAAAATTAGCTGAAAGGTAAACGAAACAGTGCTAGCAAAGCAATAATTGCAATAGAGCAATGGAATAATGTAAGGCAACCGATCGAAAGACAATCAGTGAGACGCTAAAGGAACTCAGGGGTATCAGGGGTAAATGTTGAGATGCTGCAATACCAAACAAGCACTATACATTTGTAAAAATGTTGAGAAATTTTTGGTTGATTTCTTTGATAACCACAATTAACAAATATTGCAAACCAATGAAAAGGTAAATTTTCCAAAATATTCCTATAAAAGAAAAAAAATCCACCAAGTCCTATCCTATAGAATTAATTTCCGGCCGAAAAATTATTCAGTATAGCATTACTTCCAGGACGGGTGCCTAGAAATTATTTCTCCAATCAGTATCAAAGCCGAAAATGCTAAACCAATTAGCCACCAAACAAATAATCCATGTAGGTGATTGGTGGAAAGAACAACGACTCTCTCTTCGTGTTCCATGCTTGTTTCTGTCTCGGCGAAAACTTCAGAAAAGAACTTTTCGTGGAATCCACTTTCTGTTATTTTTCTAGTCATAAAGTTGAAGGTTGGAAGGAAATAGTGTCCTTTCCTCATACATATCACAGGTTCCAAATTCAACAAACCTGCATTTTGACTCATGACATCCAACATGTGCTTTTGATTTCTGTGAATCTTGAACAGTAGCCTTAATGCCATAAAGGTACTGCAGTTGCGATAGTATGCAACTTGCAGCACACAGTCGGTTGTATTAAAGGGTTTAGGAAAAACCATCTTATTTAATATTTTAACAAATGATGGTTCACCAACATGAGCCGCCACCATACCTTGAATAAGTTCATCAACGAGTATTGGCAACGGGAGATCTGCAAATTCTTCTAATGTTTCGATTCTGTGTTCATGCCCAGGTTGAGTCAAAGCACTGATCAGCTTCCCTTGAAACACGCTGCACAGCTGCATGTAACAAACCAGATAAGAAAATAGAAGTGTTTTTAGCGTAACACTTGTTGGAACAAGATTGCTGGAACTGGAAAACGTGTAGGCTGCTACAACCAAGAAACATCTTTGTATGCTTCTAAAAGGTGCTCGTTCGATAGTATAATTTGCAGCAACCCAACATAGTATGTGTGTCATGGCAAAACCGATAACAATTACTCCCCACATTGATTTTTTAAAAATTGCGGGAATTAACTTGAAGCTGGAAATTGTAGGTGGACTAGGGATGATCCACACTGTATGATCTTGAAAAAAATATTCGCTTACATCGTATTGTTCATATAACTGCTCCACTCTAGCTGCTGCGGGAAATAGGGACACATCTTCACTGCGATTAGTGATTACCAAGTTTCGGTTAGCCACTGGAACTATTGTTACATTAGTTTTAAGTATGCTACCTACCAGCATAATCATTCGGTTTATTCTATCTCCAATTCCTTTACCATTAGCTTGCACAACATTTATATTCGTGCTACTTAATATTTTTATGTTACATCCGTCAAGCCTTTTGATGGAGTTACTGAATGTATATTTGAGGCTGCTGCTGCAGCTTTGTCAAAAGACCATTCGAGCTTCTTTCGCACACTTGTTTATAGCATCAAACGGGTTGGATGTGTACACATACGACTGGTTTGCATCAGGTGCGACTAGGAAAGCATTAACTATATCAAACGACCATAGAGTATCGAACATCGCATACGGATTTGTGTTTGTTTTTGTGCATATTAGAAAACGTCCCCTTGGGCTTTCACTCTTACTCCAGACAGATACATTCTGTAAATGTTTTATTGTTTTATTAAGATGTGTGTGATCGTTAATGAAAATTATGTAATTTTTGTAATGTTCCAGCGACACCATAATGGGTTTATCTATTGCTATCAAAACTCGGGGATTCTTAATTTCTGTTGGAACATAAATTTCAGCTTGGTTCTCGAAAACGAATTGCAATGTTTCATTTTGCCCAAATAATTTTGCAATTATATTTACTAAACAAACCATTTCCTTAGATATTGAGGAACACACTACTAATGGCAGAATAAAAGGCAAAATACAAATACATCCCATTACGTTCTATAGAGCGAACGATTAAAGTGCAATTTTATTGGAGCTCTGTAATTTTTATCATATTTCAATGGAAAGGCGCAGGCTTTCGTTTCGTTAAAATTGTCGGCAGGGACTGTGGTGAATATCGAAATATCTGTAAAATGTGTACTTAGACAAAATTACTATTTACATCGAGTGCTGGCTCATCATACCTAAAATATATTTCCAAGTTCTTGATATGGTGTTTGTTCTAGGGATAACACATGTGCTGTTTCGCGTTAGCATTAATGCAGCGACTATAATAGTCATAAAATGATTTAGAACCTCTGTATCTCTCCCTCTTTTTGAAAGGTGGTCAGGACCTTTTAAATGAACACATTGTCGTCAACTTAAAGTTAAAATAAAAGTGTAAGAGAAAATAAGCTGAATGTGTATACTGTCGAAACCAAAAACTCTTGGTAACAATATTTAGCTCGAAGCTTACCTACCAAACTAATATTTCTTGTTTACGGTTTTGTTTCCAGAAACCAGCTCCTTATGAACAATTTCTTTAAAATCGAGGAAAACTGCTATTGTACTGATGAAATAATATATCAAGGAAAAAAAAGAGTTTTTCTAATAGCGTGCGCACCAATTGCCTTAAGAAGGAAGAATGGAGAGAAATGACGCCAGAAGTAGACCGAACTTCGAACAGTCAAATACGATAATGAGCTACAAAGAAAGTAGTACTGTGACGTTTACGTACTGAATGTAAATACTATTATTATATTACAATCTGAATACCGACAACTTAAATCATAATTGACTTCCTGCCTCATATACGCGGCGATTTGCGATAAAGGAAAAAGCTCCGCGATTGGTGGGTTCGCGTGCAAGTAAACACGATGCACCCTTACTTAAATCTCCTCCAAGAGATGATCCCAATAGAAGGTATAAGAAGACTATGCCCAGGTAGGTCTAGGCAAATGAGTACAGTGATCAACTCGCAGCCAGCAGATAGAGCAGACTTCATTCGAGATCTAACGCCTCTAACAGTCCGAAGCCACCCGCCAGTCTCGATTGATCCAGGAAAGCAAATCGCCCCCAGTTCGCGATTTCTGTGTCCAGAACCTCACCTAAGGAAACCAACCACCATCGGTCACGAAATTTATTATATTTCAACTTGCAGAATACTGCTTCGTCAAGCCGTTTTATTGGTAGCCAGAATCCCCTCTTGATGAACAGTTCGGTGGCGATAACCGTCCTCATCTAGACCTGCGGACCTCACTAATCAAGCAGCTCTATGGATGATAAAAATTGACTTTTAATACGGCTTAACCTTTCTCCTGAGGCGGCACTACCATCCCCGACGGCGGGCAGCTTCTTCCGTAGCCAACCAGCCGCAGACTCCTAGGGCGAGGCGCAATAACAAGTTATAGCGTCCGACGTAAGCAGCACCGGTTCCAGGGTGAAAGGAGCCGTTTGAATAGAATCATCACCGTGATTAAGCCAACATTCGACTTTTGTGATAAAGAATCTTCCTCTTGGCAAACGGAAAGTTTCTACAACATTCCAAGACGAAATTGTAGCACCTATCGGTATTTTAAAGTCAATTAACTAAATTACCAGCTAATACTTATACAGATTCTGCAGACATCCGAATGCAGGCAACTATAGAAAGCTGCAATAAACCAGCTCATGGCCGAGGACTGGGAAGGACGGAAAGCATTGCGATGATAGGATTATTCTTCGTTCTAACCATGTTTTTGCATTTTTACTTATGAGGCACAAAGCACACATTTCCTTTTTACCCAAATTCTCTCTGCTGAATGTAAAATTTTGGAATAAATTTTAGGTTCGCTATAGCTGTGAACGGCCAGACTTCAAAATTTCAAGCATTTTTTAAATATTATCATGCGTGGGATTACATATTGTCAGACTTGACTCCTATTTGCCACTGATCTCTTCTTGATCCAATCGAGGCTGTACAAACTACGCCCCAACCTCATCACCACAGACTATACATATTATTGGAAATTTATGTATCCATAACGCTCTTATAGAGATTTAAACAAAATTTACTGTTGGTTCTTTGTTACAATGTAATTTTAAGTACAAAAAATGCGTTGAGATTTTCGGACCACAAGAAACGAAAGCAGTGACATACTCTTTATTAGCTTGTCTTTTCTTGATTTACCTACAGCACCATTTTCCTTTCATTTTAATGGAGCTTATGAATTACATTAACAATTGTCTTCTTGTTTTGGGTTATTACCGTTGGATTATTAACGTAAGTAC
>OW679203.1:75703633-75981749 GCA_940337035.1 Agriotes lineatus
TGACACAGTACGTCAATGTCACCAACATATAATTTATACGTTGAGTTTCCACAGCCCGCTGAGGAACAGTTTTTTTTTTGAACTCTCGATAGAAGTCTAGTTGGTGACCACGTTGTAGGAGTGCCTGCAAAACTCTGGAACTGCATCACTAAGATTTTCTAATATCTAATTAACTGAACACTGAACTTTAGTCTTAGTAGTGACCTTAATCTTTAAAGCCCTTCTTTGAAGATCGACTCTGTCCTCAGTTCCTGTGGCCCACTTCCAGTAAAATATTTCCTGATCTTGGTGAGACGTGACGATTGCATTTGGAACTGTTAGACGACATTTTTTTGCATTGCCCATACATGCAGTCTTTATTACCAAAGGAGCAACAAATTTGTCTTAAAAAATCGGTAGAAATTGTAATTTTTAATACTCTTAATTGAATTAATTTACTGGTTATGAAGTCAAAATTGGAATGCTTCAAACATAAGCATGTGTCACGATTATTGATTTTTCGGGCAACCACCCAAAAAGGCTTCATGCGGGTAAATGAAGTAAGGAAAATCGTATGATTAGTTGATGTACAAAACTTTTTGTGTAGTTCTTTATGCTTGAAATCATGTACCGTTTCTGTCTTTAAATTTTTCTTTTTGCAATGCAATTTTTTTCCTGGTGCCATACAGGAGTTTGCGTCATGTAGAAAAAATCTTCATACGGTGAATCGTAGTTCTTGAATGTCTGTATTTTTCTTTTTTTGGCTCTGGTAGTTTGTCTTTAGAAGTTTTCTTTGTTTGTAGGTGGTAATCGATCCCCTCCATTGCTGCTTCGGTCATCATTCTATTTTTCTTCAAAATTTTTCCTTGAAACTGAATTTGCAAATGTGTTACGCTGAATTGCATTCTGCATGTTACTTGCATTTTCACGTATTCTTCTTCACACTGCCGCTGACAAATTTCAATTATTTGCGCCACTTCCCTATTGGAGACGGTGTTTTATCCACTTTTAGTCTATAGTATTTCTTTTTCCATCTTTCGTGTGTGTTTTTTTGGCTCTCTCATGCTGGATCTTTAGCTTCGCAATTTCTCTACGTTCTTTTTCTCGGTTTCTTCTAATAATTCTCCTGCCCGAGTCCCTTCTTGAGGTGCGTAGAGGGGTCGTATTTTCTTGAATAAGAAGTCTTTCCTTTTTTAAGGCAATTTTTCTTTTGTAGTAACGTTTTGATGCTTCTTTCCATTGTTTTCGTTGCTTTCTCTGTTGCCTTGGTGTTTTATTTGAAATATTCGGTCTGCTTGCTTTCTTCCTCTCCCTGTCTTTCTTACGGACAAGCTTTCGGGATCCTGCTCAATTTTTTTCTTTATATTTTTGTTTCTTTTCCCTTTCCTTTGCTCTCTTAGCCTTACGCTCAGCTAAAGTGATTTAAAGATTGCATTGGAAAAACAGTTGAATTGGTAACAAAAATTTGGCTACGGGCGGACATGAGCCTTCTAAATGCACAAATACATCTTACCTGGCAAAATTCCTTGTTATTATTATACAAAAGCTTTAGTTTTTTGAACACCACTTTACAGAATTACATTGCACAACAACAACGGTCTAGCAATGCTGGTGTATGCGCGTGCGCGGCTGCTATCTTCAATTAACACTGACAAAAGTTGAGGGACAGACATCAGAGAAAGTTTGGAGGACATGCATATTATTGTATATCATACAATTTTATCGATTATTGCGTTGTTAGTGGTACTGAATACTATATTCTCATAACATGAAATAATTTTTCTTCAGTATAGAATACAGATGACACCCATAAATTTATGTTGAGCTAAGTTATGCCGTCTAGAAGTTAGGAGTATGAGATCATGGACAGAGGACGGACATGAGAATTTCGTGAAGTATATATTCCTTGGCAGTAGATATGTTTTAAATTAATGATGAAAAGTTTTTGCCATAGACTACACCATTGTTTTTATATGAAAAAAAATAGATTATATACAATGCTGAATATGAAAAGTTCCTGGTTTTGACCCATATGTTAGTGGCACTACAAGTCTATGTCAAATTCGAGGTTAGCAGGTTAGGTTTTGCGTCAGTTTTGACACAGACTGACCAAAACCTAACCTGCCAACCTTTGAATTTGACTGATTGCCAATCGTTTTTATAATCAGTCAGGGACTTTCGTGTTACTCAGAATTAAGTAGTCAACGTTGATCATGTTGCTCCTAAGACTCTTAAACCACTTCCGAATACAATGAAGTTACATCAGATTGTATGGCTCAAGTCAACACCAACCGAATACACGATGTAGCTGCTATATGATACTGCAGTTTAAATTTAAACTACATGAATTATAACAGATTCATTCAAGTTAGGTCTATAATGTATAATGGTTATTTATATTTTACAGTACAGTAAACATTGCAATTCCATACTTTGACCAAAATGATTTAAAAGAAATATTTGTCAACTACATGAAAAAATTGCATGTTCAACACATGAGAAAGTGATTCTTCCATGCTCACGTAAAACATTCGCTTGGAAAACTCGCACTTTTCTTAACTTGTAGAACAATCTACTATTAATTCACTAGCGATTTAAGAACAACTCGTTAGCATATAAACATTATAAACAGTTACTTATGGTTGCTACTGTAGAGATAATAATAATGCCAGTTTAAAATGACAAAATTGAAGACAAAACTATTAATCGAGTTATTTAACAATAACCGTAACGTAATTGTTTATAAATATGTATTTCTGTTGATATTAAGTTGATAGTAATTGCATATAGGTTAGTAGCCTCTCATAAAAAAAGGTAACTTAAAAAATAACGAGTTCCTCTATGGTAACTTAGTAACTTATTCAAGTTACTTTTATAATTCTCTAACTTAGTAACTTACTCAGTTACTTTTTTGCCGAGTAACTGATTAACTTACTTAGTTACTTTTTTAGAGTAACTTACCCAACACTGTTATTATGTTGGTTCATCATTGGATTATTATATTGTCAATATTAAGTTTTTACTCTGATAATAATTTTATCCACTGCTTTCCAGTTTTTTTACGTTGTTTCTATGTTTTGTTTTGAATGATAATTGATAGTCCCTTTATAATAATTGCATTTACGACAGCTATGCCCCTATGTCAAAGCTAAAGTACTACTGCTCTCAGGAGAGGCCCTAGTGGGGTGCAATCGGTGCTACAGAAACAGGCGTTTTGTCTTATAGGGGCGGCAGAATCATCAACAAAATTTTATATATCCCAAATACCTCGTTCCGCAACGCAGTTTATATTGAAGAGTATAAAAATCAAATGTATAGCCAGTTTTCCCGTGTCCTGGAGGTTTTGATCACACAACTTCGCGGTTGATTTCTTCGAAACATACTAAATCGGCGACGTCTACAGTTTGTTGCTCTATGTCACTGGTCTCCAAACTTTTTTGATCTCGTACTTCTAAGACGGTAAACATTAATATTGCGTTTGATTTGAAACTGTGGCGGGTCGCACACACCCCTAAGGAGATTTCCAACTTTGTATACCCGCTTACTATGATAGATTAAACAAGCGAATTTTGCAAAATTATGCTAGCCATCAAGGAAAGCTGTAATTTATTTAAAATTTATTTTAGCATCCTCAAAAACTTACAAATTTAATTCATGGTAGTTTCTACGTCTTCTCGTTAGGCAACCTTTTTATATAACAAGACTAATAACTGAATAGCTGGAGTTGTTTTATTCACATTCCCAAATTGTTAGAGGATTTTGGCGTTATTGGCAATTTTGTTTTCCTAGAGACTTGTTGGTAGAAAAACAAAAGTTAGGTGGTTGTTGATAAACATTTGTAAGTATAAAGTGTATCGACAAATTTCTAAGCAAATTTGCTTGAGATAATTAGCCCTTTTAGTTGTATACTAATTGATTACAATATGTTTGGGTATTCTTGTGTTGAGGGGCATGGTAATATCCTATGTGGACATTTAACTGTTTACAATTACACTTATTAGCCTGGATAATAACTAACGGACAAGCCAGTTCTATGGAATATTATTGAGTAAATATAATTGTAATTATTGAGTATATTGTTTTATTGTCTTGGTGCGTTGTGTGTTTTTAAGTGATCAGCATAACTACCTCGAGTGACTCTATACCATTATAATATTCAGGAGGTAACTGATATCTTACCAGCTACATAAGTTAATGTTTAATGTTATAATTGATCTGGCACAGTAGGTAGCACGTTCGGGACAAAAATTATGTTATGTTAGGGACAGTGTCCCAAACGTGTCGTCCTACTTTTGTGAACGAATTAGGTACTACTTGTAATTTATTTTACAGGTAACACTTATGCCTTCTAAAAGAAAAACAATTCCTGTGGATATATCTAAAATTGCTGCATCTGAAGTCGTAAAACAACACGGTTCATAGTTCTATTATCTGTCCGGAAAAAATTCATAAATTCAATTTTTAAGTGATTGGGCCAAATTCAATGAGACGGGGCTCGTATTATAGGCTGAAAACCTGTTACCAACTACACAATGCGTAGTTCTGTGAGCCCTTTTAGGATTATGGAATTTATGGGAAGGATGCCCTTTCACGAGGGGTAACGACTAACGACCACCAAAGGTGTATGGTTGCTGGAGAGGGTGGGATAAAATCAATGTTCGAGCATGAGGTTTGAACTCACTACTCACTACTTAAACGCTGATTACAAACTCATAAATGAAAATAATAATTTTTATTACTTCAGCAAGATTTGCCGAAGTATTAATTTTGGGTCGGACCATTTTTACTAATTTGCAATTTTTCCTCAGCCGCTCATTCAATCGCTACCAAACCAAAATTATATGAAAGCTCTCATGAAACGGCGTAACTTTTGTAAAGACAGCAACCGCTTTGGCGTTCTTGAAAAATCGGAAAATACAGTTTAGTAAAGGTGTCCGCCAGGTGGATGTAAACACGTTATCTCGAAAACGCAGCGTCAGTTTGTGTGGAATATTATTTTCTGTATGTGTTTTTCGATTTTGTGGTCATGACACCAGTAATAGCCGTTAAGCGGCCTCGTAACTACGGAGCACGGTGGTGTAATGGTACAGAGCTGGGATGCTGAGCTTAAGGTCAAGAGTTCGAAACCGAGTATCGAATGTTTTCTTCCTCTTAGTTAGGCCAGTGGCCTGTTCTTAACCACAAAATGGTTCTATGAGCCCCTTTTACTCGTAAAACGGATATGTGACTAGCCTTGCCTGTCGAAATTGAGGAAGGGTTGTCCTATCAAGGGGTTAACGACTACCACAGGTGTTAGCGTGGTAGGCGTGGAGCGTACAATTTAAAAAAATCCTATAAGTCGCCGGGAATTAAACCTGGGCTGGCCGCCTGAGAGTCGAGCATTTGCTCACGAGGCCATCCGCCCACCGAATATATATCTTTAATTATTGAAAGATTCAGATGCACATTTGTACCCATTGTCGTCTTTGAATGTGAAATGCCACATTGTACGTATTTTCTACCCCATGCTAAAAGCTTTAACAGATTACGAAGCCCAAATTAATGGGTCTCAAAAATTACTTAATTCCAACACTGTACCGAAGTATCAATAAAGCGGTTGCATCTTTTCATCTTATTTTTCTGTTGCTTCCCTTAATTTTTGTAAGTTTTTTACGTTTTAAAGAAACCTGTACTTTTTACTTCCCTCGTCTAAAAGACGAAGAAAGTATTGTAATTGCAAAAAAAAATTAACTTCCAAGATTTTTCAGATCTTCACATATCAAGATCCATCGATGACGAAAAACAGGTTTTCTCAATTCCATCCGTCTGTTCTTATTTCTATCTGTCTGTTGCCGGTATAACTCAAAAGCTATTTGTTCTAGGAAGATGATATTTTGTATGAGAATTATCTGCTTTCCTGGCATGAAACCGAGAAAGTGTCGGTACAATATATACAGGGTAAACGTCTTAAAAAATTCTGCCTATTTTTGGTTCAACTCAAGAACTATTGTTTAAATAAAAGTAATATTTTGCATATTGCTCAAGTTTTTAACCCTGAAGAAAAATTGTATACATATTTTGGACTTTAAAAAAAGTAATTATTTTCCCTTTGATATTTTCAAAATTTATAGTTTCAAAACTTCCACTTGCGAGGAAAGTTCCGTGTAAAGCCCTTTACATATTCTTTGTTGTTGTTAGAATGTTACTTATTTTGTTAATACTAACATTAAATAAATAGTGAAAGAATTGTATATATTCATAATATTTTTACGTACCGTTTAAACAAAAAACCTCAGGGTCAAAAAGGTCATACTACACCTTTTTCAATTGTAATACAGAAAGTGTAAATTGTAATTTATAAACGAAGAGACGACATTTATGTAGAATTACTATGTAGATAAATACATACTACATATATGTGTGTATAGTTTGCAACAAATTTAATAATTTTTGTACTGTTGATTTGTAACAAAAAAACCTTTGGACAGGTCTATTTTAATTTTGGTTTTTGGTTGAAATCTTTAAAAATGTTTATCATATAATTCATGTCATTGTTATATGCTGTTACTCGGAGCTTTTTCTATAAATATTAAATTTAACGCAAACTTTACACACTACTATGCAGGATGTTTAAAAAATACGTTCGGATATTTTACCCACTTATAGATCTCATCAATACAAACAAAGAAGTCCTAATAAAAATGGGTCTGGAAACGCTTCGTTTCCGTAATACAGGGCGTTAAAGTTTAAAAAAATCCGTTTTTATTGCTATATTAAAAAATTTTTGGGAAATTTTAGTGAAATTTTCACAGTTTGTTTATAATTTTATGAGGTATCTTTTGCACCGATTACATTTAATCCAGTAATTCCAGGGGCGTGCCCACGGGGCATATCGATTAGGTTTTTTCACAAAAAAAAATAACGCCCAACAGTTTTTTTTTCATATTTTTTTAATAAAGCAACTAAAAATTCAACATTTTTGTCTCCTGAGGTTTTTTCACATCTCGCTTCATTTTCAAGAAAAAAAGCCCATATTTTTGCACGTCTCTGAACCTGTTAAGAAAATGCTTCAATATCGTAAAAACCCCTTAGCCGATTTTAGAGAATTTTGAAGGTTTATTGGTGCTATTAAAAATCATGTTTTGGCGCGCTTAGATTTAAATTATTTATTCCAGAGAAGCGGTTTTTTTTTGTTGAAAACTCTAACACCCTGTATCTCGAAAACGAAGCGTTTGCGGATTCATGTTTATTAGGACAATTTTGTTTGTATTGACGAAATCTGTGAGTAAAATATCGGCAAGTATTTTTTAAACACCCTATATGTATATGTATCTGCATAGTAATTCTTCATAAAGATCGTTCGTTGGTTTCTGAATTACAATTGATGCTGTCTGACTATCAAATGACGCTTTCTGAATTACAATTTATTAATCCGAATTACAAGTTACAATTTTTGAATTACAATTGAAAGAGGTATTGTTTGTTATAACATCAAAACAAGCTAATGTTTTTAAGTAACTACAATTCACTAACCCATTATCACTGCTAAATTACAAACATGTCTATGTAAAGATTAACAGTAATCCATTTATCTCGATTTACTTTCGCAAATACAAATATTATTGAGAGTACAGCAACCAAGATGTAGCCCTCCACGTAATATTTTTAATTTTTGTAACTTTTGTGATGTTCATATTATGTTCATATTACAAAATACATTTCAAAAAATCGTATTTATTTTATGGGGAAGCTTTTTACAGGAGTATAGGCGATGTTCGATGTTTATATACATGGCAATAATTCTCATAATAATAATTAAACGGCCACTGTTGTTACAATATAGATTGCATGTTAATCACTTACCCATCTTTAGGAGCAGTTTCCCGGAACTGTTTTCGTCTTGGCACAACAGCCGAACAGCGCTATTTGTATTGATAAGAGCGCAGCCTACTAGCTTTATAATCGCAGTAATCTGTCGTTCCTACTTGGAACGTTTATTATTGCTCACGCACTAGCCAATTGGCGAGTTTACAGCCAAGTTTCCTCTAGTTCAGGGCCCCGGCCTAGTCTCATGGGTTATCCCGTTGGAATACCCAGAGATAGTGGTGTAACGTGTAACGCCGAGCGATCGAGCTTCAACTGTTTTAGTTGTGGTGTAGAGCACGAGTAGTTCAAACGCAACATGAGCCCAGCGAAAAATGCGCAAGTAAGTTTAGTGATTGTTAGAAATTATTGAATGGGTGAGGATACATTTAAATACTGGCCTCAAGCAGAGTGCCTTGCTAGTAATTAAATTAATTTGAACGTCAAGTGCCTTTAAGTCTCGACTAGAATTGTTGGCTCAGGGGCGTATCATGGTGTGCACTTCGGGGTTCACCAACGAAAACATTTCGATGTTTTTATTGCATTGTAAATAACTCATTGCGAATTACGAGCTTCTTATATAGCATTAGTGTCGAGAGGCACTATTTTATACCTACTCCAAAAATAGTTTACAAAAAGCTTTTAAATTGGTTAAAAAAATTGCGGGCTATGTTTTTTAATCAATTGTTTTCTGTTACTGAGAGCAAACGCCTGAAATTCAGCATTGAGTATCTCCAAAGCACTTACTTTAGATCGATACGCCTCCATATTAAAATGAATAACCACCCTGTTTAAACATTTTACTAATGTGTACCACTTTAGTGTCTACAATTTTTATATAAGCAAACTTTATGCAACTCTCATACATTTAGAAATATGCTCAACTCTATCGTGGGCGATCCTGTATATAGTAAGCCTCTATTAACTCTCTTTAGGGTAAGCAAATCGCTTAAAATTTTAACAGTGTTTAAAAAAACTCATTAGCAGCACGCCATAACTTGATACATACCCATCGAAGCAAATGAACTACCATAAGTTAGAGAGAACTAAATTACATCTAGATCTTGAACTATTCTTCTGAAAAATATACAAAGCGCTTAATAAAAACAACTTTTATTGACTGTTCTGATTAATACACGTTGTTGTTTTGTAAATGTCATCTTATTTTCCTTTTTGCTTGATACAACTAAACTTGATGCAGTGTAAACTTTTGCCTGTCACACTGTCAAATGTTTTCATAAACAAAATGCAATCTGACATTCACCTACAGACTTAATTTAAGACATGACTCGATTTTCTATCTTTGTTTCCAAGGCCTTCCCTAAATGAGTTTTTTTAAACACAAGATAGGTTCAGCGATTTGCCAGTTATTGACTCTCTCCTGTAAGTTAACTGAAACGTTACAATTCATCAACTCCATCGATAAAGCAAAATAGAAAAGGTTTAATTAACGACTATCTTATCTCTTGTTACTTGAATTTAGAATTTTTTCCAATGATATCAAAATTTCCGGAAAATTTCACTCTACTCTTGACATCATGAGTGTACTAAATAGGAAGCACTCTACAGGGTGAATAAAAATATTTTTTCAATAATTAGAGTGCCATTCGTCGTAATTAATTTTCTTTCGAACGTCACACATCTTAACTATGACATCATCGACTATTTTGAAAGTAAAAACTCCTACTGGTCTTACTGGTTTGAATATATATTAAAAAAAATATATATTTAGACGAAAAGAAGGTAATATCGGCAGTGCAGTCTTTGATGTTAATTTTGGGGGAAAAGGTTCTAACAAAGATTGCGTACCGAATTATTTCACACATTTTAGCTATGGCGGCATCAACGTCTGCAAAAATAGGAACTAACATTTATCTAACTGGTTGGCATAGAAGGTGTCGAGTTGAATCTATAGAAAATTAACAACGCGAATTTGGAAATCATTTAGTTAAGAAGATCTATTATTAAAGATCAAGTTGTAGAGTTTTGATACTTTGTTCACTCGTTCGTTGTTAGGTTGTTAACCCCTACTCTTTAAGCGAGTTGAGACTAAAGCTAGCTTGGGGATTCGCAGCAAAGTCGACTCCAGAATTGTATTCCTGCTGTCGTTACAAGGATTCGAACGCAGATTTTCTGGCTCTGAACCAGAAGCTCGTACCTCTGAGCCACTTCCACTGCTATTTCATTTATTTATCGAGGTTATTTCAAGCAGAAGCTATCGTAAACTACAGACGAATTTCAAAAATCGATGTAGCTATTATCTCACACGTAACTATTTTTCCCTTCATGTATATATGAATTTTAAGATTTGACTGTTAGTGAAAGGGCGATTATCTCGATTGTTTTGAAATTTATAATTTAAGTATCCCAACTGCAGAGGTCATTGGCATTTCAAGTTATTGACAATAAACACTATAATAAGTTAAAGTTGTTGATTGTTTTTAGATAGAATTCGCTGGAATTATGAGTAGATTATAAAAAGGTTTGAGCTTGCATATGGATAAAAAAAGTTGATGACGTCATAGCTACCATGTTTCGCATCGCAATATTAAATTTTCTGAGAATTAACATCTAAAACTGTACTGTCAATTTTTCTTATTGTTACTCACTGTGTATTTCTGCAAGGTCATTGTTTTTATCTTGATGCAGGGGCGTAACGAACATTTTCCGCTGTTCTCGCTAACATTTTAAATCGACCTATTGATATTTATAGTAGGAATTTTCTAATAGTATTTAAAGTATAACTAATTTCGCCGTTGATTAAAACTTACTCGTTAGAGCAAGTCTTTTTATCATTTTTGTGTTGTGGTCTGGCCAAGCATTACTTTTTACCACTGTAATGGTATATTAAATTACCAAGTAAGTGCTTTAATATTTAAGCATTCCAAATTTTAAAATTAAATCTTAACCGCCCCCCTCCCGTAACGCGACGCCGCTGACCAGGCTTAATTTAAGCGCAGCCGATAACGCAGAGTCACGCCATCCACGCCTGCTTGATTCACGGGATTTCTCGTTGCGCTGGTCAGTATCTCAATAGCGCGCGTGGGGGATTAAAGCCAGAAGTCGTACTGGGAATTCTATTCGCAAATGACATTCAACTTTCGGGGTTCGCCAATAGCGTTCAAATTTCGGGGAAATATTAAATGGTTGATTGCCAAATGTCCTAAATTTGGAGATGAATAAACAAATAACGGCTGATAGCTAACACTCTGATTCATGGAAAACGCTTATTTGTTTTTAGATGAGCGGTATATTTTTAGATTTTGTTGCGTCACATCAGGGCCATTGTACTTACGCTACACCTAAACACGTCGTTAACTTTAAAATATAATTCATGATGGCGTAACACTATGTTCTATCCATGAGCCTTTACAATTATGTAAATCACTTGAATATAACTATCGCGATTTATACACATCTTTCACTATTATTGGTTGTTAAACATATACAGGGTGTTTAAAAAACGTGCGAATATTTTTCCCACTTATAGATCTCATCAAGAGAAACAAAAAAGTCCTAATAAACATGAGTCTGAAAACGCTTCGTTTCCGAGATACAGGGTGTTACAGTTAAAAAAATCCCGGCCGCCAATGTAATCAATAATTTAAATCTAATTGCGCCAAAATATGATCCTTAATAGCACCAATAGACCTTCAAAGTTTCACTAAAATCTGCTAAGAGGTTTTTGAGATATTGAAACATTTTAGTTTTTGCCTTAAAATGTTTAAAGTGTGCAAAAATATGAACATTTTTTTTTCTTGAAAACGAAAAAACTCAGGAGACAAGAAAGTTGCATTTTTAGTTTATTGATTAAAAAAAATATATGAAAATTGCAAAAAATCTGCTGGGCCTTAATTTTTTGTGAAAAAACCTAGTCGACATGCACCGTGGGCACGCCCTTGTAATTATTAGATCAACTGCAATAGGTCCAAAGGATACCTAATAAAATTATAAACACAATGTAAAAATTTTATCAAAATCGCCTAAAGCGTTTTTTAGATAGCATTAAAAACGGATTTTTTTGAAAACTTTAACACCCTGTATCTTGGAAACGAAGCTTTTCAGGATCCATGTTTATTAGGACTTTTTTGTTTCTATTGATGAGATATATAAGTTGGTAAAATATGCGAACGTATTTTTTAAACACCCTGTATAGCACATATTTAGTGTTAGCAAAATAATTAATCACCTGTTAGGTCTATAGATAGCTTTCTTTTGAACCAGTTCTGCATATATTTTTTACTTGTATCTGCTTTGGTCTACACTTTCCTGGAGTTTTCGTGCTGACTGATTAATATTTTAATCCTGCGTGATCAGTGTTGAATCCAGGGGGGTGACCGGGGGGGAAATTCCCCCCCGGGCAGTACAAAATTCACCCCCGGAAACATTACCACTTCATATTCATGTTTTTTCTATCTATAAAAGAATGGGTGGATTGCGCGGGAATAGGTAAAAATACCCCCCAGACGTTTTATTTCCCCCCCCCCCCCCCCCGGAGTAATGAGTTTGAATTCAACACTGTGCGTGATTAACGCCGTGCCATTGGCATAGATAGCTATATTTGCATTAAGTTGTTCAGGAATATCAAACATGAAAATTTTAAATAAGATGGGGCCCAAAATGGATCCCTACGGCACTCCAGCGTTTAGGCGGTGTGTCGAAGAGGTGAAAACCTTGATTCTCGCTTGAAACGTTCTGTTAGATAGAAATGATTTCATGATCAGCAGCAAGTCTGTAGGTACGTTCAAGGTTCTCATTTTATAAATTTTATAAATCTGAATAGTGAATCAAGTTTGGACAGACTATCATCATGGCAGGGTCATGTTTTTATGTACGGTAATATTCAGAATACCTTCACTCCATTACGATTAATTACTCTGCAACGCTAGTTCTAATTTTTTCAATTATTGTGATCGTCTACTAGCTTGGTCTGTCTGCCTTCAAATATGTTTTTTAGTTCTTTTAGATCAAGTTGGTTATGTGACAGTTTATATGCAGGAATGATTGTGATTGAGGTGTCGTTCGTTATTGCTAATTTAATTACTATTTTAAGTTTAATTTATTATTACTGCGGAACCTCCCCTACATTTTGCAAATTCTCTGTCGTTTCGGTAGATGTTATATCCTGGTATAGTACATCTTCCATTGAAGGTTGAGGGTTGAGGTTGACCGCTGGGCTGTAATGCCGTTGGAGTTCCAGTTTAGAAAGTTTATTTTTGGTTTAAGAATGTGATTATTTGCTGGTATTTTGGAAAAACATTGGAACTACAAACGTTGTTTGCTACGATTTGTGCGTATGTTGCGTTGAAGGTAATATTTTCACTTATAAAGGGATTGGGATTAGATCTGATTACTGAGAAGGAAGGCACACTCTTCTATATATTTTTTAATATATGGGCAACCCGTATAATTAGCTGTGTTCACTTTAACAGTTTAAGTTATTTATGTTTTTTACATGAGGAGTAATGCTGGTGTTCAGTATATTTAACACATCTTGGGGGCAATGACAGTAATTTTTAGTATGTCGTGCCAGTTGGCAATTGGTGCACTAAGAGGTAGCTTTGCTTCCTCGTCGTAGTTCTACCGCTCCAATACGGTACAGTAATCTTTTTAAATTAAATATGTTTTGGTCTCGAAATGTTTTAGTACTTATTTCCACTGCAATTAGTGGCATTGGCATTTTTTATTATTGAACAAGCTAGTGACAGTCAATAGTAATGTTATAGTTTTTTGTTTCTCTAAGTAGAGGCGCTTACCTTTTGTTCATTATACAATTCAGTATAGTTTCTGTAGTCATCAATATTATTTAGATTGGTTCTATACGTGGTTGAGAAATCTTCTTTAACTAATCTCTTAATATCTTTTAGTGCTTCCTTCACAAAAGACTTGTTTTCAACTTTTCAACCTTATATCACTGGAAGCTATGGGAGAAACCTCCGTCTTACGTTTGCTTTGTTCGTGACTGCAAATTATTTTTGAAAAATATATAAAGTAGTATAAAGGTGATTTCGTGAATTTATTAATAGTTGATTTTCCATACAAAATGTTATCAGTTTTCCTCCATTTTCATATATTGTTTATTCTACTCCATATTTTTATTATTTCACCTCTTTGCAATCCAGTATTCTATGATTGGAAGTTTCTTACTCTTATTTCTTTTAGTTTTCGTAACTTTCTGCAATTTCCAATTTGTTATAAAACTCAGTAGTTTCATCTTCACTACTATCTTCCATAGGTTCCGCAGATTTGTATTGTGCATATGGTTTCATTAAGTACAAGGTTTACTTTAATATTTCTTGGGATGAGGGCTAAATTTCTTCCACCTGCGAATATTTTGGTGCATAACCGTTGTCCAAAATCATTGTTCCTTTTCTCTTCTTCTTAGCCTCACCGACTCTTAATATCTTCTTCTTCCTCTTGATATAGGATTAGAGCCTGATATTAACTACGCAAAAGCAAAACAGGCAACTAGCCTAACCCCTTGAATTAAGGAAGAATGTACTTCTAGAGAGTTGTCGACCACTAAAGGCCTTCGCATGGTGGCCGGAAAACATATGATTTAACCGATGTCCAGCTGTGAGATTCGAACTCACTACCGGTCGACTGGAAACTCTAACACTTTACCAGCGAGCTACCCGCTATTTTTCTAATTCGCATATTAGTTCCGGTTCTTTACACTGCATTGTAGTTATCTCTTATTTTAGGTAGCTTGGTTTTCGTTGCTTTATCCGTATTCGCATACCTTTTCGTTGACATACCCCTTTT
The DNA here is from genome assembly GCA_940337035.1 of Agriotes lineatus. Lineage (NCBI taxonomy): Eukaryota > Metazoa > Arthropoda > Insecta > Coleoptera > Elateridae > Agriotes > Agriotes lineatus. Next base: position 75,718,220 of record OW679203.1, read on the forward strand.
TTCTACATATTTTCCTGTTCTCATGTCCATTTTCATTGCCGTCTCCATTTTTGTTTCCCTGCGGGATATCTTCAGCTTTTGACTGAATTCGTATTCCTTTCAGGTTCTCATTCCAGATACAAACCTCCTTTTCGATAATTTTTTTTTCATATCCTATCTTTGCCTGACTCCTTCATTTCTATTTATTTTCATAATTTTTCTAAATTCATTTTTTATCATGCTCTCATTCCAGTGCAGATCACTTTCAATAATTTATTTATATATTGGTTTTCTGCAGTTGATGAGTGTTCTCCCTTATCGCTTGTTTATACTGCTAATTTTCCATTTCCACCATATTTATTTATATTTCTTTGTTGTTTACGAAGGCCTGTTCTGTTTTTATTTCCACATCCACTTTAATTAAGACCCCAGCCAGATTGAACATAGCAGGTGGCTAGGTACTAGATTTTTATGGCCATTGGTTTCTGTAGGAATCGAACCCACATTTTCTGGTATGTACACTAAATGCTGTATCGCTGAGCCACCTTTCCTGCTTTTATTTTGGAAATCCTACAATATGATCTAATTGAATTTTGCTTAATATAAAACTGAAAATGTAGAGGGAAACATTAAATTTATTTTATTAATATAATTTACAATATGTCAGATAAGTAATAAACTAATAATAGATAATCTACAAATGATAAAGTTAAAAAAACTAGCTTTTAACCATGATCTCAACTCTCAGACGTGTCGCTTGCTCGACGAATAGGAATGATATAATAATTTTGTTATTACCTTCATTCTTCATTAAATTTCAAAACATGTCTCCATATTCTTCTTCTTCACCGATGATAACGTTGTTTAATAATATGTTTTACGAAATCATTCTTCAAATGCAATTATCCTCATAGTGGTCTGCAGCTTTTTACCTTGAAAACACAACAACCAATAAAACGAAACTCAGACCTAACATGTAAAATGATTAAATTTGTCTATCTTCGATGAGTTTTGTAATCCTTTTAATGAATATATACCTCCGAGTTTTGGTGCTATTGTCAACTCAGACTTGCCATTTTATATGATCTTCCTTTTATCAAGATAATAAGTAGGCCGATTTTCTCCTCTATTTTCCTAACAACGTTAAGTTCTATTAATAGCTATGATGTGGTGGTTTCTTACCATATAGCTATGAAACATTGTATGTATCGGCACTTACTTAATTCCAAACCGCTTTCTACATTCCTGGCATATTATTATATTGCTGCTTTTCTTACTTTCTCTTATTTTTGGGCTTGCCTTTTTTCCTCTTTCCTGTTTCTCTTGCTTCCTACACTCTTAGGCAATCTCTTGTCTTCCATTCCATTTATTTTCATTTATTCTCTCTCTCTCTCTCTCTCTCTCTTTGTTTTCTCTTCAACTTTGCGTAAGTATTTAATTTCCATATTTTGTAATCTTCTGCCTGTATGATGTTACCACGTTGTGATTTCATATACTATACCGGTTGCCTAACATAGTAGGGAGCATAAAGAATAAGTGTGCTAGATTGTAATTTGTAATGGACATATATTTTACAAAGAGAAAACAATATTTCATATGTACTATTGTGCTTGTTGTTTAGCTACTTAAATAACTATTGCATTTTTTATTTCGGTTACTCATACGGCAAAACTGCAAGGTCCTTCCTTATATTGCCTAGGGCTAGGCATCTGCCCAGTCTGTTCATACTATTTTACCGTATGATGGATAGTGAACTTTGCAACTCCTGAGAGTTTAAAAGTTTTAATTATAAAGTAGTTTCATATCTTCGTGTGTTAGTAATTTAGATAAGATAACAGTAAATTTCTTTCCTTATTTATTATTCCGTGTATTTTGTATATACACAGCGGTTTCCGCTATAGATAAACAATCCAAACAGATGCCGCTGGTTTGGAAGGGAAAATCGCACCATGCTTGTACGAGGTACAAAATTCATACTAGAGAACACGCAACTAATAAAAGTTGATACCTATATCAGCATTTATGATAATGGTAGAGGTGTATAGGTATAGGTTTAGGGGCAAACATTTTGAAACGCTCTTCCAAGTTAAAAAAAAAACAGTAGAGTTTTGTTACTCTCTATATATTCTGTGATACCTTCTGATATTATTAATGATTTTATGGCCATTGTTCCAGTGAGGAGGAAACAGACTAGTTTTGCAGCATCTGAAATGGAAGCTAAAATACCTGTGAAAAGGCTATTCGTGGTCATATTGATATTTATAAGCCTTTGAATGCGTTAACGAAATTAGTAAGATTTAGAGACTGTATCTGCAGTCAACTAGCTAATTCAGCTTTTAACAATATTAACTATTATTATTCTTTAGCCGATATATTCAAACTGCAACCAAACTTCACATAAGCAGATTACACATTTTAATGATTCTTATTATATATATTGTACATATCTTAATTATTATTGTTATTATTCACAATATACCATTATCTCCATAGGAGTATATCCGTATATGTAAATTAGTCACAAATTCGTGTTTTGTTATGATTTGTATATCCCAATACTTGTTAATCCATTAATGAGTATTTAATATTTATCAATTAACGTATTTTGTGAAAACTTCTCACTTATTCATCAGCAGTAACTATCAAGGAACAGTCTCTCAGTAAAGCCATACTGTCACACTTTTACATCTTTCTACATCGCCTAGCTCTCAAGTTTTTCCGGAATCGTTGGCATATTAATATTTTGTATTTTTATAGTAGTGAAATATCAAAAGAAACATCATGAACAATAGAACGCCAAGAAATAAGTTCTGATTCTCCTTTATCGATACCTCTTATATCCAAAGGCTTCGAGCTCATTACTAATTTACTGCTTAAATATTCTAAAATTAAAGGCTGTCTATTAAGCGTACCATCTGCGATGTTTGTTCAGTAATTATCCGACCTTATACTACAGAAAAATAAATAGTTATTTTCGTGTAACGAACGACTTTCGTGATTGGACCGTGTCATTAGTGAGATTGAAGAACTCAACGTTTTACCCACTTTCATATGGGCTTCATCAGGAGATAAGCAAAAGAGCACGGTAAATAAACGTGTGAACCACGCCACAGGCGAAACTCTTCTAACGGTCGGAAAGAGGAAAGCGGAGATTTATAGCCTTCGTCTCGTTTGAGCTTATAGAGGGTGTTTGTAAATCTCAATGGGTTCGCGAATCTCTTTGCTAAAGAAGAAAGGGGAAAATTACCTTCGAATAACTGCACACCAATCCCCTTCACAGTAACTCTGTTGGTAACCACAGCCTTACTCAACGTTTATTACATTTTTAGTAATTTTTATAGCCTACTCGGCTTTTGGATTTGCTTTTAACTAGCTGACTCGTCTCATTCGTCGTGATGCGCTCTATATGCTCAAATCTTTTCCTATCAAAAAAACTATATATATAATGAGTAGTTTGGCCAAAAATATTGGATAAGATGAGTAGGGAGCGGTAGTATTGTCTTGATAAAGCTGACAGTCACCCCTTTCCCAGACGTGAGGTCGCTTTCTCCTAACTGGGTCTCCCAATAGTTAAATAATGAAATATCCCAGATAGTATTCCTTGTTCATCGCCTGACCTTATGCAGTGTGCTCTTGATGAACAACACCTTGGTGGTCAGAAACAGTGAGCATTGTCTTGATATTACTCCAACTGTACTTTCTTTCGCCTTGCTTCTTCTGGTATTTCTACTGAGAAGGTCTGACTCTTGTCCTAGAGTCATAACCGTAAGCACATGATTCATCGCCTGCACAATAAGTTTTAAGTGTTTTAAAAGTGTCGGTGCAAATTCGTTGCTTTAACAAACTCGGCCTTTGTGAAAAATTGTGAAATGTAACGGACACAGGTTCAGTACCTCACGTCACTGAATATCACAGTCGACCGAATAGCTTCACGGTGTCACGGCTTGGGAAGTATTATCTGCATTAAGGTCCCTTTCAATAGGTTCAAATTTCACTGCAATATTATATTTAGTTGGGAGATATTGTTATTGGTTGGATACTTATTGGACAAATCTTGTATATTGAATAGTTTTAAATTTCAACGCCAGGAATTAATGAAACTGGAACGAGCAAACTCCAAAAATATGCAATTTAACTAAATAATACCCTTCTACACGATTACTTATGAAGTTTCTCGGTGTTGATATTTGGCTTGACAAGTAATCTTTACAAACCCACAATTTAGCGCTTCCGGAAAAACGTCTTTCACGGTTTACACTAAAATGCCAAGATAAACATTTCAAACGGTTGTTGTAGTTAGGAATTGTAGGAAAACATACAAGATGTTCTAAGAATTCTGGGAACGTTTTCCAAACTAAACAAGCTGTAGAGGCTATAACTAAACGGTTGGACACAGATTTCTGCAGTTATTAGTAAAACAAAATGTCTCTGACGATAACAGCACATTTGCTGTTACTTACCGAAATCCCGTATCATTATTGCCGGTTTGTAATTTTAAAGAAAAGGGGAATCTCTCCAAATAATAAAAAAAGACGCGTGTTTGCTGAATTTTATCATCTATATCACTAGCTGAGAAGTCATCCTGATCGTTTCTTCAATTATTTGAGAATGTCCGTGAACACTTTTGATAATTTGCTAAAATAAGTGGAACATCATCTTGAAAACCTGTAACTAATGGTCAAATTTAGCCTGCTGAACGATTGGTTGTAACAATTTGGTAAGTAACAAGAACCAAGTTATTGTAATTTTAATCGTAATAGTATAAGGGTAGAAAAGTATAACCATTTAATCATAAAACTGTTGGTAATTAAACGTATTCAACGTGCTGTGATCCATATAAGTTTGAATTTGAGCCTCTATTTCGTCCAAAATAACCTGTTGCGCCATCGTCACAATTTTCTGATAGGTTCTAGTGTTTTCATTTACGGCCTGATGGCTGTTAAAAAATTCAGTTCGTCACTTTTAACGGTTCAGCGGTTCGGGGCAACAACTCGAGTTTCTTTTTCCTCACTTTTAGAAATTTATCATCCCCCAGATCGCACATCTTTTCTTTAATAATTCTTTTCCATGAATACCTGATAGTAGCAGACGTATCTTCTGAATCGATACCAATTGAGCGATTTGCAGCTTCAGTTTGGGCCTCCCATTGTACAACACCTGATACTTCGTCGTCTTCTTGGTGTTGGTCGTCTTCATCTCCTGGTCGTACACGAGGATATTATTTTAGTTCTCGCCTATATCTTTTTTACTTTTCCACCTATTCAATACTAGTTCTTCTGTAAAGTAATGCAATACATAATATTAGCCTAAATAAATTTCATGGTGAGGCGCACGCATGCACGCACATACTCACGTACTTACATTTTACATACCGGGTGAATATTTCAAAACCGAACATGGGCAATTAACATGGGAAAAAGTTTTTTCGCAGATTGCTGCTCTCCATTTCAACTTAGAGCGTTTATAATGACACCAATCGAAAGAAGATTTTTTTTCTTATCTAAGATATGCGAATTAGTCAATTTTCAGTTGTATTTCTTTATTATTATATCGAAAATTGGAAATCTTAAAATTATAGTCGCCAACGGCATAATGAGTCTGTCACTTGAATGACGTTTGAATCTATTTATTGTCTTATAAGTCATGGCTCAACATGATTTTTCGAATAGAATTTATTGCGAACTGAAAATTAACTAATTCGCATATCACTAGATGAGAAAAAAATCTTCTTTCGATTGGTGTAATTATAAACCCTCTAAGTCAAAATGGTGAGCAGTAATCTGCGAAAAACCTTTTTCCCATGTTAATTGCCTGTTTTCCATAGTTTTTGCATTTTTAAAATTGAATTGTAAATAAAGAAGTTACAGAAAAAATGTTTTAACGTCTTTAACAGTGTTCAAAATTATGTACAAAATAGGAACAAATATGTTAATGTTGCTAATTTAACATTAATCCGGAAGTGCAGGAATTCACATGAGCGCGATTTCAAATGCAGAATGCGTTCTTGATCTAATTAATACAACACAAAGTTACAGGTCAGCTTTATGCCAGCAGGTTTATATATTAAAAAGCTCTGGTGGGACGAATCGGGTCCGTTACGCAAATAAAGGTGAAGTAAAGAAAATGCATTTAAATATCAACAGAACGATAATTGAATATTATTATTCTATTCTATTGTATTTGCTTTTAAGTGATATGTAGCGTATTACTCTATTGTTTAACTTGTCATGCAAGAATCAAGTCATAAAATATAATTAATTGTAATTAAACATACGTACAAATAATTTCCTGTACGGAAATAATATTTTTAATTTTTGTTTCTCAATTTAGTTCTCCTACTAGTTCTTCAACGGAACTGTATTTCCGAATTTTTAGTTTTTAGCGATTCTTTAAATCTGGCAAGAGAGGACAACGTCAAATAAAAGAAAAGTCCCGATACCAACTAATGTTTAAGGAAATGAGCTCTTTTTAATCTGTTAGTCTGTACAAGAACACGAAATATACATTGATTTGTTGGCCGGGAATACGATAGTGTTCTGAAGTTTACATTTATATGAATTTGTAATTATATCATCTACATACGTAATACGAAAAATTAAAATATAAATAATGATATTGAAGACACATACATATTTAACCAACTTTATCTACGAAATTGCATTTGATTATTCTTTTACTTTGCCAGTTTGTAAACGAAAAAAATCACATCACATCGATTTCGCAATGTATTCCATACAAGAGTGTTTCTATAAGGGTTTATAACAGATAATTTATTTTAGAAAATACTGGTAATTTTAATCCATTGTCAAAAAATGTCAAAATTTCGAATTTTTCAAGATTCAAAAGTAGGCAGGTGAGAGACTGAACAATCGGTTGCTAGGGATAGTTCTACTCTTACGCACTAGTGCTTGAAAGAGTCGCTTTTAAGCACTAATGCGTAAAAGTATGTTATTTAGCAACTAAAATGGTCACTATTGTAAAACGCTTCTAGACAAAATATCTTAAAATATCTATAATCAACTGAATTTTAGTTGTGATAGTACACATGATTAGGTACAACGTTTGATAATACCAGCACGAGTATAAAGAGCTCTGTTGATTATTATATTTACGTAGGTACTTATACCGATGGGGCCACAATTATATATAACAGCAATGAGATAACATGAACAAGAAAATAACTTGTATTGCTTGAGTAAGAAAGAGATAAACATATAGTAGCAAATATTCGAGAAGGCTTGAAGCTTAATTTAATTGACATTTGTCAACTAAACATGCCTACTAAAATAATTTTTTCGTATGGCCATCTCTTTCTTACTCAAGCATTCTATTTCGTTGTTCATGTTATCTCATTGCTGTTATATATAATTATGGCCCCATCCGTATACGAGCACATTTGCTATTTTGACAATTGTAATTTTTGAATAATATAGCTATATTCCTTTATTTTGGTATTTTTTCATTTATCATTGGTTGAAACATAATGTTTTAAGAGTTCAAGTTGAATAGTTAAATTGCTCTTTGAGATTAGAGAAAGCATGAAACTGCACTTTGTCGATAACCTTTAGTAATAAGTAAAATTAAATTCCATCAATTTCGATACCATTACTCACCTACTTACCCATTTCTACTTTGAATTGTCAATTCTATGTATTGGTTTGCTGCCAGGGGGCTGAAGCTCCCCCCCCCCCCCCCGAAATCTAGAAAAAATATGCCAATTCGACTCTGTGTAGATTACAGTTACATCAACGTAATTCCTTCGCTTTTCGTTCCAAGAGTGTAATCTATTTTGTTATTTGCCGGCATTTTTAAACTTGCCGCTCTGCGGATCATGACAGAATAAATCATGGAAATTGCTTTCGTAAAATTAAAATATACCATTACTAATTTTTGAATGTGTAAACTTGTAAGTGCCAACTAGTAATAACTAGGTATATTAAGCAAAAAAAGTTAAAAAAGCATCTACTTACTTGATTTTTGAGGTGTAGTCGATTTCAATGAAGCCAAATGTACTTCACCAGTACTGTATTGACACATACATCTCCGAATTTTAAAAATACAGTAATAATTTGTGTCACTTCTTTATCATAAATTGTAATATACTCAAACATTCACAGTCACACCCCCATGTTGTGGCTTTGAGATGGCCGCCACCAAATAAAATGTTAGGGATTCTCTCAAATATATTCAGGGCGAGCACCTTAAAAACTATATCTTGTTTAATTTTGCTTTAACTGAAAAATAGATAAACGTAATAATGTGCACATAGCTCAGGCTTTATCCTTGGATTAGAATGGGACCCAGCAGATACAAGGTAAATGTTGCAAAAGACACAAAAAGAGTCAACAATAAATGCGTTCTATTTAAGGCAGCCGCATCTTACAGATACAAGGGGTTCTCAGTAGTCGAATGAAACACACGAGCGGCTTGTTTGCGGGCTACTGCCAAGCGTTGAAATCGCATTCGCAGACGCTGAGGTTCGAATCCCACCGCTGGTAATGTTTTTTTTATCTGAAAATATATGTAACTCGCATTTGTACCTTTAGCTTGTTTTGATTTTTAAAACTATTTAATATCACAACGTCCACTTGTGAGAGAAGTTCTGAGTAAAGTCCTTTACAGATTTTTTTCAGAGCTATTCTATTTGATATGATTTATTCTTTTCAAAGGACAATAATTTTCCTTGCTGTATTCTTCACACAATTTGTTTTCTAGTTTTGCCATCTTTCGTAATGGTACCTACTTCCTAAGTAGCAGAATTCGTCTACATTTTAAAATATGGTCCTCTAACCTTACTTGTGCACTGTCGACCAGTTTTATTGCAGATTATTACTTTATAGGCTTCCTTCTATTTTTTTTTTGCTTAATGTGCCTAACACTTTGTGAACTCAAGCAAGGGTTTGTGTGATGGTTATGTTCTTTGATGGCTCATGAACTCTTACAAGCCAACCATTATTTATTCCGTGTGTTATTAGCGTATCTTCTGTCCATATCCGCGAATTTCGTAACACCCTGTATGTCATCACTAGAGAATTTTAGTAACTAGTGTAGATGCTTCTATTTCACTTAAGTTTTCATCTAAATCCTTATTTTCCATTTTGTTTATTCTTTTGTATCTATTCCACAGATCATAACCTGTCTTATCACCGTAGGAATATTTAAAGCTTAACGTACTAATTGAACTAAATACCACTAATCTTACATACACCTATTTTATTATTAAATAACTAAACTACTGTCTTCAAAATTGCAGGTTTTGCCAAAGGCTGATAGTACTACTTCAACAAACTATGGACCGTCATTTGAGATGTCCAGTACTGCAATAGCTGTGCTGAGGGCATGCAAGCAGACCAACGATTTTAGAGTTTGGATTAACTACACGGAATATGAGCCATGGGATGACATCGTTGCCGAGATAGACGGAAAAATTCTGTGTGTACAGCTTAAGCACAATGTAAAATTTGACAAAAAAAAGCTGGACACTTGCCTACAGGACCGAAAAAAAATCTTAGATAAATTTCCATTGAAAAAGGATAGCATCATTTTTATATACTTTGCTATCACTTCAGGTAATGTATTAAATAATATACGTAACATACATAGGTATGGGCTAGCAAGGACTTAATTTTCAGATAAAGGAATTTGCAGCATTCCTGCCTATCGTCCAGTAGAAATTATTCCGGATTTCTTAAATTTGTTGCTGACAAATGAAAAGCATGTTTATACAAATAGTGAATATGGGAATACATATTTCTGCATGAATCAGAATAATATTACCACTGAATATATGGACATAAAGCAGGCTCTAGTGGATTACATAGGTAAACAGTATGAAAATTCCTTAAAAGACGTACAAACGATATTTGCGGATTATCTTTGGAAACGATATCTAAGGCTTATAAAGAAAGATGATCCCTTAACTAAACCTGAAGTGTGCAAGGTATTGGGATATGCTATTCTCAGTAAATTTGCAGCTGAGTTTAAACAGGGCAATTCTAATGTAGAAGTATCGAACAGCTTTGAAGAGATCATGGACACGTCATCTGTTGTGGTGTTCAATCACAGATGGAGCTCTTTATTTAAAGAAAACATATGGCACCATTTAATTGCTTATTTAAAAGAAAAAAAGAAGACGCAGCTGAAGTTTTCGAAGTTAGATGAACTGTGGATGGAGCAGAAACTGCACATGCCTCTCCTCTCAACGAGCAAAGATTCAGATAAGCTGATTTTGCGGGCATTAGAAATTGCAGGGTTTGAGCCAAAAGTATTAATTTTGAGACCAAAAGTATTTACAATCAAAGAAGGACAAACCATCATAACGCTGCTACAAAATTTGGCTGTTGCGAATTCTACATTGCAGATGCAAACAGGTGAAAATCAGGAATCTTTTAAATATGCCAATGTTGATGTTAATGAGCTTATAACGAATAGAAATATTCAATTACACCAAGATTCCTTTTGTCAAGTCGCCAAGGATTACTGCAAAGGAGAAAATGGATTTCCAAATTGTATCGTTGAGGCTCACGATGAAAATAGTTATGTGAATGACTCCAACATTGTGGGCGAACAAATAATGCCAGCTCTGTTTGCAGCAATACGAATACAACAAATCGATATTAAAATAATTGAACACATTCTTCGTCTAGGGGCAAATGTAAATGCATCAATTACCGGTGGATCCCGACCAATTTTCTTTGCTATTGACGCAGATCGCCCTGACATCCTAGAATTGCTGTTACAACAAGATGGTGCCAATCCTGATCCAGCTGACAAGGATGGTATTAGACCACTGTTCAATGCCTGCACACAAAACAAAAAGGAAATGGTGGAAATTCTTGTGAAGTACAAAGCCGACCGAAATGCTTCCGACGTAAATGGGGTGCGACCGCTGTTCATGGCCTACAGCAAGGGGAATTTTGAAATTATGAGAGTTCTTCTGAAAGATTTGGACAAACCCGCTGCTGCCAATACCCAAGGCAACCACATACTCCACCAAGCTGCCACTGACGGAAGTGTTAAGTGCTTGGAGTGTATCTTGGATTGTTGTCCCAATATCAAGATTTTTATGACGGGAGACGTTTTGGGAAAGACGCCATTAGATATTGCACGTGAGAATGGTAGCCAAGAGTTTGTTGACATTTTAAGTAAAGCTTTGGAAAATCAAGTATGAAGATGACCGAAGTATACAACAATGAAGTATTTTTTTTTGCTTTTGTGTTCTATTTGTGTTTACTGTTCTGTGGTTGCTGAATTGAGTTACTTATATTACAAATAGGTACGCTGTTGTTTTAAGACAGCTCTGCATAGATAGTTCTTTGTAATTCGAGTAGATGATTTTACACTCCTAGACTATTGTGGTCAGTCATTACAATTGTTTTAACCCGGCATTGGTTGCTACATGAGCGATTCCCTCACGTTTTTACAAATTAATTCGCCATTTTAGTGCAATGACAGGTACGGCCCCGCCAATTTTTTTAATCCCCACCCTATTTGTCAAGCACCGGCTAGTGGTATTATTTCATGAAAAAAAAACAAGACACAGTGCAATTGTGACAATTAGTTTGGTAGGTGCGTGCCCTAGTGTGAGCAAATCGCTCATTACGCGACTAACCACGTTTACTTTTATATTTTTGTATTTGTTCTAAACATTTTTGATTTTGCGATCTTGCCAACGAGCCATTTGCATGAAACATACCACATATACCTGCCCTAATTATTTACAAGTTTCGGATGAGTCTGATACAAACTAGAGATCGAAGCAGAGTTTATATTATATCTTTTTTGGATTTGAATTTAACGATTTGAGTTGTATTTACACAAGGTGTAAAAAATAAAGTTTTGTATATTCAGTGAATAACTTTTTATTTTAATTTTAAGGTATGACATTAACAGATATTGCCACATTATGATTATAAAGTAATAATTGCCAATTATGAAAAAAACACACGTATACATTCAAAATGTCAGCTGTGAGAGAAACGCTCACGCGCGACCAACGACGCGAAACGAAACCTAGCGACTAATCCCGGGTTAAATAGCTGGTACATATATAGTTAGTAGTTTTCTGGTCATAGAATTAGTCAGTTTTGTTTATAATGAAATATCCTATTGCTCAAATAACTACTGTATCAGTATATTCTAAAAATGTTGGTTTCATGCAAGACTTTTTTAGTGAGTAAAGTGTAGATTAGTACATCTTTTCAACATCTTAACTCTGTAAATATGATTTTCAATTATACTGCAGTGGCTCTTTTGCTTTGAGTTTGCCTTTAATTAATTTCTTTTTCAAATCAATTATGTTAAATTTTACTTTTAACTAATTATTTCAATTGAGTACTCTTATCAGGGTGGTTCGCCAGTCCAGTTATCTATTAGTTGAAGTTGAAATTCTATATAAATCGTTGACTACTGAATGATATTAACTGTCAACTTGACTTCTACATTTAATCAAACCAAGTATTGACAATTATCCTTTACATTGACACATCTATTAATCAATTCACCAAAGTAAGTACTGTATTATGTTTATTTTCACTCTTTCTTTTATTGTTTATTACTCAAAATGCTTTTATATGAATTATTAACACAAACCTTAAAACTTCTCCAGCTTTCACTGCAAATATCCAAATACCAACAGCTCCCGATGTTCACAGTACCGCTGATTCCTCTAATAGTCACAACTATGATGGTCTGTCAACCTACAAATCGCATCTAACCTGTCAATAACTCCTATTGTTCGTAGAATTCAGTCCTGCTCCCTTTATCAATGTCACCGTCACTCCAATTGATTCCTGGTAAGTTCCAGTATTATAGATGATCCCAATCTAACGTTCTTTATTCCTCAGATAGTACTCTGTATCCAGCAACACCCACATAACCGTCCAAATCAAGCAGCTAATTCCAACAACTTCCTTTTAAATGTTTGACATGTCTTCCATGCAACCACCAACGTCACCATCAATGTATCCTAATTATATCTTGAATGTATCAATAAATCCAAATCTCTTCAAATAATGTAATCTTCTGTGTTATTTATTTCCAATTCACTGTATTGCACAATCTCTTCACCGATTGTATGGTTTTATCAATTCCAGGTCATATTTTCACCACATAGATTTGTTAATAGCCCCTTTATTTTGTATTTTACCAAATAATTATACAAAATATGGCATAATTTCAAACATTTTATTCTCAAAATTAGTTATTTCAAAATAGCAAGCACATTTGTCAATTGTAACCTTGGCTTCAAACTTTATTAAAATTGAACTCAATCATCAAAATTGAATACTCAATTTATTTACTTATCAAATTACCTTACTCATTGTCTCAATTAATTTTCATTATTCATTCTGAAATTAACACCCAATCTTATCTAAACACCTCAAATTTTGATTGTAATAATCTTCCAAATTTATCAATTTTATTTTGCAACTACCCCTAGTGTATCATAACAATACCATTGTATAAATAAAATTTAGAAATATTTGACTGGTAGTAATTTTTTATAACTTGATATTTGAATAAATGATGCATTTGGATTTACAGTACTGCGATTGATGTCTTTCTATAATAAGTTATTATTTTCCAATCTATAGGTAGGTAGTATCAATTATTTTTTATTTGTTAATACTAATCAAGTACAAAGGATGTCGTTCAAATTTAGCAACAAACTCATGATATGCAACAGTTAAGGTCATTCGTAACTCTCGCGTTCTGTAAAGTAATAAGTCTAGAAACCTGCCCAAGAAGGTCAAAGAGCTGTATGGATTGTTGTTCCTAAAAATGTTATTTCAGCTTGAGCATTCTCCATTCGGGTTGTAGTGCTTATATATCATTTCATATTCTTATAATAAACTGAGTATCAATATTTAGTGTTACTTCAGATGTTCTGTACCTAGTTCAGCTAAACTTCCGTTGGTACCTACCTATGTCAATAACGTTTCCGTAACATTTTCTAAGTATTTCAGTTTAATACTCACATCTTTTGGATTTTAGAGCATTATAGAAAGTTATAAAGTAATTGTAATTGTGACTATTTTTTGTAAAAGCGAGACAATGTTGTCCTAACTTGAGGTAACATTATGCCATTATTAATTTTCATAGCTTGCGATACATTTTTAGAGCAATGGGAAACTGTTACAAATGAAACAGTATTGCGTAGTTGCTAGGAGATAGTAGGAAATATTCTAGATATGTAGTTAAAAAAATGTGAATATTGTCATAATGCAATAAATTGAAGCAAATTGATTTTTTGTAGGGGAAGTTGTCCTACCTAGCGACACTTTTTATTCTCTATTTTGATAAAATTGAAAAATTTTACATTACATTTAACTTGTCAATGTTTTCTGCCCCTAGGTACGTACCCGGTATGAACCAGGGGACATACTATGTTGGACCTAGGGACAATATTATAAAGAGACCGTTATGAAAGAAAAATAGTATATTTACTGCACATATGTTAGGTAATAATACAAATAAAGTTAAAATTAGAAGTAAACAAAGATTTTAACCCAAGTGGTATAACGAAAAATCCACAGAAACTTAAGATAATTAGAACTTCTCTTGGTGGATCCAATGGTTTCAGGCGGAGGAAGTTTCATAATGATATCTTCACAGCTGATAAAATAAATTTGTTCATCTTCCATGTCTTCAACTGTAGGCAATCCAGTTTCATCTGTGTTCCAGATTTGATGAGGTTGGAAATTACTTCTTTTTAGAATGTCTTGATAGTTAGTAAAAAATTCACTAACAGTAGTTCTATTGAACGCAGTCGCTCGTGCCAAGCTGGTAGCCTCCGGTTTCCTGAGTGAAAGGTTACGATGTCTATTACGAAACATGCATAACCATCCTTCTCCAGCGATTTCATTTTCATGCCAATTAGGAACCTCTACGTTGTTAGCTATAGCACATTTGTAGTCTAATTTTTTTGTTTCTACTTTAATGAGACCATAATTAAGCTTTGCAGACAACAATAAGTAATCAGAAAGTGCAGATTCTTTTTCAGATGTAAAAACCTTGTGATGATCATAACTGGGATTGTAATTAAACTCACCTTCTTCGTTCTTCTTACATTTTTTAATACTTCTATCTATAGCAGATTTAGATATTCCTTACTTAACTGCAGCTTTTCTGAGCAGAAGTTTATTTTCCAACACATCTTTGACGGCAGCTTCATCATCATCATTGTTTACTATACTGAAACACAGATTACTACATGTTCTACCTGGGGACATGTCTCTAGGTACATCATGCAAAATTTTTCCCTGGTACATTCAGTGCTCATGTGGCACATAACCTAATTTTTTTCAGCATGCTTATGTAAATTTGGAGACTTACCTTGAATTATCTTGCAGGGCATACTAATTAATATAGGTACACTTAGTATGTGACACTTATAATAAAAATTACAGCTGAAATTTAACTCACACTTTTAAGAAAAACTGTACATCCTACATCTGCATATCACGAGAACAACACATCAAATATCAAGGTTAACCGGAATCACATACAAAGTTTGAACAAGATAGGCAACCATACATAAATAGAAGGTAATTTTGTCACATAACTTACAACTACATATACGACTGATGTTCAATAAATTCGTTTGTCCCTAGGTGCATACTGTCCCTAGGTAGGACAACTTCCCCTACTATTAATAGACTTACATAAATGTAGTTAATCTCATAGTCCTAGTTATTAGGTAGGTAGGTTCAAAGCTGTGCTGTACTCAAGTACAAGTACACACTCACTGTACTCTGAGTAGGTACTTTTTGTGTACTCGGTACTCAGTCCAGTGGTACAATTTTAACATAATACCTACTTGTTCTTGTATTTGACACGTTTCAGATCACAGAAATGTACTTAAGTACATTTTCGGGTACTTGAATACATTATCAGATACTGGAACACATTTTCAGGTATAGTCAAGTAGCTACAACTATGCAATAAGTATATTTTTATTTGAGTTCAGACTTGTAATTTTGAAAGCCAATAAAATACAGACCATTAGGTAATTTTTATAAACATTAAATCCCAGAGTTCTAATTTTTGGATGTGTTTCAAGATTCGGTGCCTTAATGAAAATTTCAAACAAAAGTTGTTCTAAATGACGTCCTGGAGGAGAATGATAATAAGGTATTTTTGTTGTATGAATAACATTAACGTAGATATTCCCTAAAAAGCAATTTTTCCGCAAGATGCCGTCGCAAGCGACGTCCCCCCAGAGCCAGTATATAGGAGAGTACCGCCACGTCCGACGTCCGCCATTTTTGTTCCTCTGACATATGCGTCACTTTGAGGTTTGTAACACAATTGCGTTAACGTGACGTTTGCTGGAAATCCAAAATTTTTCTTAAAATTGGCAAGACTGTAAGTCTATGTCAAATTCGAGGTTAGTAGGTTAGGTCGTGTTTGTTATTTGACACAAACTGACGCAAAACATAACCTGATAACCTCGAATTTGACATAGACTTACAGTCTTGCCAATTTCAAGTAAAATTTTAGGCATAATCAGTCATTGCTGATGGGAACAAAAATGGCGGCGATGGCGGCATTTACACGGATCAAAGAATGGCGGTACTCTCCTATATTTACTGGCTCTGCGTCCCCCTAGAGACCCTGTATATTAAGATTAGAGACGGGAAATACAGATGATCAATGCGGATTGGTTGGAACCATTTTCCATGGCTGAAATGATTAATGCTGTTTGACATTTCTAATTTTTGCTGTAATGACAAGTGACATTTTCTTTGTGCGAGAGATGAATATAGCTATTTACGTTATTAGACCGGTAGCAACATTTTTATGGCCGCGCCAATAACCTGTAAAGTATTGGCGCGGCCATAAAAATGTTGCTACCGGTCTAATAACGTAAATAGCTATATTCATCTCTCGCACAAAGAAAATGTATGTTTGGCCGGATCCGGCCGTTGTCAACTACTACTGGTCTAGACCGGTAAATTTTATCTACGGGACTCGTTTGTAACTATGTAAACACTAGTTACCAATGCAGTATCCTAAAAAGATTTTTAGGCGTCATCAATAACTGGCTGTTTAGCAGTTCGATGTAAGAAATTGTGCTTAGGTTTCGATAAAACGACGCTGTTATGTGAATATTGATAGAAAGGTATGTTATGAAGTGTGAAAATCGTACGGATTATGCAAAAAAAAATTATGAGAGACTAGTTCTTAACTATACACATATTCAGCAGATCAATATAAAAATGTTCAGCAGAATTGAAGGAATATATGTATGGTACTGTACTTTAAAATTCTTCAACAATATGGTATAGTGTAGATGAACGGGAAATTTAAAACACAACAGAAAAGTTATTACCATCTGAGTGTAATGACATTAAAAGGCACAAATAACCATTATTGAAGCTTAAATGTCCATGGTTCATGTTGTGTTAAATTTCGGAACTATCATTATTGTAGAGCAATAAGCTTTTCACTTATTACAGGTTCTTTCAAAGTCAATATGTGAAATTTTCCGAGAAGCTTACCTAGCTAGCTTGCACTTCATCCAGTGTAGTGCCATTCTTTCACACCAGTTTTAGTATTAATTTTAAATTTTAGTCTTTGACTTACGATAGAAAGAAACTGTAATGAAATGTAAATGGGTAATTAATAACTAACGGGTTCATTAACTATTCCGGCCAAGTTGCCTTTGAATTATTTGTTGTATGAATAATATGTTGGTGGCACTGTAAGTCATTATGACAAGAGCTCACAATTATGTCAAATTTGAGGTTAGCAGGTTAAGTTTTGCTTCAGTTTGTGTCAAAACTGACGGAAAATCTGACCTGCTAACCTCGAATTTGACATAATTGTGAGCTCTGGTCATAATGACTTACATTGCCACCAACATATTCATACAACAAATATTTCAAAGGCAACTTGACCGGAATAATTTATGAACACCCTTTAGAAACAATCCGTAAGATCTATCCTACATTATAAATATCAGAAGCAATTTTTATTGATACTGAACAATTATTTTTTTAATATTTGACATTTAGAGATTTGTCATATTAGATTAATGTCAATTTGGCAATGGCAACATCTTCAAACGTTCTTTCAAAAACATAATGGTACGGATTCCAGTAGTCAATGTTTTTCTGATTGGTTTTTTCTTAATAATGTTATAATATTTCACCCTTGTGCTCATTAAGGGTATAAAGATAATTACTAATTAACTTTCTGATAGCTAGTCGAGTCGGAGACAGGGTCAAGATTTCCAGATATACATAAGAAGCGTAGCAAACCAAACACAGGATAGCTTTAAACAATTTAATATTGGTGCTCAGAACTATTTACAAACGTAATCATAATTGGATAATTGAAAATTAACATGTATTTTGATAATAAAAGTAATCTTCTGTCTCCCGTCGCCTCTTTTTGCTGCAACCCGTCGTACAGCCGCGTAAACGGTGGTTTCTGATTAGCCTCCTCGGGAATTCTGGCGGAGACGACGCTGGTAGCTTCTCGAACGGCTTGAAGTTAGCCCCAGGCGTTCTTCACTTCGCACTCGGCGAAAAGTTTACGAGCACATGTCGCTGTAATGATAATTTAATTAACCAAATACCGGGATTTCGCTTACGTGCGGGTGGCGTTTAGGATGTTTGCCCTTATTCAGGGAATTCGCGGCGTGGTGTTTTGTGCAAGGTGCGGTGCCACGAGGATTTGGAGGAAAGATCCACCTAGTGAGTTTCCTTGAGTCGGTTGTCGGTGACGAGGAGATTTCCTCCACGACGAGACGGCCTGGAGATGTTGATATCAGATTCCCCTGGTAGGTAGAACTCTGTAGCTAATAAGAACATTAACCAATTCTTTCAAGGGCTGCAATTTAGTAATTATTCGGGCTTTTAAAATAGGTATTACGAGATGCTATTGTCGTATTTTAATTGCATGGACTTTTGGGAGATAATTATTCGCAAAATGACATTTAGGTTCCTTGCTAAGCAAGTTATTTAAATAGACGGGCCTGGCGGTCTCTAAATTGAGTCTTCGCCTGCAAACACGTCTCAATGATTTGTCAAATTAAATGATTAACCAACATAGATTTCCTTAATTAAAATGTCTCGGGGATACAGGTTCAAAGGAGGTGCAGAACGGCGGAGCGGCTTCCTAGCGGACTTCGTCCCGTACCTATTCTGCAGGATAAGGAAAAGGTTTAAGTTTGTAATCGTGAAGGCGGCCTACTTCCAGGAGAAGTCTTCGCCTATCGCCGACTACGAGTCAGGTCGGAAAATGAAATTAATTCGTAATTAAATAACTAGACAGGACGGAAA
This sequence comes from Agriotes lineatus, assembly GCA_940337035.1. Lineage (NCBI taxonomy): Eukaryota > Metazoa > Arthropoda > Insecta > Coleoptera > Elateridae > Agriotes > Agriotes lineatus. The sequence goes on from OW679203.1 coordinate 75,737,491, forward strand.
GGGATCGGGATCTAGGAGGGGAATGGATGCTGGTGACGGTGTCGGTGGACAAGTGGATGAATGCCTTGAGGAGCGGTCGTGGAACTGATTATAAGTGTTCGCCTTCGGGCTTCGTGCAGCGAACAACTTCCTCGGAGGGTTTAAGAGGGGGACCGGCGCAGAGATGCGCATACGTGGAGCGGGGGATCCGTTAATGACGCGCCGTTATCGCTGGACGGGCGTTCCTGATCTACAGCCCTTGATAATCAAAAATCGCTGAGGGAGAACGCGCTAATTAATTTTAATTTAAAAACGCGTTCGCGCGGGGCGAAACGTTACAATGTTAAGCAATTTAATAATATTTCAAATGTAAATAATAACATTCTAGACTTGGTTTTGTCTGAATCACTAAATATCAACGTATATCAGTGTGAAAATTCTTTTGTAACCCAAGATAATCATTATGTGTCACTAGATATCTCAATTAATTTAATGTGTGAAAAAGTCTGCTTTCTAATTCTTATGTAAAAATAAAATTCTGCGATGCAGACTATGCTGTTGTTAATGAAAAGATTAAAGAATATAATTGGTATGGTATTTTGAGCTCTGGCGATATTGATGAAAATGTTGGGATGTTTTACAAAATTTTAAATAATATCGTAGATACTTATATTCCTAAAATAGTTATTAAAAAGACGCGGTATCCCTTATGGTTCACAAAAAATACCATTAAGACTATTAAAGATAAAGAAAAGGCACACAGGAAGTGGAAAACCTATAAAAATGCTGATGATTATAGTCGTTTTTCTAGCCTCAGAGCAAAGGTTAAAGTTAATATTAAAAATGATTACAATAAATACATCGGGACAACAGAGGAAAATATAAATAAAAATACAAAATTTTTTGGTCTTTTATAAATAATAAGAAAAACAGTAAATCTCTGCCAAATAAAATGTCATATAATAATGTACAAGCCTTTAACAGTAATGATATTTGTGAGATATTTTCCAGGTACTTCAGCAGCGTTTTTGAACCCTGTGACACTCCATCTCAGGTTGGCTCTATCCAGCGTCAACAATGTTATACTTTAAATTGTATTTCAAAACAGAGTATTAAAAAAGGGTTATCTGATCTTGATCCTAAAAAGGGGCCTGATCCCGATGGGCTTCCTACAATTTCCTTGAGATCCTGTTCAAGTCTTTGTATGCCTCTGCATATATTGTATAATCATTGTATCTCATTAGGTAAATAACCCAAACTTTGGAAGGTAGCACACATTACGCCTGCACATAAATCAGGAGATAAAACAAAATATGATAATTATAGGCCGATTTCTTTATTAAATCATTTTGGGAAATTTTTTGAATCGCTTATATTGGAACAAGTATTTTTTAGAGTAAAGGGATTTATAGACAGCAATCAACATAGTGTTTACAGAGGCCGCTCTGTTATGACAAACTTGGTTCCTTTTGTTCAAAAAATAAGTAGCGCTATGGAAAATGGCTAGGATACTTGGGCAGTGTATACCGACTTCTCCAAGGCTTTCGATAAAGTCCATCACCCCACACTTCTTGTTAAACTTGGAAATTTCGGTATGCACGGGGTACTTCTCAGGCTTCTCGAAAGTTATCTCAAGGACAGAATGCAGTACGTAGCTATTAATGGAGTCAGATCGGGTTTCCTGGGGTGTCCCAGGCGTCACACTTAGGTTCCTTACTATTTAGTATTTTTTTAAACGACATTGGTTCATATTTCTGTCACACTGAATACTCTCTGTATGCTGACGACTTTAAAGATTTTAAATGTATTAATGGTGTGTCAGACTATGTGCAATTACAAAACGATTTGATAAAATTTTCCAATTATTGTAGAATCAATAAAATCTTTGTAAATTTAGATAAATGTTATTGCATTCTGTTTTCTAGGAAAGCTCCAATGGATGTTGATCGCAGTCTGTATCTAAACGATGTAAAGTTGAAATACATGGATAGCTTAAAAGATTTGGGAGTTACATTGGATTCTAAGCTGTTATTTAATACTCACCTAGAGATATGTGTTCAGAGAGCTCAAAAGAATTTAGGCTTCATACTTCGGGCTACTAACGGTTTTAAAAAAAAAATCTTCACTTATAGCTTTGTTCAATAGCCTAGTGAGACCTGTCTTAGAATTTTCTTCGACTGTTTGGAATCTAATGTATCAAAAGTATATCATGCCAATAGAAACTGTGCAGCAAAAGTTTATTAGCGCCATAAACTATCGTTTAACAGAAGTAGACATCTTTATTGTTACAACGAAAATTTAAAATTCTATAACATGTAGTCTCTTGAATGTAGAAGAAAATGTTCTGAAGTATTTTTTATATATAAGGTTGTTAACAATTTAATTGATTCTGAATATTGCGTAAATAGCCTTAAATTTAACGCAAACCCTTACATTCTTCGAAACAGACACACATTCTTTATTCAAAAATCTAATTCAAATTATTTTCTCAACTCGCCGCTCACTCGCTGCACTCGAATTCTCAACAGCTTGGATCATGCTGACAACAGTTGCGATATTTTAACTTATGATTTGGAGCATTCAAGAGACACGTGAGAAAAGTCTTAGTTTGATTGTATTTAATTTTTTTTATTACGTTATTGTAGTTAATGGTTATATCTATAGTCACTCAGTTGTCTAGATAGTTTTTAAATTATTCTTTAGTATTCCTTAGTTTTGCTTGTTTGACCTAAAACTGTAAATGTTTTAATGTATATTCCGTGCTATCCTGTTATTGGGCAGCTATGTCTGTTGGGTATTATTGAGTTTAAAATAAAAATTTAAAAAAAAACAACCATTAATCAACTTGTCCTCGGAAACTGGTTCCACTTGTCCTATCTCTTATCTTACTTTTTATACAGGGTCTCTACGTCTCCCTAGAGTCCTTGTATATAAAGTGTTGGGACATGTAGGGTGACTTGTTTTGGATCCACAAACCATGGAGTACATGATTTTTGCGGATTTTAAACTTTATGCATACTTATTTCAACTAAAACAAATGAAATATATCTTTGCTACATCACATGGTCCTTGATTTGTGGATCCAATGGCTCAACTCTTAGTACATATAGGAACTCTACGTCCCCTTAGAAAACTTGTATATAGTTAGATAAGAGTCGGGCAAACAAATGTCAGCGGCCATTACTGAACCAAAATAGTTATTTTCATTACAAGCGTCGAAAGTAGCAAATATCGTGTGAGTGTTGATTAGACAAACGAGGGCGTAGCGAAGCGAAGCCCGAGTGGATTTAAAACACGAGCACAGATATTTGCACTTTCGAGTGAGTTATGAACACTATTTTTTAGACGACCACTCAAAGTAAATTCTATTTTTAAGAATTGTTTTTATTTCGTTTGCAAAATTGATTGTTATATTACTATTGGTACAATATTAAAATATTAGAGCTTGTTGAAAGCAGAGCAACGAATAAAGCAAAAGCGTCTGGATTATTTGAATCACCGTCTGCTGAATTGTGTGAAAAACGTCAAAGTGACGTTAGTCACACAATTAAGCAGGCCGTGATTTGAATAACTTTGTCCCGTTACGATATGACTAGTACGATATAATATCGTGCTAGTGTATGAAATTGTCAACTTTCTGTAGTAGGCTGCTGTCGCGATAATGTTACTTTCATATGTGGTCGTCTAAAAATAAATTATAGTGTGCAAGGCCAGAGTTGTCTTCCTTAGTATGTGTCATATTGATGAATTTAATTACCAGTTTGACATTGGCAATAAATGGTAAACTTAAAGCATTTACGGAAATTACACCGGTAGGTATCTACCATTTACCGAGCGCTTTGTTGGTGATACAGTACACACCAGTGTTGCCGTTTGTACGATTTAAAATTATGGGATATGCCAGACAAAATTATCAGATTTTGCTCTAAATTATGTTAACACTTGTAGATGGCAACGCAAGCAGTTTTTTCGACTTATCCACCATTTAATTGAAATTAACATCGCGAAATTAAACATAAATTGTGCTTGTATGATAATAGATGTCGCCAAACTAGATCAACACACTAAAGTGTAGGTACCGCCATTAGTGATTTCTTTTATATCTATCCTTGTCGCACAATTTTCTCCAACTGGGGATAAAAACACAATCTAACAAGAATTTGACTTTACAGCAGTGCCATTACACCAAAAAGAAAATCCCCAAAAACTAGTATCTTCTTTATTGCACTTGGAAAATGCGTATTTTTTATCTTTATCTCAGAATTTTCTCACATTCTCACACGAGGAATGGAATAGCGGTACCTTACACTTAGTGTATTAATTTAGTGACCATATACCTGTACATAAGATACTATAGGAGGTCGTAGAGTCCCTGTATATAGGTTACTAAACTATATATAGGATCTCTAGGTCGCCGCTGCCCGGGCCCCGGGCCCTCTATTGTGAAGCAAACAAAGGTGCTAAATAGGTTTCAAAATATGCACACAAAATTTGACAATGACGATACGAGATCGCGCATTTAAATGTTAGAAGTTGGAAAAATCCTACGATACGATAATAGAGAATAAATTATCCATGACAATAAAATTATGTTAAAATTGATAATTATGTTACTTTATAATTTTTTACCAGAATTCCGAACCAATTATGTTAGAATCTGATAATTATGTGATGATCGGCAACACTGGTACACACATAACCTCTAAAAACTTGTCTTGTCGAGGTCGAATCGGTCAATAATATTAATAATTCAGACGCTAAAGCTTACAAAGCATCAGCCTCTACTCCGCACGGTAAAAAGAGGTTGCGGACAATACATACAAACAATAATAATTATATTACAGGAGAAGAGGGCACGTCCTATAATTGTAATTTCCATATTAAATGAATAACGATACAGCTGTATGAAAAGTAAAACATTCAAACAGTTACAGTTTTTTATTTAACGTTTTAACTTTTTTCAGTACATCTGTTAATTCCTGTAATAGCGCATCTTTCACTATGAAACTGCTCGCCCCTTTTCGCAATTCGTTTACTCATTCTGATTCTTACAACTTCTTTTGGAGGAATGCTTCGATATCGCTATATATTCCACTTGTACTGCTTGCAATACATACGTGTGTTATATTCGGACCTTTACCAAAAATATCCCCAAAGAGCGAAAAACTAGCCTATTGGCTAGAAAGTTTCACGGTATGCCGAAAATGTGTCACTTCATCAGTGGATATTGGATCAGTTTGTATGCCGACTTCTTGTGTCACAGTTTCTGAGCACATCAATTTTTCACGAGTAACCTAGAATATTGAATTAGAACAGGCCCGGTGGCCTAATCCGTGAAGTGGACGGTGATTATTTAAACGTACATTACAAATGTTGAAGCTTATATTGTGGGTAAATAAAGTAGAAACCGCAGATTACCTCAATTTCCTTTTTACGTCTAATAAAGCTTTTCCCCATTGATTTCTATCAAAATATACTTTGCATAATCTGGAACCATCGGTGGGATTTCAATTTGATCGTCGCATATTTTTGCGTTGCATATTTTGTTCTGACCAATTTTTACATCCATATTTTACTTAACGGTTAATAGTTTGACAATCAAGTTTCACAGTACGTCATTTAATTGTCATTACCATAGCCACTGTTTAAATTTACATTTTTTATTACTGCGCATGCGCAGTGGATCGTAGCCAATCAAAAATTGACCCGCGTTTGCCCGACTCTTATCCTACTCTATACAGGGTCTCTATGCCCCCTCCAAATTTAAAATTTTCATTATAGCACCGAGTTTTAACACATATCCAAAAATTAAAACTCCAGGATTTAATGTTTCTAAAACACATTTTTTGATCTTTAATGATTGGACTAATAGAACTTTAACAAATTGTGTGTTTTCTTTTTATCATTGTCCTTAGCTATTCTATTCTTCTGTACTCATTACTCTGTAGTTGTATATGTATTCGAGCACTTATCGTTGTGTACTTGTACTCGGTAGTCGCTTACATTTTATATAAAGTATTTGTAGTCGGTACTTTTCGTGTGTATTCGAAACAGCTCTGGTACGATTAGAAGAAATCGATGAATACAAGCTGTAGCTACAACATACGACGTGTTTGTAGTGGTTGCGTTGTGTAAACCTTTACCTTTATTTTTATCAGAGGCGATAGTATGGCTTCGCCTATCCTTAAAAAAATAATTTTTGGATTTTGTTATATTCCAAGAACAATGCAGTGTTTTGCCCAACGACGCATCTAGCAAAGTATACAGTATTGATGAAGAACGCAATTGGCAAGGATTTCGCTTCCCGTAAATTTATCATCAGACCCAGTAAATAGTAGCAACTGTTTGAATCGCTTGAGACTCATAATAGACCGAAATGTAGAAGATTTTGGGGTATTCTGGATCAATATAAAAAGCTCTATAATATTTGACAATAAGTATTAATGGATTTTAAGTGCCTAGAAATTAAAATAGTCCTAAAAATGCGTAAATTTCTATTTTGACAAAATATTTTTACATGTTGAGGGCTCCATTTGATGTAGTACAATTGTGAACGACCCCTTTATTTATGCAGACTGATACTATGAGAATATAGAAACGTGCCTAAGGTACCTGGTAGCTATTTTGCAAAGAGTATCATAAGTAGTTGTAGTTACAGTCTAATACAGATAAGTATACATACAACCATACCTAAAATGTGTGCCTCTATATATAATAAAAGTAAATATATATATATTTTTTTAAATATAATAGTCATTCGCATAGGCCAAGCATTGGTGTGAATTATGAAAGGTTCTTGATCTTACTGTTCCCTATTATCATTTCTAAAACAATATTGAAAAGTATTGTTGACATTGGGTCTTCATGTTTTAACCTTCCATTAACTATTTTTTTTACAAACTTTAATTATCCAATTCTATTAATAATATTAAAGATATAAAAAACGTAATGTTTTCCCTGAACGTGAAGTTCTACTAATCAGCCTATTTAATGTATCACATGTAAATTTTTAATTAAAACTGCTTTTCATAACTGATGAAGCCATCACAAATAGCGAAACGCCTAATTAATTTTAAATATTAAAATAGGTTACCACAAAATGATTTTTTTTTACTACGACCACTAAAAGTAGGCCTTTTAGAGCTAGCTTTTTTCACTGAAAGTGACGTTTTATAATTTAGCGTGTTTAAACTGAGATCAGCTGTTTACTTTTAGTCCATGTGCTAAAAAGTGAAGTGAGGTTATAAAACTACAATTTTGAACTGGAAGTGAGGTTGTAAAGTTATTCTAGTTACTTCTTGCGTTAGAGGTAAAGTGTTGTTGAAATAATTAGAGCGTTATGTAATAAATAAAGTCAGATGTGTACTATTATTATTACCTTTGATAACTGACTTTGACAGTACTGGCTCCACAAACATTCACCTGCGCGTCAAGGCCATCTCTTTATTATGACATAAATTATAACTGTCATAAATGCAAACATTTGTTAAATCGACATTTATGAATTAATAACAGAAAATTAAAGGTCGTAGAAAAAATATTGTATGCAAACTCGTGCTAAAAGTGGTTTATGCACGAGATATGTTATGAAACTCATCCTTCGGCTTCGTTTCATAATGTCTCGTGCATAAACCTCAACTTTTAGCACTTGTTGCATAAATAGCTATTATTTAATTACAATTAACACAAATCATGCTTAAATGGAAATTTGTTATAAACGTTTTGGCTTAAAAATCTCCTAAAATTTTTCTTCAATTGTTAAAAAGTCAAATATAATCAACTACAAAATTTCTTTGATACACTTTTCGGAATCCTTACTTGATTATATTATAATTCCCTCAGTGTGATCAGCACAATCTCTATTAATTCCATAGGTAATTTTAAATATATCGCTTCCAACACTTTCTCACTTTTCACTTTCACATGTGTCCTTCAAATCAAGTACCAGTACATGCAGTTGAATATTCTTTTTTCCACATATTTCTTATATTTGTGTGACTGTAGATAACTGGTCCACACTGATATATTTTAATGGAATCTGTTTTTATACTCCCCTAAGCAATTTCTTGCAATTTGTATTTTAGAATATCTTTTATGTTTCATATTTTTTCAATTATTTGTGAATTCTATCTACTAAGTTGCTCTTTCCATACCTTAATAGTTCGGCATGTACTCCATTTCAGGGATTTTGTTATTTTTGAGTGTCTACAATGTTCTTTTTCCGCACTGGTTGGCAAAGCGGTTTCTCCTCATCTATGCCATCAGCGTTTTTCTTTTTGGTGTTGCTCTCATTCATCGAAACTTTCCTAAAATGCTCCGTCCACAATTACATTACTGCTTCCTCTCCTGCTGCTATAATGGGCTTTTTCTATTTTTGAATATTGTGGCTTTCACTTGGTACCCTTTCTTAGTTTTTCTTACATCTTTATAGAATTCTGTGACTTCCTGTTTCATGTAATTTTCTTCTAACCCTTCTCTTTCCATTTAGATACTCTCTCTTCGATCTTTTTTCTACAAATATTTTTCCCTTCTTAGTTCTTTAACAGTTTCTTGACTTTCCAGCGTTTTCTCTATTAACATCTTTGCCTTCGCCTTTTTTTCTGCTCAAAGTTTTTTACAAATTCTATGTCAAACCAATTCTTTGTTCTTTGCTTTCTTTTTACATTTAATGTTAATGCACCTGGTTTTTATTTCTCCTTACTTTAAAGCTTCTCGATTTCATTTCATACCCAAATGTTTTTCTCTCTTGTTTACTTGCGGTATTGGTTGCTGTGACTGTAACTTCCGATATCGTTTACACTAGCAGCATGATTGTCTTCAATAAGTAGGTGATCTATTTGGTTTACTGTTTTTCCGTCAAGACTAACCCATGTAACTTTTTATGGAGGAATTTCTATGCATGTATGTATAATGGATAACCTCATTTTACCTTGCGGTGTAGAGGCTGGTGCTTTATGCGCTTGCATCTGGCAGTGCAATGCTTAACGTGCCCCGGATTCGAGATACAAAGTTGGAGCGCGCCCTTTGGTCTTGCGCAGCAACCATTGTCTGATGTGTGTGTCATGGTGATGTGTTGACCTTGTTACTCTATCTCTTAAGTCTGTCGTTCTGAGTAGAGCACATTTAATTTGGTGCGTAACTATGAATAGTCTCACCGAGCCCGATTCCAATCGCCAATTGGTATGCAGGTATTTATGATTTAAAAATGTAGTTCGCACTTTCAGTTTTTTTAGCAGCGAAGTTAATTAGATTTTGGCCATATTATTACTGGTTTCATGTAAACTGTGTTTTCCAATTACCGGTTCATTTCTTTCTTTTTTGCCAATGTTTGCATTAAAGTTTTCAATTATCTACTACCACATAGTTCGGGCGTATAAAGTCCTCGTCGGTTAGACGAACCATTTATTACGAGTTGTTAGCTGCCCTGGCCATAAAAAGCCTGTATTACAGGGAGTGTGTTTAGTTTATTTTGGTTTTGATAGCGTTTTATATGTAGCTGATTGCATACGGCTTTTCTAGCTTTTCCGGAAGGTTCTAAAATTCGTCGATACACCTTGTCATGAGAGACGTGCATTCCCTCTTATCTTGTGAGCTTTATTTGACCTTCACATCGCCGGGGCGATTCGCTTTACAGTCGTATTTTGCTTGCGATTTGGTGACTTCTGCAAGCACCCTCAACCTGCTGCCAGCGTAACCGCGAGAGCCCGTTTGGAAGCTATTTGCCATCCGCTGCAGAAGCTTAGCCCCTCAGATAAGTACTTACGACATACTATAGCGTTCTGACTTTCATGTGATGCTATTCAACTCGACGCACCTAGTTGGTTCCTGTAAGGATTCAGCCGATTCTAAATTGATTTAATGCTGATTTTTCAGGCTTTCACGGTCATTGTCATTAATGATTTAATGCTATTAGCCCTACAAGCATTCAAGTGTTAGCGTAGAGTGAATTAGAGTACAACGGCTTGTAGTTTATATCCATGTGTTTAGACTTTAATTGCTCATTGTTGTGTAATTAATTACTAGTATAAAATGGTAATTGGTGGTGCACCTCTCGCTTAACCAATTATTTTAGAACTTGTTGCAGTGGCTGTTCTATGCAGCTTTTAGTAAATAAATTTGATGCACTGCTTATGATACTAATTGTCTAATTTCCTTACTGCTACCTTTTGTATTTCAGATATTGTAGGATTGACTGCTGCGATTTACTTGAATTTATAAGTTCTCGATCTATCTGAGTATATTTGTTGTAAGTAAATGCTCGTCGGCGCTGAGAATATTTGTTGCTAACATCTTATAAGGAACCGCACGCCGTCTTCACTGAGCTTAGCTGACGGGTTTTCAAGTACCTATACTCTCGTAGCGTTGCGATATTTCAAGATTTAGGAAAATTATATCTAACAAATGTACCATAAAACAATTTTTTACACAGGTACAATATATTTAATCACTGTAATATTTATATATAACGTTAGCAGCTTTCTAGGTTCTGGTGATTGTCAGCATACAAAACTTGGCTAATGTTTTTTAAGAATCAGTGCCGGTAGTTTCAACTGGGCTATAAAATGAAAAATGGTGAGTGGTCAATTATTGTACTCACATAGTTTGTATTTATGTTGCGAAATCTGAGTAGTTATGCCTTATTATCTGTCAAACGTGTGTTCGCTCGTAAAACGTTTATTTCAACACAGGACAGAAGAGGAACTTATTTTTTACAACTTGACCAAGAGAAGAATATATACAGGAGATCAAATGTGCAATTTATATTCAAATCTCTTAGAACTAGAACGTGGTCATTTTTACTTTTTGTAAACTTTTTAATTTAGTTAGAATTAAAGTACTAATACTTCTATATAATGTCAATAATGTTAAAGCGCCAAAGAGCAGAATATATTTTTTTAAGAATTTGTCTCTATGTGTAATTGCACCTCGTATAAAGAGAAATCCACAATATTTTCCCATCTGATGCACCTAAAATATATCCTGTTCAAAATTGCGACCGCCAAGAAAAATGATGTAGAGCTGCCAATCAAGATCCATGCAAGTTGTGCTTTGTGTAAAACGACAAAATTCAAGGTACTTTATTCCATATGTAGGAATATGGCCTGAGACACAGCGAGTTAGGGTCGCCGAAATATTTCTTTCCGAAACCCAGCCAATCTGGCACACCGTTAACGGTGTATTAGGTGATGTGGTTAGCATCACGCCTTCGACGACTGCCTTACTTTTCCTACTTCCACAACTGAGATTTTGGTACCCAATTTTTAAAGCGACTTGGTCGGCCGTCCAGATGTGGGGATTGAACTCCCTACCACGGCACCGCAGCCTGAGCTCCCTAACCGCTCGGGCACGCTGGCGATGACTACAAAATATAACACTAGGCCACCAGGGCGGTAAGATACATATAAGTTTACAACTAATTTATAACCGCCCTGGTGGCCTAGTGGTTAGAGTGGCAGAGTAGTAATCACAGCGACCCCGGGTTCAAACCCCGGGGGAGGCACAAATTTACGTTGAAAAACGTATAATATCAGTCCTTCTCAGGACTAACCAGGAACACCTGAAGACGGGAGTAGATAAAAACTCCCGAAACGTTGTGTGATTTACACCCTAGACAGTGGAAAAAGTCCGAAAAACATATCATAATGTTCTTTTGTTTGATGCGGGCGTCGCCTTAACAACAAATCCATGGCGGCTCGATCATAACAGTGCCGAATATGCTTATGCGGTAATAATTACATTTGGAAACATAAATTGAAACAATAATTGATTACAAAAGAGATTATTACTGAATTCTGTTAGTCGTACTAAGGGAGAGAGGGAGAGACAAATATAGATATGTAAGTTTACTTATTACTATCTGAACACAAAACTTATGAAACTTGAAACAACAATAGAATACGTTTTTGTTAAGTATTACAATTTCTATTACAAGCAATCTCTGATGGCTCTTGTAAGGGGGTACGACGGATTGCCATTTGGATCATCAGTATCAATAGAATATATCATAATCCCAGCTAAGTTGTAGTTATTTGCAAATTTACCCTGGATAAAAATTACAGTTAGTAGATCCATTTTTACATTTGGAAAAAGAAAATGTCATTCATTGGAAATCAAAGGTCTATTTACCTTCTTCTCAAATGAATCTGGATCATCATATCCAATCCATTGATCTCCTTTGTACATGTAAGGAACTTTCTGTGTTCTATCCCATTCGACCCCAGGTTTCTGTTTTTTTATATTTGATTATCTGAAACAGTACAATAATATTTGCTGTTTATTGTTTTTACTAGTTACCACAAGGTGTTATTATTTAGTCATTATAGTACAACATATTATTATTATTACTATTATTTAACACTCAATAAGAACAAAAGCCAAAGGTTCGTGAAGCTGAAAATTACATGACAGAAATTAACTAATTTTCTAAGGTTGGCTAGTGTGGCAGTTATTATAAATAAGATGATTAAACTTTTCGTAATGGTCATATCTTCAAATTGTCCAAGTAACTTAATATGGAAAAACATAAAACATTAGAATATAAAATCAGCTTTAGAAAGTGGTATCAGTTTTTTACGGCTAATTCAATACCTCATCATAACCAAGAAATTCTTTCCATTTATGGTATGTAGAGCGAGCACCAATGGAAGTACTGCATTTATGTGCTAAAGTGAATGTCCTTCCATATGCGGCACTAATTTACTTGGACATGCACCGGCATTCAACCAGGTCCGTATAGCACCACTCTAAAAAAATTAAGTAGCACGATTTTAGAACAAATATACGTACCTCTTAAGTTTAATGCTAACCACATTTCTTCCACATGTCGAATACAAAGGAGCATTGTGTCCTACACGGCCAGTTCCATCAGTAGAGGAGTGAAAGTCATATGTCATTAAGTGTATGAGATCCACATATCTAAAGAGAAAAACTGGTATAATAAAGGGCTAAGAGTTTGTATTAATGTTTTTTTTATTTTGTTATGGATTACACAGTAGTAGATTTTTCAACATACTTGGATATCTCAAGTACATCATAGCTTGATTCGATCAAGTCTTTTCCTGCTCCTACGGCCACTGTTAACAGATATCTGTCTTGGAACTTTATGGACAAAATAAAATTCGATATAATTGGAAACCAACACTTTAAAATAGTTACTCACTTTATCAGATGCCCTACCGCCTTTCAAGCAAAGATATTCCCAATCCAAGTCAATACCATCAAACCCGTATTTTTTCATCACACTTAAACAGCTGTTAATAAACGTTTCTCTTGATTCTGCACGTCTGACCATTTTTGAAAAGGGTTTTGATTCTTCCTTCTATCCTCCCACAGCGAGTAGTGTCTGCACATGAGGACTGCCCTCTTTTAAAGCATTAAAGTTTTTATAGCCACCTATCAAGACAAAACATGTAAGGTGTAATAATAGTGATTGTGGTTCTTCACACCTGCTTCGATATCTCCATGTTCGTCGATTACTCTAATTCTATCATTTTCCACTCTCGCAAATGCATATATTAAATGGCTATAGAGACGTGGATTGATGTCATTGATAGTGCATGTAGTATTCCGGGATTGATAGTACCCAATTAAAACTCCTGAAAAATAAAAAAACACTGACGTATAACTTAAAAAAGGGCAGTTATATATATTCGCTAGATTTTTTTAGTTGTGTGTATGTGCATTGACGATTATGCATTTAACTGAAAGATTATTAATATTTTCTACTCCTTCTTAAGATATTTTCAATTTCTAATATTATTTTCTATCGCGTAGAACTTCATGTGTACGCCAATGATCCTGCTCCGTGAGTAGGGATGCTTGCGCTGGGCGCGACGCAGCGACCAGCAAATGGACTTTTTATCCTTCACTTCCGCAGTCGACCCAGGTAGGACCCGCAAGGTTGCTCAGGGGCCTAGCGCTTCGACGATACGATATGTTTCTATAAAATTACAAAATTCGGAAGTGGTTGTGTCTTTCACCAAAAGTGTGCTGAGCATAAGGTGGGATGCAGAATTCGACTATGGCTTAAGCCATATGGCTACCCATGATATACATAGCTGCCGTAAATTCAATTATTTTGTATAACTTGGCCAAATCTAACAAGGATACTAAAAACTTTAAAGATTATCCCAGTTTTCCCAGAGAACTGAAGTTATCCATCCAGTTGGTAACATCAGGCAAGAGGTACAGAATAGAAGAGTCAGGAGGTCCTCACCAGTCAGGTGCTTCATATAATGGAAAACTATTCACACTTATTTGGCATCTACCTATACCTACCTATACAAAAACCGTTATTTTCTAAAGACGCCACGTGATAACTGTAATAGGGAAAAGCAATAACTGCCTCAGAATTGGAGCAAAGGGGGCTGATAGAATTTTAGCATTCATTATTTTACACAAGAAAGTTAGAAACTAAATGTAAAGGTGCAGTTTTTGGTAGGTACATCGACAATCAGCCAATAGTTTTATAAGTTAAAATGTACTCGTACTGTAACCTTTCGAGAAGTCAATGCGGGAAATAGTGCTGAACGGTAAATTAACAGCTGGAAAAAAATCGAAGAATATTATTTCCAAACAACAGAGTCGGTGGTGGCATGGAAATTAAAGAAAGAGGATGGAGCAAATAACGGATATGATGAAACAACGAAAAAATTAGGAATCTAAAACAGGAAAATAGCGAAATAAGAAAAACAAATTAAAGTGCTTCGAGAAAAATTGGAGAAAATGGACAAAAAGAGATAGACACTATAATATTATAATTATAAGATTGCAAAGTACAACAGAAGATCCAAAACAGTTAACAGAGGAAGGTAAAAGTAAACAAAATAAGTACTTAAGAAAGAGACTAGTTAAATCTAATCCAAAATTACTTAAAAAAATTCAAACTTCTAGGAAAAGAAAAAAATATAATGGAGAATAAGAAAAAACTGAGCAAAGTAAAAGTTGTAGGAATTTATAAGGATACATATCTGACTAATAAAGAAAAAGACATGCAAAGGCAAATTAACAGCAGGTAAAACCAAAATGTGAAAAGAGGGAAAAGGTGTAAAATACCAAAACTAATTAGAAATAACGAAACATGGATGTGGACTAATCAAGTAGAAAAGCTGATGTAGAAAATGAAAAAAAAAAACAATAATAACTCCAAAACTGATACAGAAATAGAACGTGTAAGATAAGGAAATTGACTTGGCTATAAAAAGGACTTAACATAAGAATTCAAAATACTGCCGACATGGAACATTGCAAGTATTAATACCAAGGAAGAAGACCTACATAATGAATTGAAAAAGCACATATTGATATATGACACTAACGTTCTTACACAGTGGGATCGGCCAAATAACATGAGCTCATAATGGAGTAGGTTGTTTAACACATAAAGGCTCTATTGATATGTAACTGGATGGAACTACGCAAATGAAAGTACAATAACATTATAATTCGAAGTGCAGAATAAAACAACGGCCAACATTATGATTATAGATATATGGATCAAATGATCAAGACAAAGCTGAGGAAAAAAATGCATTCTGGGTAGGTGACTTTAATGCCAAATTAGGCAGAAGAGATGTACAAAATCAGAAAGTAGTAGTAGTCAGGTTCGCTATGTTTTGATTTAGACCTTTGCTGGAATTTTGTGGAGAGTATGAAAACTGTACATTTCGAGAAAGGTTATAGTATAAACAATAAGAAAAACAATGTTTCCATTTGCCCGGAGTACTACGTAGCCGCCATCTTGGATTTTACAAAATGGCTGACGTAAAATCAGTTTTCGTTAGTACGTATCGCAGCTTCTAAATAACATAAAAATATAATTTAGACAGTTACACATACATTTTCAGGGCTAATAAATGCAATGCTACTACTTGCAGATGTGTTGAGACCGTTACTATAGCAGTGTTTATAAATAATTATTAGTAGCATAATACAAAATGACAAATAGTATATACCTATTTATCACTTTCAAGGAGAGAACGCTCATTTACGCAAAATTTTATGAACTTAAATGTGTGACATTTCACACACATGGGAATTTTGGTATAAGACGCATGTAGCGGCACTACGAAAGTAGTCGTTGCGAACATGCGTTCCAGATGGTACAATCTTACCATGCCTTGACAAGTCGAAACTGACCAGTCTTCTCAACATGTTGGCAACAGTAGAAACTTTACAGGAAGATCTGTAGCCAGGAGATGGGATGTACACCAGATCAGATGCTCAAGTCGCAAGATAGCCCTGGTAGATGGAATGGTTCTTCAGCAACGATAGTGACAGTCAAAGATCTCAGTGACTGCTTCAACGACAGGCTTATGTCTCTCATAGGAAATGCAAATCATCCTGTTTGATACCTGGCTGCTACTAGGGATAAAAAAGGCAAGGAAAAGCACCAATTCAGTATAAGGTCACAGATGACACAAACTTTAAACATATCCCAATGAACAGGTTTCCTTTATATGACAAGACAAAGGCTGAGCAGACAAAATATCTTGCTGCAAAGACTCTAGAGTACAACAGTTCATCACTTGTTCTTCAGGGTGTACCAGGAGCAACAAAAATTTAGTTTTCGACGACAACAATCATGAAGAAGCAGACACACTGTTGATCTTCCAGGCTGTCCTGGCATCACAACGAAACCCACCGGAAGTAAAAATGGTTTTCTTCTCCCCAGATAGTCATAGCTAACTATGACCTCATGGTGAAGAATACGTCGATTTCAATAGTCTCTGGGATGATCGAGATAGACCCAATAAGGAGAGTCTTAGGGGTAGAAAGAGCAAAGGGTTTGCCAGCCTTCCATGCGTTCACTGGCGCTGACAACAATGGAAAGTTTTCTCGTATAGGCAAAGCAACCTGGCTGCAAGCTTACATGAAGGCAACTCCAGATGTAATCAGTTCTTTGCAGATGCTTTCAACAGAGACAAAAGTGACCGAAACTATGTTGTCAACTCTTGCTAGGTTTTTCTATTTAGCTTACTCTCCCAAAGGCATCAATATCAATAATATCCCCGAACTGCGATGGCATCTATTTTGTAGGCATACAACAAAGAGTTGGATGGTCATCTGAAACCAACCATGACAGATGTTCTTCCAGTTCCAAAGGCAATAATTGAGATGATTACTTGTCAATGCAAAAAAGACTGTTCTTCTGCAAGGTGTTACTGCCGAACAAATAAGTTATCCTGTACCGATCTTAGCCAGTGCGACAGTGAGTGTAAGAACGACGATACCCACGACCAGTATGAAACTGATGATGACAAAGATGGTGATGATATGTAAAGACTCTCTGGTTGCTGGAAAAATTAAAAACTTTAAACTTGTTGTTCGTGCAAGAAAATTTGTATAAAAAGCCATACTTCACCAAATAAATCAATCAAAATGATTCTTAGTTTAATCTAGAGTATTTATTTGGATCCCATTGCATTTATTAGCCCTGAAAACGTATGTTTAGCTGTCACAATTATATTTTTATGTCATTTAAAAGCTGAAATATTAACTAAAATTGCTTTTAAGTCAGCCATTTTGTAAAATCCAAGATGGCGGTTACGTAGGACTCGAGGGAAATGGAAACATTGTTTTTCGCATTGCTTATACTATAGCCTTTCCAAAAATGTACCTTTTTGAAACTCTCCAAAAAAATCCGGCGAAATTACATAGTGAACCTGACTATAAGAGTAAATAGAAAAGAAACCAGAATCAAGAATTGAAAAGACTAATAAGTTACTGCATTGAAAATGAACTACTAATCTCAAAATGTGGTTTATGCATACAGACATACATAAATTTATCAGAGTTAGAGAAGGTAGAGACGAACGATCAATAATAGACTATCTTCTTATTGACCAGGAAGTACACGATGTCGGAGTATATAGAGGTCCGGAGATAGGGAGTGGTCATTATCTACTTAAAACGAAAATCAGTATTAGAACACAAATAACAACTCGACCGAAAGATGGTGTAGCAAGAAGTAAAAAAAGAACATATCCATCAAAACCTATAAACCGGAAGACATAATGGAATGTTGCAGAGATTATTTTCAAGAATTGTTTTGTAAGGAGGAAGTGGAAATGCAAATGACAGACTACGAACGATTAGACGAATACCAGGAAGACTTATTCTAAACTCTAAATCTTCATCGTCCAGTTAGCCTTAAGTAAAATTATTTCAAAATGTAAATAAGAATTTTAATCCAGATTTCTTTGAATTTTTGTTTAATAAATTTACATATTTAATAGCAGTGCAATTTATTAAACCTTTAATGTTGCGTTGAGTTAATTAATTAAACCACGTTAAGCTAGTGCGGTAATGATCATCGAGTGAATAGAGTTCCACTTTATTCACTCGAAGAAGTGAATAAAGCAATCGCTCCAATCACTGTTGTAGATTTTTTTATTTTTCTTATTTTCGAATTACACTTCGTATTAAGGTTCTTCTTAAGTTTTGGAACAACTTTGTAAATAACATTTTTTTTAGAAAAACTTTAAATAGTAGTGCTTAGTTCAGTTTTTTTTTAAATTTAGAACATAGTGTATGTTTGATCATAAGTTTGTGACTTCTCAAGACAAGCAAAGTTTTTTACCAAGAATTACTGTTTCTCAGGGAATACAAATTTGGAAAGTTTGCAAGAGTGCTATGCTCCATTTAGAAACACACTATTATATACATGTATATATTTTTTTGCGTTTTAATTTTTAATGAAAGTAAAAATAAACTAGACATAATTTCGATAAAATATATACAGTGTAATCACATTAAAAAATAAATAACTCGAGAACTACTACCTAAAAAGTGATATTTTGCACATAGCTTAGGTTTTTACCCTTGACAAAAACGGGCATATTTTGGATCCAACATATACAGGGTGAGCACCTTAACAACAATAAAAATAAATTTTGCTTTAACTAAGAAATAGATAAAAGTAATAGTTTGCGCATAGCTCAGGCTTTAGTCTTAAAATTGGGACCTAATAGGTACAGGGTAAATGTTGTAAAAAAATATAAAGGAGTAACGAACAGGTGCGGTATGTTTAATGCAGACGCGTCGCACAGAGAGCGGGTGGAAGCTCGCGTGCTACTGCCAAACGTTGCAATCGCATTACCAAGTGTTTCCTTTTATTGTTTCAGAGTTATTAGAAACGTTAAAATATTTTTACCCTTAATTATCTTTGATTTTTCAAATTGTTTAGTGTCACAACGTCCACTTTCAAGTGAGGTTCTGAGTCCTGACATATTTTTATTTATTTTGTGATAATGATATTGATAAATAAATAGTGAAAGAGGTGTAGACTACATTCTCTTTTTTACACACCGTTTGAGAAAAAGCGTCACGTGAAAGAGAACATAATTTCAGGGTGAAATATTGTTTGTTGCAATATTAAATAAAGGAAAATCTATTTATGTAACTATTATCGTTGTTAAATTACAAACATGCCTATGGAAAGATGAATATTAATTCACATATCTAGATTTACTTTCGCAAATACAAATATGTTTAAGACTGCAGTAACCAAGATCTACCTCTCTGTGTAATTTTTTTAATTGTTGTAACTTCTGTAACGTTTTCATTTGTTATTGTTCAGTGAAATACGTCTTACATTCTTGTTTATGAAGCTTTGAATCAATTTACTAATAATCTTACTGATTACTTACAGTATACCTACTTTTATACTAATATAATTTTTATCCCTAACCCATGGTCTGATATGTTTCAACGGCCACTACCGTGCCAATCACTAGCGAATTTTTGCTTTTGTATTACAAAATACAGGTTGTTTCAAAAACAATGCGCCAAAGTCAAAATCTGTTAGTGGGTTATGCAACATTCAGAGCTGGGTAGATTACTTTGAAAAAGTAATTGATTATTAATTACCAGTTACCGCCCAATGAAGCAATTGAATTACCAGAGATTTCAATTACTCAAATAAAATAGTAATTTAATTATCAATTACTTAATATATTGTACAACATAAATTACTTTTTCAATTACTTTCAATAGAAAATGTCCTATACTGGTATATAGTAGTATTTCGATAGCTTTGTGCCAGTAAATGGTTTAAAATAAGCAAATTGAAATTAATAAATAATTATTACGATACGTTCTTAAATATATTATCGACTAATCCAATTTTATTATTTTCGATCACTTGCGTTAGTTTGTCAAATCAGATCACACTTAGAGTGAAAACGACCCCAGAGTGATTTTCAATGAGCATGTAAACTACCTAATTAAAATTCAATATTATTGCAATTGACTAATGAAGTGTTAAATTAATTTGTCAGCAAAATGGCTTCTAGCTTCGGTAAAAATTATTAATTTATTTAAGAACTTATCTTCCCGAATTCACCGCGGCCAATAATAAATCCTTATAATTTTGACAAATAATATTGCTCAAGTGCGTTGCCTTAAAAAAAACCCTCGGTTACGCCTCGGGTTATTTTTAGGCAACACACTTGCGGGTTGATATTTGTCAAAATTATTGTGGGTACTTATCATTGCCCTTGGCAAATTATAGCTGAAAATATCATCCAACGAACCCAGTTGTTAATTTTTATGGAAAAAAATTATTATTACTGTTCTCTGTACTTACCGCAGATTTTTCCCTTTTTAAATAATTATTATTAGCAAGCTACATTGCTATACTTTGCACAGCTTACACTACAAGAGACAACATGTATGCACATCTCATCTAAAAACATACGCGTCTGCACCAAATATTTTCCTCTTTGCTCTGTACACATCGCTATTAACCAACAAGTCATAGGGCATCATAAATTATTGTTGTTCAAGGAATATCCTATTGCAATTCGATTAACAAGTAATTTAGTAAGGGCTTATCGTAGTTTGTAAGATTTAATATCCAATCGAGGTCAGTAATTTAGTAATTAAATTACTAGAAAATAATTCAATTACCGCGAGTAATTTCAATTAACACAAGTAATTCAAATACTTGTAAAGTAGTTTAAATACTTTAGAGTAATTTCATTATTTAAAAGTAATTGAGTAACTGAATTTAGGAATTAATTGCTTTCAAAAAGTAATAGTCAAGTACTTTGTAGCAAAAAGAACATTTGCCAATTACAATTACCGCACCTTCGAAAGTAATTCAATTCCAAGACAAATCAACAAAAAGGAATTTAATTACAAGGTAATTAATTACTCCCCAGCTCTGGCAACATTACAAGTGACCTCAAAACCTATAGCCTCCTACGCAATACCAAAAGTAAAAATCACATTCATTTGTCTCAAAAGTCATGTAGGTATTGCATGTAATGAGATGGTTGACCAGTTTGCCAAAGATTCTGTCACTAATGATGAATTTGAAAATGTAATAACATCTTTTATTCGCAACCATATATGTAATGTTAACATTCCTGACCTCATTTGAGTGGGGGAAGTCGTACATTTCAGCCCGCTACTTCCCGCTCTCACTTCCGGCTCAAGTGCGGGAAGTGAGTGCGGGAAGTAGGTACATTCCCAACCACTGAGTAGGTAGGGATACTGGGAATCTTGTTGATCCATGCATGCGCGTCGCAACCTGTCGTATCATAATATAATAATTTTTTTATTATACCTGCATCAGAATCGCCGTTTAAAGCACGCCTGAGCTTGCGAAAACAGGCGCTTAAAGCTCGCCGAGCTTTAACGGTCGTCAAGGAAACGATTGAATGCAACAACGGACGTGGACGCCACAAAAACGTAAATAATTCTCGTAACTATAGTAGCAATATTAATATGCCCTCTCGATTTATTACGACAAAAATTATTTCTAAGTTTTTAGTGCTTAATTTATTTCCAGTTGTGGGGGTATAATAAAAAATAGCGTAATATATTCGTGGATAACTGGTCTTTAAAACACGCGCGAGTTTTCGAGCACGACGGCAAAGCCGGAATGCTCGAAATAGAGCAAGTTATCCACTCACACTTTAAGATACTATTCCAATTATTGTTTAGAATAAAGTGGTTGCGAATAAAATAGTATACATACCTCGACAGGAAGTTTCCTTAGTCTCGAGGTAATAGCTGATTTCGACGCTTCGCGTCTTAATCAGCTAACTAATCTCTCGACAGTAATGAAACACTTCCCATCTCGGGCTGTAATATACTATTGACTAATACAGGTTGCACAGGCACACAGGCAACAAAAATTTGAAAGAAATTGCTCATAGTTCCAATAAGTTATATTATCTGATTTATCCCAGTAGGCATAGCTTATATATTTAACTGTCAAGTTTCTGAAATACCCTTCCCAACAATAAATCGGTTAAAATCTAACCATGGTAGATGTATTTAATTATCTTAGCCGAATGCCCTTATGATGTTTCAAGAATAAGGATGATATTTAGGTCCTTTACCAGACATTTTACACAACAATATACAAATGCCAATTAATGTTGCTCATTTACTCTTGCTTGCTAACAAACTTATTTATGAATATTAATATGTAACTATTTATTTAAATTAGATCAACTAATATAAAGAATATTTTTTTAATATTAAACATCTGTAGCAAATTGATTTATTTCCATGCCATCATCTCCTCCCCCTCAAAACACAAAATAAAGGAAGTTATAGGGGATGTTTGTATATAAACTTTTTCTTCAAATCTCTCCCATCCAAGTTACACTTTTCGAAAGAGGTTGGTTACCTACATTAGCACTTTTCAACGGACAAGCATTTGTTTATATAAAAATATGCACCGGAAACCTGATTTATTTAAAAACTTTTTTAGCTTTTAGTTTTTTATGTCAAACTTACATCTTTTGTGTCAAAAATGAGATATTGTATAATGCACAACACAATTACTCAGCAAAGCCTTGTATCATAATGTATTTTATTCTCTTTACACAAAAATTAAAAAACATCGTAGTAGTTAGGCTACGCAGCGCGTAGTTTTTATAATCACATCTTTGTCCGTTCAAAAGTTCTATTCCTTTATAAGGATTGCTAATCTGAACCCGTCATATGCAAAAATTAATAAGCATTTCATAAATAAGCTTGTTATTGGTAGAACATATCTGCCAATTTTCATTTTAATATTTTTTCTAGTTTTCAGTAAACCTAATTTTAACCCCCCTCTTTAGAAAGAGGTAACTCAACTCTGAGACATTTAAAAATAGTTCATATGCAAAAATTGTCTGTTTCAACGTCCCCCATAATCTACGTAAGTTTGACACTATGTATTTGAAACACCCTGTATATTAAATAAAACGTTTTTCCCGTACCTACTATTAAAGTACAACTTTATACCTTTTATCTCTTTTCTAAAGTTACATTTTAATGCCGAGGGTGGATAAAATGTTTAAAGCATAATATGTATGTGTATCCTGGCATCAAACAATTAATCACATAATAATATGATTCCTAGTAAAGGCAATAGCTATTTATATAACAAGTACATAACGTAGGACTTTATCGCAAGCGAGTTAATAAAGAAGACGACTCAGTTGGATTATGTACGAGTTGTACACAAATTTTTATGTTTGACTGCTCAAATCGAAAAGAAATGAGTATAAATTTGACGTGTATTCTTTGACGGAAAAATTGACATTGATGGATAGTAACAAGCATTTTATCTACTCCTACTGCACAATGGCCATGAATTATGATTCATAATTCACGGTTTGCAGCCAATCATAAAATTCTATTTTCATTATTCAATAGTTTGCAAATTGCAACCAATCAGAAAATTATATTTTCATTATTCAATAGGTTGTAGCCAATCACAAAATTCATTCTTATTATTAAATGACTTTTGAAGTTAACAGCTGTCACAAATGTCATAATTCTGAAATATGAACACAAGGCTCATATTGCATAGGAGTAGATAAAATATCGTATTATATTCGCGATTATGGCCATTATTCACTCAGATGACTTGCGCCACGCGCCTTCGGCTTGTGGCGCAAATGTCATCTTCGTGAATAATGGCTGTCATAATCGCTCATATAATAATATACTATATTTCGATATTGACAGCTGACGCAAAGGAACTTTATTTCACTAGTAAAATAAAAAGCTACCTACTTTATTTTTTCAAAAGTATGTCATAAACAATACCTTGTAGTGCATCATAGTTATTTATTGTATAAGTATGGAGTGGAATGCAACATATCAATAAAAAAAAAGTTAATTTTAAAGGGTTGCTAATATGCATTCTGCTTGAGTGCAGTATAATGTTTTATTCAACACCTCTTCTAATTCTCTTTAAATAATTTTTTAACACTGGCATGACTTTTGGTGTGGAATTAGTAAAATTTAGAAATTACAAACGAGCCTTGGATTAGTTGTTATAGTAACAAACTTAGAATAATCTGTTCTGTCTGACTTTTCTGTTTTTTTACTTACTAGCAAGTAGTGATGAACCTTCTTTATTTGAAAGGTGCATAGTAATATGCTTATTATGAGTACGTGTGAGATAAGAGCTATGTATGTTACAAGTGGGAGAAAGACACTATTTTACTTGCATTTTCCCACGTGTCACCTACAAGATTTTATCTATTTTCGTTAGAAAAATCTTACTTTTCTCATTAATTTGAGTTAGGAAATGAAGTTTATTTTCGCACTAGTGGAAAAAGTAGGTATAGTATAGTCCATTTTTTGCTTTATGATTCAGAGTAACAGTGTACACCAGTTTTAGTTACAAAATACACCTAACGTCAAAATTGGGATTGTCAGGTTCACACTTCGATAAGGATCACTAAAGCATAATAAAAAGCCACGGAAAAGCAGTGCTAACAGTGAAACTGAAGCAGATATTAAACGTTATTTTACTAATATAAAACACCTCAATGTTAATTTAAGTAAAACAGCTACCATTAGAGGGCTTGCTCAAATCGCACTTACTCCTTTAGGGCACTCCGCGCTTCGCTTGTCGTACGCTAAACCCGTGCATTCTACAAAATGGTTCTTATAAAACTCGTATCATAATATACTATTGTCTTCAGCAATAAATTCTGGTTCAACGTATTTTTTATATAAAAAGAATGCGGTAATGTCCATTATCACACCGAGTCCGGTAATATCCATTACCGCAGTGCGGTAATGAAGCTCCTAACGATACTAAAATTAATTTATTAGTCTAAACAATACCGATGAAGATAAATATTCTTGTAACGTTTCGCCCAGCGCGAACGCGATTGTATAAATTAAAAATAAATTTGCGCGTTCCCCCTGGGCTTGCACCACGTTATGGATCGGAACGCCGCTCCGAGAGTACGACGTGACGTCACCGCAAACGACCGCATCAACACCACTGCGCACCTAGACTACGAATCCCCGCTCCAGCGACCTGATACGAACCTCCGATTACGCCCGCACCAGGTATAAAAGGAGAATTCGGAGCCCAGACAAGGCAGCATTTCCTAGAACCTTCCCAATCCTCTCGTCTTGCCTATGCTCTCCGGAGTGTCCTTAGGACTCTTCGAGAGGATCCCGACCAGTTACCTGAACTCCTGGACGTTCGGATTGTTGCTATACCTTCCAACGTTATTCTTTTGAACTCCTGGACGTTCGGATTGTTGCTATGCTTTCCAACGTCGCTCCCTCGAGCTCCTGGACGCTCGGATTGTCGCTCGGCTTTTCAGCGTTATTCCCCGAGCACCTATTGACCTAGAGAGCCGTCTCAGGCCCGACGGCGACGACGTCAGACACCTGGTTACAAGCAGAGTTTTTCTAAACTCGCCGACGACGCCCTCCAAAGTTTGGGCACTCGGGAAGGCCAAGTCGTGCTCGCAGGCGACGACGCCGTCCGTGAAGAAAATTTCCCGGTACCAGGACAGCGACACCGACGTGATTAGGCCCGTTAATTGCGTCTGGAGTGGCTTAGCATCTCCGAGGCCGAGGAGCGTGCACCGGGAGTTTCCGTCTAATGAGCCAGAGGCCGCCGCCCACAGACACGCACTCGTGAAGCTAGGGTAACCCAGCGGCCATCTTCGCCAGCAAGAAACAGCACATAGTTAATCAAAATCCACTCACCTGGAGCAACAAAACAGCTGGCAAATAAAGCAAATTAAATGCATCGTCCGCCGCTTGAACACTGGGAATTTCACCGTTAAAACACCAGACGCACTAGGTATGCACACAATGGTGACCCGCTAATCTGTCAAATTACCTGTTCAGGACCGGCGCGATGCCTTCGCGACGAGGGAACTAATGTACATACAGACTGTCCCGTAATAGTGTGCCACTGCCCGATTACCAGCGAGCGAAGCACCCCGTTAGAAGAACTAATTTACTTTTATAAATGTCATTACATTCTTTTATTCTATGTGATTAATACAATTTAATTTAATGTATTTAGTTAAAGAGTATTATACAATGGTAAGAAGTTATTCTGTGTTTCTATCCTACGTTACTATCTGAGTTTATTATTTGGATCTTGGCATTTCTGAGCTATTCCTGGGAAGCCAGTTTCAATCTGGTAGTTGTTGCAATTAAATTAAATTAAACTAGCCCGTCAGGCTACATTCTTATAATGCTAGATTCCAGATGCAATTGTGTTCAACGTTTTAAATGGAGCAAATTCACAACTCCAACAAAGTATGAATAAGGAAAAAGGATCTGCAGCGTAGGATCAATATAGTTTCTGGGAGGATATTAAAAAGAAAATTTGGCATTTCATCGAAGAAAATGGGTTTTTACTTTGGATACTTTATTGGGAGGAACTAAATTACATTCAAAAATTATACCACACATTAAAAAAGGGTTAAAAGTACAAAATTGTGAATGGAAGGAAATTATTGTGTGAGAAGAGTAACCTTAGGTAGGAAGAATCTGATAGAGACTTAGAAGACGAGTTGACGAGTTGTATTCCTCTTCGGAATCATTTTCCGAATAATTATCTAGAAGTGTATCCATCTACAGGGTTAGGCATAGCAATGTTACCAGTTTTAACACTAAATATCTTTTTAAAAAAACTTAATTTTTTTATTTTTATCATAAATTGTTTTATAGGTACACATTTGGATTTTATGACTTAAAGATAGAATCTTTCAAATGACCACAATTTTCTGCAATGCAAGCTTGAAGACGTTGAGGGAAAATTGCTATAACTTGTCGTAACATTTCCTCTTTTTTGTTTCAAACGAACCCTTGATTTTGCCATTTCCTAATTCATCTGCGAATGGCCAGTCGAGATGGTGCATCCCCTCTGTCTCTGTCTCCAAATTCTGCACGAAACGTACGTTGTACTGCAGTGATTAAATGCAAATTTTCAAATTTCTGGACAACAAAACTTCTGGCTTGGAAAGGCAAGCGATCCATTTTTTAACTGTCACTAGTGGCATATCAAATCTAAAGGTATGTAGAACAATTTATGGTAAGAATTAAAAATGAATTATGTTTTGTTCAAAAGATACTTAGTGTTAAAAATCCAGGTTTCATAGCTTAGTGGTTAAGCATTCTGGCTACTGATCTAAGAGTCGAGAGTTCGATCCCCAATTCCGGTGAGGTTTTAAAAATAAAAAAATGCAGATGAAAGCCTCTACAGAATGCCACCATTCGGAAGTGATGTAAAGCCTCGGGTCCCATGTTACTACGATGTGTAGCATATAAAAGATCCCTAACTAGGGTGGGAACTCTTCAATATCGGCAAAATTTTAAGTAGGACTAAGGTACCTGGTACTCTGCATGCCTAGACCTTGTCCAGGGATTTGGCAAAAAAGGCCTATGAAAGCGTACTTGCATCAGTCTCCCCACAATAAATAATATCTAACTAACTAACTAGTGTTAAAAATGGCAACATTGCTATGCCGAATCTGTACATTCTAGTAAATTATCTTATCATATATTTAAAAAAAATGTTTTATCAGAGTATTTTGAAATACCTGCCATATGTTTAGCACAAATAATAACTTCTACAGCACAGATCTGTAAACAAAAATATGTTAATGTGCGGCCAGAAGTGACCCAAAAAAATTCGAAATTATTTCAGTCCTTATTAAGTATAGGTAATACTGCTTATGACTTTATACATTGCCAGTTGTACCAAGTTTTTGACATTACTAGTGTTTTTCTTTGTAACCAACTAAAGTGCGTTAAAAACCGTTATTAAGTGGCCTTGTGTCAAACAGTAATTTTTGAAAGTCATGTAACTTGTTTTATGGATTGCGTATGCACACAACCTCACTTTTACAAGTGCCAACTCAAGTGACATTTGCAATGGCAATATATTTTAAAAAATATACCCACTTCGAGTGGTATTTGGGACGACTATTTAACAATGTTAATACATAACGATTGACTTTATTGAAAAATAAATCGAAAATTAATATAATTATTCATTCTCAATTAAATTCAACTTCCAAAACCCAATATTTAATTTTTTTTGCGCAAGCCAAACTTTACACAGTTTGTTGATGTTTATCGTGCGTAACCTAGCGACATCACTAAGGAGAGAATATCGCTGCTAAGTGATATTTCGCAACAAGACTTAGTTTTTGAGTGGGTACATTGTTTTTTTGAATATTTTGCCCAATATTTAGCGATATACTGTTCTTATTGGTTGAAAAAGACATTGGCTTATGTATTATCGTGTTGAATAGTCACCGACATGTAGTGATAAGACAAAATCTACTTCAAAACCCTCTCGATAAAGTTTTTTTTTGCGAGCGTAACTTACACCGTTACAAAAATGCAAATGATAAGCCTGCTCTGAATCATAAAGAAAAAACAGACTATAGCCATAGTAACTATAGTCTGTTTTTTGCCTCATGATTCAGAACAGGCTTTGCATTTATATTATTTTAGCAGCGTACAACAGTTATAAAATATACCTAGCGTTAAGATCAAGATCGACGGGATTGACACTTCGGTAAAGTTTAATAAAATGCCGTGAAAAAGCAGTATTAACAGTAAAACCAAAGAGGCTATAAAACGCTGTTTTACTAATATAAAATAAGTCGATAGTAACTTAAGTAAAATAGCCGTCACTGGAAGAGTTGGTCAAATATTTGAAGTAAGTATTAAGATTTAAACAAATATTAATTTTCTAACAATTTCTTATAATGCAACTGTGTTTAATATTCTAAATGAAGAAAAATCACAAATCCAGCAATTATCGAATCACTATATGAATAAAGAAAAGACATTTCTAACTTGGGAGGAATATAGTTTTAGGGAGGAGTTGAGATTTTCTTACTTTGGATAATTCATTGAGGATGTGCAAAAGAGAAACTAAATTATGCCAGGAGCCGTTCAAAATTATAATTTCGGCGGAGATTGCTTTTTAAGGAAATATTGGAAACAATTTTGTATGTCACTCGTGAATAAAAATATTGTATCCACTCTTCTTTTTTAATGGATAAAAATTCTCATTATTCACTTGTATTACTACAAATAACAATATTTTTTCACGTCTGGGAACAAAACACGGCTTCTACGATACCAAAATCGTGACAGAAATAATGAATTACTCCCTAGAGGAGAGAAAATTGCCTAGGGAGTTTTCATTATGACTGAAACAACAAGAAATTTTAATTATGTCAAATTCGAGGTTAGCAGGTTAGGTTTGGCGTCAGTCTGTGTCAAAGCTGATGCAAAACCTAACCTGATAACCTCGAATTTGACATAGACTGACAGTCCCACCAACTTTAAAATTTATCATAGGCTACTAATTTTAAAGCACAGATCATTTTAAACTAATTGTGACTAAAATGTCAATAAATTACGTTTTAAAAAACCAGATCTGTAGTTTTAAATCTTCCTGCAACGTGAAAAAAATAGTATATGCAATTCGTAGAGACTGCTATTTTGCTTCAGTGCTATGTGACTCTCGGGCTTGGCCTCGACTCACAAATTGCACCTCAGAAAAATAACGCATTTCTCTCCCTCATTGCATAATCTACTATTTACGCGGACGCTTTTCGAGGTGAAAGTACAGGTGAGCATCGAATTCGATATCTATGGCAATAAATTCCAAAACAATAATTATACCCATACTATTGTTAGAATATATATTATATGCTAATCACGTACCCTTCTTTTTTAGTCGGTGTTCTGGTGAACTGTTTTCGCCTTGCCACCATCGCGCTATTTGCATTGCTAAAAACTGGTTGAAACTTACTATACAATTCATTCTGGACGACAACGGTGAATAGTGCTAAATTTAGAATGGCAGTAAGTAATCCGTTGCACTTACTTTTAATCGTAAACGGCGATACTGTTTGTAATCGCTCATGCACCAACCAATTGGCGATTTTACAACCAAGTTTCCTTTAGATTCGTGGGTTATCTCGTTGAAATCCCCGGAAATAGCGGTGCGAAGTAATCGAGTGAAGAGTACTTTTCCGTTCGAAAAGGCGAGCCAAACTGCATTAATATTAAGAACAATTGAAATAAAAATTGTGGAACTCTCAGCATGAATTTATTTGATAATCTAAGAATAAAGTTATCAAATGTAGGTTTAATTAAAATATTATAAAACACTAATTAATTAATTAAATGTAGTATAATAACATTTTTAAATCGAACTGTTTAAGTTAGAATAATTCTAATAATAAATAGTTCAAGAACGCAAAAGTATTTCGTGTTCTGTTTACGAAACTGGATCAATTCGCCCATTGAAAACAGAATGAAAATGCCAACATTCTTTGACAGTTTTCGAAAATAGTATATTGTTCTATTAGGATAAGCAATTATGTTGGCATCTGAGAGACGAAGCGCAGCGTAGCCGAGCGACTCCAAAAATTGCGAGTCAAACAGAGCTAATTCTAATTCGAATAATACATATTGTAGTTACTCCCCTGACTGCTATTTTGTTATTTTGGATGAGACAGCATAAATGTAATATTTAATATGTTAATATTTTATGCCCTGCTCAAAGTTTATCTGTGAGTAAATTTAGGCTGGTTAAAATTAAAATGTAACACTCAATTACTCAAATAAATGATTGTATGCCCCTTTTCTATTTTATTCAATCGCAACTATTAATTACGCTAGCTCAATGGGAAAACATGAGCACTGTCTCAGGTTAGGTTCCGAAGTTGACTATATTTTTGATCTGAATTTTACTATAGCCAGCAATTCTAAATCAGTAGTTCAAATACGCGACGTTAGTCCAAATCTTCACAATCTGTCAAATTACACAAAATGTTCGCCCAGTGCAACAGCGATTCTTTGAACGTTTAAACTCGTGAAAATATAAGAAAACATCAGGTAATTATTCAAATTTTCTCGCTAGGCAACATTTATCACTGTTTTGTTTTAGTAATGACGTAGGACAGACGCCGTCTGATCAATTGTTGTGGTCGCTTGGAATTCTCGCTAAATTTGCAAAATTTGATCACGCCTTGCTTATTACGTAAACTACGGCGTAGATGGAGCTTTGTAAACTAGCTGATCCACTTCGGCAATGTTTGATCTCGTATTTTGCTGCTTTTTCCCAAACTTTAACACTTAAATCGCTGGCATAACCTTACCTCGTTTGCTGGCTTTGGAGCTGCTTGCGGCAATGCTGCTCGGGTTTCCTGCTGGAGATGTTCGTCTGGCTGAAGAAGGTGGTTGAGACGTTCTTGCAAAGTCGTACTATCCCCTGGGCTTTTGTCCTCTGGTTTCCACTGCCTTATTTTTTTGTAGATGGGCCTCGAAATTTTGAAGTGCTCGCTCCCGATGTCGCCGTAGATGGAATCGGAGAATTTAAAATTTTTGTGTGGCAGAAACTTCCACCAACGATACCACATAAACACTGCGATGGGGACAATAAAAAGCAATACTTTTTAACTGGTAAATGCTTGTTCAATAGTCAAAAAATGTATTTCAAAGTGGAGCACAAAACTGACAAACTTGTAATAATTTTTAATTCATGTGTTCTCTCATGTTTAACAATATAGCATCTAGTTGCTAAGATACGGTGTTATGCTTATGTTAATGGTAAACAGGTTTGATAATTAATGTACATAAAAAAATAAATTTGAGTACATAAATTAGAATTAATATTTTTCTTAAAATCTAAATTATTGTCTTTCTCTTACAACTAAAATGGATCTATTGCGTCACACACACAAACGCTTGTTATTATTTGGTTACTGCACTGCTTTGCACTATTTTTATTAATTATTAACGCACTGGCATATTAGAGTTCCACCATTTTCCTTCTTTTATCTCCTTTCCTGTTGCCTGCTTCTCGAATTGCTCTTTGCAATGTTTTGTTATCCTTCATCTTGCTTAATTCACCTCACAATTTTTACTATGCTTGGCTTTATTTAAAACTACGCTCCTTTTAAAATGCACATAACAAACTCTTTGTGTCTATTAATTTCCTTCGGTCTGGCTTCACATTATGCACAAACCTATTCTTTTATTATTTTAATTTATTTAAAAGTCAATTTCGAACCCTGTGAAGATAAGCTTTGCCTTTGCGTTCTTTTCTCGACTATTTTACTGTTTCTCGCATCTCATTTTCAATGCAATTAATATTTTACTTTAGTTTAACATTGCAATTGCATAAAACATCCCAACTTTGTGCTTATTTAATCGGTCAATTATCCTGCACTGCAAACAGAGCCAAGTTGTGGGCGTAATACCATCTCAATATATATTTTTTCTGTACTCAAGAAAAGCACAAAATTTTAAATAATTGATTGCTTTGACGTTTCTCATTTAAAAAGTATTGAAAAAATTGCATCCATAGGCGAGCACGTAGAACTTACTTTCAGTTCATAAGAAGTAAAGTTACTTTACAATTAAAATATTTTTTTTATATTTACTGTGTGTTCTAGATTTTATCGTAGATAAAATATTTATATATATATATTTAACTCTGCCCCACCCGTGACTAAAGACTAGCTTTACGCACTTGCGTCGTAAATTACCATTAAATCCTATGAACTAAAAGTATTGCCTAATGTATACTTTTTGTATAAGTAAAATGTAAAATGTATTTAAACGCCAGCTGAAGCTAAGTGACTTACTAGGAATTAATTTAATGTCAGGCGTCTGGAAGTCTTGACTAATATAGAACTGTGTAGTTCGTGACTACGGGGTCTAGATAGTTTTGCTTGCAAGGCGCTCATTTTACGCGTGCGCTAATTATCCGTGGAAATAGATACCGTAACACCAGGGGCGGATGGGCAACATCTTAGTGGCCCGGGAAATAATATTTGTCGGCCCTTTTTTAATTTCCGGATATGGCTAAAATATACATTTACAGGGTGTTACGCATTTTTCCTTTAAAATTAAATAGAGCATTTGCAATATTGAATTTACAGTTGTTTTAGATAATAAACTTACGAATGATCCAGATCTACTTTGTTGTCCTTTTTCATGGATATTTTTGCTTTTTTCGATGACCTCATTTAAATGTTCTTTTAAGTGTACATCATATTTACTTACTAACAATATTAATTCCAAAAAGTTACCATGGTCTAATGTGGGATCAGCTAAAGTATATGCAGCTTCATATTTCTTTCCTCTATAACTTAATCCGCGTTTTCCAATAAGTTTTATAATGTCTATAATCACTTCTAATAATCGTCGTTTTTTCTTTATTTGCTGCTATCTGATATTTAATCTAGATGAAAGAAGCAAATTGGAAATGTCCTTTTGATTCTTGCACATAAAGTATGCTCTAACGGAATGTTCATGTTCACTGCTTACTTCATGCCCTGAATTCGTTGATAAGTGTGCGAAAAGTCATTCATACCAAGAACAAATCGATTTTCGTGCTTTGCGTATACTAGACATACAGTACAAAACAACTTAAAAGTTTTTTCATTGTATGTTAGCCAGTTCCTTACTGTGCCATTTTTCATTTTGAAGGCTTTTTCGCGTTTAAAAAACTCAATTAAAGCTGGTTGTCTCGGATGAAATAAAAAAAAAATTTTGAATGTCGTACAAATTTGGCTTTTTAAAATATCTATCATAGTGACTATCAGTAATATTAATTGCGGATTGAAAGCTTGATTTTGCTTCGTTGGTTTTTGCAATGCTTTGAAAATTACAAGAAGTTGTTAAAACAGTAGACGTGGACGCTTGGTTTTCACCTTCGTTTTCTATTCTTGTTTCAACTTGAGAACTTACGGATTCAGGAAACGAAACAATTTTTTTCTGATAATTCTTGAGATGGTTGCGGTTGACTAATAATAGAAGAAGAGGCTATTGACTTGTGTGCCTCAGCTTCCATTGCTTTCTTTCTCTTTTCCGCTCCTCCGTTCAGTTTATCTTTGTCCATTTTTTAATGATTTAATATATATATATATACAGGGTGAGGCACATAAAGTGTTACAGAGCAATAGCACTCAAACTATTGATCATATCCAAAAATGTTTCAGACAAAAGTTTCAGTGAAAGCTGAAGCTACGTCAAGGTCAACTCCAGATTTTTAAATGGAACTATGTATTTTTTTTTATGACATTATTACCGATTTTAAGACAAATTCAGCTACCTGCAACACAAGGTCATTCTAATTAGCAAAGTATGAAGATAGTCAAAAAATCGAAAAATATCGGAATAATCACTTTCAAAGGATCCACTAACCTTGGTTTGGTTCTACCTACAGAAGATGCTCGAAGTGATGACCCTCGACTTGTAAGCACTTGTTAATTCGCTGATGAAAAAACCGTCTAACTTCAGCTAACATTTGTGGTGTAATTTCGGTACATGCTCGTCGTATTCTGTCTTTCATGTCGTCAGGCGTGGTAGGTGCTACTGCCATTACGCGATCTTTGACAAAACCCCATAAAAAGTAATCTGCTGATGTTAGATCTGGCGATCGAGGTGGCCAAGCTACAGGACCGCCTCGTCCTATCCACTTTTCTCCAAAAATCTCATTCATCACTTGTCTTAAACACAGAGCATAATGGGGTGGTGCACCGTCGTGTTGACTCGTGTTTGTTGCACTGTTGCATTTTTCTATTTTTCGACTATTTTCATACTTTGCGTGACTAGAATGACCTTGTGTTTCAGGTCGCTGAATTTGTCTTCAAATCGGTAATAATGTCATCGAAAAAAAAATACATGGTTCCATTTAAAAAAGTGGAGTTGACCTTGACGTAGTTTCAGCGCCTCCACCGATAAAAAAATGGCTGGTCCAGTATGACGGCCTTCTCGAACACTGAAACTTTTGTCTGAAACATTTTTGGATGTGATCAATAGTTTGAGTGCTATTGCTCTGTAACACCTTATGTGCCTCACCCCGTATATTATAATACGGCGATAATGGATAAACCTAAACCATATTTTTATTAAATTCTTTTTACAAATTTTGTTATTTTAATTACATTAAGTCCGATTCGAATAATCAGGGTAAATAACACACGCAAAACACAAAGCACTTTAAGCCTGCTCTTACACAGTTTTATACGTTAAATTTCTGTGACCGAATGATTCCGTAGCCGTATGAAAACTAAATATTTCTAATCGCTGGTGGTACTTACTTCTTTCTTTTTTAGTCAAAAATTGAATTTGTCCCTCTCATTTCATAAAATCGAATAGTAAGCAATTCATAGCGCGTGACGTGTGACTTATCTTAATTACCACAAAATAAACAAAACATAAAAGTTTGAGAGTTATTTATGGGCAGTCGGAAGAAGAAAGATAAAAACTCAATTGTTTGCTGATTAATTATATAGGCAAATAATAGTGTAAAATACAGAAAAATGTACAAAAATCATACAAAAATTTGTTAAGAAAATGAAAAATTCATTCCGGTTCTTTTTTTTCGGTAAGTACATGTTTATGAAGATAGGTTGGTAGATCACTTAGACGTACTTTCAGCCACCGGCCCTGCGGGCCTCTGAAAAGCCGGCCCACCGGGAAATTTCCCGATTCGTCTTATGGCCCATCCGCCCCTGCGTAACACACACAACTTTGATACCTTCATATGGGCATATAGTTCTATTTAGTTCTAATTAGATATATCTGTTATCGCCGTAAACGCATAGATCTCCAGTACGAGTGCATCAATATCAATTAAATATACCAGCAAAATTTCATATTTTTTTTTCAAGAAACCTCACATTTTTAACAAATTGCCACAAAACGCGAGTTATTAAGATAATGGAATAAAGGTTTTAGATTTTGAATTACCAGCAATTACTCATTTTGCTAACTAACACACTAATTAATGAATCGAAGAAGTACTGTATTGACTAATTTTGCAAAATTGCAATGCCACATGAACTCTATTGTCATTTGAAGTAATCAAAGTTGTGTGTGTATTACGGTATCTATTTCAATGGATAATTAGAATTTGTCACAAGTCGCAGACTGAGAGATATTGTTGTAAGATGGTTCTACAAGATTTCAGAATAGAATAATAACAGAAACAAAATGTTATTGAATAGATTTTTAACGTGTAAACAATTTTATATAAGTTGAAGAAGACATGTCGAAATATACAGGGTGCCCGGATTTCGTAGGGACAACATGGGTAACTTTTGTATTTGAATAGATAGAGAGATGGTTAAATTAGCAAAAAGGTGCAGGTTTGAGAGCTCATTAAGAATCCATCTTCAAATTTTACTTGTCGTGGCCCACTTGTCTAAAATTAAAAAAAAAAACAAAATCTCCTAATTTCTTTTATACGCCGTAACTTTTTTGTTACTTAAGATATTGAGATGCGGTTTAAACTAATTTGAATGGTAATTTAAATACTTTTATTGATACTTGATAAAACCAATTTTATTTGTGTTAATTTTTAGTAATCTAACCTAACCTCAAAATTTTAAATTGGTACCCTGTAATTTTTTTGGCCCTTTTAAGAGAGGATTTTTTTCTGAATGCAGTGATGTATTACATGATATGGAAACTTCTTCAAAATTTTGAAAAACTGAGTTTATTCTTTTTACAGGCAGAAATCACTAGTGCCATGATCACAATAATTTTGTTTTTTATTTATTACGTTATCTGTAAAATTATGTTTAGAAACAAAAAACACTCTTATCATCATACGTGCCTTCCAGTAGTGTCAGTGTGTTCCGTATGTTTGACGTATAAGTTCTACGTTCTTGTAGCACTTGACATACGCACAAAATACATCATATTTTCAAAATTTTCCGTTATAAGTTGAAGTAATAACACTCACACTGACAGGCACGTATGATGATAAACCTGCTTTTTGTTTCGAAACATAATTTCACAAATAACGTGATATACAAAAAACAAAGTTATTGTGATCATAGCACTAGTGATTTCTGCCTGTAAAAAGAATAAACTCAGTTTTTCAAAATTTTGAAGAAGTTTTCACATCATGTAATACATCACTGCATTCAGAAAAAAATCCTCTCTTAAAAGAGCAAAAAAAATTGCAGGGTACCAATTTAAAATTTTGAGGTTAGGTTAGATTACTAAAAATTAACACAAATAAAATTGGTTTTATCAAGTGCCAATAAAAGTATTTAAATTACCATGCAAATTAGTTCAAATCGCACCTCAATATCTTAAGTAACAAAAAAGTTACGGCGTATAAAAGAAATTAGGAGATTTTGTTTTTTTTTTAATTTTAGACAAGTGGGCCATGACAAGTAAAATTTGAAGATGGATTCTTAATGAGCTCTCAAA
This sequence comes from Agriotes lineatus, assembly GCA_940337035.1. Classification (NCBI taxonomy): domain Eukaryota; kingdom Metazoa; phylum Arthropoda; class Insecta; order Coleoptera; family Elateridae; genus Agriotes; species Agriotes lineatus. The sequence goes on from OW679203.1 coordinate 75,774,964, forward strand.
CCTGCACCTTTTTGCTAATTAAACCATCTCTCTATCTCTTCAAATACAAAAGTTACCCATGTTGTCCCTACGAAATTCGGGCACCCTGTATATTTAAAAAAAATGTTTTAACAAGGTCTTATTAATTCAAGATGGAATAACTATCTCAAAAATTTTTAATCTTGAAAAATTGCCAGTTAATAGCGTATAAATTTATAGTTACATAAGATGTAATGGGACTTTCATTTTGTTCCGACCTCTTTCGTTCTACCTAAAATTTCACTGGATTCGGCCCTGTACTAGTGACTTTCGAATTCATTTCAGCCAGCGTTCAGATGCTCGTAACCTGTAAAATTCCTTTAGAAGCATTTTATTGGGACGGCGTAGTTTCTTGCAGTAATTTTCGTTTAGGTTATATTTCGCTGAATTGTAAATATGAGCTTATTCTTTGATTTCTTATTGTCGATAATGCGTACTAACACTTTAAAGTTCTACGTATTGCTTTTTGTTGTTCTTGTAATTTGATATTTACGCCCGTGGACTTCCGTGCGTGGCATGGCGAGTGTGTGGGAACCGTTTTCTTTGTGCTTTGTTAACCGGGACTTCCCCCCGAATTTTGCTAAGTTAGATATGACCTCAGCCGCCGAAGGCTTTTGCTGTTTGTTTTTCTACCTACGCTTTGCGCCAAGCTTTGGCCAAAAGGAAGCAACATTCGATAAGCCCTTGATGATTATGCATAGGGGATTATTAATTTTGGAACTCCAAACTTTCTTCCGATGGACAGTCACCAAGTTCTCGTGCATTTTGGAATTAATTAGTAGCGAGCCACCGGCCAGTTTACATGTGAAAATTCGCGGGCCCCGACTGCGGTAAATCCGTTGCAGTCGGGGACCCTGTTATTAGAACTAGGTGTGTAATCTTTTACGAACCTTTGTGGGCGCTTTGCGCCGAGTAAATTGTGTGAGAGTTTCACTTCAGCCCTAAATAGCAGCGAATTGTGATAGTTTGAGGAGTTCGGCGACAGTATTCATAGCCGGAGGTGCAGAAAGAACTCCGGGGCGGTCGTGAAGTTAAGGGAAAGGCCCGCGAAACGTTTTATTGGGGAAAACGTTGTTTACCGTGTCGTTTTGTTGTCCGCTCTCTAAGTACAGAGGGACGCATAGTTTGCCATTAGTGCACATATAGTTCTAACGTCGTTTGATTATCCCCGCTTGTGTACTCGTGTCGTTCGAGGATTATTGCAGTTGCAAATTCCGATTACGTTCGCTGGGCCACCCCGGAAACTAAAGTCATCTTCGCCAGCCCCGTCGCCGACCCGCTCTCTCTCCCAAGTTGGATCCCCCTGCAGCAGCCTTGCCAAGCTTCCGCCGAGGACCTCATCGCTACCCCAACATGCTTACAGCTCCAGGTATTTATTTATGTGCGATATGTTTTGTGTGTCGAGATAAAGTGGCGTCCGTAATTTTTACTGTGCAACCCCAGTGATCAAAACGTTGCGTACGCTCGCCTAATTTTAGAATTTGATTTGCTTGTTGACATCAGGGGTTTTACCCTGAATATCTTGTCTTGAACTTTGTAATAACATAGTTAGACATTAAGGTAACTTTGCTTGGGAGCCCCTTTCATGTTCAAGTATGGTGTGCCTTTCTTTTTATTAAATTTAAACTCGCCTCCGGGCGATTACTTCAGTGTAAACTTATTTGTAAATTTAACTCATTCAATAATAAATCTTTTAAAGTCAGTCGGTTTATTTGTCGAGGTCTGAACCCCTTCTGGGTTCCTAAGTAATTTAGTTTGGGCAAAGGCCAGGTGTAACTGCAGTTGTAAAGCTAAAGCATGTCTTATGAGCAAGCAAGCCCCAGAATTTGGGCCAGTATTAGTGTTCTTTTGTTACTCTTTAGCAAGGGTGGGCCTTAAGGTAAGTCATTTGTTTATGGCCACTCTTGGTGTTCTATCTGAAGACTCGGTGGAGGCTTGGACAGCGCGGCGAGGACAACCGTGGACTTGGAGGACCTCCCCATAGGCTACGTGTGTGTTCTTGTTTCTAACACGTTTGCCATTCCCTATCTAGAAACAAGTGGCGCTCTAGGCATCTATCTTAAGCAATCCATCAGGGTAAGTGCCGCCGGTTTTTCTTTGTACTCTCGAACCACGCCTTCCCGACTGTGCTAAGTGCGAGTAACCGGAGCAACAAAATCTGTTCCAACACATTAAGATCTGTGTTTTCTGGTAAAGCCGGCGAACCCTGTAGTTTGTACCCGATTTTGGACCGTAAATATGATCAATGTCGATCTGAGGATTTAAAACTGTAACAAAAATGGGGCCCGAAATGGATCCCTGTGGCACTCTAGCATTAATGCTGTGTGTCGAGGAGTCGCGAGCGTTGATTCTCGCTTGAAACGTGCTGTTAGATAGGAATGATTTTATGATCAGCAGCCAGTACGTAGTTACGTTCAAGGTTCCCGGGTTATCAATTAGCCCATTTGTCGATAGTCGGTCAAATGCCTGTACCACATCAATTTTATTTTCAAATCATATTTCAATTTTTCCTATAATGCGTAAAATCTGGTGGTTTATGGAGTGATAATTTTTAAATTCAATTTCGAATTGTGGAAGTACATCGTTTACATCCCGTGCGGGGATTTACCAGTTACCTCCATCGGGTGCGTCCCCATTGGAATTGGGGGAAGCTCGTCAGCGGTGCAACCCAGCACAGTTGAAGGGTAGTGGGGAAATAAAATACCCATCGTGGAAAAAAAACTGGTCTGGCCCTCCAGGTTGGGGGTTAACAATGGGCCAGCTCCTCGTTTGTTGTAAAACTTATAAAATGCTAAAAGACCAAACACACAGCCTCGGAAACAGGATGGATTAAATTTTAGACGACGCACGCAAAGAAAATGGACATGGAAGGTGGGCACATGGAATGTGCAAGGAATCGCAAATAAAGAAAAAGAAATCTGCGGGGAACTAGAGAAATTGAATATGGATATAGTGTGCCTCACAGAAACAAAGCGAAAAGGCCAAGGTAAAAAGATGATAAACAACTATGAACTATACTGGTCCGGTGTATCTAAATCAGAACGTGCTAGAGCAGGAGTAGCCATAATTATAAAGAAAAAACACAATAGAAAGATCATAGATTTCGAAGCAGTATCAGAAAGATGTATCAAATTAGTTTTAAAAATTAACGGAAGAGAACTGGTAATACTAGCACTCTACGCTCCAACAGAAGACGCACCAGTCAACCTGAAGGAAGATTTTTACCGAACAATAATAGAACAACTGGATAAAATTAAAGTTCGACAGCAAGTGATTGTAGCAGGAGATATGAATGCGAAAGTGGGAATACGAACACCACGACGAAGTAGTTGGCCAATTCGGTGAACTAACAGAAAACGAAAACGGCGGAAGACTAATAAATATGTGTAAACAGTACAATCTTAAACTCTGGAACACATTTTTTGACCATAAAAGTGCTCATAAATATACATGGGAAAGGCCTTCCTTAAATCAAAAATCTCTTCTAGATTACATCATTACAAGACAACAACAGCACATAAAAATTCAAGATGTACGTGTAAAAAGGGGTGCGAACTGTGGTTCAGACCACTACCTAGTTGTAGCAACAATTGTAATACCTCCAATACAATTACAAAAAGAAATAACAGCACCAATAGAAATTACAAAGACAACACAGTCACACCTAAAATACAAGATCCATTTACTAAAGCAAGACAGCATTAGACAACTATACAGCAACAGATTAAAAATAAAATTACAAACAAATAGGATAAATAATCATGTAGAAATTGAACACACGAACTTGACGGAAGCAATTCATCAAGCAGCGATGGAAGCTTTAGGAAGAGTAGAAAGGGAAGGAAAACCGAAACCAATATGGTGGAACGAAGAAATAGAGGAGCATATTCATAGGAAAAACAGCGCGTACCATAAATGGCTATCCTTAAGAACAGATGAAGCACTGTGGGAATATAAACGTTTAAACAGAATAGCAAAAAGAAAAATCTCTAGCTACAAAAATGAAGTTTGGGAACGAAAGTGCATAGAAATTGACGGCATGATAGGTGGAGCCCAATCTACGGAAGTATGGCGATGCTTAAAAACGTTAAAGAAAGACAATAACAACATGAATCGAACGTATATTGACACGCACACGTGGGTGAGCCACTATAAGAAGTTATTAAAAGAAGATACAACAGAATACGTCTGCGACGATAGCACTTTAGAGAGCACTAAAACAGCATTAGAAATTACCGAAGGCGACGTCCAAATAGCGCTAAAGAAAATGAAAAATGGAAGAGCACCTGGTCCCGGTGAAATACCAGCAGAACTGCTTAAGTATGGGGGACATGCTTTAATAACTAGATTATCATGTCTCTTTAATAACTGTATTAGACAGAATAAAATCCCAACTCAGTGGAAAGAGTCCTACATTATATCGATTTACAAAAAGGGATCTCGTAAAGAACCCGGAAATTACAGAGGACTGAGCATCAACAGCACATTTAGCAGACTATTTGGTGAAGTTTTAATGGCCAAACTACAAGAAAATGTGGAAGGAAAAATAAGTGACAAACAGAGTGGTTTCACTCGAGAAAAATCATGTGTTGACAACATCTTCGTGCTACAACAGGTGATAGAAAAACGAATAGCAGTCGGAGAAGAAACTCACGTAGCCTTCATTGATTTGACCAAAGCATACGACTCAGTACCTCGACTTAAATTATGGCAAGCTTTATACAAGATGAATATAAACGAAGAACTTATTAACATAATAAAAGAAATGTATACACAGAATAAAGCTTATATAAAAAATGGGATGGAACTCTCGGAGTTTTTTACTCCAACAAAAGGGCTGAGACAAGGCTGTACGTTATCTCCACTGCTCTTCAACATATATTTGGAAGTGGTTTTGGAAAAATGGAAAGAGGGTGTAAAGAGAATGGTCATACCAGTTAACGACGACCATCTGTTCACTCTGAATTTTGCTGACGACCAGGTGGTGATTGCGCAAGATGCTTACGACCTAGAATTTATGCTGAAAAGACTGTACAAGACATATGAAAAATGGGGCCTAAGTATCAACACCGAAAAAACTGAATATATAGCAATAAACACCGATGCTAAATTTCAAGTACTCGTAAATGCAACCGAGGAAATTAAACAAGTTGATCGATTTAAATACTTAGGAACAATAATAACATCTAATGGCATAGGTCGCGACGAAATAAAAACTAGAATTGAAACCAGCCGTAAAATATTGGGCAGCTTAAATTCTATATGGTGGGATAAACATATCTCTAAGAACGTTAAAATTCATATTGGTAGATCTCTGGTAGAATCAGTGCTATGCTACGGATGTGAAACCTGGACAATTAACAGCGAGTATAAGAGAAAACTACAGGCCGTAGAAATGGACTACCTCAGAAGAAGCGCTCTAGTATCCAGAATGGATCGTATTACAAATGATGAAATTCGACACCGAATGAGGGCCACGGACACAATAATAAACAGAATAGAGAGAAGAGGACTTAAATGGTTTGGCCATGTGCTGAGGATGGATGACCGGCGATGGCCAAAACGCATCTTTAAATGGACTTCCCCAGGTAAACGCAAACGTGGAAGACCCCGAAGGTCATGGAATAACGAGATGAGAGGCGCAATGACCAACTACGAAGTACAGGAGGAAGATGCCCAAAACCGAGACTTGTGGCGTTTGAGAACCGGCAAACCGCACAGGGCGGTATAGTCCCGGAGATATATATATACATCGTTTACATTTTAGAAATTATTTACTCGAGACTGGATAATTCTTTCTAGGTGTTGCGACGTGGTGGATGGAAAACTAATAGGTGTGTAATGTGCTGGATTATTGTGCAGTTTGCCAGACTTAGAAACATTAGGATTATTGCGTGCTTTCATACTGTGAGGAAATATCAAATTCGCATACATGCGTTAAACATTGCCGTTAGAAAGGTTATAGATTTGTTGCGTAAGTTTGTAAGAACAGTGTTGAGTAGCATATCCGATCATGGTGTCTCTTTAGTTTTTAGCTTTTTAATGTGCTGTTTGACTTCTGTAGCGGTCCCTGGATTTGTAAGTATTAAGGCATGTTTGTCCCATCTATGTTGCTTATTTTTCCTTCCACTTTACGGGTATGGTTGATAGCATTTATATAATTTCCGTTAAATGTGATGGTAACGCAATTAACAACCCAACAGCAAAGATTTCGCATTTGTTCTTATCTTCGGTATAGGTGCCATTATTGATTTGAAGTGCTGGTATGGTAGTGAGTTGTCTTTAGATTCTTTTCGTTGCTTTCCACATGTTAGGATCTTCTGGGTCGAGTGACTCTATAAAACAGTTGTATGAGTCTGTCCTAATTTGATCCAACTTCTTTTTAACTCGTCGACTCAATATGTTTAGGCGAGTTTGAAGTTAAAACTTTATCCACAGGATCTCTGGTGTTTTGCCGTAATCTACGTGTACTTACTTTGTATGTATGTTGAAGCATCGTATCGCTTAATCAATATCGTTTTGAGATGAGGAATTGGCTGGGCATATTAACTGGTTATTGTTCTTCGAAAAGGTTCCTAGTTAATAGAGCCATTTATTAACCTAGGAAGTTTGGGATAATAGTATGAAGAACTGTTAAGGGTGAAAACTACCGGCAAGTGGTTAGAGTCAAGTTTTGTTAGAACATACTTAATTATTGGTAGATCCATGTTTTTATGGAGGATAATATTCAGAACATCAGGCTGTTATTGGTTCTATATGGATAATATATGTATTCCCCAGAAGCATAAATATCCATTATGAATTAAATGTGTTTCGGTTATACACGCCATGTATATGTCATGCCTACAAAGAAAGGAAATTAAGGTTGAGGTGTGGGTTTTAATGCCGTTGGCGTTCCAGGTTAGGAGGCTTATCTTTGGTTGAGGAATGTAATTATTTGCTGACATTTTAGAAAAACATTGGAACTACGAACATTGTTTGCTACGATTTGTACGTACGAGTATGTTGCTTTGGAGTTAATTTTTCCACTTCTAAAGGCATAAGGATTAGAAGATCTGATTATTGAGAAGGAAGGTCTATTCTTCTGTTTTTTTAATATATGGGCAACCCCTATAATTAGCTATGTGTTCACGTCCACAATTTAAGTTCTTTGCGTTTTTTACATGATGAGTAATGACGAAAGGCGAAGGAAGTATTGTAATCGCAAAAAAATCACCTTCCGGAATTTCTTCAGGTCTTCACGTTTCACGGTCCCTAGATGACGAAAAACAGGTTTTCTCAATTCCGTCCGTCTGTCTGTCTGTCTGTCCGTCTATTGCCGGTATAATTCAAAAACTATTTGTTTTTTGTTTGTTTGTATGTTGAAGAAAGACCAATTATATCTGGCACGAAACTGAGAAAAGTTAGATCAAATATATTGATATGGTCTTAAAATGACAAAACATTTTAAAACTAAATAATAATAAAACAGCTTAAAAATAATGTTCATAAAAGGATATTTATTGTAATAACTTTGTTTTAGTGGTGTATTTGTGAATGCAATTGTAATTCAAACTAATAGAATGTTATTCTTCTAGTTAAACTTGATCTGAAAGAAGTAAATATGAGCATAAAAGATAATACAAAAGTTTAATTCTTACATATTTGGTATATAAAAGGGTTAATATTATCATATAGTTGGAGACAGACACAATTGAGAACTGTTAACCTAAAAAGTATGATTGATGACAATTAGAAAAATCATAAAAATTAAATCTCTGAGAACAATAACAGGAGAGCGTGTGGCCGACTGGTAAAGTGCTTACACCAGCAGTCGGCAGGTAGTAGGTTTGAGCCCCACACCCGGACATTGGAAACATCGAACGCTCTCCGGCCATCATACGAACATCTTTGGTGGTCGTAACCCCTGAGAGGGCATTCTTCCCTAATTCAAGGAGTTAGGCTAGCCATCTCCCCGGCCGCGGCTTAAGATGGCTTATAAAACTGCACTCAATGTGTGGGAAATAACAAGCTCTCAGCTTATATTAAGAGGAAGAGGAAGATAACAATAGTAAAATTAAATAAAATAAACGAAAATCTTTAAGATCACAACAATATACAGTGTGAGCACCTTAAGAAAATAAAATGTTGCATATGTTCCCTGTTAATATTTATGAGTTTATAAATGTGGAAACAAAAGTAATAATATTTATTAAGTCTCCAGGGAGCCAATTTAACTTTTGACATTATTATCTCTTACTATTTATTTTATTTATTGTACATATTTTAATTATTGAGTACATTATTCGTAACACACCTTTATCTGCATGTACTATATAAATTATGTGCCTTAGTCACAAACACCTTGTTTTTCCTTTATAATTTTCATATCCATTATTAATACACTATATTTCTTAACCCATTAATGAGAGTATTCAATGTTTAACAATATTAATATTTTTAATTGTTAGTGTAGTGCACTGATATACGCAAAGCAACATAATGAACAATAGAATGCCACATTAAGTTATACAGTTTATCTTAATACATCAAAATTTTTAATTAATATTGCGTCATTACTATTTCCATTCGATCTCCACAGTAAATTCAGTGCTAAAATATTCTAAAATTTAAGGCTGTCTACGAGTGCCTAACTAGCTGACTCGTCTTCTTTGCCGTGATCTGCTCCATATGTTCAAATCGATCTCTCTTAAAGGTGGTTTCAATTTTGAAAATAGACAAAAATTCTGGGTACCCATGTCAGGACTTCACCGACGGTGACGGACTTGTGTTATGGGTAGTTTGTAAAAAAAATCCTTGATAACATGAAATAGGGTCGGGATTACTATCTTGGTGAATCTGTCAGTGACCGCTTTCTTAGAGGTGAGGTCACTATTTTCTCACTGCATCTCCCAAATGTAAAATAATGAAAATTCCCAGATAGTGTTTCTTGTTTACCGCCTGACTTCTAGTCGAATCATCAATAGTTCAGAATCGCCTTTTCCAGGAAAAAAATTTAGAAGTTTTTTTGTCAACGGTTCTATATGTTTTTGGGGGCGCTGAATCCAAATATGAGGCGTCGGCTTCGTAACGAAAAAGTCAAAAAAACTGAAATTTTCGGCAGTCTTTCAATTTTTTTTACTATAACTCGAAAAATACGCTTTTTTCGAAGATATTAATCATATACCGAATTAAAGTATACAAAATTTCTTACAAAATGCATATCTTAACTTTAAAGTTTGGATAATCCATAACAAAATGATATAGTGGTTCCACCAACACCCACCCTTTCCCAAGACAGCTGAGCTAATTTCCTTAAGCACAAAGGGCGTGGGTGATGAGAAAATAAACTGCCACTTGTCCAAGGAGGAAAAAGTCAAGCTTATTGACAAAATGCTGGCAATTGTTGGTAACAATTTCCAGTCAGTTAAGTTTAAGCTTAACGATAGAGTGCTATCTCTTGCCACCATGAAATCTTCAATTGTGGTTCATGATCAACCTGTAGTTGTTAATCCAAACACCCTGTTTCGACGCATGAATATTGTTAAAGGGTCAGACAAGGAACTCGAGGAGTTCCTGACACACGAACTGAGCCCGTTTCCACTTGCTCTATTTGATGAACAGAACGGTGGTCTTATGAGGAAAGGGACAACATCGTCATTGTACAAGGCTTTACGAGCAGAACATGATACATCTATATTGGACGACTTTCCACAATACGTGGTTGATGGGGGTTTTCTCCTGCACAGAGTTGTGTGGTCACAAAACAGGACATTCGGACAAATGTGTGACAATTACGTTAAATATGTTCAGAACAAATATATGGCATCTGCAGTAGTTGTCTTCGACGGCTACTTTGATGCACAGAAAGGCACTAAACAAATGAAGCGCATGAGAAGATCCAAAACGTAGTCAGTTGACATCCAATGCAATGACAATATGGTGCCCACAGTCCCCCAGGAGAAATTTCTGTCTAATACCTACAACAAAAGCAGATTCATTAACATGCTTCTACAGAAATTCAGTGCAGCCCAAATCGACACGAAGCAGGCAAGTGAAGATGCAGACACTCTGATTGTGCAAACAGCCCAATCCCTTGCTGCAGAGCATGAAACTGTTGTAGTGGTTGGTGAGGATATAGACTTCCTGGTTATTATGACTGGAACCCTGACGTCTCCTAATGTATATTTTTTAAAGCCAGGTAAAGGTAAAGCTCTTCCATCGGTTTACCATCCTCCAAGCGTCATCAACAAAAGGCTGGCAGAACATATACTATTTATACATGCCGTCAGTGGTTGTGACTCCACCTCTGCTATTTTCAAACAAGGGAAAGCCAAGTTCCTGAAAACCCTTACAAGGCATCCTGACCTCCCAGTCCACATCCGACGTTTCCGAAACCCCCTTGCCACATCACAGGAAATTTCGGAGGCAGGGGAAAAACTTCTGGTGGCCCTATATGGTGAAGATTATCGCACCACTTCAATCAATAAACTGCGGTACAAACAGTATGTGTCGTCAGCATTTAAAGTTAGTAGAAATGTAGCATCCATCCCACCCACTAAAGCTGCAACTCAGCAACACAGTTACAGGTCGTTTCACCAAGTACAGCAGTGGTTGGGGAATATTCTACCACCGGAGCAGTGGGGGATGGAAAGTCATCAAAGGAAACTTGGTTCCCATCACGACCCTCGAGCCCCCAGCCTCAGAGAAGCTTTTGAAACTCATTGCCTGCAAGTGCCAGAAGGGCTGCAAGGGCAATTGCGGCTGCAAAAGGGTTGGGTTATACTGCTCAAGACTTTGTTTAGAGTGCGAAGGAAGGTGCTCTAATGTAGAAATACTGTTGAATGATGACAGTCAAGACGTCTCACCTGAGAAGATAGAAGGTAATTCATACTATTACAGTAATTCTAATCTAGTATTTTTTCACTATAAATTATAAACTGCCTGGAGAGGACTAAAAATAAAACGTGACGACACTCTAGAATAGCGTTTTCGACTTTATTAGCAAAGAGTTAAAAAATTGCTTCTCTCGAACAAGCGCTAGTGGCGTTATGGATTTTTCAAACTTCAGAGTTATTATATGCATTTAAATGAAATTTTGTCTAGTTTAATTTGCTATATGGTTTGTATCATTGAAAGACGCTTAGTTTTCGAGTTATAGTCAAAAAACTCAAAATAGTGCCTAAAAATTGAGGTTTTTTGCAATTTTCGTTGTGAAGCCGACGTCTGGTGAGGTGGCAAGCATCTCTAAGCATCAAAAAATTAGTTTGTTATTTATTTGTTTGCATCTGTCAAATTTAGCGGCAACCATGGCACTTATTGCACCTTATCTGCTTCCAGCATACCACCACCTCACAATTTGCACCGATTTTTGAAAAAATGATAATTCTAGTTTCTTTCATTATTAGGTTTTCTGACGTAAAATGACAAAAATTATGGCATAAATGGATGCAGAATTGTTTGCTCTACAAAAAATCTTTGTACAAGTTTGCCCTAAAATAATTAGAGAAGCAAATATTGTCATATGAAAAAATTACCATTGAAAACCCTGTGGTGCGTAAAGCATATCTACACCCTGTATAATAAACACATATAAATTCGAACGCTTATAAGCTTAACAATGTGTGCCCTTGTATCTTCATGAATGTTTGTATCGAACACAGCTGGCTTGGGACAGTTGTTCTTTTGTTTTGAAATCTTCTTTTCACTTTCATCAGGTTTATTTAGTTTATCTTCACGTAGCACGTAAATCACACGAACGCTAGGCATCGAATAAAATTTATGAAGAAAATGTTAAACAGATTTTTAGTGAAATATGTATTGTCATTTATCAGAAATATTTAATAATTCAAACAGTGATAAAGAAGTTGCTGGAAGTAGTTCTGCTTCATTGTTAATAAAAAAAGAACATTTTTGTTTTATCTGTAAGGAAGAAAGTTTTGAAGAACTTTGTAAAGTTGTAAAATGCCTTCCAAATCTCATTCGAATCTGTAAAGAAAGAAAAGATAATATGTAATTACATTTTTTTGAGTGAAAATTCCAATGAGGTATACGTTGATAATGCATGTCGCAAAAGATATATTGATCTACGGTACCAATTTTATTTACTATATTTTTTGAAAGCAATGCTTATTTTGTGCATATAATATAAAATTTGTAACACACGATATATTGTACAGGACTATTGTAATTTTTAATAAGCTTAATACTTACATCATGTACAAGACTGATTAAAAGTAAATAAATAATTGTATAAATGGGTTCATTGATTGTAGTGTTTTGCCCCCCTATAGTAATTCGCACATCTGCAAGTAAAATTATTTATGGCTAGCTTTCAGTAGGCAGGAAGACTCAAATCTGCAAGTTAGGTTCACCGATATGTTCATATTTAAACTCGCTTGTTACGCTACTGGGCTGTGAAATTAAAAAGCAGCAACGCGCAGACTCACTACGCTGTCAATTTATCTATCAACAAATTGAATTTTTGTGCGGTTCGTTTCTGGTGTATTTACCAGGTAATTCAAAGTCAAATCTATAAACAAATTATCAGGTAATTTGAATCTCGCGCTTTATTAAGCGTCACCAGTCGTGTTTTGTTTTTAGATCGTTTGCGGCTTCCTGCGAATTCAATTGTTTTGAACGCGTTCTTTCATGTGAAAAAACATAACCTCAACTTATATTTTTACAATTTCTGGACCTCATGCTCTTTTTGAAGTATTGTAAGATTGGGATCGGCTTCCTCTTATAGGACTCGTTCCTCATGGTAAGTTTCGAAACCTGATCTTTTTTAGGCTGCGGGAACTGGCTCGGAACAGCTTCCCCTGATGCTCGCTGCTGGAAGTGGAATCCTAGGATGCTGGAACTGCTGCGGTGTACTCCTACACGAAGTGCGGACGTGGTGCTACCAAAATTTGAAACCCCTGACCTCAATTGTGCTCAAAATCTGATGATCGTAAACTTCTCGTCATTGGCGAAGTGGTTCGGAAAGTGGTCGCAAATGAAAATAATTTTTAGGTGTTGGATTTTCACATCCACATTCTCACATATGCATTACGAACTCCTGATCACGAAGGTATAATTATTTTTAATTTATTTCAATTGTACATGGCTTAAAACTCAATTAATCTGGAGAGACAAATTAGACTGTCATAAAATATATTTTTTTCAATTGTATTCTTTCCCTGGTAGTTAACAACAATTGCCTATCGTAATTCATAATTGTGGATGTTAACCAAGTACAAATCAGTTTCTTATAAACTAAATTTTAACTTATATTATAAAAATGTACAAAATCTTAATTCTAAAATTATTGTTTGTTCACGTTCGTATTTAAACTAGGTTATAGCGCCACTATGTTTTATTTGGATTGTCTGTTCACTTATGTCACTTCACTGACTCATTTTTTTAAACACCAATTTCGTTCATTTCCTGTTGTGTGAATTTCTAGTATTTTATAATAATTGTCTGCTTATCACCTTTCTTCAAATATTACCGTTCCATTTTTTATAGCCTTATTTCATCTAGTATTGTGCTCCCTTTGCACTGTATTGAGAACATTCTGCCCTTCTTACCTTTATTTAAAAAGTTCGTACAACTCTATTTATTCAATTATACTGACATGTAAATTTATTTAACACGCATGTAATAAACCCTTTGGTGATAGATTTGTTGAATTTTGATTGGCTTTACTTTGCACCAACCTCTTAATTTATGCTAATTAATATTTCTGTGACTTTAATTTACGAATTGAGCTCTGCCTTATTGCCATTTATTCTGTAGTAATTCCATTTAATATCGGCAATGCTTTACCAATGTAGTTATGAATTAAAATTTCTGATGTAACTTCTTGCAGTTGCCGGATTTACCCCAGCTCTGTGCTTTATTGACTTGCTTTATTTATCTATGCTGCAAGCAGAGTTGAGTAACGGGCTAAATACCATCTCAATATCTACATTAAGCAGCTATTTTTACATAATTTTCATAACAAACATAAAATGAACTATTATTGTAAATTTATAGAAACATTGCTAAAACAGCTGAGGACCCTGGAACATCGACGGAAAAATTGAGTCCTGTTGAAAAAAACTAGGAAGTTGTGTAACTGCTGGATTTGAATTTACACTGAAGTATTTTATATGTAGAGAAGCAGCTAACAAATTATCAGATAAAAAGATACGTAAAAATAGATGTAAAAATTGGAATTTAGTTTCAGATCACGCATTCAAAGACACACTTATTGAATTAATAAAAAATGAAAGTGACGATTTTTTCAGCAATATTTAAAAACGAATTTTTAGTGTTATTGATTTAACATCATTACACGCGAGATATCACTTTGAATGTTTTCGTAATATAGGAAATATTGTCAGTAAAACAGAGACTGCTCCAAAAAAAGAGAAGTTGCAGTATATTACTGGATGAAGCAATGGAAAAAATTTATAAATTTATTGAGGATTACGACGATTGTGAATTTAATATAAAAGAGTTGAGGAATCTTATTACGCCTTAATATAAACCTAGCAGTTTAGCAATTATAAACCGCTTAATGGATCATTATGGCGATTACATTTCTATATCCAGAAAGTAAGGTTCCAGCACAATTATTTGTTTCAAGTACACTCAGATTCAAATTTTAAAGGAATAATGATACAGTGGCCGTTTTAAACAATATTACCAAAGTTGTACCTATAAAAATTACCCAGTTAGCGACAAAATGTTTGGTAAAGTTAACTGGTGTGATGATGGTGATGTTGACCAAGAGGAAGAAGATGATAGTAATATCAATAAATCAATTCCAAGTTCATTAATATTTTTTCTAAGAACACTTATCATGAAAGAGAAAATAAAAAAATCTGCACAAGTTAAACAGAACGCCGAAGTTAAGTGCGCATCTATAGCTCGCGCAATTATGTCTGCAATAAGACCACAATTTTAACATAAAATTTGAGATCAGCGACCCAAAACACCCCTATATAAGAAATAAAACGCGAATAAAAAAAATTACACTGTTCCACCAGTTTGGATCCGCAATTTTTAATTTCAGTTGTTTTAATGTCAAATTCGTAATCAGCGACTCGAAAAATCCCCAGACATCTAATAAAATAAAAAATAAAAATTAGATGCCATTTTGTTTTAGACCGATTTTGAGGCCAGATTCGTAATCTGAGACCCCAAAACCTTTATGTTATCAGATTTCATACAATTGTTTAAATAAATATAAGAGTTATACATTTTTTAATTAAGAGTGTATTAAAAATCATTTATTTGTTAATAACAATTGAAAAAATGAAGAACTTTTCTATAAACTTTTTCAGAAATAAAAAAAAATATGATCAAAATGGTTTTGAGTCAACGAAGTTAGAACTTTGACAAATTTTTAACGTTTAGAAAATGAACTAGAAGCTGGAACTGGAAAACTCCACAAAAATCTAATTCCTGTACAACTCTGCACAATATTCTCCTACATGATTACTTGTCGAGTTTCACGGTGTTGATATTTGGCTTACAAACCCACAATTTATTTATATTGCTCCCGGAACTCCTGCGACTGTTTACACAAGGTAAACATTTTGAACGGTTGTTGAAGTTATTATTGGTAGGAAAACATACAAGATCTCCAAAGGATTCCGCGAATTAAACCAGCTGCAGAGGCTATAACTAAAAGATTAGATAAGAACGTTGGTTTGAATCGCGTTTTTGGACACAGCCTCCTGCAATTATTAGTTATATAAAATGTCTCTGACGAGAACAGCACGTTTGTTGTTATATACCAAAATTCCATATCATTATTTCCGGTTTATAATTTTAAAGAAAGGAGGAATTCATTCGAACGATAAAGAAAGACGCGTGTTTGCTGAATTTCTTCATTTATATCACAAGATGAGAAGTTATTCAGATTGTTTTTTCAATAATTTGAGAATGTCCGTGAAAAAAATTAGTGGAAAATCATCTCCAAAAAACTGCTATTAATATTAATAATAATAATTAAATTTCAACTGCTAAACGATTGGTTCTACCAAGTTGGTAAGTAACAAAAATAGTTATTCTAATTGATATTGTAGATTAGTGATAGTAGTAATAGTAAAAGTAGGAAAGAACTATTAACAATTTAATCTTTCGGTAATTAAACGTATCTAACGTTGAAGTGCTATAAGCCGGATGAATTTGTATTTGAGCTTTTATTTCGTCCAAGATAACTTGGTAAGCATTGTGTTACGCAATCATCCCAATTTTCTAATAAGTTTTAGTTTTTCCATGTACGGCATGACTCCCTTAACAAAACTCCTTTGGCGGTTCAACAGTTCGATACAATAACTCAATAACATGTAAATTGGATAAAGAAAAATTTCCTCATTTAGACAACTGCAAAAGAACATTTACAGGAATACAGGATTTTTGTAACAGTAATTCATTAACAGGGCTAATTTAGAGTTTCTAGAAGACATTTAAACATATATTAATTGGAATTAAAAATATTTATTCTAGAAAGCGTCTTGCATAAAAAACCTAAAAATTATGCAAACATACTACTTTTTGGTAAATAATAAAAAAGCTAAAGTAATTACCATACTATATTATTTTTTCCAATTATAAATCTTTAAGGTCTTCACATAAAAAAATAATATAAAGTATTGGTATGTTAAATTTTGAAAAATATTAAAAAAATTGAAAAACAAATTTTTAGTTAAAGTTAAAAATAGTTATTTTCTAGTATTGAGATTGTCCAGTTAGCTACAAATAACACACTCTAAAAAATTTCATTCAAATCTTACTTAATTTCCGAAAAATAGCACTTTTTGGATTTTGTCAATATGGAAAAACTCCATTTTCTAAATAACTAACAATCACTCGGTAAACCGGGTTAGCTTTTTAAAGTGTTACAAGGCGATATCTCAAAAACCGTTTACAATATTTTCATGAAACTTTTGTGAGGTAATAGGGAGATGGGGGGGACATATTTAAACATATTTTTGACATTTACCTCCTATCTGTGTTTTGAGGGGTAGGGGGTAACTTTGGAATTTTAAATAGGATGATGTACTTTTGTTTATAAAATTCGAGTCTACGAACAAACTACGTATGTCTGCAAAATATTTTTTGATTCGTTTTTGTTTACTGAATTATGATTTATTAGGTTATAAAATTTAAAAAATGTGAAATTTTCGTTAAAACGTGAAGATTCTCAACTTACTTAAGTAGAACTAACGCATTTCTATGGAAACGAATTCTAATTTTGAAATAAGTGAACCTGATTTCTTGGTAAAATGTATTAATTTTTTAATTTCTATCAAAATTTGGTCACCATAATTCAGTAACCGAAAGAGAAAATAAAAAAATGTTTTGTACATATACGTAGTTTTTTACGTAGATTCGAATTGTGCAGCATCCTATTTAAAATTCCAAATTTACACCCTACCCCTCAAAACACAAAAAAGAGGTAAAGTCGAAAATGTGTTTTTATATATCCTCCATCTCCATATTACCTCACAAAAATTTCATGAAAATATTGTAAACCGTTTTCGAGATATCGCCTTGTAACATTTTAAAAAACTCACCTGGTATATGATAGGGGCTAAATAGGTTTTTAGACCAGCACAAATTATTGACGTAAAAAGTTGTTTTGAAATATCAAAATTAATAAATTTCTGACTTTTTGGCGGTCACTGTATATATAGTTTTTCTAACTCCATTACATGGATTACTTATATGCACGTCCCATCGCATATGTTGATCAATCATAATACCAAAATATTTTACAGAACATGATTTCATAATTTTAACATTGCAAACATAATTCTCACGAAGACAGTTATTTGCATGTACTGTAAGTTCTGTAAAATCAGATTGTTTATTCTCATACTATATACTGAAAGTGATAAAAACGCTTTTCGAATAGTTTAAAGTTCAAATGTTTGAATCAAGCCAATTCTTTATTACACTAAGATCCTGCATTGCCGCTTCCCTCACTGTTTGTCAATTCTCCCCCTCAGCATCAGAACAGTATCATCAGCATATGCAATTAAATGGCTTCTTAAATTAGTTGATACAAGCAAATCATTGATATATATTAAAAATAAAAGTGGTCCAAGTATAGCTTCTTGAGGTACTCCGCATGTTATTGTTTTATAGGTACTTTGGTGCGTATTAATTTTTACAAGTTGCTGCCGATTTGTTAAGTAATGTTTAAACAAGTCCAATGTAGATCGTCGTATATCATATATTTCTCATTTCTCTATCATGATTCGCTGTATCAAATGCCTTGGCTAATTCAAGACAAACGGCAATGCAAGACCGCGACTTATCCAAAGCATTATAGATGATCTGCATAATAAAGAGATGGCATCATCTGTGCTTCTATTTTGACTAAATCCAAATTGACGATCCGAAAAGATCTTATGCCCTTTGAAGAAGGACATAAGCCTAGTTTTTTGCTATATTTGATATTAAATAAATAGGCCTGTAATTATTAATACAGTTTATGGGTATTATTGCAGCTGTTTTTAGACAACCTGTTAAAAACAGTTGTTAAATATCATTGCAAGAGGTGGTGCGATAATAGCTGAAATTGCTTTTAGTGTTTCAGAAGTAATCAAATCTATACCGGGGGCTTTATTATTCTTTAAACCTTTAATAATCTCTAGAGGTATAATAGGACTAAAATAAATTTTGTTGTTATTTTTGGACATTTTAATTTTTGTGGCAAGCATTTTACTAACGTTAATAAAATATTCATTAAATTCTTTAGCTGTATCTGACTGGTTGTTTATAATTCGATTAATATTTAAATTAATTGAAGTGATAGGTTGATTTGAAGTATTATTATTTAAAGATTCCTTTTAGTTCATATTCTAAACGCTAAAAATTTGCCGAAGTTCTAACTTCGTTGACTCAATTGATCAATTGTTTTTAGAATTTCGGAAAAAGTTTATAGAAACGTTCCCAATAGGTGAGAAGGTGTGCTTTTAATTTTTTCAATTGTTATTAACAAGTAAGTGTGTTTTTAATACACTCTTAATTTAAAAATGTATAACATTTATTTAAACAACTTTTATTGTCTGAAATTTGATAACGTAAGGGTTTTGGGGTCGCAGATTACGATTCTGGCCTCAAAATCGATCTAAAACGGAATAGCGTCTAATTTTTTATTTTATTTTTTTAACTTTATTAGATATCTGGGGGTTTTTGGAACTCTGATTACGAGTTTGACATTAAAACTCAACTAAAATAAAAACATACGGGTCCAAAATGGCGAAAAATAGTAATTTTTTTATTCGGATTTTATTTCTTATATAGGGGTTTCTTGGGTGGCTGATCTCAAATTTTATGTTAACATTTTGATCTCATTTTGCATATGAGGGTGTAAAAAAAGTCTGGAATATAGCAAATATTTAAAAAACTACCGAATATAAATTTTTCAAAAGTGCCAGACCTATACAGAGAGATTTTTCTTACTACGAACACGGCAGACGATATGTCGAATTTACAAATGCCCAGAATTTAACTTTGACAGTTCGCGTATTTTGTCAGTAGATAATATTTGCTGTCATTTCTATCTTAAAATCGATAACTACGAAGCAACGGATCAGTGCAAATTGTAAAATGGTATTATCAGGGTCCAACGGTCCGGGAAATTCAAAATTCTTTCACAACATTTGAAAATAGGCGTTCTTTATCGTTATCAACGTTACATGGAGTTATTTCAAATGTTGGAAACTTTGGATGTGTTTCTCCCCAAAAGCACAAAAGACCTAATGTTCCCAATGAAGACAGGAATTTAAAAGAGGTTTGTATTACCGCTAATGACTATCCAGATTATTCATTTAAATTAATTGTAGAACTAGTAGATTTAGCTGCGATATTCTTCCCGTTGGCCATTTCAGAAGTATGGAATTTTGTGAAACTGTGACAGATGTGCCTAAAACTTCCTCTGAAAAGTCGTTTTCACTACAACTAACGATTTGCAGAACTGCGTTTAAAAATTAAAAGGGTTGTTCAGAGTACTAGCACTAATACGTTTCTATGATCGCTTAGGATATTGTTTAGCGCAAGAAGGCAGGCTATTTGAACAAGAGCAAATTTAAACTTCTTGAATTTTGTTGTTTGAAATAAAAATAGTTTTATTTTTGTTTGCATCTTTTTTTTACTTAGTTAGTTTGTTCGGAAGAAATTATTTCTTTCTTCAGAATGCGTTATACTTTAAGAACTACCTTCTTTTACTGTACTGTTAATCTCTAAAAATCCTGTTTTTCAACTCTGAATTTATCACCTGAATTAATCACAGAATAACAGTACCTCATACATTCTATCTGTGATATAATAATTAATTTAAAAAAATTACACTACGCGTCTGCGTTGAACAATTACTTAAACAATCAACGCAGACGACCCGTGGATTAATATCAGAGTACCTTAGACCGACTGTCCATCGGTCTTGACGTATTTTTAGGCAATCGTAAATTCGCCTTGATTTACTCGTGTTCGCAGTTCATGAATTTTCACTGTATAGGTGAAAACTTCGCATCTAGGAAGGATAAAACCGTTTCTGTAACTGTACAGGGTTAGTCAGAAAAAATACCAACTTTTGTATTTTGAATTGGACACCCTGTATATTACCGAGGAATCAAATAGTCCTTCAAAAGACAAATTCAACGATATAGGGTTTGACGGATTTATCTGTCAAAATGACAGATGTGGGGTGACTTAAAGAATAAGGTTTACAACAATAGACCGGTTAATATTGCAGCTGTAAAGGATCATAATATTAGAAATGAGATACGTCAAATTCGATGGGATACTGTCTTTAAATTCTCGTAAGACGTTGTCAAAAGTATCCCATCGAATTTGACGAGACGAGACGGGACGAGACGGGACGGGACTAGACTGGACGGGAAGGGACGGGACGGGGCTGTACGGGACGTAACTGGACGGGAAAGAAAGGGACGGGACGGGATGGGGCGGGACGGGAAGCGGCGGGACAGAACGGGATGGGACATAACGGGACGGGACGGAAAGGGACGGTACGGAGACGGGGGCGGAGAAAGGGACGGGGACGGGGATAGGATGGGATGGGATGGGATGACAGAAAATAATTAGGCATTATTTAATACACAAATAACAAACCTCGCGCGAACGAAGTCGCGGGTAACAGCTAGTACTAAATAAATCTGATGAAGGGAAGATTTTAAAACAAAAAAACAACCGTCGCACGGTAACTGTGTTCGATACAAACATTAATGAAGATACAAAGCCATACATTGTTAGGCTTATAGGCGAATTCGAATTTATGTGTTTATTTGTTATATCTAAATATATTTAATCTATTTAAATTTGTGTTAATTTAAAAATTTTAGAACTCTATTTGTAAATAATGTTTATTAAATAATAATAATAATAATTGTAAATAATAAAAATTAAACCTAATGTCAAATGTTGGCCTTGATGTAGATTCTCAGTCAAGATTTGGTTAGGTAATTTAGACAACTTATGCTGCACTATTCCTGGAGACTTTTTTGCACCCACCTTTATGTGGACTATTTCCCACATCTCTTATTATCCAATGAAAAGCCATGCTTTTTCAAAATTCAACCAATCGTGTGTTTTTGTAGTGGCAAAAAATCGAAATTTTTCCTTGGGATTTTGTCAGTTTCTTTTGCCACTTGCATCCACGGCAACCACCAAATATGTTGCTTTAATCAAGGTGGTATTTAAGAAACGTCATTTAATAAACTGTCATTGCTCATCAGTATAAATGTCAAAATGAACCGATATTTGGGAAATAGTCCACAAAATGTATTTCGGGCTCATGATTTTGCTCGGAAAATGTTTTACTCACGATTTGTTGTTTTTTGGGATTGCCCCTCGACAAACTAACTTTGACAAATTCCCTCGCCTTCGGCTCGGGAATTTGATCAAGTTAGTTTGTCTTGTGACATTGCCAAAACAAAATACTTTCGTAAAACATTTTTACCGGCAAAAGCATATGCCCTTAATACATTATTACTGATAAAAATACGCCACATCTGGTTGCTGGGTAACGTGGGTGGAGTATGGCGGAATGCATTTAAAACGAATCTGATTATTTTTACATGCGCTAATAACCGATAGGTTGCTGTGGGAAGATAAAATCATTAGCAATTCATATTTTGATAGAAACCTGTCTTTTAAGTTTCACTACACATAGTAGCAGTACTTCTCCTGCAGCATATCCAACAAACATTAACGATGTGGAAGTTTTTGACGAGTTCAAGATTTGCTCAACATATTTAGTTTTTTCTTTGCAAACTAGCTTCTAGTCTTACTTTTTAGGTCGTTTGTCAGATTCGTTTCGGCGTAGTTCCAGATATTGCATAGGGAGACACCAAGATATGCAGAATAAGTAAAAATCAATTTTTTATCTACAGAAGCTCTATCCCTTTTATGTTCGAAGATCATCTTGTTGTTAAGCCTGGGTGCCTACTGGAAAACATTTCACCCAATCATAGCCTGGAATGTTGCTATTATTTAGAGGGTCGCCATCTTACCTCCCTTGCTTATTCAGATAGTTTTTAATTTTACGATTGGGAAACTTTTTATAAAAGATTTATATGGCCATAAACGCTTTCTTGCTCAAATGGAGATAGAATCTGCTCCTCCCAGGAGTCCTGGAAAACTTTTCTTTGATTTCTTCCCTTCTTATTCCCAGGAATACAATGAAAGGTAGGAGCAGCTCTATGGGTCATCATATCTTCGAAGCATTTTCAAGCTATTTTTGGGATATTCAAAGAGGCCTTTAACAAAAAAAAACATTAGCCTAATAAAAGCTATAATTTTATTACTACTTTTATACAACCAGAGCAACTTTGGCCCAGGGCCCGTGTTGCCCCAAAAATACGTGAAAGTGGTTTAATGGCAAAATACTTAATAAACTTTAAAGTTTTTGAGTTTATACAATAGACCTGTATGCCTTTTAAAGGCTTGGTTGTCGTGAAGAAAGATAGCTGTGTAGTACTGCCTTTCTTAAAAAATCTGGTTAATAACACATACAAATCTGTGTACCTGTTAAATAGTAGTATGGTTTTCACGAAATTCAAAGTGATTTGGCATGATGTTGTTTTCCTATATAACCTGTAACCTTTTTGTCAGTAGTTTTCTAATAGTTTACCTAACGCTGGTAGTAAACTGATTGGCCTATAACAATTAACTTCATTTGGTGATTTTCTAGGCTTTAATTTCCCTATTATGGGCGGGGTGAGTTATTTGTGATGGAATTGGTTGAAAGACATTTCTTAAATGTTGAGCAAAGGGTCGATCTTTTCAATTCGGAGCGTGCCTTTAGACCAGGGGTCGGCAACCTGCGGCCCGCGGGCCGCATGCGGCCCTTTGCAACTTTTTGCGCGGCCCGCCAAAGCACCAATATAACTTTAGGAAAAATCAACAAACTTAGAGTGTAAGCGTGCCGAAATGTGGCCGGTGACAAAAATGCGTGACAAACAGAAGCATAGTGGGAAACCTATTTTACTGCGCAAGTTTAATCCCCACTCCCCAGCCAATACGACGTCTCGCTTAGCAAGTGTAGCATTCTTTCTAGTGATGGGCATAATCGGATGATTTCAATAATCGGAATGTTCCATTTCGGAATGTTTATAAAATCGGAATATCATCCGATTATTTTACATTCCGTAAATGCAAGCAAGGGAAAACGAGCGAAATAACAACAAGCGGAAGGAAGATGAAGTGCGTGCAAATTTACGATGAGAGCACTCGCCGTTGCGCCGTAAGCCCTTATCTGCGTTGGCATCTATTGTTTGGGTTTGTAGGACGGTCAGTAATAGATATTTACGTTATTAGACCGGTAGCAACATTTTTATGGCCGCGCCAATACTTTACAGGTCGAACCGTAGGGCGAGACCTGTATGTTTGGCAAGGCCATAAGAATTCTACCGGTCGTGTATCGTATAAGATTTTTTAGGATACTGCATTGCTAACTAGCGTCTATATAGTTACAAACGAGTCCGGTAGATAAAATTTACCGGCCTAGACCAGTAGTAGTTTTATTACTACTGGTCTAGGCCGGTAAATTTTATCTACCGGACTCGTTTGTAACTATATAGACGCTAGTTAGCAATGCAGTATCCTAAAAAACAATTTATGAGTTTGAGTCGCACAGTGGGATATGAGGAAATAAAATATTTTTTCAAATTATTACAGTAGTTACGTTAATAGACTTTCGGAAAGTGGTAGTGATATTTTAAAGTTTAATAGCACATAAAGTACATAATAGATAGTATAAAACAATACTTGAATTTGAAGTCTGTAGGTGTACTATCTAATAATTAATCTACGAAATACCACTGCCATTAGTGCCATTCACGTATCATACACGTGCGCACACGGCGCGACCCGTCGACATTCGCCAACCAGCATATAGCAGTCAAGTGAGTCAATACAACATTCTGTATTCCGTTCAGTTCAAATTGGCATTTCGTTTTCTCATTTTGTGTACCGAATAGTAAAATAATCGAATTCCGAAAGTTCCGAATTTTGTGCACCGAACAGTAAAATAATCGAATTCCGAAAAGATTTTTTGAACAATCGGAAACTTTCCGGTTATTCATTCCGGATAGGACCCCTGTGAAGTTAGCACCACAACTTCCAAAAATTTTATATTTTTTAAGAGTTTCCGTTGCACCCCAAAGAGTTCTAGAGTTCCTTGCTATTTTAAAAATAGTTCTATGTATTTAAGAGAAAAAAATGGGGATAGAAAATTTGGGGTGCTAACTTCACATTTTCCTCGGACAAATACCACTATAACTGTTTTTCAGTCACATTTACTGAAAAATGTCATTAAACTTTTCGATAGAACTCGCCGGGGTGCTACTAGAACTCTAACAAAAAAAAAAGATTTTCAAAAAAATATTTTTTATAGAAAGGAAAAAAACATGTTTTTAATGTTTTGGTAGATCTAATGGGAGTTCTAGTAGCACGCCGACATGTTCTATCGATAACT
Source organism: Agriotes lineatus (assembly GCA_940337035.1). NCBI lineage: Eukaryota > Metazoa > Arthropoda > Insecta > Coleoptera > Elateridae > Agriotes > Agriotes lineatus. The sequence continues at coordinate 75,799,946 of OW679203.1, forward strand.
CTAATAACATTTTTTGATAGGACCCGATGTAAAGAAGTTACGTCCATTTTTGTGTTAGTATTTTTACAAAACGACGAAGTCCTGAAATCAATTTTTTAAAAGTTCCGGTAGTTCTAATAGGAGTTCTAGTAGCACCCCGGCGAGTTCTATCGATAAATCTAATAACAGTTTTTGATAGGACCCGATGTAAAGAAGTTACGTCCATTTTTGTGTTAGTATTTTTACAAAACGACGAAATCCTGAAAGCAATTTTTAAAAGTTCCGGTAGTTCTAATAGGATTTCTAGTAGCACTTCGGCGAGTTCTATCGATAACTCTAATAACATTTTTTGATAGGGCCCGATGTAAAGAAGTTACGTTCATTTGTGTGTTAGTATTTTTACAAAACGACGAAATCCTGAAGCATTTTTTTAAAAGTTCCGGTAGTTCTAATGGGAGTTCTAGTAGCACCCCGGCGAGTTCTATCGATAACTCTAATAACATTTTTTGATAGGACCCGATGTAAAGAAGTTACTTCCATTTTTGTGTTAGTATTTTTACAAAACGACGAAGTCCTGAAAGCAATTTTTAGAAGTTCCGGTAGTTCTAATAGGATTTCTAGTAGCACCTCGGCGAGTTCTATCGATAACTCTAATATAATTTTTTGATAGGGCCCGATGTAAAGAAGTTACGTTCATTTGTGTGTTAGTATTTTTACAAAACGACGAAATCCTGAAGCATTTTTTTAAAAGTTCCGGTAGTTCTAATGGGAGTTCTAGTAGCACCCCGGCGAGTTCTATCGATAACTTTAATAAACATTTTTGATAGGACCCGATGTAAAGAAGTTACGTCCATTTTTGTGTTAATATTTTTGACAAAACGACGAAGTCCTGAAAGCAATTGTTTAGAAGTTCCGGTAGTTCTAATAGGATTTCTAGTAGCACCTCGGCGAGTTCTATCGATAACTCTAATATCATTTTTTGATAGGGCCCGATGTAAAGAAGTTACGTTCATTTGTGTGTTAGTATTTTTACAAAACGACGAAGTCCTGAAAGCAATTTTTAAAAGTTCCGGTAGTTCTAATAGGAGTTCTAGTAGCACCCCGGCGAGTTCTATCGATAAATCTAATAACAGTTTTTGATAGGACCCGATGTAAAGAAGTTACGTCCGTTTTTGTGTTAGTATTTTTACAAAACGACGAAATCCTGAAGCATTTTTTTAAAAGTTCCGGTAGTTCTAATGGGAGTTCTAGTAGCACCCCGGTGAGTTCTATCGATAACTTTAATAAAAATTTTTGATAGGACCCGATGTAATGAAGTTACGTCTATTTTTGTGTTAGTATTTTTACAAAACGACGAAGTCCTGAAAGCAATTTTTAAAAGTTTCGGTAGTTCTAATAGAATTTCTAGTAGCACCTCGGCGAGTTCTATCGATAACTCTAATAACATTTTTTGATAGGGCCCGATGTAAAGAAGTTACGTTCGTTTGTGTGTTAGTATTTTTACAAAACGACGAAATCCTGAAGCATTTTTTTAAAAGTTCCGGTAGTTCTAATGGGAGTTCTAGTAACGCCCCGGCGAGTTCTATCGATAATTCTAATAACATTTTTTGATAGGACCCGATGTAAAGAAGTTACGTCCATTTTTGTGTTAGAATTTTTACAAAACGACGAAGTCCTGAATGCAATTTTTTAAAAGATTCGGTAGTTCTAATGAGCTTTCTAGTAGCACCCCGGCGAGTTCTATCGATAAGTCTAATAATTTTTTTTGATAGGACCCGTTGTAAAGAAGTTACGTCTATTTTTTTTTACGTCTATTTACTTACTTTGCCTGCGCCGTGGTTGACCAACACCCTAAACAAATGATGTGCTTACGTGACAAGGCTCTACGTCGTTTTAGTGTAAGTAAGAATCCTGCGCATTTTACTTATTATAAGCAGCTGAGAAATGCGGTTACTGATGCAGTGAGACGTGAAAAAAAGGCATATTATGTTGAAACATTCAAACAAAATTCGCGATTATTTTGGAAAAAACTAAAATCTTCAAATTTAACTGGCAAAGCAAGTAATGCTGATCTTCCTCCTACCTTCGGTGATGCCGATGGAATTAATAATTATTTTATAAATTCAATTCCTCGATTAACTACGAATAATATGTTATCTACTTTCTACGAGAGCCATCGGAAAAAGTCTGTCAAATGTAGTTTACGATTCCAACCTGTTGAAGAAGAAGAAGTCCTTAAAATTATTTGTTCCATTAAATCTAATTCTACTGGTGCTGATGGTCTCAACATTCACATAATTAAATTGTGCATTCCCTTTTTATTGCCAGTTATAACTCACATTATCAATTATTGCATCAGCAAGTCCGCTTTTCCCAGCTGCTGGAAAAGAGCTTTAATATTGCCTATTCCCAAAATAACTGCACCCAAAGAATTAAAGGATTTACGGCCAATAAGCATATTGCCCACACTTTCAAAAATAATTGAACGAGTAATGGAACGGCAACTCAGACAACACTTAGAAATTAATCAAATAATACCCGTTACTCAATCAGGCTTTAAAAAGAATCACAGCTGTAGTACTGCGCTCCTGCATGTAGTCGATGACATTGTGGTTGCTACAGACCAAGGTAAGTTGACAGCACTGGTTCTTTTAGACTATTCAAAGGCTTTTGATACTATCAACCATTCTATTTTAATATCGCTTCTACATTATATAGGACTTAGTCCTGAGTCAATTGCCTTATTAACCAGTTATCTTTCTGAAAGATACCAAGTTGTTAATTTGTACGGTTGCTTATCTAATTTTCTAAAAATTGATACTGGAGTACCCCAAGGCTCCATTCTAGGCCCAATTCTCTTTTGTATTTATATTTCAAATTTTTCTTTAGTCTTACAATCGACTGAATGCCATTTTTATGCTGATGATTGCCAATTATACATGTCTTTCCAAATTGAAGATCTTTCTGATGCATGTGCTAAAATAAATCAAGATTTAGAAAAATTAACCAACATTTCTAATGAACACTCCCTAAAACTTAATCCTAACAAATCTGCAGTCATGCTTTTTGGAAAGAAAAGTGACGTAAATTATGCAAAGAATCACTTCAATGTATGCATTGGCAAGGACACACTTCCTATAGTTGAACAAGCCAAAAGTTTGGGATTAACGATTGACTCAACATTACGTTTCAATAAGCATGTAAGCAATTGTTTACAAAGTGCCTACTACAATCTTCGACTAATTTTTCAGAATCGTCATATACTAAATAAAAAAATAAAAACTATATTGTGCAATAGCCTAGTTTTATCAAAAGTTGATTTTTGTGATGCGGTGTATGGCTTCTGTTTGGGTTACAAGGATGTGGCTAGAATTCAAAAACTTCAAAATTCTTGTTTACGCTTGATTTTTGGAATACGCAAATATGCAAGAATTTCTCACAAATTAAAAATTTCTGGTTGGCTAAATATGGCAAATAGACGTATATTACATAGCTGCTGTTTGTATCAAAAAATTTTAACTTCAAAAACACCGCCGTATTTGTATAACAAAATCAGGTTTCGTACAGACGTACACAACTTAAATTTACGCTTTAGGGGTAATATAACTGTCCCTACTCATCATACTCAACTAGGAAAGCGTAGCTTTTCATATTGTATAGCAAAATATTATAATCAATTACCCTTAGAGTTTAGAACGTTGCCATTACCACGTTTCGGCGATCGGCTCAAGCGTTACTTGATAGCTAAGCAGAATTCTTAGATATTACAGTCAATTATTTCCTTTATATCTCACTTTATATACACTCCGTTTGTCAGTCACATATTCAGTTTAAGTTCGGGTGCGGTGGTTCAGTCTCGTCTATGTTTCTTTAATCATTACTTGCATTTATATATATTTTTTTTTAAAAATGCCAATTTCTTCGAATTGGGTTAAGTGGAAGAGCAGTTCACAGTAATTTTACTGTGAACTGAACTTCGCCCAAAATAGTGTACATATATTTTAATTGTTTTCATGTACATATTATATTAATAAAGGCATTTATTATTATTATTATTATTATTATTTTGTGTTAGTATTTTTACAAAACGACGAAGTCCTGAAAGCAATTTTTTAAAAGTTTCTTCTAATAAAAGTTCTAGTAGCACCCCGGCGAGTTCTATCGATAACTCTAATAGAATTTTTTGATAGGACTCGAAGTAAAAAAGTTACGCTTATTTCTATGTTAGCACTTTTAAAAAACGACGAAGACCTGGAAGTAATTTTTTACAGTTCCGGTAGTTCTAATATGTTCTAGTAGCACCCGGACGTGTTCTATCGATAACTCTAATAAAAAAAATTTATAAGACTCGAAGTAAAAAAGTTACGTGTATTTTTGTGTTAGCGCTTTTACAAAACGACCAAGACCTATAAGTAATTTTTTTAAGTTCCGGTAGTTCTAATAGGAGTTCTAGTAGCACCCGGACGAGTTCTATCGATAACTCCAATAACATTTTTGAATAAGACTTGAAGTAAAAAAAGTTACGAGGTTTTCTTGTGTTTGCTAAACCAATGTCCTGAATGCAATTTCTTTAAGTTTTGATAGTTTAGTAAAAAAATTAGTATCTCTCTTAGTTTTACATCGAACGTTTGCTTGCTATGACTTGCCTCTTCGATTTACATTTACTACAGTGTGAATCTGTTTGGCACTCATAGCGGAACCTTTTTCCAACATTTTCTCAGAAATGTTTTTAAAAACATTATTAGAGAGAGGTAATACTTTACCAGCATCGTCTATTGTTTTAAACTCACGTTGAGGCAAAATATTAGTTTAAACGTGTACGTCATACATCTTGGATGATGTTTCGGACAATGTATAATTCTCTACTCGTCCGATGAATGGTCAAACGACAAAGTAAACTTATGAAAACGCTGCTACTACGCTATCGACAATATAGAAAAAACTAATTATTATACATATAGAGTATCATTAACGTATTTATGAAAATTATGTTACCTGTTATCCAACAGTTTCTTTATTATTCACAGAAATGTTTCAGGTTTTCACACAAACTGTAAAAGTTTTATAAAGACGACACTTTTCGAACGAGCTCGCCGTAGTTTGAGACTGAACTGAGCATTAAACAAATATAAGAATATATACAGGGTGTTTGTAGATCGCTAGACCGCTCGTAACTTCGTTAATAATCGAGATATCGAAAAGAAGTTTCTTTTGTTTTAAATGGTAGTATACAACCTAAAAATTGACGTAAACCAATTTAAGCCATGGCCTCCTATTTTTAAGTAATACACAACTTTGGTTTTTAAAATGGCACACCCTGTATATTTTTAGACATTTGATATCAGCACTAAAAGTGCTTTATGGTAGCATTCTAAAATTTAAATTTTGGGACTTATTTTTTTTCAAAATTAAAAAAAAATGTTTAGCCAAGTAGGCCATGAATTACGCAAAATCACTAACAATCGAACAAGAAATGCAAAACAAACTCCACTTGGCTCTAAAAATTTCTCATGGCCGAGTTATAGCACCAAACGTACTAAAACAATTGAAAACTGTTTTTTTTAAATTAAACAATATGAGTTTCATTAAACAGTTGAAAACTACAACAAAAGGGCTTTCCAGCCATTTCGTTTAAAAGTAGCTTTCAAAAAATCAAAAATAAGTAAAACAGTTTAAAAATAAATGTTATTGTTAATGAAACTCATATTATTCCATTTAGAAAACATAGTTTTCAATTGTTTTGGCACGTTTGGTGCTATAATTCGGTCATGAGAAATTTTTAGAGCCAAGTGAAGTTTGTTTTGCATTTCTTGTTCAATTGTTAGCGATTTTACGTAATTCATGGCTTACTTTGGATAAAAAATAATTTTCATTTTGAAAAATAATAAGTTCCAAAATTTAAATTTAAGAATGCTATCATAAAGCACTTTTAGTGCTGATTTCAAATGTCTAAAAATATACAGGGTGTTCCATTTAAAAAACCAAAGTTGTGTATCACTACGTAAAAATAGGACGCCATGGCTTAAATTGGTTTACGTCAATTTTTAGGTTTTATACTGGCATTTAAAACAAAAAAAAATTAATTTCGATATCTCGATTATTAACTAAGTTACGAGCCGTCTAGCGATCTACAAACACCCTGTATATACAAGAGCCCGTCGTTACCTAAACATCCCACCAAGAACTTCCGAAGAAATTTTAAAGAAATTGCTTCTAGGATCTAGTCGTTTTGTAAAAGTCTTAACACAAAAATCCGCGTAATATTTTTATTGCGAGTCTTATCAAAATTTTGTATTAGAGTTATCGATAGAACTCGCCGGGGTGCTACTAGAACTCCCATTAGAACTACCGGAACTTTTAAAAATTTGCTCTCAGGACTTCGTCGTTTTGTAAAAATACTAACACAAAAATGGACGTAACTTCTTTACATCGGGTCCTATTAAAAAATGTTATTAGAGTTATCGATAGAACTTGTCGGGGTGCTACTAGAACTCTCATTAGATCTACCGGAACTAAAAAATTAAAAACATGTTTTTTTCAGTTTTATAAAAAAATATTGTTTTGAAAATCTTTTTTTTTTGTTAGAGTTCTAGTAGCACCCCCGCGAGTTCTATCGAAAAGTGTAATGACATTTTTGAATAAATATGACTGAAAAACAGTTATAGTGGTATTTGTCCGAGGAAAATGTGAAGTTAGCACCCCAAATTTTCTATCCCCATTTTTTTCTATTAAATACATAGAACTATTTTTTAAAATAGCCTAGAACTCTAGAACTCTTTGGGGTGCAACGGGAACTCTTGAAAAATATAACATTTTTGGAAGTTGTGGTGCTAACTTCACAGGGGTCCGGATAGGCCCATCACTAATTCTTTCATTTCGCCAGTTTGCTACTGTATGTTCATATGTGCGTTCATGTTGACAGCCGTATGACGTTTCACTACAATATTTTATATTTTTTATATTTATATATTTTATATTTACATATTTATACATATTTAATTGGAATTGTATTTTCTTTTTTTTCCCCTTTTAAGAATTGTAAAATTTGTGTTTTCTAACATTATTGTTATTATAGCATGTCAATAAAAAATAAATTTTTTCTATATTTATTTTTAATAATATTTATACTCGTATATGATATAAAAGCACTATTTAAGTTACATTTGAATGTGCGGCCCGCATAAAAAAATTTATTTTGAAAATGGCCCGCCGTCCGAAAAAGGTTGCCGACCCCTGCTTTAGACCATTTACTTTATACAGAAAAGCAGTTGTTGATTTTGGTATATCTTCCTCTAAATTGTTTTTCATAGGGCATAATTTGTATTTTGGGATTATCTGTTGCACTTATAGTTGTAAGGCATTCGTTGAAGCTTTTGTTTGTTAATTCGTTCATCAGGGATTTTAAATCTAGTCTTTATTATATCGTGTTTCATTTGAGCTGTATCATGTATTTTTCCAGATATTCCTTAACCTTTTTTTTTCTGCAATTTTTCTTGTATACTGCCGATTGCTTTCTTCATGAGTTTGAAGTGGAATTTTTATATTCACTCAACGGAGTGTGATCTGAAGATAAGTCTGGGAACGAAGTTTTTCTGAGATACCTTCCGTTAGAAAGAAATCCAGGAGGTCTAGTATCTTGTAAGTTTCTAACGGCCAGTATGTGGGTCAATAAACATAGAAAGTAGAATTTACTGCACCGAGTGCGACGTTTGCAACCCGACTGTAGAGAAGGTTTCAAAAACACGAATTTTAGTAGATAATTTAGTAATTCAAAAGTAATCAACAGCAAGTAAAGCGCAATCTAGTTGCTATAAATAGGCCCGTTCTGTTTAATAAAATTTGATTTTGGTCCATTTTACCTATATGGTTGTCACGAAGAAACAAGAAGAGAACAGTTTGTTTACAGCAATAAATTCAAGCTAGATCCACCTTTGTGATTTTATGTAAGAAATATGTAAAAAAATATAGAAATTTCGGAATTACCATTAGCTGTGAAAGAAGCAGCAAATGCGGCAATATTAGAATTACTACGAAAAATCTTCAAAACCAAGGTATTTCAATCCATATGACTAGTTTAACTACTTTAAGTTAAATATAATGAAAAAAAGCTGTAAGTAATTAATGAAAAAGTTGATACTTTAACATCTTCAACTATGAAGTCCGAATATTCAATGCTAAAAGCGACTTTAATAATTATTAACGGTAATACTTATATTGTAATGGTTTACTCCTCACAGCAATTCTGATTGCCTAGGTAACAGAATGAATAAGGTCAAAATGAGCACAGAATTAAATATTTTATTTAATACAAGATAATCAGTACTTTACATCAACAGATGCACTTGATGTGAGCAGAAATAACTAATAATTTGAGGAATAAAAGTTAGCATAAGATAAGGCAGGTTTCAGAATGGTTAAGTTCAGAGTTTCAGATATGATAAGTGTTCGGAAGGGCCAATGTAATTTAATTTGTAACTGACGGCTTTGAGCTTATTAAATGTCAGACACAATGTGAATAAAATTATACAGAATGTTTTGTTAAGTACAGAAATTGTATGACCGTTATGCATTAAAAGTACAAATGGCAAGTTAGACAATTAATGAGATGCCAAAAAAACTCAAGTGTATCAGTGCATTATTAAAACCAAAAGTGAAAATTAAAAGCAGGGCAAAGTGTTGTGACATTTTCCCAAGAAAAGTACAATTTAGTGAAAATACAAAGACATGACATCAAAAATGTTCAAACATGTAATTACACCTAATTTCTTTTAAACAATTGTAAATGTAGTTGCTTAGTTACGAGACAGTCAATTGTCATAATTAATAAAACAAGCTTAAATCTTTTCATGCTAGGGATAAATTGAGCTTCACATTTATTGTATTAAATTGTGAATAGAAAGTCTTTTATGATACCAGTGTTAAAGTGATTCAGCAAGTTGCTGGGCATCTGTGGGTATAATTTTCTCAAGTGTAGGAGCTCCCAATATAGTGCAATTAGGCCAGCAAGTTTCCACCAGGTGCGTTGTTGAGTGCGAGCCAACTTCGGTGACGATTTTGAGGCAGTTCCAGACATCGGAAAACTGATTGTTATTGTGCTACATGGAGAGGAGATTTACAGCTATCCCTGGGTAGAAGAATTAGAACCAGCAAGCCATTTTCAAGCGAGTATTTGCCTTGGCGTTTTTCTAGTGTGCCAACCAAAAGCGAAGCACCTCTTCAAAAAAGGTAGGATTCTATAAAAACTAGGAGCAGCAGTCTCATAGAAACTGGGATTCCTCAAAAATAGACCTGTGCCGAGAAGTTCATCGTGTACCCACAGTCCCAAATCCGTCGAGGTTCGAATAATTTCGCTGGCGTTCCTAAAAAGTGCGAATTGAGGCGGCAGTTGCAGTTCTTGCCGGAACGCGTGGGGTTACGTCACACTAGAAACAAAACGAGGTTAGCCGTTGCTACGTCACAGAATTAATAGTATTTACCTGATGAATTCTTGCCATTTTGGTGTTTAAAATTCAATTTTACGCTGTTTTTGTACTGACGGACCATCTTGTTTACTGCACTAAATTTAGAGGCGATTTAATTGGCAGTTGGGAACAGTACATTGGCTCTAATATGAGAAAGTAATTGTCATACAACATATTATTTGTCATAGAAACTTTTCTACTTAATTTTATCAACCGACACCCTGAGTTGAGAATTGTTTCATGTTCACTGGATCTAAGCCCTAATTTATTGCAAATAAATAAAATAAGGAAAGGAGCCATAAACGATTTATTTTTGATAATTATTATTACATTCTTTTAGTTTGCCCTGAATTTGACAGACAATTCTCAATTGAAACTTTCATTTCATAAAGTGTAATATCCCTTGCCCTAATTGTAAATTTTATATGTTATTTAAAATCCCATTTTAAGCGAGGGTACTATTGCTATATATCTAAGATGCCTAAATTTATTGCATTTAAATAAAAAGGCGAAGGATATAGACCTAACATGCTGAAATTGTTGGTAGAGACTAGATTAATATATTTTTAGATGAAGTACCAGAACGACGTTATTTAATGATGAAAGTAAATACATAAGTTACTTTACCATTAATGTATAATAACTAATAACATAGATTTATTTTAGAGCATTATTGTTGGAGCATATCAAAGAAGCCAGATTACAAGTATGTCTAGAAATGAAATTAAGAGATATGGAAAATGTTTTGCTTGCTACAATATCAGACTCCAAAACGAAAAAAAAGAGCTTTCACTATTACACCATGACCGGATTTACTCCAACTATATAGGAAATCATTTATGTTGCCTTCTAACATACAAAGCAGGAAAATGCGAAAAAGCACCGGTTGGTCCAAAAGCGATAAGAAAAATACCGTACAACATTGCAACATGTCTTAAACTATCAAAGCCTGTACATTATATCAGACATGCACGTTCAGTCGGTTTTCAGTAGCTCCGTTGGTTTCTATTGCAGCAGATCTAATAGAGTTAAAGAAACATGAATGGAAATTTTCTACGGTTGCGGCAGTATACGTTAAAGATTGCTTTGAAAGTGAGTTACAAATTGCTAATCACACACTTGATAAAAAATCAATTAATAAAATTTTAATTAGTAATAGTTCTCAACACTGCTAAAACCAATTTTTGCGGTTAAAGAGTGTTTAAAATTATGTATAATATCAAAAGATATGTTAACGCTGCAAATATAAGTAAACAGTAAAGAAAAACACTTAGTAATGCGAATTACATTATTTTGAAAAGAAAGAGAAACCAATGCAACCGGTGGGATTCAAATCCAGGCTTCCAGATGTAATCCGATTGCTAGTCAAACGCTTCACTTGCTCCGCTAATAAAGTACGATGCCTCATTGCAGTATAAAGGACGCAGTGACGACAGCACCGATCGCGAACGAACTGCGCACGATTGGTGTCGATAAAAGAATGGCAGAGACAGGCGCATATATACGCATAACACATATTTGTATATGAAGATTTAACATTCTAATCGTCAAAATGTTATACAAAAGCCATCTTTCCATTAGCGAGTAGGAAAATGCTTGCACTAACTGATATAATAGCACTCTTTATCTTACCACACAAGCTCTGACAGAACGCCGCTTTAGATCTGTATTACCTTCCTATGTTTATCAAACTCGTCTACTGTATTTTCCATCCTTTTTTAAGATGTACTTGCTGTACTTCCGTCTTGTGTCAATAAATAACACATATTTTTTTTACCTAGTTTCTCTATTTGTTAGGTACTTACGTTTATAACATAAAGTGTTTCGTAGCTTTTGTTATCAAAAGCTTACGTTATTTTATTTACCTCTGTGTATTGATGCAAGTGTTTTAAAACAACTTGGAAATTTGCTTTTACTATATGTGTGTCTAACTAATAGTGTAGCTAATAATGTATAACATCTAGAACATTCCTTACCTATTCATAGTTGGGTATTCGTAACTTTATTTGGTTACCTTCCATAGGTTGATGGTAGTAGCTTGCTGTAGGAATGTTATCACCATTTTGATCCGTGGGTTGATGTAATGAAGTATGAAAGGAAGCATTATTTATTGTGTTGAAGTGTTTGAGTTTAACTGTTTAAACTTTCGGGCAGATGGGCTAACACTGGCAGTATTCATTTTTTATGTAATCTTAATTCTTGAAACTAATTCAGTTCATTATTTGGAAGCATGACTTACAGTTGACATGCTATCTTTAATGAGGAATACCTCATTAGAGCCTAAACTTGATGATGTAGATTTTAAGATAAGGATGATTTCCTACAACTTAAGAACTTGTCGGAATATATCTTATGTTAAAAATGCATATCACTATCTTGTATTTTATTCAGGCATTAGTCCATTTCATGATTCTGAATCGTATGAAAGCACTAAAATCCGGCCAAAATTTAGAACTTTAGTTTCGCCTGCTCTAGCCGAAGAAGCCTTAGCCCCAGACGGGACTGAAGGCCTCTGAAGTTCGAATTAGAGAAGGCTTTGGAGCGCCCACCAGCGAAGTCTAGAAGCCCAAGCGCTTGATTTCCTTCTAAGAATCCAGCCTGCAAATCTCACCTCACTTAGTCCAAACCTTTTCCTAGACTAGAGGAACATATGTGAACATTTACCTCCCGAACCTTTTCTTAAGATCAATGTGGCACCGTCTTGGTGCACTAACTATATCTCTTTGATATCCCAGTACGGTCCATACGTTTCCAAAACCCTGAAGACAGCCCATAGTGCCTAGCTGACGCCGTCTCGATGCACTAACTAAATTGCCCGTGCCCAACCTTTACTCCTGTAAGCCTCTACAATTCGTGGTATTAGCGTAAGCGCCGTCTCGCTGCACTATTTAACTTCCTGAAAGTCTCCCGTATATAACTATCGCCCGTAAGAATTCCGAATTCCGCCGTAGTGCTAATCGAGGAAACGCTTCAAGTTTTCTCGAAGGGCTCTGTATATGCATTCTCCGCCAGAAAAGCGAACGCACAATTCAAGGGCTCGAACGTAAAGCTCGTATAATTGATTGCAATTCGAAAGCAATCTGCAGTCGAGCTCAGCATAACCGCGGAGTTCGAGATACGCTTGGTAAAAGCCACAAAGGCGTGTCAATCTGCATGATTCAGTCATTCTGTAGTTAGGGCCAATTAAACGCCTGCATACATTCACAAATAAACCCGTACGACACCAGTTTTATGTACAATTAGTTTTGTTTTATTTTCAGTATAAAAGCGGCCGTCTTAAGCCTACCGCAGATGAGGCTGATCCGTTCAACGCCACCTGCCGAAAAATAGCGGAAGCTTTAGGAGTCAAGTGGGTTGCATCCAAGCCAGGCGCGAGCAGGCCAAGATATCCGTTTATCAATTTATAGCATTAATTACATACTGTACAGATACATTATGTCTACTTGGAATCAATAAATTTTTTATGTTGATTGTTTGTTTTTGGGCCAGCCTACGGACCTTGGGTAGCTCATGCCAAGGTCCGTGGGCTAGGGCATCAAATACAGCAAGGAAAAGCCGACGAAACCACTCCGTATCGTTACAATATCATAAACCTAGTTATGCTATGTATCGCCGATTATAATTTGCACCTGGGAGGCTACAATGCCAATAACAATAATTTGAAAAATTCTTCGCTTATGATTTCCATGGCAATACATGGCATTTTCCCTATTAAATATTCTTTTTGATACAGCTCTAGATTGCATTATTTTCATTTTTTGAGATGTTTACTCCTTCAGTACAAACGGCTGCTGCATTTGGGTATTTTTTGTCGTTTCTAAGCCATCTTTTATGATCTTCCAAGGATAATAATCTACTTAGGATCTGCTCTAACCAAAGGCCCGGCGAACCTCTGCAACCTATTTTCTTGGCATTGCCTACCTTGAAGTCCGCCAGTTTGGAAACTCTACTGTTCTCAGTTTTGTGTGTCAGTGTAACAAATTGAACTGTATAGTATCCATGAAAGGAAATGAAGTGAAGCGTCAGTATAAAAGTACTCCCCTGGTGGTAAAGTGGCGGCAAGTTGGAGCACAAAGCATCTTCCAAGCAGCAGATTTTCTGACCGATTCCTCAGTTGTTGCTTTACTTTCATATATAGCAAATCCAAGAGGCATTCTGGTAGGTGTTGTCAGTTGTCATCACAAAATGTTTTAAACCAGGATGGTTAGGCTTTCCTCATTTAAACTTTTTCACAAAATTTTGTATGCCGGCATGCCGGATGAATTTTATTTTTATTCCTCAAAATGTATTCATTTGAATTGCTTCATTCGACACTATATCTTCATCAACAACTAGATTATTTTCCAGTCTGTCTCTTGAAAGATCATCAGAAATAATTGGCACTTGTGTCTCTACACCACAAGACATTCTTTAACGTATGTTTATTAGCAAACTAGACCCAACGATTTTTTTAGTTTTCGAAGAATTCGTTTTAAAATATTTATTATCAAGATACTTATTGAAGTACTGTGTTGGTTTATATATTTTATGGCTCATGATTGGAGGAATCAAAGTCATGAGGAGTCGCCAAATGGTCTTTCTGAGTATCCACTTCAAGGTCACTTCCATCGACTCTATTATCTATCTTATAGAGTATTACATATTGAAATGGTATTTGGCCCAGCTACACCCAAGCTTAGCACAGTTATTAATACTCTGTCAATATACAGCAAATTTGAATGTTTAATTTTCTTGCCATATTTAAATATAAGGTATATTTGTTTAGTTTATTTCAAATCTAATAAGTTTAACTTCGACGCTAAATTATGTACAGTCATGCTCACATAAATCGAGCACAAGTGATTTAGATTTAATTACGCAATTATCTAAAATTGTTTGTAGAAAGTAGAAAATAAAAAAAATAAAAGCAACTAATATTTTTTTTATTGCTCCATCATTTGCGTCAATTACAGCCCTTACTCTCTTACACAAAACACACATGTTTGTACTAGATTTATGTGAGCATGATTGTACATCTGGTAGAATTCTTTGAATTTAAGCTTGTACAAAATTCTAATTACATGCTGGAAGTGAGTACCTTAAAACCACGAAAAGATTACTAAGTGCGACAAGCGAAAAAGGGAGCCACGAAATTCGTGGTGTGACTCTCGCAGTGTTCACTTCGGTTATTTTGCGCGACCGAATTTGGTCACGATCAAAAAAGTGCATTTTAGGGTGCCGGATCGCAGAGCAAGTGTTTCGAGTGAACTTCCTGCGTAATTTGTCGAGCTGTAAATAACCATTAGTAGTAGATACAAGTTGACAGAATCTCTGCCTTGCTGCTGCAAAACTTCTAGAGAGTAGTGCTCGTCTCCAAATCTACGTGAGCAGATCTGGCACAGCTGGGATGCATTGCGTAACTGCACGCAATTACTAAAGATTGGTGGTACTACCATTTGAATTCTGAGGAATTAGTAAATTCCGCCACATTGCGTCACCGCGCGTTCCTAATCAGGTGATGCTTTTGGACTTGGCCTAGAGCTATCGTGGCGACCTGTGACATCAAGCGCCCACTCATTGCTGAAGTATTCGATTACATCGTAAGACTCGGTGAAATGCCGCGTGTAGGACTCAATTCAGATAGTTTTAATGTACGCGTAAAAAACATGTCAGCTCTAGTAGTTACTTTAGTTTTGATTGACGGGCAAATGCGGGTAGAATTTAGCGCAACGCTCGTAGTTCTATATTATTAATTAACACCTTTTGGTTTAGCTATGGCCATTGTTTTAGGTGCAATCTTATTTCCTCCCTTGTTCTGTATGTATGTGTTTAGAGCCGATATATCTTTGTACTACACTGATAGCGAGATAATTAACTTTTATTTGAGTAGAAGCTTGGGGTATATCTTTGCGTAACGTCGACTGGGGAAAAGGGACAATGTAAGAGCAAATAAGTATAAAAAGTAAATTGCTATTGAAGATATCAGTATTTTGATTGGTAAAAATCACAATTTGCCAATTAATGGTTGTATAAATGCAAACTGAAGAGAAATACAACTACAAAATTAATGAGCAGAATCTTATTATTACTTTACGTACATTAGATATTTACAAGTATTGTTAAGTAAAAAGGAAATTATTCTATCTATTAATTACTGATGCTGCTATATTGGATAACATTTGATACTGCTATGTAACTTCCCAAACTGTAGAAGTTATAGATCCTCTTCTCTTTCCTGATACCTCTACGTGGGCGTCAAGCCCATCAGAAAGTTTACTTAGTCTCCTAGCCCAAGAACCACGAAGCACTGAAATTCAATGAAGTGAATTTTATTTGGAACTAATCAGAATCTGATAAAACCTCAACACTCTTTAAATGTATTAAGTATTATTGATCCGACTCATTTATGTCTATGAAAGGCCATACCAACTGTCCTCTCGCTTCTAGAAGCGTTGTTGTTATCGCGAATAGTGTTCAGCACATCATCATAGTCATAGTCCCTCCTAAGCCCATGCTCATATTTGGCTTCCTTTGCCAGAAGCGATTCCCTTTGCATTTGAGTTTTAAGCTGTCAATGAATACAATTCAGAAATAGTACACTCGTGTCTACCTCGAACCTTACCTCGGAAGGAACATCAGGTATAACATACTGCATTATTCCAGTCAGTGCGAAAACAATATGCTGAAAGATATATGTCAATTATGTGTAAAATGTAGCTTGAACAATGTTCTACCTCAAAAATAACAACAAAAGCCAGTCGGGCGGCAAACACGTGCCAATATTGTGGACTGAGGCCGTAAGGACCTGTCTCATTGGGAGCATTCCTGTACCCTACAACGTTAAGGAATGGTTTCAAGCTGGGACTTTAAGGCTATTATGTCTCACCTCTATATTGGCAACTGTCTGGAGGTGCCTCCATGTCTTCCAAATCAGCTCCCATGCCTTCATGGTAGTCTTTGGTGTCAAAAACTTAAAGCGAAAAGTTAGAAATGTTATGCTTCCATAGAGGCACCCTTACCAGATAACGATGCATCGATATACCCCACCAAGTCCTCCGTAGGGGAATATTTGTATTTGTAAACCATTCTTGGGATAAATTCACTGGTATAGGCGATGACAAATGCCTGGAGAAACATTTTTATGTGGTCCAAACAGTGATGCTTTCAAATAATGCAACTTACGTTTGAAACCACCGCGGCGTACGTAATAGCCCGAAGGATTCCATACCAGGCGCCGATGTCTTCTATTCTTTCCGCCAGAGGACGCCTAGCCTGGGTAACCATTTTGTAAGCATCCAAGCGAATTTCTGCTATATTATTTAGAAGAGCACATAAAGGAGCTAAGGGAAAAGCAGCCACGAATAGCGTGACGAAGCCATATTGAAGAACTGGAAAATTGGATTGATTAATGTCGGTCTTTCCTTCAGCTTGTCTAACTAACTCATTTCGAGGTACTCATCAAAAAGAGCCAAGCGTCCTGGATCCTGCAGGTGGTAGTCTTGCTCCCATCGCGTGTGCTTTCTCGATAGGTCCTTGGTGTTGCTCCTGTGTATTCTTCGTCGCCACCAGTTGTAAAATTTGCTGAAGGAATGAAAGACGTAAATGCAGTTTCTGACTAAACATCGAACACTTACGGATTGAATAACTCCATGATGTTGTTAAACACTTGCTTTCCTATCATAATTATAGCGAGTTGTATACAAAGCTCGCTAAGACATCCTGCAGGGTCACAGACGTCGGCCTTCACGCGAAGAAATTCTGAAGACCGACTGATTGTGTCTCCGGGATAGTCGAAGAAACGGCCCTTAAATTAAAATTGAGCTTCGCCTCAAAGAAAATATGTTTATATAAATAACTTACCTTAAAAAATGCAATGTATATCAACGAAGAGTAAAAGTTCAAAAATTCAAATAGGAAAATTTTAAACGTATACGAATCTTCATACTCTGTTTGTGTTCGGGGATTTTCTAAGTTAGTTAAATAGATGGCTAATCTGTGGTAAAACTGAAACAAGAGGAATTAGCTAGGAATTGTCCGGCTACAATTTAAACTTACTCTGGTTAAAATCATGATTATAATCAGATTCATAATGGCCGCAGTGGTAGAAGTGAAAATTTTGGCATGTCGTTTGAGGAAGGTTCCTCCTCCCGCATATATAATGGATACGAGAGACAGTCTATAAATTATTGTACCCAAAACGGCGCACATCACTGTTATTAACTAAAAAAACACTCATACTATAGAATCAATTTGTAGTTAGAGTCGTTCAAGCGTTTACCATAAAGAATACTGCAGACCCAGTGATTATAAACCTTAGCGATTTTGACCACAGCGGTAGATATGGTTCCTTTTCCCTTGTAACGGGATTTGTTCTAAACGTCTTTACACTAGTTTCAAACTCTAGAATAGCACATATTAAAAGCCACAAGTGGTATATAGCAATTTCCTTTACCTGGTCGAGGTTCTTCGTCCTGTTCTACACCTTGCAAGTCCCACTCCCATTGTATCATACTTTGTTTCCTACGCCAAAGTTCCAAAAATAGCGTTGCTGGAATAGAGGTGACTTAATAAAATACTATCTATTATCTGAAATAGCATACCCCATAGACTCATGAAAATCGCAAAAAATACTGTAGCTGGGTTATCGAATAAATAAGTGAGCCTTGCGAATTTGCAGCTTTCGAAGAGTCTTTGATACCGACAGGCTCTGTCGCACATGGGACACAACGTAATGTTTCCTGGTCCATATGGATCGCATATCTCTTTGCTAAGTAAAAACGAATAAGATTTTTTTAAATTTCTCAGTTTTGGAGCGTACCTTGGAACGTTGTCTTCTCCATCCATCGTACAAAGTCCGTACAAAAAACATAAAGTCCCCACAATGGCTGGGGCGTATAACATTTTGGTATAAAATCCTAGCCAACAAAAGTATAAGCCTATTTTGTCTCCAAAATATTTTCTCACCAAGGACAAGGGTTGTTTTTTGTGCCAGCATCCTGGCCTTGCCCATTGCAGATATAATATCTGGAAATTGCAGTTAGTATTTCATAATTTAAAGCGCGGGCTGTCTAATTGCAGCTTTGAAGTTTCATAACTATCTTATTCGAAGCAATAACTGTAACTTACTCTCCTATCAAGAATTCTTCCGTCGGGCTCATCCTTGTCCCACCTCCCTTCATGAAGGGGAAAACATGCACTGTACGTGTAATCGTTCAATAAGCGCCTAATGCCGACCTGAAATTATGTTCTAAATTATTAATGCATTCCAAGTCACCACCTTTATAATCATATGGCAGATGTTAGTTTCAGAACTGGAAATCTAGGGCAACGGAATGTGTACCTTGTCCGTGTCATCGAATTTTACCCTGAGTAGAATCTGCATTACTATTAGACTTCTTTGGGCACACGAGTAGTTAGTTTCCCGATCTTTAACGATGAATCTAAAAAGAAATGATAAGAGTGTAAAATGCCAAATCAAAAGCCAATACGTGACTTTATATCCAAAAGCTTTAAATAGTCAGCAATGCTGAATATATAAACCCAAGTCGAACAAAAAGCAATTTACTATCATTATTGGAACAAACCATTGAGTTACTGTTATTTGGTTAGCTAAGAATTTTAATTTTGCTTTTTATTCGGCATACAAGTTAAGTTCTAACACCTACTGTTCTTCTGGATCTCCTCCCTTGGTAGCATTGTAAAAGGACGGTTCTTCTTCTATTTTTCCATGATCGTATTCGTAAAATTTATACCATTTCTTTTGCCATTTTGTCCAGAAGGTCTCCAGCTTTTCTTCCTTCTTTTCTCCGTCCTATATTGGAGAGAGCTATGAGAGTTATTTTTCAACAAACACAAAATTTACCCTACCCAAGCCCTCACAGAGATGGTTATGAATCGCTTAATGGGTAACTTGAGGCTCATAACTTCAGCATATCGGTTTTGAGTTTTCCAGGGCAGGTGTATTTTTAGAAACCAGGTCTTTCCGTCGTATGACAGGTCCTTGTGTTCCAATTCTAGCTCCAAACCGTCCTTTATCAGGTTTTCCTGAAATTAGGCAAGGAATAATTAATAGTATATTGATTGACTGTTGCTAGTCTACACCGAAGCGTGGGAAAGGTGGTACAATTTCGTTTTGATATTAATATTGGAACATATTTTTCACGAAACGGTTTCCCAATAAAGCCCCATTCTTACTTGGAATATCTTGCGCTGGTCTCTGCGCCTTGCTTCGGCCTCCGTCATCACCCCAAGGTCTTCTTCTTCGTACACCAGAACCATATCTATTAGCCTCTTGCCATCTCTGAAGTACAAGCTGGTGGGATCCAATTCCTGAAAAAAAAAATAAAGAATTAGAAATTAAGTGAAATAGTTGAATGAATCGCCTACTCTTGGATCGGTACAGAATATATCTACCTCCGCGAGCTATTTACATCGAAATTTTGTTGTATTTTTTATGTACTACCAGGCGGAATTGGTTATTTTATATGCTTGTTTGAGGGTATTATGTGCCACTTTGCAGCTCAAGGGCCAGAAAGTATTTTATGTGCTCCTTTGTCAGTTTGACAAGCAATGACATCGTAGGTTGTCAAAATTTGGTACAAATAATATTATGTTCGGCCCTTGACTTACTTTTTACGCCGGGGCCATAAACGCCTTCTCACGCCCTTGGTACATAAATAATTTACTAGTTTTCTGCAAGGAGACACAAGTGGAAATTGCCCTGTTTTCTTGGCGAAGGAGGTCAGAAAACAAAAAAATAATTCGCCCCCCTTTGAACGATACAAGACTAGTAAACGCTCTTTACAAATCTCTTTCTTCCGTCCAGTAACTTTATATCAGTAAAAATTGAAACATTCAAAATATCACGTAATTATTAACTATATTCAGTAATACTAATAATAATAATGCCTTTTAAGGGTCGAAGTTTGGTGCCACCTGCGGCTCCACTTAACCTCGCCCGATTGATTTACAAATATGGAGTTGATAGAATATTACATAATAAGAACAAATAATGTGCAGAGGTCACTTTAAACACCGTTATGTATATGAAGTTGCTACAGTTTTTCGTTTTTCTGGAATTTGCAATTGCCGTTCCTTTTTGCGAATTTTGTGCACGCAAATTCGATATAGAGTTATTTTTCGTTCATAGTTTTGGACATTATTGAGGGTCTTGGATTTACTTCCTTTGCTGCTACGTGCATTATTGTGGCTCCCTATGGTTACACTTTCTAAGTGGAATTATACCGAAAAAATCGCCAGTAATCTAGTGCAGGTCTGGTTTTATTGGTTTATTGGAATACTGCACCCGTCCGTGAAATCAGGATCTGATAGTACTTGGAAGTAGAGTAACTATTGACCTTTCGAAATCTCCACACTTTTCTTTCTCCACTTCTCAAGTAGCCCCGATATTGACTACATGACTATTGAGGAACTCGTAATAATTTGCAAAAGCTGAACTTGAGTGCCCCAGCTGGAGCTGGAAACAAAACCACAAAACCTGCCTGCTGAGAATTGGATCCTCACGTCTCACCGGTGCGTTTGATGTGGGAGTTCCTTACTGGAAATTTTACAGTTCTCATTTTATAACCTTTATTTAACTGTTTTTTTGTATTCCAATTTCGCTAGTCCAATTACGTTTATCTAATAAGAAACAAGAAAAACAGCAAAAATGGGTTGCGGTACAGACACTACAGCTAAAAAATGGAAGATAGCAGAGAAATGCCCCGAAATTGAACAACAACAACTTCACCATGACTTACTCAACTTGCATAAGAAGGTCAAGAAAGGTAACAAAATATATAAACAAAGAAACTTTGTAATCATCACAAATCACGACGGTGTCGCATTACTAAATATAAACAATGAAACTAAAAGGTGGAAAGAGTACATGCAGACATTATTCACTGATGACTTCCACGAAATCTTGAAGAATTACAAACAAGCTCTTCGCTAATCGCCAGGTGGTGCGCTATCAGTAAAATAACCGTTTACTATTCTGACAAATAATAACCAGTACCGAATAAACCAGGAATATGAGCAAAGCGTAATCAAATCGGTAAATAACTAAGGGTTGATTTTTTGTTCTGGGTGCTTGTCTTTAGTACGAAATAGGTCTATCGATGTCACTGCGTCGTCATTATATTCTGCGGCTTCCGGGTACATTTTTCCGTAAAATTTTCTCTGCATGAGAAGCTGCAGCAGATTGTTTTGTTGTTGTGCATAATATGTCCAAAGTATGACACTTTTTTCATTTCTTCTTGGCCTTCAGCCAGTGCTTTCCTGAAGAGTCTTTCAGAATACACATGAAATAGTAAGGGAGATAGCAGGCCCCCCAGCCTAACTCCTTGGTTGACTTCAAATTCTTCGAACATTTTATCTTCGACCGGGACAGCTGCCTTCTGTTGCCAATAAAGGTTAAACATTGTGCGAATGTCCTTGTCATCTAATTCCGTCTGATGAAGCTTCTCGATCAATTTTCTGTGGTTGACTTTATTGCAACCCAGCAACCAAATACATTACAGTTTACATATTGTGCTCTCTGCCTAGTACATTAAGCCTAAACAATGCATCTCTGGCACCAAGACCTTTTGTGAATTTAAATTACGTCTCGCTAATGTTTAATTCAAGTTTTAGAGATATGCGACCATGAATGAATTTTACGAAGATTTTTAAAACGTGGCTCATTAAGTTTATGATTCTGTATTGTCAAACATTTTCTTGCATTAACTGCTGTCGGTATTGGAACAGCCAATCCTTGGAATTAGTCGAATTTCATAAATATGGTTAATTAAATTCCCTATAGTATGTACATTATCTCATTCAATAATCTTGGTCTGGAGCAGCTGCTTCGTCATTTTTGATCTTTCTAATTGAATTATTGGCTTCTTCTCTAGTGAAAGCTTCATATCTGTAAATTTTATCGAAAATCTGTTCACAAAGTTATATTCAACTGTCAAAATATTTATCAACCTAAATTATTCGTATCTAATCTCTACACACTGGCTTTTTTCCAATTCGCCTGAACTTCTGTCGCAAGTCTGTAACTAGCGATACACTTGCTCATGAAGAAAACAGCAACGACCAATTAACAGAATCGCCAGCAATGACAAATCGAATAGTATACCCATGTATTTCAATCACACCAAATTGTTTACAAAGAAATACTACGTCTATGGTATTCGACTGCTATAAAAAACTGTAGAGAAACATATGTTATAGAATTTTTAACTATAATCTGTGCACTGTGCTTACCCCTTAAGGTGTCATTGGGGCCACAGTAAAGCCTCTAAAGGCTTTGTGTAGAAATCACCAACGAAATGAAGACTCAGCCCTTACCAATTATTTGCTAAGATTGCGTTTTTGTAAACAAATGTTTATCTTCGTTATTTTTCAATTCGCATCGGTTTTGTTTCACTATGGAAACGAAATAAGTTGCCAACCTCGTTAAAAGCCCCAAACATAATATGTAAATAGTAACCGCAAACAAAGAACCTACTATTTATTGTTGGCTTCCTAATGAGAAGGCGCAAAACTTCTACTACTTAATTTTAAAACGGTAAAAACGGCTCTGTTGAAACTTGTAATTCTTCAAGGTTTCGTGAAAGTCATCAGTGAATAATGTCTGCATGTACTCTTTCCACCTTTTATCTATATTTATTTTAGCTATATCTTCGTTTTCGTTTCCGGAGTCTTCTTGCGTTGCCTGAATTACATTAGGAAATAGTTTTGTTTTGGGCGCATGCTACAGATCATTTCAAATGCGGCCTTATAAACATCGCCGTATCAATTGCAAGCGCCGTATTTAGTCAATTCTTTTTTTGAGTGCAAAACCCATGTAGACCATTTACTTATTGAATCTTTTGTAATAATTTGCGAATATAACGCATCCGGTGTTATTTGTATATGCACTACGTGTTGCAACTCGAATGACTCTTAAATTTATAATATCTTTGCGTTTGATTATCTATTTTATTAAAGCGCTGCTACCTAACCTTATGTGTGATTCTTGCTTTTCTTCGACCTATCGATATCTTATCGTGTTCTTAAGTTGAAGATTTTGAGAGAGACTTTCGACAGTAAGTTGTGTTTTTATAGGTTCTTGTTTAGTTTGTTGCCGCTGTTTTGAAACAAGCAGCGCCTGCCTCCAATGGTGTTCAAATGGTATTTTATTAAGTTTGTTAAGCTCTGAATTGTTTATCATCAGAATAATGCCAGCGAAGTAAGACTAACGATTGGAGTGTTACGCAATAATGCCGTTGAAAGAAAAATGAATTATCATGATAACCCCACCCAAAATCATTAAACTGCAAATCTCGAGGACAAATTTTAATTTGTTTTTGGATAAACCCCGATCAGTGTTTTTAATAATGTCATCGGTGGGGTTTACATCCCGATTGGAGATTGAAATACTGGCACAATTTTATTTATAGTAAGATGACAACGTAACTGTTTGACAACATTTTAATACTTTTGATCGGTAAAATATTTTCCGGTTTAAATCAGTTAGAGTTGAGATCTTGAGTAAGGGTGTTTTGGCAATCCAAGAATTTACCAAACAATCATTGATTATATACATATTTATTAGAAAAAGCAAAAACGGAACACATAATTTTGTCATATAAATGCCGATGCCATCGACTACAATTTCTTTGATCTTTACGAGTACGTGTGAAATGCTTTTTCTGGCGTAGTCTATAAACCAGTCGGTGTTCAAAGTCAATTGTGTGTCTTGCATTAAGAAAACTCTTTAACGCCGAAAATCTGATTAGTGTACGTAGATCCTATAGCGGAGAGTGAAGAACTTTTTTCTCCATAACACCGAATTAACTTGTCAAAGCTTTTCATATACACTTTCCAGCAAACTAAAGTTTCTTCAAACAGTGGGCATTCTATATCATTACAACATGAGGGATTTGAGCAACAAGAAGTACTAAGGACAATACACAAATAGGGTTGCGATCGTGGCTTATGCCTAATGGGACACGGCCATTACAATAGCAATAAATGTCTTAAAAACCTCCGAAACAGACCATCTGCGGGAGAAAGGCGAGCAACGAAACATTTACGCAAGTCACTGGAAGCAGATAATAAAATACCGTTACTCTGAAACCCTTATGCCCAGCAGAGCTGACAATAGGTATTGTTCTAGATGAATGCCTCGAGATTCTTTCGAGCAGGCGTTTTTCAAGAACTACTTCTTCTTGCGTAAGGAGCAGTATTTAAGGCCAGACAGCATGGCGTCTCAAGATTGCGTCTCCAGATATTCCTTCTTGGCTTACATTAAGCAAGATGAGGGCGTTTGGTCAGTTTCCAAAGCTTATTTGCGACTCAGATTCCGGAGTTCATGTATATAATTCTGTATATTTATGTTCTACATATTAACGTATTTCTGTTACGTGTATGTACGTGTTAGTATTATTTTGTGTTATCAAATAAATAAAATGAATGTTAATGTTGTTTTCATCGGTTACACCTTATTGATCTAACATAACGACCTTACTTTAAATATTTTATCTTCTATGAATACGTGGAAAGTAACAGCTAAATTATCATTTTAGTGGGAGTTGATATTAGCCTTACAGATATTATTATCAATTTTAGAAGCCGAATTGATAAAGTACTCATTGGCTAGTTGTAGCCCGCGGCGTATGCCACATTTAAAATGTAGAACAAATTTTATAACTTTTGTTGCACTAAAGAAAGCGTCAAAAGCACTCTAGAGATGGGCATAAAGGAAATAAGAAACACCATAAAACCCAACACGAGACAGATAACACACACAAAAAGTTCACAGCTGTCAAACACAAGTACCATGTCAACCGAAGCATCACTGGCTCGATTTGTAAGGGTGTGTTTAAACGGAGCATGTGGACGATCGGGGGTCCCATTCAGTAAGGCAGTAATAAACCCTCCTTATTATTAAATGAACTGTATTTGTGTTGGTAGTTTAAAAACACATTCAATAGGCATAATAAGTAATTGTTGTCTGTGATAGTATCCTTATTAAAAGTAATGGGAAGTTTGTTTACAAATATCCTCAAATTGTAAACCGTCGAATGAAGCCTTGATACTTTTGCCGGTTTAACATTTCATGTAGTGTTGTGCGTTATTTAAGAGGTATGATTTTGTTAACATCAGGCAGATGTAAAGAAATGGTATTAGATTTTGAGTTTATAATTAAGTGCTGTAAGTCCACAAAATATTTAAAAAAATTGTTGCTTTAAATTTTGAATAAAAATGAATGGAACGGTATGTTAAATGTAATTAGTGTATCTGTATCATAACAGGTGATAAGAGTACAACAAAAATATTTTCAGTTGTCATCGGCCTATGGCCAAAATTAATGGCAGTATGTATAGTGTAGTCCTTTTCTGGAATGTTTGCAATAGTGACTGATAACAATTTTGACTAATTATTCCTAGGTTTTGTTTCAGGCAGCTTCTGTGGAAGCATTTTTGGGGATGAATATATTTTACAGCCCTGCGATTGTTGCACTTTATAAAGTCAGAATAGTAGTTTGTATACCAAGGCACTGAAGTTTAACTTTTTATCACGAATGTGGATTTAGTTGCCGAGGCCCGTAGGGCCAAGGCAAATATACCACATGAGGGATAAAAAGGAACTTCAGTGCCGAGGTGAACACTATGTTTTATTTGAAATCGAGAAATCGTGAAATTACAACATTTTAACCAACTTTTGTAGGTCATGTTTGGTCGATTGACGTTTATCTGTCGCCTCGCCACCTAAAAAAAAGTCGTAAAACAATAGATTACTTCACTGCCGATTTCTGGTATTTTAATGACGATTTCGGCATACTTCACTGCCGATTTCAAATAAAAATATTTTGATGATAAAATGATTAGTTTGTCAAGTGTGTTAGATTTTTAATTAATATTGTTTTTGTCATAATCCTAGAAAATTAAGGTAAAATAAAGCGACCATTCAAAATAAATTTTGTTATTGATTATATTGTTACTAACCACCATTGTAAAGTTACACTAAATGTTACCAACGTGAATTTATATATGACGTACTGACAATAATACATAAAAGCACCAGTAACGATAAATTTTCAGTTAGGTGGCACTACCAAGCTAAATTATGGATACGTAATAAATAGTAATGTTTACTACGGTTCAACGAACTCTTCTCTTCAAATCGAAAATGTAAGTTGCCTAATTTATCTCAAAATGAGAGTTGGCAATCAGTTTTTTATTGGATCCACCATTCTCACTAATCTAATTCAACATTTTGAATGAGAAGAGATTTATTTTAAAATTATTTACAAAAATTAAAACATATAAAAATATTGCAACAAGTTTAGGAAGATCAAACTAGAATCTCACCTATGATTCTATAATATGCGAAGTACATTTTGATAATAATCATTAAAACGACTGGTTCCCCCAGATTAGAACCAAATAGATTTCTAATGGAAGTAAAAATAACATTTCTTGAAAATAAATGTGTTCTGAAACTTGAAACAAGAGAAAATTGCACCAAAAATTGGCAAAATTGCAAGAGTTTTAAATGTATTTTTATTAAGGACGAATTGGAAGCACCTACATGCGAAACTGGTGTTCATGCAGGGCAACAGAAAAGTCTGTGGTAAAAGAAGCTATGATGTTATGACACGTAATATTCAATTTCCATTATCTTGTTACCATTAAAACGATTCGTCAGATAATTCTCTCAAGGAAAACAAACTATGACTACTTGGATATAATTGCCGGCCAGCCAGGTCAGGAAGACGGCGTGGAATTCTTAAAGTACTAACAAATGAGTAAAAGTCAAAAGGGCGCCAACGAATATTAATCAATTAACGGCAAGTGTATCCATTCATTCAACTGAGAATTCGTAAACTCAAGTAGCACATAATTTATTGAAAGAAAAGCTCAAATCACGCACAGGTAACAGTAACAAATAATAACACGAAAATGCTAATAGTACAGTATAATTGTTCCTAATTTGGTAAAATTCAGTACAAATATCAAATAATGAATAATACAAATTTCAAATAATTATTGACCAATTTAAGGTGCACCTCAATAGCATTTGACTTGCAAGGACACAGGCTTACACAACAGTCCTAACAAAGGTATAAACATAATCCATAATAGTTTAAAATTAAATGCGGTCGCAATTAACCTAGATGCCATGGCTGAGAAATTAATTATTTAGGTACGAAGTTCTTGAAGCAAACTGTACAATAATAGTCAACCTCCAGATTGGCAGCAATCGGGTGAGCTTGGAACACTGGTTCACTGATCGCATCTTGTATAATTTCACTTAAAAGAAAGGAAGCCGAAACCTTATTTTAGCTTTCTTTGAGCCCTTTCTGCACGCTATGCGATGATCCAGATAAGTGGAATCCCACGCATCCGATGGTTGGAATGCAGATGATAACAGTTCGAACCAGGCAAATGGCGACGTGCTCGGTCGCGGGGATGGCGTTTCACGGCCAATGCTGAACTTATAAGTTTCAGGAGCCCTGGACGGGTTGCTGAAGAAAAGGGAGAACCCAAAATAGACTCATAAATGCTTTCGCTAAGAATCGGCTCAAATAGTTTCGAAAGGACTTACCACAGATGAATTTGGGCCAAGTGATTCTGAATGACAGATTAAGTGCATATAAAATCCGCCAACTAGGAGCGAGAAACAAATTCGCCACAGAATTGCCCGGACTACAACAATCCTCAACTTCTACGGGGGCCACGAACCAAAAAAACCATATTCTGTAAGCCCGTAAAGCCCCAGATCAATTTCAAAGACGCTGCAACCAAGTCACCATCACGGCGTTCTACAGGAGAAAGAAACGCGTTCGAACTAACGCCAAATTCAAGTGACCTAGCCGACCAGATAAGAGTCAAGGAAGGCTGTGAGTACGCAAAAATACGAAAACCAGCACCACAGACATTAAAAATATGGACAGCGCATACACCGAGCTGTGAATATAATAGAAGAGCCAAAGGTAATAATCTGCTATTAGAGCATTACATTATTGTTTTCAATATCTTCACTTTGAATTTGTCTATGGCATCAAGTTTTTTTATTACAGAAAAAAATATAATCAACATGTGGTAATTTTAAAAATACGTTGACAGTGAAATGGAGTTAAGATCGAGTAGAGCTTTTTGTTATTCCGTGCTGCGGTGGTCGGGTTGATCAAATCATTTGTGTTCTGGATCTTCCTTTTGGTCATCGACTTTCTGTGTATTTTGGAAGATGGACCTCTCTGCTCGTTTGATTAGCATGCTACAAACATGTCTTAATCGTTTGATTCCTTGTCTTTTTATCCACCCTACTAGATCTTGATCTCCAAACAATTACTTTAGTTCGTAGTTCATGCGTATTTTACAATTTTAGTTGTTTTCGTGGTAGACTGCTCCAAATAATTTTCTTAATATTTACCCTTTAAAACGGTTTATTAATTCTTCCGATTAGTGTGCCAGACTGTATGATTTGCAGCCATAGGTCACTACAGGTCCGATTATAGATTTATATATGCTAATTTTGCAGATATTTCAATTTTAATATACTATCAAGGCTGTGCCTGAATTCCACCAGAATCTGACGACTGCATTGTGTCATTCTACTGGTTCTAAGCCCAGGTAAAGAAGGGAGGTTATCATGCTGGCCAATACTCGCATTACGTTGTTAGCAAAAATCAAATACTAAGACCCCCAACCAAATCTTACGAAACGATTGTTCAGGTTACATGGGGATATTGAAGTACGGCTAGCTATAGTAAAGATAATGTGCGGTTCTTACTTTTCTATTAATAGTCAAAGGTATCAAAATTAGCAGGGGGTGCTACGGAGTCTTTATACAACTGATAATTTGAAGCTTGTGAGAAATCTTAAACTCACTAACGAGGTCTGCATTCGTTAACGATAATACAGAAAATATAGGATGTTACATAATTTTAGGATTGACACTCGTATAACTACCGAGAGCGACTATATCATGGGCCAAAAAGTACAAACGCGGTGCACCCTATTGTGATACAAATTACAGAGGTTGTATTTTAACGAAAGCCAAATTACAAAAGAATGGCAAACAGGAACAATAAGGTATGCTAATTATAAGAAAGTAGTAAACAAGCAAAATATGTGATATTAATGTACCAGTTCACTGTGATGCCGTAAGCAAGCAAATCGTTGCATGCCAAATTACAATACTTACGAGAGAAAGCCAACAAGGTATACTAATTACAGCAGGCAAGTCAAACTGAGGGTACTCCGAGGACCATATGGGTACATTTGTGTTGTCATCAAAACATGTAAAGATCAGTTCTACTCAGCACTACAAGAAGAAATTAAAAAATGTAATAAGAATATGTTAAGATAAGATTTTGTACGTGTCCTCATTATGAAAAACCGGCGAGTTTCGTGGTCATTACACAGCAGGCTGCGTTCAAAATCAATTCACCGTGCATATTTTTGCCTTAGCCAACGTCGTTTTAAGAGCCAAAAATCTTCGAGATCATTTGACTAGTAACAGCAGGCAACCACATGTTCCTGCAGCTGCGTTTTTGGCGCGAAAGCTTTCCTTTACCATAGCGTGTTGTTTTGCTATAGAAATACTTTTTAGTTGAGTTGCACAGAGCATACGAGAGTATAGCTCGTACGTCCCCCCCTCTCGTTCCATCAGCCTGGCGTGTCTTGCTTTACTACTCGAAGGATTGACATTTGGCGTTAAATAGTAAACATTAAGTGTGTGACGCTCCCGTTTAACTCTTCCGTGCTGTGATCGCGTGGCCGTTCAGGGCAACCTAAAACTGCACTACTCGACTTCGAAAATCGTCCAGATGCACGAGTGATGCATAATCGTTCTTTTACGGATCCTCCAGAGGAAGGCGTGGCTCAGGTGCGATTTGTTTGTTACATTTCGCGACGAAGTTGAAGGCCGTTTCGTGGCCCCTCGTCTACCCTGTG
Organism: Agriotes lineatus; assembly: GCA_940337035.1. Classification (NCBI taxonomy): domain Eukaryota; kingdom Metazoa; phylum Arthropoda; class Insecta; order Coleoptera; family Elateridae; genus Agriotes; species Agriotes lineatus. The sequence continues at coordinate 75,830,301 of OW679203.1, forward strand.
CTTGAGGGCAAGGATTCTGTGTTGCCCTGACATCTCCCAGAGAATCATCCCTCCAGCCGTTTCCATTTCCGTGGCCAAACTGGCGGTTTCAGCTGTCACTCATAGTCGACGCTGTGCATTCTAGTTTTCGCTTGCGAAACGAAATCCAGCGGTCTAGTCCATGGAGCTCTGACGACACACTCAAAAGGTACTGTAACCTAATATTAAGTAAGTGAAGCGATACCGTATTCAGTGTTACACGTATTGACTGAGTGCGAAGTGGCGTATTTACCGCAACTAAACATTTGCTTTTCAAGTGATTTATAGTTGCATTCATAAATTAGGAACTATTCCGTAGCCATACTAGATGAAAATAATTTTTGATCATACTATATAATCGAATTATTTATTGTGTTATGTCTTCCTTGTAACGATTTATGTCAGGTGAGTCAGCGAGAGCGAAGTGTAACACCCAAGGTAGGTTCCGTAGCAGCGGGAGATCGACTCGCCAGCAATGTCGAAGCACCACGTCTCCCCTAAGTTTAGAGCTTGTTCAGGGGGTTATCGAGAAACTCCGTTTCTACCCTATTTATCAAAGTTCGTGGCGCCCTTTTATTCCCTTACATTACCTTTATATTTCTTTGATGATCACACGTGGTGTAAAGACCCCTCGCTCTAATTAACGATGTACGAATCCAAACCCCTCCATCTCAGCGAGTACTAGCCGAACCGCTATCGGTTGCAGGACCGTTTTGGCGTAATTAGGGTGAGCTCGATCGTAGTAACAATTAACATGTCTTAACGAGCGTTTTTTCCTATAGTGAACGACATAAAAATCATCTTTGGCGATTTTACTGCCAAATATGGCAGAGAAGAAATATTGAGGCCAACAATTAGCATACTCTACATGGAAAGTATAATGATAATAAATAGAATCGACTAGTAGATTTTGCTGCAACCAATGAACTCCTAGTAGAAGTAACCTTATTTTCCCGCAAACTGTCGACAAAGGTACCTACCTAGATATTTCCGAATGAAAGAACAATCAACCAGATTAATTGTGTCCTTGTTGACATAAGACATACGGAGTAAGCGCGTAAAAGATTGTGCATCAGATTACTTCCTGGTAGAATCAAGAACATCAGAAGAAATGGGCTAAATGCGATACAAGTGGGACACCGACAAACTGGATTTTCGTGGAAACCAAAAACAGTATGAAGAAAATATCAAAACCATTCTGCAAAGAAATGTAGATGTAGATATACGTAGATACTGAGTGGACAAATATAAACGAAATAATTACAGATGCAGCAGAAGAAGTCGTAGGTAAATAAAAACGCAACGTTCACAGACACCAAGACCGGTTTGACGATGAATGTAAAGAAGCACTAAGAATAACACAAAAAGCTAGAACTAAATGGCGAAGTGTGAAACAAGAAACAAGAAAATACGAAGAAGCTAAAAGGATAGCTTACAAAACATGTAGAAAAGAAGAGAATACGCAAAAGAAAATTTCACAAATAGAGGAATGTAATATATACAATCAAACAAGTGGTATTTACAAATCCAATAACGAAATTGGAAAAGGCTTTCAACTCTAACAACTCTTGTTGAAGTAAAAATAAAGGGCTACTATGCAGTAAGCAAAAAATAATTGAAATGTGGGCTCAACACTGATATAAATTGTAGGAGACGAATATAGGAAATAATAAAATGGGGACCAGTGGCGTAACTTCACATTTTGGGCCCGGGGGCCGTGGTCTTCACCGCGCCCCTTAATTGCCAAGTGTAAGTCCTATTCTTACCAAAGCATTTTTGGTTATCATTTTTCAATTATTTGTTTTTAATTCATAAACAGAAACACCAAAGCAAAATGAACAATAGCGAGTCTTTTTCTCGAACTCATTGAAACTTTATACGGGACCGAGTTTGGACCTACCGAGCTTTAAACTTCAGGATGGGCCCCCTGAAGTTCAGGGCCCGGGGGCCGCTGCCCCCTTTGCCCCCTCGGTAGTTACGCCACTGATGGGGACTCAACTGTTGATATTGCGGAACTATCTATTATATAAGTAGCGAATGCGAAACAATAAGTCTTCAGGAATCAATAACATACCGGCACATACGATTAAATATAGTGGAATAGAACTAGTTCCAGCTATTCATACATATATTGATTGATCATTAACATCTGAAAAAGAGGAATTTAATCTGATTGGAAGGTAGGTATTATCTGACTTCTCCATAAAACAGGGCATGGGTTAAATTGTAGCAATGCTGAGGCATACTCATGATCCCTAAGTATAACATAGAAAATATTAACACATATTAGTAACCAGAGAATCACCTCACAGACAGAGGAAATGCTTGGAGACTACCAATCAGTTTTTCGTAAGGACCACTCCACCAAATCTGCTCTATAAGACAAGTGCTAGAAAAATGTTGGGAACGTAGCATTGACATCATACATCTTTATGTCCTTTATATGCAAGCATACGACAGCATCAAGGACAATTATATATAAAAATCGCTTAAAGATTATAATAAACGCCTAGTAAACATCACATACAAGACAAATGTAGAATCGAACTAAAAATCTGACAGGAAGTTGTGGGATCAGACAAGGAGACATGCTATCACCGGTTATCTGCAGTCTGGTTCTGGAAAATACGATAAGAAAAATAAATAACAATCCTTGGGAGAAGTGCTCAAATTCGGCAGTTCTAGCAATTCAGCCTTGTAGTTCCTCAAAATAATATTACATACTTAGTAATTTAATACTATTTATCGAAGAATGTAGTACTGGGCCATGCCATGGTGTAAGTTGTAATTCAAAGTTTATTTCAGAAAATATTTACAAACAACTGCGTAGCTTACAGATGTTATTTTTAAATAGTTTCTTACGGAACGACATCCACACATTGGCTTAAGTTGATTACTTAAGTATTAACAATTAAAAATTGTATATAACATTATTCTACAATTTCTTCTTTGCTTAAACAATAGGAACATTTTACTGCACCTGAGATAATTAAAAAAGACGATGGAGGTGAACCTTTTTCTTTATTTAAACTGGAAATGAGTCTTGGTGCACATATCCTTAGAGATAAAATTTTGAATACAACTATACAATTACGAAAAATCAGTAAAGGGCTTTACTACTCAGAACTTTTCTCGCAAGTGGACATTGTGACATTAAACAATTGTAAAAAATCAAAGGAAAATAGGGGTAAAAACTTCTAATAATATCTAAACAACAAATGGCAACATTTGGTAAAGCGAATTACATCCATTTTCAGATAAACTAAAACGTGGTGCTGGGATTCGAACTTCCCAAATGCAATTACAAAGCCGCCCGTTTGTTGCACGCGGCCACTCAAAATCGCCTCGCATCTGTCTTCGCGGCTGGATTATATAGAACACGCTCGTTGTTGTCCACTTCTGTCCTTTTTACAACATTTACCCTGTATCTATTTGATCCCATTTTCTTCAAAGGTAAAGCCTGAATTACGTGAAAATTACTATTTTTATCTATTTACCAGTTAAAGCAAAACTAAACAAAATTTTATCTTTTTAATGTGCTCACCTTGTATATGTTGGGTCAAAAATATGTCGTTTTGCGTCAAGCGTAAAAAGCTGCGCTGTGCGCCAAATATTACTTTCATCTAAGTAATTCTTCAGCAGTTAAAGCAAAAATAGGCAAAGTTATGTTTTTATGGTGGTGGTCCTGTATATGTTTTACTGATATTTTCTCGGTTGCATGCCAGCGAGGCATATAATCTGCATGCAAGTATCGTCTTCCTCCAACAAATAGTTTTTGAGTTATACCGGCAACAGACCGACAATCAGACGGAATTGAGAAAATCGGTTTTTCGTCACCTAGGAACCCTGAAACGTGAAAATTTGAAGAAATCGCGGAAGGTAATTTTTTCGCCATTACAATACTTTGTTTTTTAGACAAGGGCAGTAAAAAGAGCATGGAAAATGTTATAATATAGGAAGAATATTTGACAATCGGTTACTGTTCAGAAAGGTATAAATTCGGCAATGAAAAGTTGAGAAAGCTAGATGCGTGGAAACTTTATAATCTAAAGATATAAATAGGCTATTGAATTTTTTAAAACTTTTGGTGACCACATTATTACGCTGCATGTAGACTTTTAGTAATTTATCCACTTACATCAAAAATATAGAAATGGAAGAGCTGTAGCTGGAAATGGTTAATACAAAATAAGATTATTTTTAAAAGAATACCATAGACCTCTAACCTAGAAAATTGAATTAAATGAATTTGACTTGCTGATATTCAGAAGCACACAAAGAATTCCTGTAGGTGCCTTAGCTGAACATAAAGTAAGCGTTCTCATTGCGCATTGAGACGAGTAAGAAATTAAAACGTACTGGTATATAAAGTTGTGTAGATGTCATAAAAATAACAGCTGAAAAGTTGGTAGGTCTGGAATTTGGAAAGCACATATACTGCAATTTGGGATTCTTAAACAGGGAGTGTGTCCAGGAGCGCCACAGGTTTGATGCAGTCTATATCATAAAACCAACAGGTGGAGTCGTAAACTTTAAACTACATACAGTTCAAAATATAATAAAAACGACCAATAATTCAATGTTATTAAATATTATGTATAAGACACAACAGCAAATATTTACAAATATAATTATAAAAAAATCAATTTAATAGGATACAGAGATGTACGGTACGCATACAAAATTTAACTATTTAGAAACACTCGGAAACGATTAAGCGCAGCATCCCTAAAATTAAGGTGAGCATAATCTCATATTCAAAACTATCATTAATACATAAAAAACGAAAATTGCGTAGAAAGGCTTTTCGCGCACAAAAGCAGCTCTTCATCAAATTAATGCCATTAATTGAAATTAAAGCCAGTGAAATTTTACAGACAAGTAATGTGTATGTGAACGATATAGGGGAATCCTATTACCAAAATGTATGACATGATTTCGTAGGCTTTCGCGGCCATTGTCATTAAGTAATATATTAAAATAATTAAGGTATAAAATAAAGGCTAACTTTCTTTCTTAGATGTGCAGATCTCTTGCCAACCCAGTGGCGAACTTGGTCATTCTGTATATTGAAAACCCACGCACACTGATCGATATCCACATGCCGATTGCCACTATCATCCTACACAAAAACTATCCATTATCAATTTTCTTGTACACCGGGTTATTTCCATATCCCAACCCGATACTGTCTACCCAGAATTAAACCATATTCGGAAAGCTTTTAGCAACAACGGTTACCGTGGTAGGGATATACAGTCTACCATCAATCGCCATCTTCATCCACGACCAACCAAACCTCCAAAAACCAATTATCCCGCAGCAATAGTCTTTTTTCCCTATATTCACCAAGTTAGTATTCAAACCCCAGACCAAAATCTCGCAGGTTCTTTCTTCACCTAAAGATACATTAAACACTTTGTCATTTAAAGGTGTTTATAGAGTCCCTTGCTCCTGTAATGCTGTATACATTGGCGAAGCAGGACGTTCAGTAAAACCTCGCATCTCTGAACACCAGCAGCTGTTTCAAGACGGGTCTCATTTCATCGTTAGGAATCGTCGAACACCATCGCGATACCGGCCATAAAATCCTTTTTGATGAAACTTCCATTATGTGCAAATTTTCGTTCTTCTTCAGCAGGATGTTTCGCGAAGCCCTTGAAATTTACAAACATCCTAATAATCTCAACCGAGACGAAGGTTTTCCCCTTCCTTTTATGTGGAAAGTGCTAGTTTATAAGCCCCACCCACCGTAACTCAACCGCTATGGCACTTGCCTATAAATTCTCGCCTTTCTCTTTCTGATCGTTAGAAGAGTTTCGCCTCTGGTGTCGTTTACACGTTGAGTTACCATGCTTTTTCGCTTTTCCTCCTGATGAAGCCCTTTACGAAAAAGGGCGAAACGCTGAGTCCTTCGACTTCAATAATTACACGATCCAATCTCGGAAGTTGTAGAATGTATGACAATATTATAGTGGAATCACAAGCTAAAGAAGAAATTAGTGGTTTGCATAAACGAAGGTGCTCACATAGATTCACAAAAGTGACTGTAAAGTAATAAAAAACAACAGCCAGAAAATAAGAAAAAAAATTGCATAAAAGAAATACCGACTATTAATTGATCAATAGTAAATACTGAAGCAGAGCTCTATACCTATACAGGGGCAGACTGGCAACAGTTTTGCGGCACTGGATCTTAAGACTAGCACACCACTTATTACTGTAAAGATGTGCACACGGCTCATAAGCCACCCAAATGGGCAGCTGACGAAACATCTTTTGTGATTTCAAGGTTATTGTAGTTTTGATGTACCTAAAATATTTCTGTAATGCTATACAAACTTAAAAGAGATCGCTCTCGGGACTGGTAACTTACCTTACTTAAAGTAATAAAATGTATTCAGTAAATTATATTTTTCCGCTTCTTAGATTTCGTGTAATATATGTCATATACAGAGTGCCCAACTTAATTGTACGCAGCTTTAAGCAGGTGAGTATGCAACATACATTACATTTCAATGGCGATTACAGTCTATATGTAAAGTGTGTTGCATACTCACCTGCTTAAAGCTGCGTACAATTAAGTTGGGCACTCTGTATATAAATCCGTTACTTAACTACGCTCTGAGATTGGTATAGTGTGAATACTCGTGTACTATCGAACCTGAGGTCGTACGTTTGAATCTCGGTCCGAGTAAGTATTTGTATTTTAAATTATGAAATTTCTACCCCTTCTTAACTTTAAATCTGAACTTCTACATTATAGGCGCTACCTACTCCATTCGTATTCTCCGCTAACAGTATTTATTAATCGCCGATTCGATTTTAAACCGATTGTCGCCGTCTAGTCTTTGCAATTATTAGTTACTGCCTTCTTTGCGAATTATCTTAAGTTCAAGTTGTCGCACATATGGCCAGGTAATAAATATAACTTAATATGATAACGGCCATACCACACTGAAACCACCGTTTCCACAGATTACAAAGACTACATGTGTCTTAAGGAGGAAGCGTCCCAGAGAAAGCAGTGAAAAAACTTCTCCTAGTCAAAAGTGTGCCGAAGTATCCATAAGGGGTTTGCACTGACTTATTCTGTTTTATTTTATGTAATACAAACAAGCACATTGAAAAAAAGGGATATGAATGTAGATATTTATATTTTCGAGGCAAAAATAAAGATTATATACCTATCACATGATATTAAACTATTATGCAACCTGTAGATAGGAGTATTTCAGCTTCAGCGGCGTAATGTTGGAGTGGGGCACCGAGAATCGTCCGGGTATCCAGTTGGGCCAGTCCGCCTCTGGTAAAAGGTAATTTACAATAAAATTTAGTACAAACAAGAATTGGGGAGGAAAAAAACTGTAGACAATAAGCAATAAAAACAGAATCGATTAAAGTTGGACAGAAGAAACTCGATGACTCCCTTACGAGTTTACATAAAAAGATTACCAATAACTTTATTACAATATTTATAAAGTTATTATTTTGTTAAATACATTCGTCATACTTACGCATTTAAAGGGACTTTAAACTATTTTAACTCATTTTCCTGAGTTATAAAAGTTAGTCGATAAATGCGACGTGTCAAAAATATTGCACGTTTGTCAGTTATAACGCTTTTCATATACATCAAGTTATTATTAGTGACTACGTGCGCTCAAACACATCTCAGTTATATTAAAAATAAGGTTTAGCCTGTTAGCAAGGTATCATTTATAAATAAATTGCTAATGGAATTATTTAATTGGGCTGAAATCAGATCAAGAGTTCTGGATTACCAGTATAGTCTGTTCACTAAACATAAAAACACAAAGTGGCCTTTGATTTCTAAAATTTCATGAGTGTACTTCCAAAATGCATCTTTTGTCTAGGAATGTACTTACAGAAAGTTACTAAATAAATAGGTTAAGCGTGTGACATTTAATTAGCATCTGTCATAACTACTTTTAAGGATGTTAAACAAATACTGTGTTGGATACTATTGATGTAGCATTTATTAATAGGTATTTTTATTACATTTTATAAAAGGTCAGGCAAGAATTTCCAGAATAATATGTACTTTGACACTGCAATAATGACATTTATTAATTGTCATTTATAAATTCAAAGTAACCTTTATGCAGGTGTGGAAACCTTTGCAAAACAAAATACAGAGTCCCTAGCACAAAAATTTTACGTATATGCCAACTTCAAGAAAATTTAAATGTTTTTGTGTTTACTGAATGGCCTATAGATGGCAGTAGGAAACGGCAGATGTTTTGTGTACAGTAATAACTTTACTAATAAAGAAATGAAAGCGACTAAATCCACATGCGCCATCTAATAGTTTAAAGTGAAATATTAATGCTCCCGATATGTCATTTGTGGGCGATGTGTATCGATTTGACATTATGGCTACGTTTCTATGTTCCAATCTACAGTAATAACGTAATTCGGCCATTTAGCTTAATATCTAACCTAGCACTCGTTTATTTGATATGCGCTGATAACGCCGACCTTAGGCAACTACCTGAATTAATTTGATTACTAGTCTAGGTACATGAGCACTTTATCGACCCCTCCAAAATTGTTAGAGATAGAAAACGGGGAGAATAAAAATCAGATGATACAAGAAGTGACTGCGAATGCCAACGTTTCCTAACTTCCAGAGGTCACCAAACAGTGTTAAAAATATATAAGCGTTATATATGCTATTTAGGTATTTATTTTATATAAGACGAAATCCGTGAACCATTAGGAATTCATATGTTTTAAAAATGTGGATGTATGATAGTTTTTGCAAAGATAATGCTTTAGATGTGCTTGCTTCCAGCTACATAGTTTCACTTAGTTCCCGTTCAACATTGGGCTGATTTCTATATTTTGGTTTTATAGGTGTCGCTTCCAAAAAGAGATATTTTTTATTTGAGACCAAGACTTTTTCTCTGCTATATTTTCAAAAGAGAAACCACAAATATTTGCAATAGCATACATTTCGATTTATCACTTCTCATGTCGTGGCACGTTGAAAATATGCTTGTTACAAATGTCTCGTTTTTTATATAATTAGAACAGGAATAATGATTGCTAAAAGTGGTGTTAGGCGAGAAGCAGGTCAGTAGTTGGGGAGTTACTGTCAAGCACAGGATTTCGAGTCCGTAATGTAGCTGCTTGCAAGCATTGAACACATTCGAAGCAATTTCGAGCATAACAAGCTCTTCATACTGTCTACCGCTTTGAAATTCCGTTCTCGTAGCGTTGCGGTGCAGCAGAATTTAATTTTGACTCCTGCTCTGATACATAAAACCTCTGAATAATACCGCTATTTATCGCTCCACCGATCCTCTGCATACCGATGCTCTATTCCAACGTAGCGCCGATTGAATGTAATCAATCTTTGAACTGTCGTTAACCATTCTTCATACGACAAGCCGAAGCAGCCCTGAAAGGTCTCCTGATATATCGTGCATACGTTGACACCAATTCGCCCATCGTCATTCTTTTATTAATATTGTTCCTGTAAAATTGTATCATCTGTTAGGGCTTGCTTACTCCGCGACGTGACATCACGAGGAAGCCAAAATTATTTGTTTACTGCGGTCTCAACCTTGCAGTTGTGATCGGTGATAAATGTGTTTCTATGAATGTTTCTGAATCGAGTTATCACATTCACTACCGTGTAACTTACTTGTAAAGCAGAGTACAAATGCGCATTCTTAAAGTAAGGTAAGTTTTCCAGAAATACCAAGACAAGGTAAGTCAAGTCTTGCAGATACATCAGGGATCACCAACAAAAATATAAGGATGTGTTCTCGTATCTTCTCTGATATAATTTGTTTTGACAATCGCAAGCGAGCCTCTCCTTTAGTTCACGACGCACTAAACTAATTGCAACACTTTTATGACTTGTATATACCGCAAACGAAATTTTTCCCTAAAACAGTACTTGTACTCGAAGACTGATTTTCGTCAACGATATGATTTCCTATGTAAAGTTCGTGGGTTGAATCCTTGTTATCTGCTCTGCTTGAAGTTTTTGCGTGGTCAGAACATTTCCTACTTTTTCTTATTCTCTCTCGCTGGTCCCACACATCCTATCCGTGGCTGCAGAACGTCATAATAGCAGCCCATTCCGAATTCCAGCAATTGAAATACGTTAACCTTTGAATTTTTCATGAATCATGCAATAGAAATGGATATTCTCGCAGGTTTACGTATTTGTCAGCAATTTTCGGGGCCCCGTCAGTGCAAATACCAATGCAATTTTCCAGCTCAATTCAAAGAATATACTCTTAGTGGTTATTTCCGCGAGCTTGAGTTCTGAAAGGTAAGTACCTTTGGAAAATACCCACAGTATCGGCTAGGCGAGTAGAAAGCAATTTCTTTTAAGTTTTTCCAATAGTTTTAGCCACATCTTGACAATATTTTTACACCTGATCTATGCTAGACTATATAAAAATTTGGATTCCGTAATACCGTAGGACAAGCGAGGCACTGAAGTTTGTAAAAAAAATAAAAAAGGGTTGTTACCATTTTGAGAACGTGTTACTATCCGAAAAAGAACTTCGTACATTTTTGCCTGGTTTCTGCGCAGATTGGAAAATTGCGAACTCCAGAATGCCTTTTGGGTCGTCTGATTAGTTTAGCAACCTACAAATTTAATACCGACGCACTTTTGGCTACAAAAATTCCGAATGCGCCATTCGGAGGTCCGGAACAGCTTTTATTCGCAACCATATATGTAATAAGATCATTACTGACTTTTAAAAAGTTGGAAAATGAGCTATTCCCAACTTGTAACTTTCCAACCGGTCGGAAAAGTGATTGCCGTCGCAGCGGTTGGAAATGAATCCACTCCCGACCGCTGTGTAGGTAGGGACACTGGGAATCTCGTTCATCAACTTATGCGCGTCACAACCTGTCGTATCATAATATAATTTTTCCAATTATTGTTTAGAATAAAGTGGTTGTGAATAAAATTGTATACATACCACGGTGAAAAGTTTCATTCTTGTCTTGAAATAAAGTTGACTTGAACGCTACGCGTCTCGGTTAACTACTTAGTCTCTCGACAGGAATAAAACACTTTCCACCTCGGTATGTAATATACTATTCTACCTCCATTTTCTTCCTTGGAAACCTGCATTCGTCTGATTTTTGCTTCTGCAGCTACATGGTGTAGTACTTATATGGAACTTTTCTTGAGTGTCACGCCATCTGCTGATTTTTCTCGATTAAACTATCGTCACAGGTGCAGTCTTGGTCCTGTTGTTGGATTGCCGCAGCCGAGGGATTAATTCGGAATGTGGTAATTTCTTGCGGCAAAATGTTTACTGGTCCGCTTTTTCTTCATGTTTTTTTGTTGCCTTTCTAGTTCTATTTCGTTTGTTCCCGTTTTGATTTCGTCATTTGGGGTATAGTGGTCGCCGCCGAAGTAGAAGTCCGTAGACACTTGAAATCGAAGCGCACGTAAACCCTTTAGCATCTCTCCAGCTCGCAAAATAGCCATCAATGTTATTTTTTTGTACTACTGGGTGCCTACAAACGCGCCTCGCACTTCCAAGAAAAAATTCTGGATTGCAGGATTGTGCCCGTTGAGGAAGGTTGTACGATGCGAGCTTAGAATGTTGAATTATTATAAACGGATTTCGACCGTCATTCGTTTTGCGATAATATTATTAATCCTTTTATTAAAGTATTGCGTTCGAGAACACCTTTTCGAAGACCATATTAGCGAATCAGTCTAACTTGCAGTTTTGATTGAGGTTTTTCATTCGGGGTCTCTATGAATTCGTTTGCACGAAGTCGGTGTTATTCATGTCTTTAGACGTTGCTAATATCTGGCTGTACGCCACTGTTGTCGTTACTAATAAACATGTGGTTGACGCTTGTTACTCGTCGATATTGTGTCTTTTCATTGCGTATTCGTTTTCTTTAAGGTGTGGTTCGGCGGAGCGAATTACGGCAAGTTATTGAATCTAGAGTCATTATCTGTTAAATCATTATTGCTCATACTAGTGAGTGAATTCATTTCGTACCCTTTATATGCACGTTCCCTCAGCGGGACTCCGTATAAGCTAGTTGGTTGAAATACTAGTTATCACGTCGCTAGCTGAAATTTTCTTTAATGTACTCATACACCTTCCATTATATTGGTGTGAAAAATTACCTAATATAGGTATAACAAAGGTATTCGAAAACTTACGACTAAAATGTACCGGTGTTGACTACAAAAACTTCTTATGGCCTCGCTGATATGCACTATTTACTTAAAACAAATACCAAAGTTTTTAGCCAGAGGACTCTGTCACTACGTTTACTTACAAATACTCGTTGATAGAGTATTTAGTCACTCGTACAATATGGTCTATAGCTGAATACTAGGAAAACTGAATACATTATAGTGAGAAGAGAGGGTTCACTTTGACACCCTTTAAGCTTTGCACTTATGACGCACTTTGGTCGCTGTTTATGATTAACTATACTTTTATATATCCCAGTCTTTGCTTTAGGAAAATTGCCAGCTTCCTTATATTTTTATGTACTTGTAACGCTACATCTTATTTTGGAGTTCCTTGTAAAGTGCGCTTTTGGTTTAGATTATGCGAACGTCGCGTAAAGAAATATTATTTTTTCGAAAGTGCGCAATCTTGGATAAGAGGTACCTTGATTTTGGATTCTCGAGTTGCCGCTCTTCGAATACCAGCTCTTCGCTGAGACATCTGTGCTAGCGGGATTTTTCCTGCTATTTTGTTTCTTGCTAACACTTTCTGTGAGCACTCCAAGAAGCATCGCTTGTAAATTTGTTTGGCCCGTACTCCAACTGAGGGTAAGCTATTATTTGTTAATTAGCTTTTGTACTAATCTTGTGGTAATTCGACCTTTACCTTCCTGCGAAATAATTTTCTCTACCATTGTTTCATAAAAGTTTCTCGGGGCAGCTACAATTAGTGCACGTGCTCCCGTGCACGATTTTCGACCAAGAAATTTCTGCGGCACATCAACCTGTCTTCACACTTAGGTGCTGCTTCTAAGAACACCCTGAATGAGCTCCCCATAAAGCAGTAAGTACGTACTATCTTGCATTGTTCAGCGATTTGTTTGTGTCGATAAGGACATAATTGTGCCAACACAATAGTGTCGACCGCTGTGACCATCAAAGATCTTGGGGTCATCTTTGACAGCAAGTTAATTTGTGACCAGCACATAGATTCAGTAGTTCGCAAAGCCTATAAGATGCTTGGATTTATTAATAGAAATTGTAGAGATTTTCATAAAATTTCAACCTTAAAAGCCCTATACTTTGCATTTGTTCGCAGTCATCTTGAGTTTGCTAGCAACATATGGGCTCCACAATACCTAACGTATATCAACAGAATAGAGAGCGTACAAAATAAATTTCTAAGACTTGTTGCTTGGAAATTTCCGGGTAGCATATGTTTGCTTACTCCTCTCAGCCAGCGCCGTGAACTACTGCATCTATTCACACTACACAATCTGGTCAATAATAATATTGACTGTGCGGAACTCCTGAATCTACTTAGTATACGTATTCCCGTTCACTCAACAAGAAGCAATGATCTGTTTAGTTTAACATTTTGTAACACCAACTCTGCGGATAACTCTCCACTCATGCGTTTTGCAAAATATTACAATCTCTATAGTAATAAAAATCCAAATATAGATGTCTTTCAAAATTCATTTTTAAAATTTTAAAATCTTTGTCTTAGTTTGATTTAATTTCGCTACTTCGCTTAACCTCCCTTTATTCTTTAAGTTAGTTCTTACTTTGCGGTGTTTTTTTTTAGCTTAACTATATTCTGTAGGGTAACTGTAATTGGTCTTTTTGACTGTTGTTACCCCGTTTAAATGCTAAATAAATAAATAAATAAATAAACTCTGCATTTTCGCAATAATAAACAAAGGTTTTTGGAGACGTAACTTCCTTAGATTTTATCTGACGCTATAGCATTATCACATGGGGAATCTGATGAAAACGCATGCAGTGTGTACGCTGTGATACGATCGCTATGCGCAGTGCGACCTTGAACTCCCGACATTTTCAATTTTTATTTAAACAGCTTCAGAAGCCGATGGAGCTGCGTTTTTGTCATCATTAAATACTGTAATGTTTGCGTAGCATTCCAAATGCCAGTTTTTAATAATTTGATTATGAACTGTGACATTATTGTATATGAATTGCGGATATTCTGTTATTAGTTGAGCGATATAATGTTTGCTGGTGTCAGAAATCTTAATACGTGTGTAATGTTTCGAATTCTAATAACAATTATATCAACTGTGTGACTGTTTGATTTGGATTAACTCCAAACTTATTCATATATGTATAGATATTTGCACAGTAGAGCGTCAAGTTTTACCTGAATTGTTAATATTGGTTCTATAATTACGAGTACATGTGATAATTGTTACACTGGTGATGAATATTAAATTCTATTTATTGTGATTAGTATGTGTTTTTTGTTATTTATGCTACGACCCTTCATAGACCTGCTCGTGTTTTTTGAGAAATAGGTTACAGGCTTACAAGGTAGGTGGTGATTTTATTTGGTAGCTAGATTTGTGATTATGTTGTGTACAACGACTGGCGTCCATTTGTATAAAATTTATGAAGTTGTTTTGTAACCTTAAGAAGCGCTGTTTTGTGCTTATTCACGTCATATTCTGCCGAGAGTTATATCTAACTAAGGCGACGCTATCCCTCGTTTAAGGGTGGTACATACTACCGCAGTAATAATCGCGATTGTTATCAATTAAATATTGATCCATGTTTCTACGCTAATTCGAATGCTTAAAACAGTAATAACAGCGTGATCGGCTATTCGTCTCCACGCTGGGTTAGAGCGGACTTTTTTACCATTACTATTTCCGGCAAATTCGAGCAGATTCGAGTTGTTATCGATAAATCAGTGATGCATAGCGCCGCTTCAAACTATGTCCCGACATAATTCGAAAAGGGTTGGGAGAAGTAAACATTTGGAAAACGCTGGCACATGCTAATCAGAGTTGTGAAAACGTATTCGTGGGGTCTTACCTCATCTGAGCTCACGGGTGTGAGTGGAGGAAGGTCAGTGGTGTAATCTCCGTAGTCGGGACTATCGTGGACGAGGGATGGTAGTGGAGTTCCTGGTAATGCAGGCAGGGTTTCATTGCTCAGTTGAGGTCCAAAGGCGTCACGATAGAGGGATGTGCTTATGGGTTGCACGGAGGATTTTCCTAGTTTCTTTTCACCGTTCAGCTAGAATTTCAAAATGTCTTTGTTAAGTATATGAAATGTGTGGCTATGACTTAAACATGAATTTTTTATCTGACATTAACAACCCTATCTATATGCGCTCTTCACTTTAAAGTGCCTAAGTTGCAAAATAAAACTGCTAGCAGTCTTAGGATATTTCAATATTGGTACAGTAGGTTGGACGTATATTTTATTTTAGCTTGATTATTTATATAAGAATTTAGAATAACAATATTGTCTTAATACTTATACCACTGAAAATATATAATCCTTCACTCAGCTAAAATGAAAAAAACCAGACACTTGTTGGGCGTAGGTGATTTTGAATTCAATTATATTTAAATTCCTATAAAAACATCGACAAACCCTCTTGAGTAACTTAGATTATACGTTTTTCCTTAACGTTGGTTACAAAGTCTTGCAAATATGTAGTAAGTTTTATATACTACTATTAATTGGACGTACTTCGTCTCCTGTTCTGCTTCTGTACAAAACATTTAGTAAGGATACGGGGTTGTAAAGTTGTGTTTCATGTGTCAGTTGAATGATAGAAACACTAATTGGCTAAAGTGTAAATATATAACTAACACTAAAGACAGTGATGCATTCCATCCATTTTCAATGTTTAATTTACAAAAGCTCTCGTAAAGCACCAAATGCTAAACTTCAAGGGGCTTGCTATTCTAACGTAATAAAAGAAAGTAGATGTGAAAACGAAGAAAAACTAGAACAAGTAATTTGTGTTGTTGTACTTAAACGACCTAAAGCCCAACTTTAATTGAATGTTATAGTAGCGTCTTTCAGATAGATATAAGCGTAATCATTTTCTTTCTTCCATCACTTCGATCACCAACACTTGTGTCAGCACGTATTATTGTTATTTTAGTGGTATATTAATGAACCTCTAGTTTGGGGTTCTGTTATCGATTACCAAGCTTCATTAAACAGTAGCATTTAGTATCATTAAGAGCTTTTTCAATTTCCACGGTCTAGATAGTTCATGATCATTCTTTTGATTCTCTACCCTCTTTCTTCTGCATGCAAGAAGAATGCACGATCTCCAAAGCACCTCGCTTGCAGTTGGAGGAATGGAATGACATGTTGCTGTATTTAATGCTTTCTTAGCGTTTGGTATTGTGTGAACAGACCTTTAGTACCAGCATTCGGTTCGTATTCGTCGAAAATTTATTTTGAACGTATCTTTTTCTAAATTGCAGCGAGGCCAGCAGCTTGTGCAGTTTTGCGTTTGTAATCCGATGGGGGAGTTAGTCTGCATTTGAGTCCTTTGGTGCCCTCATTGTTGCCAAGTTTGGGTATAGAAGCGAATTTTTGGAATGTAGGTCCACGCATTTGTGCGGAATAACTTGCAAGCAGGCTCCTGCGAATTTCTGAACGAATGACCCATATCCTTGTGGTGAGTTATTTTTGAAATGCTCTTGTATAAATGCATGTGACTTATTTAAGCGAATTTCTAGCGGCACATACAGGCTGCTACAGTGGTTCTCGCAAATTAATCGATTACACGTGTCCGCCGTCATTTTGTGACGCTTCAATTCCGTGGCCCTTATCAACTTTTGGCATCTGGTATTAATTCCCGTCGATTTCTGTCTTTGCTACTGGGAGTTTCGTTCGGCTCTTGGTTTGCAGTAATCACGGTTGATAGAATTCTTCGCAAGAACCGAACTTGGTCCACATACCTGCCGGTGTTCTTGGCTACAACTGAGCTGATTACCTCTTGATCATGGCCACTGAAGTACTCACTTTTTATTAAGCACCCTGTAAAAATTCTGGGACACTCCTTTGGTTGTGTATGTAGCAACATTTTGAGACTGCTGGTTGGTTGCGTCAGAAGTTCCCGGCTATTTATTTGCTTAAGTGGTATTTAGTTAATATACCAGCATCCAAAGTTCAAATGTATAGTTCGTCACATAAATGTTAGTTGTTGGATTATAAATTAAGTGTGTGCTGGTACAACCTTGTAGCATAAGCGGTTGAGGTGCACCCTACGTAACATTATTTGTAGACACCACTGTACTGGATATTTTAAGTATTAACAGTAATTAAACGTTTTACATTGCTAATGTCTTCGTACATTTTCTTTCGGTGTTTCAACCTGACCTTATATGTTTTTTCTTGCAGTAGTACTGTGTATATGACTAAGCTATACGAGTATATAAGTTTTCACGGCGCCAGCGGAGCATAGTAGTCGTAAGTCAAAACTTGTTGGCGCCCGTATCATTAATAATTATATTTAGCCTTGCTTTCAAATCTAACCGTCTCCACTAAGTCAGCCGGCCGGGCATAGTCTCTCGATTGTGAGAATTAGTCACTTTACGATTTTGGAACGTTAGTTCTAAAATTTCCAGACCATTGGTCTCTACCTTTTTATACAACATACATATGTTCTTGATTTCCAACAGGTTATCCTGACACAACAATCCATACTGCAGCTTTTCTTGTGGTTTCACAATATCTTACAGTGTTCCATATTTTTTATTATTTTTGTGATATACTACAATACTGAATGTCCCCTTTTATGTTCACATTCTATCTTTCTATTTTATTACTATTTTTAATAATATTTGTTGATTACATCCTGCTATTTTTGTTATATCGTTATTAATTTGCAATTTTTTTCGTTTTTGTAAAACACTCCAGTCGCTTTCAATACCTTTGCTGCGCACGATTAAGAAGAAGGGTTTTGCATATTCAATTCGTTGATTAGTTTGATTAATTAACCAGCAACCATCGAGCAGAAAGCTTGTTTTGTGAGGTGAGCGTTACGATCGTCTCGTGGCAAGCCGACGCGGGTTGCGCTAACAGGACAGTCAAGCTAAAGGTTTTTGTCTTTGTGACGTGGGAGTACTTTTTCGCAGTTATAGCTATCCGGTGAAACAAAATTTACGACAATTGTCGAATTTACCCAGCTTCCCTAAAACGCAAGCCGCAAAAATTTCATATCAATCTCTGAACACATTTAGAGGAAACATTATCGCTCATGATTGCCTTGTATAGCAGTCATCCTCACATAGCGACGCATTCCTGAACAGCAATTGGTACAACGCATGTAGATTCATGCTGATTGCTCGTAGTTTCTGAACTATCGTCTATTCGCTCCATCATTTATAGTTTATTATCTACTATTGCGTGTGTTATTTGCCATCAATTTTAAGTTTGTTTCAATATGATGGAATTAGTTGAACCTCTTGTATTGCATACATAAATTATCGCCAAAATTTGTGTGATTGTATCTAAGTTGCCGTTGTAAAATAAGTTTTGAGACGTTAGCGGTACAGTAACGTATTTAGTCTTCTGCACCAGTGTATCAAATTTTATTTTCTCTATGGAATGGTTTCGCAGCCGAGTGTATCTGCTAGTCTTGCTGATCACAAGCAGGTAGAATTCCTAGGAATTGTTTTGGCAACTCCTTCTTGTTGTGATAGCAGCAGGGCTGATTCGCTTAATTATAATGTTATGAATGTTATTTTAATAGAGTCTTTACAATTTACTGTATGATTTTTATTTGTAAAGCGCAGTGCAGTTCCGCGTATTTTGAAGATAAGTAAGCATTTTCACAGATACCGAAGCAAGCTAAGGTCTATCAGCTCCGTCACAGGCACACAAAACACTATGGTAACCCGCTAAATTGCAAATTTGCAATTAATTTCAATATAGTGAGGTAGCTTAGCCCCACTCTCCCCAATGCCGCTGAATCTTTGGATTTTTTTCTCCAGTGTGGCACGTTAATCTTTTGGAGATCTCTGAATGCATTGCCACAAGTAGAGTTGTGTTTTTAGGTATCCACTATATTCGCATTGTAGACTTCTTATATCTATATTGTATTTTTATTTTTGTCTTCCCCTGTCTTGTGCCTGCCCAAAAATCTCGAAATCTGCTCTGTATCCTGCTCTTTCTAACATCTGCAATTATTCGTTTTGGAATATCATGGTCGATCTGCGTTTATGAAATTGTTAGTTTCTCCCGGTTTCCAGATATATATTACTTGTGCCACCGGAAAGATGGTTAACCCTTTCGGGTTCATATATCTCTTCTGTAAACGTTGTTACTTTTGTTTTCGTTTGACACATTTCCGTACAGCAATACTTTTGAGTAGGTAGCACATAGAATTTTCTATATATCTACAAGGATTCATCAGTAAGTGTTCTGGAACTACTGTTTCAAAAAGAAAAAAATTGCAAGCGAATAGAAACTCCGTACAGTCACACACTAACTATAAAATTTAAAAACAATGCGTTGTCTAAATAAAAGTAATACAACTTAATAGAAAAAGATTAAAACTTTTTTTAAAGGGCAAAACAAATATTTTAGTTCTATGAAACCACAAAGGTTTCCAACAAAGAGAAAATTGAAAGATTTTGTGGGCGGAACTTCTAGAAATAGCCCTCCATTGTAATAAAAATAGCTTTCGTGTTTAAAAGTGATAGAAGATTTCTATGAATCGAGAATAACTACCTTCACGTCAGTAACATGTGTGGTTTGAATTACGCCAGTAACGTGGCCGGTGACGCAAGGAACCAACTACTTTTTGATTATGAAGAATTTATCAAGCTGTCATGCGTTCTCGCTTAACCTTAATTAAATTGTGACGGTGTTTATGGCTTCGTTTCTAGGGGTAGGTTTACATTGAACTGGCATTGTTGATAATCTGTACGCAATTCGTCTTGAGTAGGTTAATGACGTCAGGAAATATTGACGTCAAGGCTAGTAGTTATTACTTATTCCATTATGAGGGGTTTCGTCATAAACGCTTGTACCTGTCAATATTTAATAAAAAAGGCGAACTTATGGATCACCGCTTGAGTGGCATTTAGAATTTAGTGATGAGTTGGCATTTGTATTCTGTTAGTGAAAATTCAATATGTTCTAAATTATAGGTTAAGTCAGATTGTATTCAACGCTGTTTTGCTGTATTAATTCCAATTTAACCATTTAACTATCTATATATCTTCGAATCAGATTTAGATATCCTAAATATGATATCAACAATCATACTTTTAAGAAATTCCTTTGATAATAAGCAAACGCTGAATTCATTTTAACATCATAGACAGTTGTGTTGACTTATCTAACGTCTAAAATAAATATCAACTAAATAATTATTTGCTGTAATTTAGACAACACGACACATGTGGGAATAGGAATTTGTACTAATCAAATAAATTATACTTTCTGAATGGCATGTACACTGTACAATGTACAGTGTACATATCAAATTACATGTACCGAACTAATTCAGCAGAAACTGCTTATAACCGAACTACTACTACTAAATATTATTCAACGAAAGCTATTTGATAAAGAAACCGGTTTATTGCTCAAAATCACAGAGAGTACAGATCAGCCAAGACTTTATTATTTGGTAGGATTGTAAAGACCATCTTTAGATCACTTATTTATTAAATGCCCAAATTTCCATTGTCACTTCCTGTACTTTTTTCTCCTAATCTATATCATTATCTGATCAAATATGTGTTTTTTCCATATTTCAGCAGTATTAACCCTCCACTGGAGGGATTATCCAGTGGTATGCCCTGTCCAGTTCCATTTATTAAAAGTAATTGTCTGCATTGATCGATCTTATTGTTATTAATGGCTGTATTATTATATTTATTTATTATTTCCAACTTTCTTATATTCTTTGTGACTTACATAGAGTAGATATTGGTAAACTTATCACTTACGGTGTTATCATATATCCCTTTAGAAGGGAAGCAAATATTTCAGAAAGAACAAACAATGACAAAAGTTTTCGAAACTGCCCTTTAAACAACCCAATCAAAGAACTTTTGGAAACAGCACAGATGAAAACTGTTCTTTAGGTCGAAGCATATTCACATAGAGAGTAAAGTGAATATATAACAAGCATGAAACATCGGAAACATAAGCTAATAGGTAAAAAAAGAAACTGAAAGCCAGATATAAGCAGACTGACGAGCAATAGTGAGCGCAACAGGAGATAATCCACGATAGGTCGAAGGAAAATTGGAAGACCACAAAATGTTGAGTGACAACATAGATGTAGGATAAAGGGGCAACCGGTAAAGGAACATGCTTCTTCTTGTTCATAGGCTCTGAGCCCGAGTGCATTAAGTGCGTTTTTATAAACCATTTTCGGACGTGGCTTAACCCGTTTAATTAGAGGAATAATACTCTTTCAACAGGGGTCACAACCGTCGATAGTATTGGTATGATGGCTGGAGAGCGTTCGATGTAAGCAACTGTCTGATATGAGGTTCGAACACATTACCTTTCGAGTGCCAACTCAAACGCTTTATCAGCCATTCACATGCTAAAACCAAATGGAAGCAGGAAGAACAACATTCCTCAAATTTTTTCTATAGGCGACAGTTTTGTTAGTCCTTCATTCCCCCTCTGATCGACACGTCTGCTCCATTGGCCAAAATTTTTTTTGTTTTCTTGATGTTGGAGTTTTAATTGCATATTAAAACTGTTTTCATAAATCTTTATCTTGTTCTTATTTTACAACAATCGAGTTACTATGTAATGCTTAAATTTGCATATTTCTTAGTAGTGTTTGTTTCGGAGTTTAAGAGTTTTTCTGGCCTCGTTTCATATATCACGTTGGTTTCATTTACTGTTATAAATTTGACTGATATTGTCTAGAAATTTATTAGCTTTCGTAATATTTTCTAAAATTGTTCTAGTGCCTATTTTGTAATGATATACACTCTATATGTGTGTTAGAATCACATTTAGAAAAGATTAAGGGTTTAAAATGGTTGAAAACAATTTGAACCTATTCAGGTATAAGGTGGGAATGTGAATGGTTATTAGGTAATTTCTAAGTGAAAGAGAATTTTTAATTGAATGGAAAATAGCTATTTGAAGAGGATATGGATTTGTAAATAATATAATATTGTAAAAATTGCAGTTTGAAACCAATGACAAATACTTAATTGAAATAAAATAGAAATGTAGTAGGTTTAAATCAAAGATATTAAAACTAGAGTGTTTTGATATTATTAAGAGAATTTGTTTTCGATTATTGAAAATAACAAACTTAAAAAATGTAGCAAAACTAATTTGCTGTTGTTAAAAATATTAAAAATATTAAAAATAACCCTGTTTTTATTGAAAAAATGTATTAAATAATAAAAAAGGGTAGTAATTCATATCTACGAAATGAAGTAATATGGAAATTTAATATAAACAAGAATAAGTAAACACATAAACTAATGAAGATTACAAGTATGTGGTAAAAACTAATGGATAGCAGAAGTACTCTACAAAAGTAAATCACTGGAGGATAATAATGGATCAAGTTTATTGGAAAAATCCATTTGACAGAATACATTAATCAAATTGGATTACGTCAAACTGTTTGGTGCTAAAGGAGACTTCCAGAGGAGGATCACCAAGGTAAAAGAGGCACATTCCAGGAGGTTGGTGGATCCAGTAGTGCAAGTAGCTGTCTGCATGTTTGGTGTGTTGGCTATGTGCTGTAGAAAAGGGTTGAGTTGCTGATGTGGGACGGTTAGGACGTCTTGTCTGTCCGTGGACCATTCATTGCGGGAAGATGCTGGAGGGGATCGATTAGTCGGCAGAGATAGGAGCAGGTTGGTTGGGCTCCAGAGAGCGTTGTGCAGACAAAGTGAAAGGTGGGTCATTTCTTATTAAAGTCATAACTATAAAAGGAAATAAAGACAATTAAAAAGTGAACTATTTATGAATGAATTACTTACTGATTTAATATTGTTGTGTACCATTGTAACGACTGGTATTTGTCATTAGAATTTAAAATCTGTTTTGGCATTTTGTTGACATAAGTTTTGTGACTTACGCGAATCATATTGGGAATATAAGAACATCAATTTTTCAGAAACCAGATAACTAGATAAAGGAATCCACCCCTGATTTTCAGGAGCTACCTATATCTAATTAGAATTATTGACATTCTAATACATAAAAGGGCAATTTTCTTTAAAAAGCAGATTAAAATAACTTGAATTGAATGTATATGGTATATTAAAGGCACTGCAATGAGGATCTTAATAAATTTATGACGGCCCAATGTTTTAAAAATAAAAAAGTAATTAAAGACAACACGTTGTAAGTCAGTTCGATTTATATGTAGTGGGTCGTTTGGTTGCCCTAAAATAAATATGTTGTCTTACCATCTTCCCAAAGCACAGCATACCCATTTAAATTTCTAATTCCGTTTCGTTTGCGTGCTGTGGCATTTCATATCGATTTAGTATCATGCCGCCGACGCACTGTATATCAGCACACTGTATTCCGACACAGCTCTGGATATTTATGTCATTAACAGGGTGTCAATTAACGCCAATTTCTCGTAGCCAATCTTTCAACTGTGTTCATTATTTATTCGGCAACGCCAACGCAGTGCTGAAAATTGACGTCAATTTTTCTCGTTACTAATCTTGAAGCTACCCACTTTGGTTTCATCGTAGCCCAACAGCGAACTACTGCGAGCTCGCAGTTGTTGACTAACTTTTAAGTAACTAAGATATGTTTGGTTAATTTAGTATTGCATGTGTTGTTTACCGCAAATTTTAAATATTTTACAAGCAATTTCACAATTTATTGTTGATTGCGGTCTCATCTGTAACGCCAAACAGATTTTTTTATGAATGTTATCCTGAGAGAGTCATTGCTGGTGGATTATTAAAATTTTTGAAACGTGTTACCACACTAAGGTAAGCTTTTAGAGATTACGAAATACGGTAGGTACAAATCTCAAAACTCAGCAGGCACGTGCCCCGCTATGGAATAAAAACTGAGTAGACTTTCATAAGATTATTAAAGTCTGTGTATCGCCTACACAGGCACGTGATTTGCTGCAGGTAACTTCAGTGGCCTCCTAGTTAATGTTCATGTATTATAATTATACTAGTAACAGGTCAATAATAATTATACCGAATCGGAATCAACGCTGTAAATTTCTCTTCTTAGAACAAGCGGTACTTCCCACCTCCAAGGAAAATTTTCCTTGTTGAATTTTTTATTACATCATCGGAATATATAAATCAGGTGGCGCCCATGTAAATAATAAGAATGTGTCCTCGTATCATTTCAGGTACAATTCTCTAACTATCGTGAGCCACCTTTTACTTCAGTCTAAGATCCACACCTCATGATGAGCTACTAGATTCCTTAAAACTTGTTACATGTAAACGAAGTTTCTCCTGTAACAACTTGTAGCTGGTATATGTTTTAGGTAAGATTTTCACACTGTTTTATGTTGTTTATATGCCTTTTAAATTTAAAATTAATTCTTCGTTTTTCTGTCTAATTAATTGCACATATTCATTTTATTTTACATGTTACTACTGAACTTACTGGCAAGCTTTATGTTCAAGCAACAGCCTACGCTCATCTGATTGAGAATAATGCAAATGCAAACAAACCCAACTGATATGCTTCGAGGCCAGCATTAATAACAGTCAGAACGTTTGGTTCCTCCAGATACGGTATCAATCTTCAAATATTCATTCGTTTAGAAAAACATGTTTGCATGGTAATAACATCAGAGATTAATAGGTATGATACCATTAGATACAAATATGCCTAATAAAGTATTTTCCTGCGACGACAGCGTTAACGGTGGTTTGAGAACGGTAAATCGAGGTAGGCTTCGTCTAAGAAGAAGCAATCATTGAGTGTGATAGAAATTATGTAAAATTTCTCATGTGATACATTCCAATAAGTGATTTTCTGAGAAGTCAATGTAGAAGGTTTCACATCAGTGAGATTAGAAAAGCATCAAAAGGCAAATGTTTTTTTTTCCTTATGGCATGGCGGTTGAATGAAAAGCAGTTAGGTCTGACTCGAAGATAGCGGAACACCTATCCCCTGAGGGGAATCAATAAATATTTCAGCGTGTGCCTTATCCGTACAAATACAGCACTTTTGGTGGTTGCGGTACCTGTGAAAGGGATTCTTCCTTATCAATGGGCTAGGTTATCTATTTGCTCCAGCCGCGGCCGAAAGTGGTGACAATTGGTGTGGTAGTAACAGCTCTCAGGCTATACTAAGGAGAAAAAAAAAGAAGAAGATTAGTAACTGCTATTTTAAGAGCATTAATGGTTGGTTGTAGTAGCGATAGTTATATCTTTTAAATAAGAACAGGTACAGCTAATTCTCTCTGATATTACGGTAATAGTATCAAAGACAAACAGGTTTGAAATATACGTACATCAGGTAAAAGCCCAATTGTATAATAACAAGATATGTGGGAATTACAAAGACTGGCATACGAGAAACAAAGATTTATGTTCTTTGATATCAGCAGATAGTTCTGAGAGCTCTAATATCTGATACATTTGAATCTGGAAGCCCAGAACTGCAAGCAATTGGGCTATATATAGTTAAATTTTTCGTGCCAGGGGAAGAGAAAATTCAAGAAAATGGAAGGGGTGAGTTCCTTGAAGCGCGAAGAAGCTATTTATCCAATGACAACAGTTTTATGAAGCAACATCAAGTCATTTAGAACAAGAGGCCCTGAAATGGTGAAAAGAAAGCTTTTGACGACGCTGTCTGGTCTTTAGACTTCTCCTTCATCTATTTCTTATTTGGCAATGCTCACCTGAGGATAACGCGCGCTCATTGCTTTCTTAATAACTGTTGGTGCTCCAAGTGGTTCTGGGCCTTTTCTTTTTCTGGGGGTGTCCATCATAATGCTACTTTGTGCAACGGATGTTCTTCTATTCATTTAACTTAACGATATTCTTCGACTATTGTATGTTACAAGCCGATCAGTGCTTTACTTCTTTCTTTGAGACCCTTTCTACTCTTGCTATTCTCTGTAATCTTCACATAAAAATAAACTAGACGGTGTTACGATTTGCGTTCTCGTGTAAAAATGAACTATACGCGGTTACAACAGGCGGCTGAAATCCGATATTTAGAACTTGCCTTTCTGTGGGAAGATGAAAGTATTTGAATCTCACGGAAGCACAAGGGTAAATTTATGCAGGGTTTACCTCGTAGGCTGAAGAATTGGGCCAAGCTAGATTATTAATAAGTGATCAGATGCGCAACAAATGCCACTCGTCCATAAAAATTAGGCTAAAAATACGTGCCGCTTAAAGCAAATTCCTATGGTAGAGTTGTAAACGTAAATTTTAGTGTGTGAAACCTACAATTTTAAAGAATACATAGCAGTATGGAGCAATTATGCATGGTTACGTTCATGTACGTGACTTGGAAGTCCGCAATTAAGAGTTGCTCTGATAGGCTTATCAGAAATTTTGAGAACGCCTACTAATTTTTCTTGGTCAAACTGAACTGAGAATTTAGTAATTAATAAGTTACCTTATAAGACTTAAGTTGTTCTGTAAGCGGCAGAAAATAAATGCAATTATTTGTACTTAAAGTGGTCTTATTAATCTCGCAACAGTAGCTTTGGTCTTCCTATACAAGTGTATTTGAACCAAAAGGATTGTCAGTTACCCCCGGTAAAAACTCTTTCTCCTAAAAAACACAGATCTGCAGCTAACAACTGCTCTCCTAACTGGCCACTGCCATCTGAGATACCATCTCAAAGACATTATAATTCCCGCTGCCGTGGGCTGTTAAGTACACGCAACAGAAGGGACTATATAATGGATGGAGTTGAGCTGCTTTTTGCGGTAAAATTTTAGGTCGCAAGGAACAGTTTGATAGTTACCCAAATGTAATTAAATAAAGAGGTTACATGCGGTATGGTATCTTATTCTGTAATTGTCTCCGGTTGGAGAAGCCTTGCAATGCTAATTTTAGGAACATTACGACAATTGTCGGTTATTCAGTTCCCCAAATAGCAGTATATACATTTGAAATTTCGAATCCCCAATTGTTTTGAGGAGTATCTCATCTACCTATGGTCGGATATGTTCAAAAAATGCCCTGTATAGCACTCTATCGTTTCGCAGCCCTTCTGCATCTTGACGAAATCCTACAAAAATCCCCGTTCACTGCGAGTGGATTCATTTTAGTTGCTCGTAGAAAATCTTTGAACAGGCGCTGTCCATTTCTTATCGCCTCTCTGACAAAGCTTTGTACAAGCTTTTACTATGTCGCGTATAGATTTGGAATCGATCACTAAATAGTAGTTGCCGGCGTTTTCAAGGAAAAACCCTTTGACATAGGCTGATTTTGTCAAGGAAACTAAAATTCCTATTTTGATATAAGAATAGAAAGTTTTTAAATTAAAACCCTGGCCGCTATGTAATTGTCTGTATGATTTTCGACTTTTTTAGTTCGTACATATACAAGGCTTGACAACTGCATTAAAACCGATCTTATAGTTTTGCATATAAGGTATTTTTTTCTTCAATATCATATCAGTTTTTTTGAAGTGCTATGTCATCACTCAAGCTCGTGTAGATCATAAGCGACATTGAACTCACCTGTTGCTCTATCGGCATCGTATGGCTGTGAATTAAGTACAGGACTTAACTGAACTTAACCTACTCTTTTTTCTTTGGGAATAATTATAGTTAAATCGACATTCTTCATTTTAAGATACAAATCACAATGTGCGAGATCTACGAGTGATGCACACGCCTGACTTTACCTACATTTCTGATCCTCGACCTTTTGTGAACCATCTCCAAGAGCTTTAACAGGAATTCTGTTGATCTCAAGACTCTTAGACCCTCGTTGCAGTTGTCATCTCCGCAATTGAAGGTCCCAAAGTGGACTTGTTTCAAACTCAAACTGAAGAGATTGAGATCGAAACTCTAAACATGCAAAGACTGTTTTGAAATCAGGAAACTGCAATGATTTGCTGATTTCAAATGCGCGTTATTTACTGCCACGAGGGTGTTTAAGATGGTTACTTTAAGGCATTTTCAATGCCTACAAATTAACGGGTTCTGATTAAAGTTATTGGATCGTACTGGCTGCGACTTAGAAGCTTACCTTATCGTTTTGCAGGGACCCTCTTCTCAAATTTATCTTAAAGGCAGAGCTTGGACTTTCTTCAATGCCGTTTAAGCTGTTTTCGTGATCCAACTGTTTGTTCTTATCCCGAGCTATATTTACTAACGACAGAGACCTCGATTTGCTTATTAGTCCGGAAGATAGTGATGAGCTAAGCGATGTTACTTGTGTTCCCGTTTCTTCACTACTAAAAGGAACGTTAAGACTGCACGCGCTATCGTTACTGGGCCTTCTTGAGGAATCTGTAACAACAGACAAACGGTCATTAAGTGTGTCATTAACTATCGACGATTTACGTTGTTTTAAAGTTGCATGGGAGAGTGTTTTTACTCAACCCATGTTTTCCTCTACACGCAACGTAATCGCAGTAATGGCTTAATGTAACTGTCCACGAAGGTTCAGTTTTGTTATCTACAGAACTGGCTCCAAATATAGATATTAGTAAATCTATCAAGTAATTAAAACATCTGAATTGATTAGTACTTGTTTTTAGTACGAAGCTCATTGTCTCTAAATTTCAAATGGTTTGTGAAACATTTACTACTTTTAGGAATTATTTACTTAATTCGCGGTTGTACATTTCAACCTAAATGTAATTACAGTAATGCAGATAGTGTATGTAAAGTTAACAGCAACCCGTTGTTACTTATAAATGGTTTGATTACTTTTAAGCTAAACATTCTCAGTATATAAGTTTTAGGAATTAAATCGTACTTTTGCATTATCATTCAGAGTTTATTATTTTTGCTATTTACAAAACCTTACTTTAATAATCTAAGGACGTTATTACTACCTATAGTTTCAAAGACTTCATTAAAAAGGCTTTTCTTTTGAAATGTACACAAAACTAAGACAGAGAAAGGAATTCTACCTGGATTTTTTTCTTCTGCTTTTGGCATACGACAATATTGTTTGCTGAATATTGTATTTCTAGGTAGCCTATTTGTTATTTTAGACTCAAATATCAACACAACTTGACGATTCTAAAGTTTAATATTTATTATTTTGCATGAGATGTGCGTGTAATAGGTGATATCAATACATATATAATAACAGAAATCAGCCTCAAATGGTGAGAAAGCAAAAACAGCATTAGAATTCGTAATGGCGGTAGTAAGCTAATGTGATAAAAGCGTCGTTTGAGGAATCTTCACCGTCTAAGCGAAACTAATAAAACTAAACGACGTATATTATGTCGCATTTACAACATAAATTTTAATTACAGTCATGCCTCATATCTCGTATGTGTAAATGTTTACTAGTTATTGACACTTAGACCTAATACTACGCGTACAGACGATACCATGGGTTTTGAAATAGTAATACTTTATGAAAAACAAGTATTTCTTTAATTAAAGAAAACTTAATACTGTAAGCACATACACACACACACATCTATATATTAATGTAGAACGATATTCACAAATACATACAGTCAGTGATTAGACAACTATTGTGCTAACAGTTAAACGCGCCCTAGATTTCGATAGAGCTCTGTAAACGAATGCACTCGTTATTGATGCGAACTAAAAACGCGCTAGACGGATCGTAGACACGGAATATCGAATGCTGAATGTGAATGAATGCGAGTGCTTCCCTATATGTCCTTACATAGCCCCTCCTCCATTGCTCCAGAACGGAGGATTTATCGCTTTTGGAAAAGTGGTAGTAGGCATTGCGCCCGGTTTCGATGCCGAAGAATTGTTTTAGTAACCTCTTACCGAAGCCGAAGGTCGGTCTTGCCAGTGAAAGTGTTACTTTATTTCGTTCGAGAGTTTTGCGTCAGCAAGGGCCTCCTTATCTACCCGCCGGGTAGTCACGGAGTTTCCTTGATCCTCAAGGGGCCGGTTGCTATTGTCTTAAAATGATTTCGGGCCAGCTACCTGCAGTTCACTCTCGGCGCCTTTGCTGTTTACAGTTGGTCGCCGTTGCGTGGTCTTACATTACTTATGCAGTTCGTAACTATTTATCTACTTTAAAACGCTAGTTAATAACATGCGCGTAGGTTTACGTCCAAAGTGAGCCACCCGCTGGTTTTATCCCGCCGATCGAAAACTTTCACTTTTACAATTTTTTTGATGATCTTGTAGGCCTCTGGCTATGTAATTTACGGATGCTACACGTGGCCATGTGTTTGCTACATTATTTTGATTGCTCTTTTCTGGTTCGCATTTTTCATTTATCTGAGACTGATTATCACATAATTCTTGAAAGACGTTTTGCAATTTATGATTATTTAGTATGGGTTTTGTGCGATTGCCTTTATTGCATCTCTTCATCTATTTCGGTTTTCAGATGTTCGTAGCGTTTTCTTTACGATTTGTCCCATCGAATCTTCAGTGATGTCAGTCCAGCGCTTCAATGAGCGTCCTCAGCTTCGCTTTCCATCAGGTTACTCCTGTATGATGAGTCCCTCCATGTTTTATTCCTTTCGATAAATATGTTCCAGAAAGGAAAAGATACTGTGATATACAATACTAGAGAGTCGCTTATCAGGACGTGTTTCTTGTAAAATGGAGATGTTAGTGCGATGTTCTGTCCACAAGATTACCAATATTCGTCTCCAGGTCCACATTGCAAAAGCATCGATGCGGTGTCTGTCTGCTTCTTTAACCGTCTAAATCTCAGCACTATACCAGACGACTGGGAAGACAATCGTGTTAACTAATCGATTTCTTGTAGTTTTTGTGATACTTTTATCTCTCTAGACTATGCTTAGATACCCCATAACATTATCAAATTAACTGCTGAAATTAGAACATGAGTGTAATGACCTGATAACAACTAAAAAACTATTTTTTTAAATAATAGGCAGGATATTAGCAATAGTGCAGGTGTATGTTTTGTTATTGTGTCCTTTATTTATACATTCTGGTCCTCGTTGATGCTTTATTGTAGAACTGTAGCATTAAATATTTAACTAAATGCTCAAATTCACTCGTGTAGTGGTCCCAGCCTTTACGAACTTAAGTTTATCTTCCTTCTTTTTTGTTGGATTTTAGTACATTGGGTTCTAAAATCCTTGGAGGAACCTTTAAAACTTCAAATGGTGGATAGTGGAGCTCTCAGTTGATATGCCGGGTAGGAGTGAACAGCAGGCATGAGGGTGAACAGCGACACTATTAGAAGCAGTTTCAGGTGTTGTAAAGACTGGAACTGTTGTAAAAGCATAAAATGCAAACGCGGTTACCGCGGTTATGAATATCAGGTATGAAGGGTTGAATTTCTACTTCCGGGGTAGACAGTGTGAAATTGGCTGGAGTGGTTGACTGGGCCTTATTGGAAAACGTCCAGAGACAATAGTAACGTAAAGTTAAAACTGTAGAATTAGATTTCTACATGGGACGGACAAGAATGACTGTTTATGGTTGAACATAGATTAAGGAGATGTCAAGTATCCATTGCCGTCTTATTCCCAACACACCTCAAATGATTTGGCATACAATAATATCTACTAATCTGGATCCAATGATGAATAGCAAAATAGACTTGCCATTTGAATTTCAAAATAATCTAACAACTGTCTAATACGGTGTGAAACGATCAATGACAGTATTATGTGGCTTAAGCTAAAAGCCAGACTTCTCTACTTCCACCTTGAATAGGCAAACGCCCATATAAAGTACATAACAACGGAAACAATAAACAACACCTTAAAGAGGTCATGGAAAAATATGGCTTAGGCACCCGAAAAAGAAAAAGAACTTATACAGTTCTATGTAGATCACTTTTAAAACCTTTCCTTCCAATATAGCTGAACACAGATTTGAAATACGTTGAACTAAAAACAAAGGGATAGCTTTAATCACACCTCACTACATTGTTACGTCGGAAAAAAACAATTTATGTCAAATGCAACACTTGAGTTAACCAATGAAAGTGGAAAACTATAAGAACCCGGCCTGAAAAAAATTGTGTAAGAAGAGGTTATCGAAAATAAAACCGATTTGTTCAGCACAACAGTGGAACAGATGAAAACGGTGTAAAGATATTCAACATCTCATGGAACGCGAAGTAAGGCCCGAATGCGCCCAGTAAGAAAGATGGGGTACATGTTTTTCGTAAAGTGCAGCCACAATGCCGTCCACGCCGCGGAGGCACAGTTCTTTAGGCCTTTACTCGTCCTCAAGCAGGAAGGTTGCGTGTTGCGCAAGTGTTTTTACACTCAAATCTAGCCCGCTGGCACAATCAAGTTATTTTCTTTTCGGGAAGGTTGAAAGCTTATGCCCGGTGCGGGTATTGTGTTTCGAGATCGTGATGCGATAGCAGGTAGAAATAACACTACGGTCGTAAAGAAATTTCGGTTGTTTCGAATTATCACACTTCTGCAGTGCTTAAGCCCTTGAGGTATCGCTTTCGTTATTCAAATTACCGTCGGATTTCTAAGATTGATTTTCATCGTACCGCCGGCACCGCCTCGAAACTAAATTTTGGCATTGGTTTCTTCTCCAACTTTTTCTGCCCCAGAGAGTGCTGCAGGTCTCACTTTTGCACGAAATCATTTGCGTTTGTAGAGTAAGACCGCCCCGATTTTCCAGTGTTTCCGCGTTTGTCCATTGTCAATGGTAAACATGCGAATTCTGCAATTCTTAGAGAACATCTTGAGCTCTACAAATACCATTGAAATAATATTATCCAGGGCAAATTTACTAGAAAAAGAACAAGAAGAAAGTTTCCACTACACTTGCTTTGTATAACCACAAAAGTACTAGGCCAATCATTGGAAACAACTATTCACATAAATGTAGAAGAAATAAATGCCGATGGCGGATAACGGAAAATACTGAAAATTCATAATAAACCAAAGGACATCAAATTGATAAGAAAGGGAGAGGAGGGTTTTTCAACATATTCTTTTTAGCTTTAAATAACTGTTTTTAGACTTAACTTTTACCAATACCTATAATGCTTCAGTGTACTGTTTTAGCTTAATAGCACTCCAACTAATAGTTTACGATTGGAGCTGCCACTGCATGTATTATACATTGATGTTATCACATTCCGGATTATCGACGCCCTGTCTCTATTAATTTCTTTCAACGCATACGATATACACCAAATGGTCAGAAAGTACCGGTGTTTGTTAGCTTCACAGGAATTGAGTGAATACTTGCTACATTTTAACTTGTTAACAGTTCCCGGTTTTTCAATTTCAGTCATTAATATCTGCTAATTTTATTATATTCCCATGTGACAGATTTTTTCAGTTTGGAGGTTAAAACAAGGATAGAAGTCATATAGTACAAAAAAGAAAATTTCAAAAAAAAACTATTCATGTTTGTGATAGTAGTAACAGTGTCTTATACTCTATCTCGTATAATTATTTGCTCTTTCCTTTTTAAACAATGATGCACTAAGGGGACGTATCAGCATCACATTAAAGGGCTATACATCAATTAAATATATATTTAAAGACTAACATGAGATAAAGAAGAATAATTTAACCATTGGCATTCCCATTGTAGTAAGTCACTAATGATAATGGCTCTTACCGCAACCGTTCTCAAAAATAGTTTAATTTTGCAGCTACCTGAGTTTTTCTATCTATCCACAATATGTAATCTCGTTTTCTTTCCGAACAGCAAATTTTATGTTTACTACATTTTGTCAATATATTTTCATTTGATTGCTTCTATCTAGGCGGCTTGCCTAACCCATTGATAAGAAGAATGCCCTTCTGAAAGGGTCACGACTCCCAAAGGTGTTGGTATGATAGCCGGAAGGCGTGAGATGTAACAGATGTCCGGGTATGGGGTTCAAACGCACTACCTGCCGACTACAAGCGCAAACCCTCTACATATGTTTTCCAAATATTTACGTTAAAATACGTTTTTAAGTGTATTAAGGTTACTGCCGTGCATAAAAGCATTGTTGACGTTGTTGCTTTGCTTGGGTATTTATTATCTCCTTGCAACCTAACTTACGTCTATTTCAACTACTCCGTATGGTTCAGCGGAGTGTGTTACGGTAAGTTTTTGAACTTGGCGCTCTAAACTAGCGATTTGCTGCTGCCCATAATAATTAGGTAAGTTTATAACGCATTCTTTGAGCCCACGACCCCTCTCCAGCAGTCTGTAATGAGCGAGCTGTGTCGCATATTAACGAAGTTGATATTGGGCATTTTCGTTTAATGTTACACTGTACCCAAAACCATTGTAACTATGAAAGCAGCAATAATAAAAAAAATTAAAAATTTCTTAGTGTATGAAATAAGAATACATGCTAACTGGGCGGTTTTCGAGAGCCTAAATATTTTCTAACATTTACGCTTTCGAAGTCTTAAACTTACTTTGTTACTGCAGTGACTATCAGAATTGTTATATTTTGGAAAAAATATGTTCCTCTCTGTCAATATAAATTTCAATAAACCTGTAGCAATACTGCTAGTATTAATATTAGGGAATTTCTGTAGAAAATTTGTTTTTCTAATTGTATTTGAGCAAGTTCTGAATTGATATTTTTTATACGGTAATCCATTGCTGTTGCAATAATCTATAATGATTGAAGCTCCACATATGGATTTTATTTGAAGGTTATCTGTAATATTTAATCTACATGGAAAAAGCGTCGAACATACACAAAGCTCAATTGGATAGATGAGTAATTTGGATACGATCTTACTTTATTGCGTAGATAACTATATTAATAATGGCGATTACTATTTATTCCAACCGTTTTCCTTAATTGAATAGCAACAACACTACAGGTAAAAATAGTTTCTACTCACTTAAAATTGGGGTATATTGTGTCAGGCGATTACAGAGATCTCCTGTGTGCATACCATTTTATTCTAATGCAATTCAGTTAACATGATTAAGCTGGCCAATTTTTCAAACTATTTTTCATTACAGGTAATTACTAATAGGTAAATGTTCCCCTGGTATATTTTGGATCAACTTTAGAGTGCTCTAATGACATTAGCATTTATACGGTTTCTCACGTTGATTTAGAAAGAAAGAAATATACTAACGAACTAATTTAGTTCCTGTTCCGCGTCGTTTTATGTTGGTTAATTCTGTTTTACTTTACCGGCTTTAATTACACAATACACTTTATTCCGTTCCTGTTTGAGCTAAAATCAGCTAATAGTATTAATCACTTTATCTTTTGAAGTTTTACACCCAACTTGATGGACCATTTATGCAGATTTTTATAAGGTAAGAAGTTAAAAAATACAAAGAGACATGTCCATAGATACTGGCGAATAACTAAATCTTATAAAGTTGTTACGGTGTAAATACTCTCTTAGCGTTTGGTACTGTGTGAACGCGCTTTTAGTGAAGACATTCGGTTTGCACCCGTCGAAATTTGTCTCTTTTGGTGGTGGCAGCTTGGCGTTTTGAGCTCTCTTTCAAATTTTGCAGCGAAACAAGGAGCTTGCAGAGTTTTGTGTTCTATAATTCGATGGGGAAGTTAGTCTGCATTTGATTCTTTGAGTTTCCCATGCCGTTGGCGGATTTTGGGAGTAGAAGCGAATTTTTGGACATGTAAAACCGCGATTGGCGGAATAATTGCAAGAAGGCTCCTGCAAATTTCTGAACACACGGCCCACATTTTTGGGGTGAGTTACTTTTGAAATGTTCTTTTTTCTGTTCCCACGTGAACGCATTTGGCTTATTTAAGCGGATATCTAGCTGTTCCCGTATCTACAGTTGCTCTCGTAAATTAATCAATCGCACCTGTCAGCCACCATTTCGTGATGCTTCGATTCCGTGGCCCTTATCAGGTTTTGGGCATCTGAATTAGACCACGTTGTCGATTCCCTCTTGTCGCTGGAAGCTTCGTGCAGTTCCTGATTTAAAGTATTTACGGCTAATTGAATTCTTCACCAGAAGCGACCTGGAGCATATATCTGCATGTGTCCTTGGTTACAGCTGAGCTAAGTATCTCTTGATCAAGACCACTAAAATACGAGTTTTTTATTACGGCCACTGTAATAATTCTGTGATACCATTTGGTTGTGTATGTTGAATCGTTTTGTGACCGCTGGTTGGTTTCGTCAGAACCTCCCGCGTTTTATTTTTTTTAATAGATTTTAAGTAATACACCACTGTACTGACTGTTGTGTGTATTTATACCACTTAAACGGTTGACATTGTCACTGTTTTTGTAGATCCTATTTAGTTGCTGCAATCTGACCTTATGGGCTATTGTGCACATGACTAAGTTTTTTGAGTTTATAAGATTTCTCGATGATATCGGGGCACAATAGTCGTAAGTCAAAACTTGTTGGCACCCGTAACAATTTTCAATTATATTTAGTCTTGCTTTCGAACTTAGCCGCTCCACTGAGTCAGCCGGCCGGCGATTGTGCCCTGGTAGTCTAAGAAAGAAATTTCTAGGAAATGAATGTGGTAAGATTGTTACTTAAAAAAGATTTTTAAAAGATTCTGGTGGTTATTTTACAATACAAACGAAGAAATTCCTATGAGATTTGAAATATTTGATTAGACCACCTTTCAAGAGCTGCTTAGATATTTTAGAAGAAAGTGATCTAAAAGGAGCAAATAATAATAACAGATAGATTCTAATATTTTGTAATGCGCTCAGTATGGGAAATTTTATTTCATAGGATTACTATAGAATGACAAACGTAAGGAACAGAAAATACATTATGGGTATTTTTCTCAACCAAACTAAATGCCAGCGATGGAAGCAAAATGGCGTTTGGTAGCGATCTGCTATTTGAATTTGAACTACACCGTTTTTCTTGTAAATGGGGCGAATTTTCTCCTCAGTCCCAAACCTTTGTCAGAGGTGTATTGAAAGCCATTGTTCGCAGATTTTATTAATCAATCTTCGTCGTAAAGGTCACCTTGCTCATCTACCATGTATATTATGTGAAGTTCCAGGACATGTTTCTATGAGCTACGTACATGTGCAGAGTATTTTAATATTCTGTGAATAATTCTGTCATTAATTCTGCAAGACGAGAAGCTAGACACAGCCAATAGCTCCCAGTAGTGGTATACGTTTCCACTGCGTTGTATATGTTTTTCCTCATTTATAAATGATCTTTTGAATTGTTCTATGGTGATCCTAATCTCACCTGTTTGAATCAGGATATGTGTGTCATTGTTTAAGTATTTAATGTGTAATCAGAGATGTTAGTCTCCAAATAAATATTTCACCCAGTTTCATAAGAGGTTTTATCAGAAGTGAACCCAGAAAACACGGTAATTTAATGCCAGAGGCAAAAATCTTTTGCATGGAATAAAAGAGCACGTCAACTCAATGTGTCAATCACGCTAGAGGCGAAACTCTTCTATCCATCGGAGGTGATAGGTAAAGGTTCAGGGTTATTTCAATTTCCCCAACTGGGGGCGGGCTGCTATAGGGACCTTCCGTCCCTCTTCAGCCAAGAATGGGAATTATAGGATGGGTGAGAGAAAGGAGGGATGGAGAATGGAAGAGCAGCCAGGAAAGGTGGAGAAGTACTGCACCGGCATTCGCCTCAGAGAAGGTACTCTGTTAACTCAGGCAAACCACCTAAAAATCTGAATCAGAGCAGACGGCTAGGGGAGTCGAACCCGCGACCTCCCGAATGATAAGCAGATGTGATAACGACTACTATCACCATCGAAAGAGAACAGGCGAAATTTATAGCCACGATTGGTCGGGATTATGAAGCAAGCAGGAGGTGGGGTTTAGAAATGTGAAAGGAAGAAAGCATTCTTCGTCTCGATTAAGATTATTGGCATACCAGTATTTCTAAATCTCGCTGGCTTCGCTAATATTTATAGAAAAGGAAAATGAGAATTTACAGATAATAGATGTGTCGTAAAAAATATCTTATGTGTTTAGCGATGCCTGATGATACGAGATCTGACCTGAGATAACGCTGGTTTTACCCAAGTATACACCTGTTGGTGACAGTTTTATAATGTTTTTCTTTTAAAAAAACTTCTCTATACGATCCGTGAGCAGAAATATTGTTGGGACGAAAATGTAAAGGATTGATATTGTAACTAAAAAATACGTAGATAACACCCAAAAAAGTACTGTACTTGATTGCAGGCATACATTATGAATGTGATGCAATATGAGTTAATTTGTTGATAGAAAAATCAGAAGAAACCCTAACATGCAGACAATCTCGTCCAATTCTAAAAAATGCAATAAATATGGAAGCAACTTTAGAGCAGTCAAATAAGACAGTACAGAACCAATTGGATTGAACATGTCAACAGGATGGACGATTCCCCTATTAACGTCCTGCATCGGGTCGCGTTTCGGGTAAGATTTATATTGCGGGTAGCGGGATAGGTACGTATTTGAAAATATGGGTTGTGGGTCGGGTGGCGGGTAGAACTTAATTTTTGCAACATAAATTTTATTTGTGCATAAGAAATTATACTTAAAAGTAATTTGATCGCCGAAGTGTCAAAATAACTTTTTTATTGTGTATAGTCATTCTATTTGCAGCAAGTTGCGGGCACGTGTTGGTCTAATATTCGTAGTTGGCGGCTTTAAAAGTGTAACAATTGCGGTTCGCGGTTCGGGTGCGGATTTAAAAGAGCGGGTTGCTGGTCGGGTGCGGGAATAAAGATGTGGAAATTGCGGTTTGCGGGCCAGATGCGGATTTAAAATTTCAGAAATTGCGGTTTGTGGGTGCGGTGCGGGTCTTACGTATTGGACTTCACAACTACTTCATTCTCAACCTACAGGTGGCAGAAGAGATAGTGGACGGCCGAAAAATGCTGGAAAGACCAGTTCTATTCAGTGAGATCGGAACTAATCAAAATATTTCATTCCTGAAGCTGATCATGATGATGAAATACATCACAAGAAAAAGCGTTTTCCAAAAATGCCAAAAGTAAACATAAATATGTGTAACGATCCTTTTTAGTTTAGGCGTTAGAAGCTTAATATCTCATTGTGGAGTATATAAGCCTGCTCTCTTTTTCAGATTAATTTTAATAGCGCGATGCATTCTGGAGGAATTCGGCTGACTTCCGCCTGACATCTTGGTCGGTGTCCTTATGGAATCCGACGCAGACGTTGATTATATGAACATCCAGGTGGAGGTAATTCAGCTTTCGTTTGTGCCCTTCGAGCTTAGGTGCATGCTTTCTATGGGCCATTATCGTTAGGTGAGAATGTTCTTGCTAGAGTTTGGGTGTTAATTAATTGTTATATTAGGCCTGTTTCCCACAGATTGCTACGTCCGTTCTACACTTGCGATGCCCGCTATTCACTCGCTCGAACGCTGTCTACGAGAAGGAGCGTTCATACGGCCTTTAATTTCTGGCGTGTCCAGCAACCGCTGCAGCCAAATATGCTAGTTCTAGTTCGATCCTAGACCGACGGAATTTCCTCTAGTTACAGCGTTTCACTACAACACCCGCTAGCGGTGGCTTTATGAGCGTTCCATGTGCGCGGAGTGCTGTGCTGGATTTAGACCAGATGATTACCTAATGATTTTTATAAGTACTATCAGATGTTCTTCTCTAGCTTTATATCAGCGGATCTTTTGTATTTGAATTGGCATGTTGTGCCACGTTGTAATGCGATGTTTAAGCACAAAAGCCTTTGGGATTTATCGAACAAGATTTAAGATAAAAGATTATCTTTTGTTTAAGCAAGAATAAATGCTTCAATTAGGGCAAATTGTGCTTGCCGCCTCTGGGTTGCTCGCCTGTTAACATATTTAGGTCAGTTTTTCTAATTAAATTAAATTTAGTTTGCATTTTGATCATATCCTACGTAGTTTCTTTTGTTTGTAAATGCAATGTTGCTGGGCCCAGCCGTTACCATTTTTTTCGTGTACACAACACAACTTTCTCGTATTAATTGCTTGGCGACGGCAGCAACATTCCTAGTGTTACCTGTGTGTTAGTACGCCAGGTTCAATTGTGACATTGTTAATATTGCTTTGTGGTATGTTTGTAATATTATTAAAGCATCTTATTACAGCTATTCTTGGTATATTTTCAATTAAATTCTACATACCTGTTTGTTTAAGATCGTTAAGCGAGAAGCCACGAAAGATAGATGCATTTTGCATTCGACTGTAAGCTAGATCTGTAGTGTTTTGTAGTGGTTAACGACTGGCGCCCACTTGTTTTTTTTCAAATTATTTTATGTATTTTTCTAAATTTGAGAATGGCTACCTAGTTCTTATTCACGCCAATAATCTGCAAAGGGTTTAAGCTAGCCAGGGCTATAGCCGCCTGTCGTTCAAGGGTGGCACATAAAAATATAAACTACAAAAACAGGTTCCTTTAACTAAAAACGAAAGCTCCTGCAATTTTACACTTGTAATACCGAATATTTCAATAAATTATTAAACATGAACACTAGAAATACAGGGATGTAGATAAATCTAACTAAGAGCAATTTGAAGAAGAGGATGATATAAGATAAACAATAAAAAATAAAAAGTCGAGGAACACATCTACGACAAAAAGTCGTACTGGTAAAAGCATGTATTACACCTTATAATTTCTAGGCAAATCAAAATATTGAGCTAATTTTGTAGTTCATAGTGTTTCATGTAATATGAATGCTGTAGAGGTAGAGAGTCAATGATAATTTTGGAAAATTCTTCACACTACAAAAATTAAAATATATGCCAACGTCTCGGAGAAAAATTTTGTACCGTTATCACCGCAATAACCAATTAATTCATTAAAGTTAACAAATCTAGACTGTTCTGTATTAGTGGGGCGTAATATTAAAAGTAATGCAAAATATCATATTTGCTTAATCATTTATGCAAACAATTATGTGCATTTGCTGACACCTTTTTTCATAAAAATTTACTACTTTGGCAGTATTCCATACGTTAGGTATCGTTATTTGGTTAAGGCATTCGTCGTAGTATTGTCATTATTTTAATTAGGCTCCTTTAAGTGTCATATCAGTAGTTATTTTTTCTTCTCCAGTTCTGCTAGCAATAATTGTAGTGTCGTCCACATATCCTGGGTTGCTGTTCTTACTACTTTTTTAATAGAAATATCGCACTGTAGTTGTCTGGAACCCGCCTCATGATTATTTCACTGTATTTGTGGAATAAGAGTGTAATGATACGTAGCCTTGTCTCACACTTACTCAGTTGGACGTCGATAGCTTTATTTAGACTTTAGCGGTACTTTTGGCTAGATTCTTGACTTTAAGGGACTTATCAAAGCCATTAAACAGTTTGAGACATACGGCTGTTGTCCACAAAACATAAAAACATGGCTACATTACCTTCCCTACTGTTTTCAGTAACGTGGCGATCATTAACCAACTATGCCCCAGTACCCTTTTCGTTGACGGGTTTAGTTTAATCTTTAGAAATATTGTGTAAGAGGAATAGTTTCAGTTGTTCATCCATTATGCAACATTATTAGGTTCTTATGGATAGTGTGTGGAATAATCTTGTAGTTAAGCACAGTCGGTGATCAATACCTTTATTAGCAACAAGACGATATTTGCTTTGCGCTGTCTACTGTTCAGTGTCCCAAATATTCTAGCAAGTTTTGTATAGAAAGTTGCGGATAGACAAATTATTTTCTCCTTAGTGAAAGGAACTAAATAGAAAATAGTTATGACAGAAAGAATATTAGAGAGATGTTAAAGAAAATTCTACAGATCAAGATCATTGAATAACGAAATTTGAAATCTTTTAGTAGATTATTTGAAGAAGTAGTCGTCCATTATAGATATTGAAAAATACCAACGCTTCCGATGAGCAGCCATAAGGTCTCACCGTAACTGTATTTGTTTTGGTAATGATATTTATTATTACATCTTTAACAATTTAGTTTGTCCATTTAAGACAATTGTAATTGCAATTATACATTTATTTATTTTCTGTTTTTCTGATCCCGTTGTCTAGCTTATGTTGGAGAATCTGCAATATTTAGATTAGTAATAATAGTTGTTTATTAGGCGCCCCCTGAGTAATGGACGTTTGAAGCCTGTTAAAGCTATTCATACTTTAAGTATACCATTGCTGGCTATTATATATGTTAGCCCCCAGCCGACTTTAGCCCTTCAGCGGTGTCGATTTCATCACCCATGAGGTCACCGACGTTATTAATTCCGCCATAAAACTGTCTGCGAGACGGACTGCCGAAAATATAGAAACAATATTGTGTTATAATTTCAAATACGGCGTGTGGGCAGGCATTCGTCTCCGAGGCTAGTCTGAATGATGTGATAGTGTAAAGGGGTGTAAATCACTTATTTAATAAAGCCGGTGAGATACTTCAGTTTTAATTGACAATATCTTCATTATTTGTTCACATATATATTTGTTACTATGCAGTACGTCGTGTAATTTGTTTCTGGAGCCCTCTAGATCTGACGGTTATAGTATTTTATTTTAGACTATCCTGCGACTGACTTCTTTTATAGTTAATGGGTACCAGGTTCTATAAGAGCATATTTACCGAATTAAATTCTAGTTGATCTCCTCAGCAATAGAATTACTATTATATTGGAACTTAGCCGTCTTTACTACAGCTAGTCGGCTTTCGAATGTGCCCACGTAGTTTACTGACAATTTATAAATAGATTACTCAGGATATATAAATTTTTTTATCAAAATATTAAACAGATTTAAAAAATCAATCAAAATTAGTTGAATGATCGTAGGTCATCTTCAGTATCTTTGACCTTTTGTAATTCATTAATAGAACTGCATACTGCTCTATGAAATATTTTAAGAGGTCAACTACAATAACACGGATAAGCAGAAATGTAGGAGCACCCACAGGAAAACCAGTTGTGAACGCTGAATTAGCAAAAGAAATTCTATAAGTATGGTACAAGAGGAAGCAGAATAATAAATGTTTCTGAAGGAAAACCCAATGACGATTGTTGATACAAAATGTTACTTTGTAACGGTTTGGCAATTTGTATCCAGTCACTAGCCAGAAGGTTATAATCAAATACGTAGAATATTGAAACATTACAGAGATTTTAAATACTATTCTATTCAACCTAGATCTAAATGGCACTCATGGTTTTATGGTGAAATCTGACACCGCTTAGTGAGTTATTTTACGAAATAACGTTCTAATAATTTGCTTTGAACTATAAAACATTTACGACAAATAGTGTTACCAATTAGTCTTCTACCTCCAAAGTCCGGTCCAGTTGCCCAAATAGCCCACAATTTGGTTCCGGCTCGAAGGACCGATGACTTTTAGAGTATTGTAGAACCAGGTTGTTCCATGACAGGAGATGGAACTTGTTGGTTGGTATAAGATATAACGGGAGTTGGTCAGGCCTTACCAACCATTTATAGGCAATCTTGGCCTTCGTCTATCGTTACAAATGAACATACATTCATGGTTTAAAGTATCTTGATTTAAATTAAGGATACAGAGGCTTATATACAATTAAATGTGTGTCGTGTTTTTTAACCTACTATTAACATAAACTATAAAAACATATACATTGTTCGCAATGCGACCTAGTGCACTTCGCATAATGCAAAGATTGGCGAAATGATTGCTGTACTAATTTGTAACTTGACCCAGTAAGTTGATAAAAACTGCCGGGTCTTGTTTACAAACACTTATCTGGCACGCTTTAAACTACTTCTTACAGCCTAATTACGTGTACTTTTGTGTTTACCCGATTTCACTTAGTTTTACACTTTTATGTTAACCCATGGTCAATCAAAAGTTTGAACAAGTAGCATCTTTAGACTTAACTGTTATTGTGGTTATAACTATAATGAAAGAAAAGTTAACCGTAATTTGCAACTTCGTACCTTTAGAATTAGCACATTTTGCCCTTACCGCTTAAGATCTGAAAATAAAATGTCTGTTCCGATTGCTTAAGCAACTCACTTTTTGCCTTTTGAGTTAGTCTTGACGATTACAATTAAAGCCTGCAACGCCTCTATGCCGAACAGGAGCAAAAACTCTAGGAGACGGCAGTGTTACTGGTGGAATGAGGAAATAGCTAAACTAAGGTGCAACTGTATCAAACAAAGACGTCTATTCCAGAGAAAAAACCGAATAACGCAGATTGAAGAAAGAGAAATTGCCCGGGAAAGATACAGGGAAGCCAAAAAAAGGTTATCAAACGAGATTAAGACCGCAAAAAAGAATAAATGGATACAACTGTGCAAAGAAATCGATCAAAGCGTATGGGGGGAAGGGTACAGAATTGTGACAAAAAGCTTACGAGTAACACCACCAGTTATGGATATGTCTATCGAGAGAGCCTGGAAGATTTCACAAATTCTCTTCCCCAAGCATAATGAATTCGAACGGCAAAGGGTAGCTCCAGAACACTTCGATCTCTTCTCGAACGATGAACTACAAATCGCGAGCGAGAAATTAAATAGTAGGAAAACTCCAGGCCCAGACAGAATCCCCCGGAAATTACAAAAGCAATGGCAAAATTGCAAAACGGAATTTGTACTTCGGGTTATGAATGGAGTTCTTCAATCTGGCAGATACCCTGAAATATGGTGTATAGCCGAACTGATCCTACTACGGAAAGGAAATAAACCAGTAGAAGAGGCTTCGTCGTATAGACCGATCTGGTTGCTAGACACAATGGGAAAATTGCTGGAACAGTTGATAGCTATCAGGCTGAAGAATAAGATCGATAAGTGTGGAGGACTGTCAGAAAATCAATATGGATTTAGAGAAGGCCGTTCAACAATCCATGCTTTACAAAAAGTGATGGAAATTGCACAGGAAGCAGCACATCGCCCGGGT
The DNA here is from genome assembly GCA_940337035.1 of Agriotes lineatus. Taxonomy (NCBI): domain Eukaryota; kingdom Metazoa; phylum Arthropoda; class Insecta; order Coleoptera; family Elateridae; genus Agriotes; species Agriotes lineatus. The sequence continues at coordinate 75,875,160 of OW679203.1, forward strand.
AAAGTCAAACCAATCTGCGCAGTCATAACGCTAGATATCAAGAATGCGTTTAACTCGGCCTCGTGGAAATATATACTAAGAGCGCTAGAAAAGAAAGGAATAGCAAGATATATAATAGAAATAATTAGTAGCTATCTGGACAACAGAAAAATAATAATAAAGGCAAGGCAAGACACTAGGGACAAAGAAATTAACAGTGGTGTTCCTCAGGCTCGGTGATCGGCCCTATTTTGTGGAATGTCCTCTATGATGACATACTCAGGCTTGTGTTACCGGAGGGAGTTATGACAATAGCCTATGCGGATGATCTGGCCATTGTGGTCACGGAGAAGGAAGATAGAGAGCTAATCTACAAAGCGAATACGACCATAGAAGACGTTCGTGTATGGCTTGAGAGTAGAAAGCTTAAGCTGGCACCTCATAAGGCCGAGGCCGTGCTCCTGACAAGACGGCGAAAAGTAGAGGGAATAACATTTCACGTTCAGGGAGCCGAAATCAAACCCAAACCGGCCATAAAGTATTTGGGGGTCTGGCTGGATAGGAGAATGACCTTCGCCACCCACATAGATATCAGCGCCAGAAGAGCAATGGAAACGGTGTCAAAATTAGCACGGCTAATGCCAAACATAGACGGCCCTAGATCTAGCAAAAGACTTACACTATGCTCGGTGGCAAATTCAATAGTATTATACGCAGCATCAATATGGGAAAATGCATTCAAGGTTCAAAGAACCAGGGCGAGAATAATACGAGTCCAAAGACAGGCGGCAATAAGGATATCAGCCGCCTATAGAACAATCTCGGCTGACGCGGTGCGGGTTATAGCAGGAACACTACCAATAGAACTCCTGGCTACAGAGAGGAAGGAAATGTACTATGGAGAAGGTAAGCAAATAGCTAGACAACGGCTGATAAACAATTGACAGAAGATCTGGGATGAATCGCAGAAAGGCCGCTGGACAAGAGACTGATCCCGTTAATCGAACCTTGGTTACTACGGGAACACGGAGAGGTGGGACATTACATGACCCAAGTTTTGTCGGCCACGGCTGCTTCGGCAACTACCTACAAGGAATAGGTCGCGCTACAACAGACACTTGTATGTACTGCGACGAGTCAGACAACGCGGAACACACGGTATTCTACTGTGGGAGATGGACTGAAGATAGAAATAGATGCACTGCTCTACTAGGAGACAACATAAACCCAGATACAATAATAGCTCAAATGCTGAGTCGGAGGAGAAGTGGAGCATAATCGAAAAATTAATTTCGGTGATCATGAAACGGAAGCTAGAGGACGAGCGAACTAGACAAGAAGAATAGATGTAGATAAAGGCAGAATGAGACAGCACCTCCCCGACGTATGCGTAAGCGGTTCGGGAGACTGCGAGGAGAGGAGGAGGGGTTTTAGTCGGTAGAAATCCGGCACTACCCAGAAAGGGTAGTCTTTTGAAGATTTCCCCTCCTCCATTAAAAAAAAAAGTAGCATCTTTAGACTTAACTGTTATTGTGGTTATAACTATAATGAAAGAAGAGTTAACCATAATTTGCAACTTCGTACCTTTAGAATTAGCACATTTTGCCTTACCGCTTAAGATCTGAAAATAAAATGTCTGTCCCGATTGCTTAAGCTACTCACTTTTTGCCTTCGGGTTAGTCTCGAGCTGATCTTTTACGGTTTCGGTTTTCTTTTTAAATTTTCAGACTCTTTGAAATATGCAATGCAGACGTAGAATTCGTTCCAAAAATGTTTGTTATCACATGTAAGATGCAAATCTGAGAAAAATGTATTCTTCTTTATTTTACAAACGAATTTTCCCGCCAAATTTCCTTTATTAAATGTTTGTATAACTTACTGAACTTAAAAAACTAAGTTTTTATAATATTTCACATTCCTTGGTTCAGGAAATTGGGGGTGATCATTCTACTCTGCTTCTGTTACTTTGCTTTTCCTGTATGTATCCTCATTGTGCTTGGGCTGAGACTTCGTATAACCTTACAGTGCAAGCTTATGGTTTGTTCTTGAAATTACATACTTGATTGTATTCGCTAGTGGAGCACTTATTGTACAACCAAACACTTTGCTACAATAAGAGGTTAGACGTAATATCAATTTCTCTCGTAAACTTTACAATGGAGCTACTCTCCAGTTTCCATTTCTTTTTTGGAAATTTTTAGAATTCTTAAATTCTTATCAAAGCTAGACGTATTAGTTCGGGGCTTCCGTTGGTGATATTTGCGTGTGGATTTATCTTAAAAATTGCCAATAATCTGGTGCGGCATTGCTGCACCAGTCTGGATAATTGAATATTCATTACTATTTTAAAAGTAAAACACCCGCCGCCCAGAACGTTAGGTATGATTCCCATCTGTACCTCTATATTGATGTAACTACGAGTCCGTTCAGGGAGACTAGTCTGAATTTTTCCTTTTCCTCCAACTCTTCACACAATCAGTGTTGCAACTCATTTCCCGCAATTGAATTATCAAATCTCGTTTATCCGTTGTTTACCAAATGCAGTTACCTGTAATTTTATTTATCGGTAAACAATCCTCTGTTACTAATCATTTTTTACATTTTTATTTGTACGAAACTGGTATAGCCGATAATATCTATATGTATTATATATGCCCCCAATTTTCTGAAGGCCCAGTGTCGTGTGATATAGATAGTATTATCATTTATAAATGCGTTACGTTTGGTGAGCCCTTGTCGGTAGCGTCCACGAAAAATATAGTTTTTTTATAGGTATTGATGCTTTTTCAATAAGAATGTTTCACTACTTCGCTGAATCGATTCTGAGCGTGATACTCGTATACTATTTGCATATTGAATCTGTAGTAATAGTTTCTATATTTTGCTTTGAATGCGAAGAACCTAGTGCTGTTTGTGTAATAATAATTAAAAGCTGAATAGTCAGTTTGACACCCGATTTCTTTTTGCTATTCAGATAGTTCTCGTCTATGAATGTATTTAATTGAACTCTCTAACTAATTTGTTTTGTATTTTGATGGTTGTGTTGATACTTGATAATACCTTTCATTGAACCAGATGGAAACCTAGTGTGACAAAATGTTGTTATAAATATTTGGCGAGGAGTCTAACACTTTTTAACCTATTAAAATCGATGCAGTGGTCCCAACTTATTTATTTTAAGATTCTTTAGTGGCTTTCTACATAACTACATACATTTGTTATTTTTTGTCGATTGCATCGAAAAGCTATCAATTTCGGAAGTGTTTAGCAACCGACAACTTTCACTTTTGTATACTAGTAACTTTTACTTTTCGGCGGTAATAACCATAGCAATCAAAACCACTCCCATTTTGATGTATGATCATGACTTTCTCGACTTTCTCCCAACTTCCATGATTAGACTGTCATTTTAGAATTGGAAAAAAAGCTGCCAAATCAGTAGAATAAAAAATATGTTCGCAAATCGCACGAAAGCGGACTTTCAGACTCGCTTTATTTATGCACCTCGCTTGCTGCGCTCGCATGGTCATAAACCTGCGGCTCGTTCAGAAAAGATCTCAATTTCGTACTTGTAACATAAATAGCTATTATTATAAAGTTAAGATGATGTGATACCCTGCAACATTTTAGAGGTAAGGAATCGTTTTAAGCTATATGGGATTATTAGAACTTATAGCTTTTTACAGTTTTTTTATCGTACTAGGTTCCTGTTGTAAATAGAGTGTAAGTAATGCAGTTTCTGAGTAAGCCCCGATACTCTCTACCTTATTTTCGGCAATTTATCGCGGATGCTGAAGTGTCTACCGTCTATTGGGCGCACGTCGCAAGCTGGAAAACCATACCACCTGGTAACACAGATTCTGGTAGATTGTGACTCCTGTCTTTCGTCACACGTGGCCAGCGAATGCCAGTCAGGGATATTTTATCAATCTTTGTTAACCAATCAACCCGGAATCACCCCTTGCGCTTAATTGTGGAGGAGGTTTTCGACAAGAAGTGACTCTTATTAAGGTTTGTTGGTTAGATTACGTATACCACCACTAGTGCTTCAGGTTTTTATTGGGTTCACCAGAGAATTTCTTATTAACGACCTACCATCAACTAGCATTTTACCAGCTAAGTCAGGCTTAACCGAAAGGATGTTATATGTTATATGACTTGAAATATCTATATCCTTCTCAATGTATAATATGCGATTCACTAACAAATAGCACAGCATTTGTACCCTGGTTTTGTACTTGTAAACATAAATAAATAATAAATTGTGTAAAGCCCTATAAGAACCTAATTTTTAAATGCAAACGATGATAGCCTATACTTTACTATGGAGAGTATCCCCTACAGTAGTTATTGTTGATAATTCTGCCGATATTAGTACTATTTACTACTGCTTTCTATTAATGACCAAAATAACTGTCTATACTAAAAAAATTCACCCTTCCATCCTGCTAACAAGATAAGAAATATGTAATTGTGTTATAGGTCGTATAAAAATAACAAATTGTGCAATTGCTGGTTAGAATATCACGTATATTACGTTCAAATATCACTAAAAATGTCGCGTAGGTAGAATAAAGTCATACAGTTGATACTAAAGGTGACGTAGGTTCTGAAATATTAATTTCCAAAAACCGCCCGGCTAACTATAGCCATCTTAATTATAGCGTATACTTCAAGGAGGTTAAAAAAATGTGCTACTTGGGGATAAATACCTACCTTGTCTCCATTATTTATAACCTAGCGTTGCGATTGAATTATTTGAGATAGTTCATAGTCGTATAGAACAGAACTTGGTTTATGACCTTATATATTTATTCATTAAGTTGTTTTTCGAATGTTTTAAGTTTTAATTATAATATAGTTTGTCATTTAAATGAAGTTCGTATAAAATGTAGCTTTATGACGTTCCCGCATTTTAGATCGAAAAGTGATATTACCATTTTTTTTTACGAAATAATGTTAAAGCAATTACCCTGTTTAATTTTGCCTGCTTATATAACCAAAGGGAGTTCATATTTAATCTACAATGGAACAATAGCTACAACGTAGAAAGCTTAATTGAATAGATTGGTAATGTCGATAAGACCTAATTTATTACATAGGAACTATTTTAAAATATGGTGATTGCTATAGTAAAAACTCTGTTGCACGTTTTTTTTACAGATTGCGCTAACTTAAATTGAATACATTACACTCTACTGCGTGCTTTTGGATTGCCTCCAAAAAACTATTAAGAGATCTCGAAAAGTAGTGTCAATATGAATAATGTTTGTTGATCTGTTAGATATATATATAACCATCTTATTTAGTATCTACCTGAAATATATCATAATATTTGAGATTATTTCATATACATGTTTATTAACAGACCTAAGGAGATAAAGTAACAAGATCAACATAACACACACACCTCACACAATGGTTGCTGTGCAAGCACAAAAGACGCGCTCCAACTTTGTATCTCGAATCCGGGGGCAAGTTGAGCATTGTACCGCCAGATGCCAGCACATAGAGCACGCAGCCTCTACACCGCAAGATAAAACGAGGTTAATCGATTATACACACATACATACATACATGTTCATTAAAAAAGTCCATAAGGCGGCTGTGGAAATTCAAACGGGTGAATAATATGTTGGTGGCACTGTAAGTATATGTCACATTCGAGGTTAGCAGGTTAGGTTTTGCGTCAGGCTGTGTCAAAACTGACGAAAAACCTAACCTGATAACCTCGAATTTGACATAGACTTCCGATTGAGTACATAGTGTAGTATTATTTTCTCAAATATTAGGTTACAACAGATTGTTTCGTGGTCTGCAAAACAACAGAAAAGTGCTCCATTAATTGATTATGATTCACATGTGGTACTACTAACTTTGTAATTTTAGTTTTTTTTCAAATTGGAGATTAACATCATTTTTACGTACCAATTTAATAATAATAGCGCGGTGCTGCCCTTTTTACCAGGCAGGGGGTGAAAAACATCTATCATACTACTATAACAATCACGTTCAACTAACTTATCTTTACAGGACGGTATCACGACATCATCTATGTTTTCAGCGCTAGCTTCTGATACCAAAGATTCGCATTCTGTTGATACACGTATATTTTTCTTCTTTTTATTGCTTGCTGCAGTTCACATTCCAGTTATTGAACTTTATTGGCACATAAAACGGTATTTTTGTTTCTATAGGGACTTTAACAATTAGACGAAAGTAGAGACTTTTACTGCGGCTCTTAGTGGGCAGCTTTGCAATTGGAAACAATTGGAAAAAGCGCGAAAGACATACCAAGTGCGACAAGCGCGTGTACGAGGAGCGGCATTAGCTGTGCAAAGTTTAAAGGGAAATTTGAATCCTTCGCGCTGCCAAATTGGGCCAACGTCCCAAAGAGTGCATACAATGTAGAGCTTTGAAAGAACTCACCGGCTTCAAAAGCAAGTGTTTCGAACCAGGTCCATCTTCAAACGAATATAAATTTCGAGAAAATTTAAAAAGTAGGAAGATAGCAAAAAAGTGGCTGTGTGAGCAATAACTCTCTCTCTTTATCTATAAAGTAGATCTACCAAGTTTAGCAAATATTAAATTAAATAGAGAAATGTCTACTTAAAACCATAGTAAGTTAGCTGAAACGATAATCTGGTCCGCTTGCTTTCATGGTCTATTTTCATGTTTATAATACATAGGCAGTTTGAATTTCGATGCTTCGTTATTGTTAATTAGGCTTCAACGTTGTAATCTAATATGATAAAACGTGCGCGGATCGGGACCTGTGCATGCAGCGCTTAAATTTATATGTCAATTAAGTATATTTTGCTAGGACGCACTCATTAGCCAGGGCGTCTTACTTCGAGCTATATGGGACTGAAAGGCATCGAGTGCATTGAGCGAAAATTAGAAACGCTTTAAGAAAGCCTTGTAGTGTTGAAGTCGCTGCATAAGTTTGAGTGCAACAAAAAGCATTTGCATGTTTAGCACACTCCTATAAATCGTGTAGTTGTTAAGTACACACATTGCGATGTTGCCATGCATTTCGTGGCGTTCATTGCTTATCAGCCGACCGAGCGGCGCCAAGATCAGAAGTTAGAAAGTCTCCAGTGCCTTCGTGTGGAATTCGCATGCAAATAATTCCAGCGTTGTGTACTCTGCAAGCCCAATACGCAACGCACGAATTCGTAGGTTTTGAGGATTCGCAGAAGGGGTGTGGAATGCATCTACTTACGCTAATTGTGCCGAGGTTTTTTACATGAAGTCATGGGCAGGTCGATTTCAGCCAGGACCAGCTTCAGTCGTTTTAAAGTTTGTACTGTTTAAGACAGTTATGTTGGCATTCTATTTGAATATTATTTTATATATGAATTATAGATGCGCGTAGAACCAAGCTAAATTACTGATTGCCACCGTTTGCATCAGCAATGACAATTCCTTTTAATGTTAAATCCTATTTTCTTTAGATTTATGGTTTTGCATGCATGTTATGGTAAATATATTTCCATAAGGACATTTTCTTTTGTATACGTTGTTTGAAGTCAGTTTCAGCCCGACAACACTACGAGTTGCAGACCAGGTTTCTGTTTTTGGCAAATAGTCAGCTTTGGCAACTACGGTTAAGGTATTTAAAATAGTTTTATCTAATAAATACGTCAAATAACTTAGCAAAATACTAAGGTTTACGATACGTCGTATGGTTACATAGCAGAAATTGCATACTGATAACGATTACTTTGCATTTTGTGAAAAAATGAAAGGATTATTATCAATCAAAGATGAGTTTCTATAATTCACCGTAATGACAATATTTCTAAAACTGGCTATAAATTTCAGACATTTGAAAATGTGGTATAGTTTATCCAAAGTAAATAGACTAATTTCAAGGCCAAAGCATTTTACGCTTGGAAATTTAGTCTTGATATTGTTTGATAAGTGAAAGTCATGAAGGTGTAAAAAATCAGGATAAGATTGCTGCGTAATTTGGGATTCTTGCACATGTATTTTCGACAATTCTAAAAAATCGTGAATAAATTAATTATGATATGCCGCAAGCATTTCGAAGCTAGAGAGATATCGATGAAGCTGTTTTCGAATGGGTTAAAACTGTTCGCGATGGAAATGTCACAATTTTCGAACTACTCATTAGAGAGAAAGCTTGTGGCACACTGATTTTGTCGCTAGTGTGAACTGACTCCATAAGTTTAAGAAAAGGCATAGTATCATTCAAAAAGTTATGTGTGGTAAAAGTGCACACATTAACGAACATGTTCGTGAAGAGAAGCTGGAATTTTTAGCGTCATGTAAAAAAAACGTGGAGGAGACGAGGCTATAGTATAAGTGTTTGCCAGACAAAACGTTGCCTTTTAAGATGAAAATTGTTTCTGTGGAAAGCTGTGGACGCCGACATGCCTGGTACCACAAAACAGAAACTGTTGGTCATCGGCGAGTCAAAATAATGCTCCTTTCTTTAATTTCAAATTTTTTACCAGTTACCTACGTGCGTAAAATCTTATTGTTTATGGATAACTTTCCGTCGCATACAAAAATTTGTAGTCAATTTGTGTTGTTTTTCTTCCGCCAAACATGACGTCATAGCTAGAATCAGGAGTTATTAACAACACTACAGAAGAAGAATATGAGAAAAACTTTAGCTCGCCTAAAAGACAATCATTAAGCAAGTAACCACAAAAAATTGTTTTACAGACGCCAACTTTCCGACATCTATTCATAAAAAGTCGAAGATAATTTAGTGTGTTTTGAATACTTGTCTGTGGGCGATGATGTGCTTATGGCCGGAACTTGGCCAAAACACGAAAGCAAGAAAATTGTGAAAACAAACATTCACTACATAATGATGACAAAACGACTCTTCATTATATAATGGTGGTTCGAAAAATCTAGGGAAAATAGAGGGTGGGACTTAAATACAAGAAAGAAAATATAATTTGTTGAATCAATTCTTAAATTTAGGACATTTAGGAGAAGGTCATTCTCTCTTCTTCTACCATATATAGCAACTCGCGATTCTCGATGTGGTACAAGCTAACTTGGTTTTGTTTCACATGTCAAATGAATTAATTTAGAAGCTGGGATTTTCAGCGTCGTGTAAAAAAAAACGTGGAGGATACGAGGTTATCGTATAAGTGTTTACCAGACAAAACGTTGCCCTTTAAGACGAAAATTGTTTCTATGGAAAGCTGTGGACGCCGACATGCCTGGTACCACAAAACAGAAACTGTTGGTCATCGGCAAGTGTAAATAATTCTGCTTGCTTTAATTTCAAATTTTTTACACGTTACCTACGTGCGGAAAATCTTATTGTTTATGGATAACTTTCCGTCGCATACAAAAATTGATAGTCAATTCGTGTTGATTTTCTTCCGCCAAACATGACGTCATAGCTAGATACAGGAGTTATTAATAACCTGAAGCAACACTACAGAAGAAGAATATTGAGAAAAGCTTTAGCTCGCCTAAAAGACAATCATTAAGCAATACAGACTTTTCTATTTGATGCCATTATAAATGTATCTGAAGCATCTAAAACAACCATAAAAAAATATTTTACAAAGACCAACTTTTCGACATTTATTCTTAAAAGGTCGAAGATAATTTAGTGTGTTTTAAATACTTGTCTGTGGACGATGATGTGCTTATGGCCGGAATTTGGCCAAAACATGAAAGCAAGAAAATTGTGAAAACATTCACTATCTGATGATGACGAAACGACTCTTCGTTATACAATGGTGGTTCGAAAAATCAAGGGAAACAGAGGGTGTGACATATATATAAGAAAGAAAATATAATTCGTTGGATTTTCTGTCAATCATCATTTCTTAAATTTAAGCCATTTAGGTAGGACAAGGTTCTTCTCTGTTCTTCTACCATATATAGCAACACGCGATTCTCGATTTGGTACAAGCTAACTTGGTTTTGTTTCACGTGTCAAATGAACTAATTTAGAAATGTCAGTTAATTTTTCTAGGTTAGGTCCTGCGTTTTAAGCATAAAAAGCAATAAAAGGTGTATTTAGGATAAACATTGATGGTTAGCATTGATACTCACGTAATACAATATTACTCGTAATACGCTCTTCTTGGTATATATTTTAAGTCATTATATTCGGTTCCTATATATAATTCGTAGTATGCCTAATAATAATCTATAGCTTTTTAAGAATGTAATTTCGTTATAATCCCAATACAATGGTATAACTCATAATATTCATCAATAAATTATCGATAATAAGCGTACTACCTACTTATTATATTACCCATGAAAGTATTTTATTCGCATTTTCCCCGACTGCGTTTATTTTTACTGACTCTTTTACTTCTTTGTTCTTGCATTCTCTTTATTTGCTTTTGCAATACTCAATAATTATTCCACGAACCTTTAGTGTTCTTGAAAACGTATGACTAACAATTGTTTTTGATTTTATTCGTGCTAATTTACATGCAGATGAATGTAAAATCTCTTTTTCTAAAGACTAAATCTCCTTTTCTTACAAATAACATAACCGCGGCTTCCATTCGGTTTTACAAGCGCAAATAACTTTTTCAATATGTTTTTGCAACGGAGTAGATGCTTATAAGATTTTATGTCATTTTGGAATCATAATTCTGTTTATTGGCTCTCTATAGCGGGCGTAATATAGCATTTATGGCCCTAGGGGCTATAAAGCCGCCAAGCAGTATAACAAACATCGACATTCCAATATAGCAACACCAAAAATCTACAGAGCCAACACAACAATGACGCAGTAGTCTGTAGCCAAAATATTGAATCCTTGAATTTTGTACATTTTGAGGACCAAAATAAAATAAAACGGTGTATATAGCCCGTGCATAGTCACGATTATAGCCCTCTGGAAATTTAAAGCCCTCCACTTTGCGTCGTGCTTTAAACATTGACTCGTGCTGTAATCTATTGATTATGACTTTAATACATAAATAACTATTATTTTTAATTTAACTGTAGTATCTGCTCGTTGAAAACTAATTTTGAAAAAGAAGTATTAACATTATCTCAAAATAAAAATGGTGCGAAGTACAAAGCTGACGACGACGATTTAATATCACTAAGAATGAGCATTTTTAAAAAATAATTTTATATTCAATGTCTTTACTTATCATTTATCAATTAACAAGGAAATTCTATATTAAAAATCTGCAAAAAGATACTACCGAGTCGTTCTTTTCACAGCAATATTAATATAATGCTAATCATGCTGCAGTTTCAATATTTGCATCAGTAGCTAACAATTGTTATAACGTGCAATTATTTGTTTGTTTGTTTGTTTGTTAATGGACAAGGTCTAGGCATGCAGAGTACCAGGTACCTTAGACACCGACTGCTTTGGTCATATGGTCAAAGTCCTACTTAGAATTTTGCCGAGACTAAGGAGTTCCAACCCTAGCAAGGGATCTTTTACATGCTACACATCGTAGTAACATGGAACCCACGGCTTTACATCACTTCCGAATGATGGCATTCTGTAGAAGCTTTCATCTGCATTTTTTTTTATTTTTGAAAACCTCACCGGGACCGGGAATCGAACTCGCGACCCTTAGATCAGCAGTCAGGATGCTTACCACTGAGCTACCGACCCCGGCGTGCAATTATTATACCCTTATCGGGTAAAGGTGAGAAAAGTAGGTTGTGTATGTGGTGATTTACTATTGATCTTTCATTTACACCATTCTACAAACTCGCAATAATTGAAGCATGAACTTGCTAGCTTTTTGTCTACTCCAACAAAAATTGGAATAAGATTGGAAATTGGAAATAAAACCATTAGAAAGATATATGTCATGCTATATTGCTCTAATATATAAAAGTGGGGAAGGTTAAATAATAAAAGTGAAACAGATTTAATCTTCTCAGTCATTGTTAGAATTCCCTTCTTGTTAGGTATTAGTGCAATTACGTTGAAACTGCATAATAGATATGGTTAAACGCAATGTAAAAACAAGAAATAACTTTGAGCAAACTGTTTAGATAATTGCATAGCATGGAAAGATTTATTGGATTAATATGTTAATTTTGATAAATTTTCTAGGCTGTTTATTATGAATATGTGAAAAATTTACCCTTTATTTACACTTGTGCCCATACCAATGTGTGCTATTATGTTCATGATCTAGTTATATAGTTTTTTAACTGATGCTATTATCGATTCGCTCTTACAGTTATTACGTAAAATTACATTATAGGAGAATACCGTTATTGTACGATTTGTAATCATTATTGCTGCTTTTATTGAAAATGCCAACTGGAGTAATCCTAATAAAAAATATTAGATTTGGGTGCAGTATGTGAATAAAAGCTTTTAGCAACTGAATAAATCGTCAAAAAATCAAGCAGTTGACAAATATACAACTGTTTCCATTGGTAGATTACGAGGAAAAAATATTTCTTAAGCAATTGAAATTGTGAGAGTAATGTAGACCACAATTATTAGTTTTCATTTAGAAACATTTTCAACTAAGTCTTCTAATTTCAATTCAAAATGAATAATCTTTACAGTATCTGAAGACGGTTTGTAACCGGTGGTGTACGCTGTACCCTAGTAAAACCCTTCTGTTTTCAACAAGGTACCTAAATAGTAGTTCAATCAGCAATTAAAGCAGTTTCGCCTCAGCTTCGAATAGGCTTGGAAACAATGGGTGAATTTTTAAGTTGCTCTTATTTGGTCCGAAACACATACAACACGAACACGCAGCTTACCATTAGATTTGCTAGGTTTTTCATACTCGATGAACAGTTTCGATGAACTATTTTCCCTGTTGTCCATTATTATAGAAACAAAATCCTCGGTGTTACGCACAGTCATAGATTAACGAAAACAAAGGCACGAGTGTGTTGTTGAATCGGAGCGAAGAGAAGCCACTCTACACTAGAAGAACGTTGGCTTAAATTCGTAGTTTCTCTCAACCAAAACTCGATAGTCTTAAATGCAGGAGTTGCTGCAGGCCCAAGGACCCCCTGCAGTCAGAAGGAGTCGTCCTGGATTTTTTTCCGCGCATCGTAAAGTATCATTTTTCATCCACTCCTCAACAAGTACTGTCAAGACGTGTCCCAGGAAGCGGTCCAGCTTTCCACGCCTGTCCGTTTGTTGGTAGAACATTTCGTGCCGTTGTCATGCCATGGGGTGCGACGCTTCCTCGAGATTCTATCGGAAATGGACAGTTAATAATAAATAAGGGAAACCATAGAGACCACAAATACACATACAATAAAATCAATTGCAGCCCATATTAAAATACATATGGCTCTGCATGAACGTTTAGCATGGGCTTGGCTTTACTTGTAGGAGTAAACGAGGAACTAATTTTTTAATAGGGTGGCTGCGCAATAGCCCCAAATTAATTACATGTCTAGCCCCGGTTCCTGTTAATTTTAGATATGATATTTCCAAAGGAGATAAGCGAATTCGTGTGTCCTATTTAGGTTAAATGTCAACGAAGACATTAAAGTTAATAAAAACTATTAAGTCCAGTGGGAAAGCGTCTACTGCGCATAGACTTTCAATATTTATGTTTAACTCAAATATTTTTTTAATTGCTCCCAATCTGAAGATAGCATATATTTCTATAAGCAGATTTCTCTCTTTAGCTTTAGTTTTCTCATATTTAGTCCCACTTGCCATGTAGTTTCATGCAAGTTCATGACTAGATTTACTAAATCTGGCATATTGTTGACCAGAAATATTATTTAAGAAAATTAATTTGTCTTCGGAGCTCTCTCTATTCATTTCTATTGGTGCGAATTAGTCACCATATCTTCTTTAGCATTTTCTCGTTATAATTCTAATGTAGCTTTAGTTACTTCCTCTTTCCATATTAATATGTTTCTTTCTTTTCTCCTCCAGTTCGTTGTTACCATTGTTCTGACATCCTTCCTTTTCTTCGTCCCACCATTTAACTTTCGATTTTTCCTTATGGTTTCTTCCATGGACCCCCATTCTGCTATTCTGTTAGCAACTTTACAGTTCTATCATCTATGGAAGTATGTGTTCTAGCCAACTAAGTTTCTGCTCCTTGATCATTTTTACGATACCTTTACCTTGGATATCGTATACGATATCGTAGCTCCTTTTCTTGTTATATAGAACGTCTCTACCACATGCAAAAACAACGGCCTCATCCAGCTGTTACATATTTGCATTTTCGATTTTCTGCTTATTTTTTTGCTTTCTTGATTTCTTCTTGCTATGGTATGCCCTGATTTCTTTAATTTTCGTTTTTACTTATATTTAACATAAATGACAAAGAGTTGCAAAAAACCGAAGTTAAACTCAACGGTCGAATTTTTGAAGGCTTCCAAACAGGCACAGCGCTAAAGCAAAAAGACTCATTGTCAACAACGCTCTTCAATATACTTTTGAAATGGTTGATAAGAAGAAGCGGCATCAACAGGTCTGGTACCCTAAAAACAAGATTACACCAAATACTAGCATACGCTGATGACTCAGTCCTTATGGCCAGGACAAGACGCCAGCTAACCCAAATATGCTATAACAGCAGCAGAAACAGTAAACCTAAAAATAAACTAGAGCAACTCAAAATTCATGTAACTAGGACCAACAGAAAAACCACAAGAACAAAAAGAAGATGTGATAGTAGAAACAGGACCAACAAACAGGATAAGGATAGAAAAAGTAAAAAAATATATTGTTAAGGTGATTAGCTCGACTTTGTGTGCCCAACTTATGTTACGGTGACTCTACCACGTTGTAACGCCTATGTTATATTATAATTGACTTACACTTTTACTTTAGTTTATTCTCAATCAATTCTTTTTTAAATTGAATTTTAATTAATTTATTTATTTTTTTTTTATTGATACATCTGCTAATTTACAATCTACTCTAATTATATTATAAGAGTATTGAGTAAATGTGATGACTGTGGTGACATGTGGGAGTCCTCATCCAGCGATGATACTCCTGGGTTTTTATTGAGATGATTTATTCCTTGAGATCAATGGGCCAGTGCTTATTCAGTTTTCGAGTTGGCAATGGATGCAAAAGTTGTTGGACGAGGTTATTCCCATGGTCTGGTAGCTTTTCAAAATAAGATGACACTGATTTCCTTATTACATCCGCCACGAAAGGGATATTGAGGTCGTTGTGTAGGGTGCGATTGCTGACGTACCATGGTGCGTTGGCGAGGCCTCTGAAGATTTTTGACTGGGCACGTTGAATGATGTTAATTCTAGTTTTTTTTGGCGCATCCCCAAAGCTGGATTCCGTACGTCCATATGGGCATCAGGCTTGTTTTGTATAGTAGGACTTTATTTTCAGTTGACAGTTTAGATTTGGGTCCAAGGAGCCAATACATTTGCTTGTATTTAAGGTCTAGCTGCGTTCTTTTTGTTTTGAGGTGAGGGTACCATGTTAGCTGCCTATCTAGGTGGAATCCTAGATACTTGGTTTCCGTTTTGACCTCCAGTTGATTGCCTTTGAATGTGACGGGTGGGCAAGTGGGTCTTCGTGTCGTGAATGTAACTTGAACGGATTTAGCTTCACTAATTCTAATTCGCCATTGATCAGCCCATTCGCTTATGTTGTCCAAGTGCGTTTGTAACTGTCTCGAGGCTTCTATTTCGTCATTGTGTATGGAGAGTATAGCGGCGTCATCAGCGTATGTAGCGATTGCGGTATTTCCCGTTCCAGGAATATCGGAGGTGTAAAGGAGGTAAAGGAAAGGACCCAGGACACTGCCCTGCGGTACACCTGCTTTTATTTGATGATATTCAGACAGTTGATTATTGTATTTTACGGTGAAATAGCGGTCGCTGAGATAAGATCTTATTAAGAGGTAGTACGTGTTCGGTATAAGTAGTTTTAGTTTGTACAATAGGCCAGTGTGCCACACCTTGTCAAAGGCCTGTTTAACATCTAAGAAGGCCACAGTGCAGAAGTTTTTTTCTTCGAGGCTATTCGCTATTGTATTGACAATTCGATGGGCTTGCTGTACTGTTGAATGGTGCTCTCTAAACCCGAACTGGTGATTTGGAACTAGGGCAGACATGTCCAGATCTTCTTGAAGTTGTCGCAAAAGGAGTTTTTCAAACAGTTTCCCTAAAACAGGCAACAGGCTAATAGGCCGATATGAGCTGGGTAAATGCGATGGTTTGCCTGGCTTGGGAACCATGTGGACCTGAGCATGCTTCCATTGTATAGGAAAGTATGACAAACTGAGTATCCGGTTAAAGAGTGTGGTTAAGAAGACAATAGCTTTCCTCGGGAGATGCTTTAGTAATTGTGAGGTTATCAAATCGTGTCCTGGCGCTTTATGACTTTTTAGTGCTTTAATACCGTTGCTTACTAGGATGGGAGTGAAAGGTTTAATCGGAGGCAACAGTTGGCACGGGATGTCTAAGAAGTTCTTAATTTGCTCAGTGTTTACCACAGGATCGGCTTCAAAAGGTGTAAAAACATCTGCCAAGTAGTGCGAAAATTCGTCAGCTTTTGATTTATCTGATCGTGCCCATGTGCCATCTGTTTTTTGTATCGGTGGTACGTTGAGTTGCGGACGTTTGAGTTTTTTTGTAGCTCTCCAAATTGATTGGTCTTGTTTACTTAGTTTTGTAATATATTCTACGAAACAGCTGTTTTGGTGTTTTTTAAGTGCGTGTCCGATTCCACCTACCTCTGGCCCGTCTTTTCTCTACAATCAGTTCTCTGATTTGAAGTGGTACGTTATTAGTTTTGCTATGTATTACATTTGATTTTGGGGTAGCGAACCATGCTGCTTTTTGTATAAGTTTAGTGAAATATTGAGCCAAATCACAAGTAAGAAACCTGCTACAACCCGGCATCACGAACCTTGACCAGATGCAAGCCACAAGATGTAACTTGTCAAAGTCCCACAAATACGCTCACTCTGCTAATGATGTCGATGTAAACCACTTCCTTCATAAATCATACCTTGTTATCCAATTCAGTCGATGCAATGTAATTCCACAATAAACTCAATTCAGCATTCCCTTACTTTCATTTGCCTTTGTAGATTATAACTGTATTAGATTGGTCTTCTCACCACATTTCAATCTTCATCCATCTAGTCTGCTGATCTTCTTCTTTCAACATTTTACTATTTATTGGTTTTTACCACGCCAATTTTATTTCCAATTTTAACCCTTTTATTTTCCAAAACATCTTATTCTTATTCTAATCAATAAACTATCTTTTTAGCGATCTAGCTTGTTTTTTACAGTCCAACATACTATTGCAGCTTTATTATATGTCTAATACCTATTATGTTAAATAGTATATTTCGAGAAAGTATTTGTCCTTAACTTCCATTTTCATTTCAATAATATTAAATTAAATTAAAATCTTACTCATTTAGTTAAATTATAAATTCTGTTTCCTTTCTTTTCTAAATACATTTTAGTAATTTTGATATCCATTTCACATCTAAATTCATCTTTGTAATTTTTAATACTGTATTCTTTTAATCTTATTAATTTGATTTTTAAACCCCTTTACCAATACCATAACAATATATACTTAGAATCTGTTATAACGGAGACGGGGGACGAAGACAAAGAAATTGAAGCAAGATTGGTCAAAGGGGATAAATGTGCACGTGCTTTAAACAAAATACTAAAATCTAAAGATGTATCTAGGAAAGCTAAAATCCATCTATATACAACAGTCGTAAGACCAACACAACGGTATTGTATGGGAGCGAAGTGTGGATCCTTAATAGAAAAGAAAATAGATATATGGAAGAGCAAAATAGTGAAAAAGATATTTGAAGGGAAGAACAAAAGAGAAATATGGTTTAGAAGATCAAATGAGGAAATGAGAAGCCTTTACAAAGAACCAGAGCTTAGCAATCAAGTTAAATCAGCAAGGCTGAGGTGGCTAGGGCACTTAGAAAGACAGTCAGAAAACAGAATTCCTAAGAAGCTAATGAATACAAACCTAGGAAAAACGAGAATACGAGCAAGGCCGAGAAGGAAATAGCTGGACGCAGTTAAATAAAACCTACGAAAAAAAGATACAGGAGTGAAAGGAAGGAGCTAAAGATCGGAGAAGATTGAGGGAAAACCTCCAGAAATGGGCCTAAAAGTTCTGAGTAGAGCAATTATATACAGGGTTATTCACGTAAGATGACGAGCCTGACCAGGTAAAAATGCAACCAAAATACGATTTATAAAGCTAACTGGATCCCTATTGCATTAGCGTTAGCAGGTTAGGTTTTGCGTCACTTTTGACACAAACTGACGCAAAACCTAACCTGCTAACCTCTAAATTGACATAGACTTACAGTGCCTCCAATGACATGTAAAGAGTCTATGCCAAATTCAAGGTGCTAATGCAATAGGGATCTAGTTAGCTTTATAAATCGTATTTTGGGTTGCATTTTTACCTGGCCAGGCTCGTCATTTTACGTGAATAACCCTGTATATATTTATACTCTCAGATATTTAAACGAGTGTACCTCCTGAAACATGCATTCGCCTTCGTGGATATTCTACCTCTTCTCTTTTGCTTGTTTTGTTTTCTACCTTCTTACTGAAGCCTGTGAGTTGAATCTGGCACAATTCGTCAAAATCCCCGAACCACACCAATATTAATTTTGTAAATTTGATCATTTTTAGGAATTAAGATAATATAATTTTTAACAAAGACGGAGGTCCCACTCTGTTAAAATTGACACCTGATTGGTCGCATAGGACACCCGCTCCGGGTCGCATATTTGTAAACAGCAGACGGGTTATCCTTTCGGCACATCTCTGAAGTGAACGAAGGGAGCGTTGTATTCAGCAGACGTCTGGAACCTTAATACGTCTGCTATTTACTACAACACCACCTACCACCTCCCATAGACAGGTTGCTTATTAACTCTTTTCTTGTGCTTAGTGCTAATGCCCAGACCCTAAAATGCGTAAATTGCCAAAAGGATTATTGTTATAAAAGTATCAAAGGTAACAATATCCTGCTGGGCAATATAAAGTCAAAAGAAGATGTTAAGGTGAGCTATTGCAATATACCTTTGCATGCTTTCTCAGAACATTTCTCTGTTGATTAGGGCTGAGCGATATATCGATATTATTTCAATATCGATATATCGAATATCGATATTTATCAATATTCTTCAATATCTGGATATTTTTAGCATATTTATCCATTATATTGACAAATATCGATATAATCTTGGTATCCAATATCGATATGTAAATTTTAATGTCACCCACCCCTATTGTTGACACTGTGGAGCAGATATTTAGGTGGCTGATTTGACAACAATTATTTCCAAAAGAAACTTAATCTTAGTTGATGATGTCCCAACAAAAATGCATACAAGGGTTACATTTCCATATTCTAAAGCATGTAGCCTGCCCATTTGTATATTTTTTTGAAAGGCAACGAAACAAGTAGAACTTTCAAATAAAATGGGTTTTCGGGAATATACTGTTTGCAGTACACCTTGTGTACCCCAAACCTAATTCTTATGTTTTCTTTAGAAATGCTGTCTGATCTTCAGACAATCAGTAAAGAAAATTGTACTATAGAGAAAACATTATAGTTCCTACCACAACCCCAAGAAATCATTCAAACAAATTTCAGAAACGTGTTATGTACTGTTTGAGGCTTTCGCGGTTACTCGAATTATTTTCCTTAGCATAGAATTTCGGCTTAGACCGCGTAGTATTTGTGCGACTTTCACTCTGATGATGCAAGCTGCAAGGTCTTGCGAAACGTTAGTGAATATGGATGCACAAACAGCAAAACGGCCAAATCTGCCTAAGTATCCTCGTTCTCAAGATACTGAAACAACACGAGCCACCAGAGAGCATGGCCATCGCGCGGGTTTTTGCTCGACTTCACAAGGTGCAAGGCACATTAAGCCAGAAAATGCTGGGTGTTCATACACAAATACTACGCGGTCTAAGCCGAAATTCTATGCTAAGGAAATTTCAGAAAGTCAAGAAATATTAATTGCATCGAGAAACTTTTTATTACCATGAAGGAAACCTTCGAAAATAATTTTAAAAAATTGAAAACCCCTGTAGTGTCAGAACAATAGTCTTATATGATAGAATTTAAATCTAATCATAATCATCAACTGAATGTTATCGAAGCACTTCGTGAGATACATCTGGTGCCAAACAGCACTTACTCGACCTTTTCACCAGAGGTCACACCATGGGTACCACAAATGTTGTATGGAAAAAAAGGAACAACTCAGGGGTGAATACGAAAATATATTGTACGACAAGCACTACATTCCAATAAAAAATGATGTCTCCAATTTATGGAAAAAGCAATTTAAGACAATTTTGGCGATAGAACTGTAAGTAATATTTTTCGGAAGCTAGAAGAAACGTTGACCCTCCATAAAAATGAAGCTGGTTTGCAGTTCATGGTAATAGCAGTGAACGACAATCATAGTGTATCTATTTGTGCCGATTTAAGGCAGCGTATATGATCATAAAATATATTTTCTCATAATGCAAATTGGGGCGTGAAGATTGCCTGTTGGTTGCGTTTTGAGTAACTGCCAAAAACCTGAAATTTTCGATGCGGCGGTTGGAGGATTGCTGGACATAATTCCTAAAAAAATCATCATGAAGTTATCTAATAATTGGGGTGAACCCAAAGTGTTGAAGAAGCATTGGCCACACGCAAAACTGCTTCTGTGCATATTTCCTGTGAATAAAGCAATTTCGAATTCCACTATATTCTGCATAGGAATGTTACAGAATGTGGAAAAATAGTTTGTACTCCAAAATAGATGTTGAACTTGAAGTAACCGAAGAAGAATTTTTGGAAAATGCTAAACAATTTGAAGAATTATATCAATGATTTCTAACTCGTGAAGAAACTTGGTGTTGCTGTACAGCACTGCTTTGAAGTTGAGAGAAAGCCATACCAGTAATTACGCGGAAGTAATATTTTGCTTACTAAAAAACATACCTTTGGAGAGAGCTAAGGCATCCAATCTAATTCAATTGACGGATTACATTGTCCATAAAGGTAGGTTTACCGGGTTGTGCCACGGTTGCCGATCTAAACTTGAAGTTTTACTGCTCATGGTGTTAGCTTCTTCAAAAACTTTCCAAAGAGTAGCTAAAAGTCAAGTTTAAATCGACGACCACGGTATAACCCGAGAGAACCTACCCTTATACATATATTATTACAAGATATTTTTATCGGACTTTTTCCATTGCCTTGGGTGTTTATCACACGACGTTTCGGGAGACAGTGGTAAAAGTTCGATAACACGTTTCATAATAGACCACTGTCAAAATGACATCGTTCAGAGAACAACATTATTACATGTTTGATAGATTATTACATGCAGTGTATATTAGATTTATTATTCAATAGAGTGTCAAAAGCAGTTGCTTCTAGATATTTACCTAAATCAACTGATGGTAAAATAATTGTTAAGCCAATCAACATAGATTCCTTGATTCCGTGTAGATTCCTTGGTATGTAAAGTTCGGGCATTTCATTCCATTTAGGAATCTCTTTCCAAAACCCAGTCAATCTGGCATACTGTTAACGGCGTATTGGGTGATGTAGTTACCATCGCGCCTTCGACGACTGCCTTACTTTGCCTACTTCCACAACTGTGGTTTCGGTACCCAATTTTTAAAGCGACTGACGCCCTAACCGCTCGGCCACGCTGGCGACATGCAACGCGATTTTAATGTAAGATTACACATAGGATCATATATCGCGACCAGGGTACCTAGCAAAATCTTCCCTCAAGTACCCCTAATTAAAGGTTATAATTATTCTATTAAACAACTTAGTTTATTTGTTTGAGAAGTAGTTGAAATCCCAACTGAAAGAGAGTAATCTAAGAAACTTGAAAAAAATAGGTTACACCTCTCAGTTTGCCGTAACCTCCTGGTAACAAGGTGCAAAAAGGTCCTCTTTAGTTCATTATAATCGGAAATTGTTTTACACCAAATTGAAGCTAAATCTTTTTCTGTACCATGGAATATGGCTACCTGTTGAAAAAAGCTGTCACGACTGATGTTTAACAGCATTTGAATGACCCGCTCTCGCCTGCGCGAGCGGGAAACAGGGAGAAGAAACGCTAGTGCTCCTCCGTGCAGTAGACAAGAACGTAGCGTGGGAGGTGCAACCGGTTTCGATGCAAATGTGTAGAAGCAGAAAATAAAACATGCTATTAGAAATATTTTTAGAAAATTGGAAAAGCAGACGGCAAAGATATAATTATTCCTGAGTTGGTTAAAATTGGAGGTAATAGCTATGGCTAGCGGCAGGGTCAATTATAGATAGTCAGAACGTATTAGTTATATTTTGACCAGACCACATTTAAAGTTAAACTGCAAACCGATGTAATTAAAAACAGATACAAATCTAAAGAGAAATCAGGCAGAGGGAAGTCATCTCGCCGAAACTTTATATGGCAGCTATAGAGGACAATTGAAAAAAATGGAACGGTACTACCCTAAATAACTTACGTTTCGCAGGTCACATCACCCTTATAGCAAAAGTTATAGAAGATATTTAATTCATGCTCACGCGAAAATGTAATGAAGAGCAAGTTGAAAATAAACTTTGATAAAACGAAAATCATGTCATACCATCCAAGATAAGCAGAAGAACAAAATAACAAGTAAATGGACAAAAAATTATGATAAATGGAAATACAAAAAGTCGAGGACTATATTTATTTAAGGCACTGTATGATATTAAACAAAAAACCAAGGGGCAGATATAAAAAGAAGAATAAGATTGGCATAGATGCTTTCGAAAACTGAACTATATTCTCAGAAACCCGAAAATTTAAAGCTACTTAAAAGTACGTTACGATTGTGCCTCTATTATTTCGCAGTTCTGTGATGCAGGTTTTGTATTTTCTCACGCTCCCCACCTTCCTCGATTCCGGCCGGACAGCAACTCTCGAATTGTGGCTTTTGTTCTCAGCCCGTCTTGTTTTCTTTCTGACGCCGTGACGCTGAATTTGGTTTAGCGTCTTTAAAATGTGTCCAGTAGTTTTTGCGGGCATGCAAATTATGGTTATTAGTTTTTGGTCGTTGCCGAATGTGCTGAACACGCAGCTCTGGCAGTTGTATCGAGAAAAAAGTTCTCACACCGAGTTGGCGGATCGAATGCGCTTTAACAATCATTTGGTACACGTGGCCCAAATTTAATCTGGGCAACCAGTGCGGATCTCCTCAAAATCGTAGGTTCGGAGCTTCCCAAAAATTGTAATCATCGCAACTGAGCACGTCGGCGGTGCCTGGTTTAAATTTAACACCTGGTTTTTGAATATTTGGGGGGGGGGCATACCGCTCCGGCTTATCTGGGCCATCACATAATCTCTCTTAGTGTGCAGAAGGGGCTCAACCAGAGGAAATTAAGAACAGGTTTTATTTTCCTTTTTTAAGTGAAGTTATACAATTCTGCGAACAGTTAATCGGTTCTGAAGGCCTCACCCGATTGCGGTCTGAATTTTGGCCTATGTACAGTTCGCTTCACGAGCTGCGTACCTGAATGATGATTTTTCAGCAACGGGGCCAATGTTAACCGCCACCGCATTTGTTTTGAAACTATTGTGGTTTATATTTGTACCTTTGTTTAAACTATGTTATAAGCTATTGTTCTTGCTAGTAAAGTTGCGTGTAATGAGGTGCAACTTAATTAGGCAACTATGATCACCCGACTTATGATCATATTGTCGCACTTCTGACTTTATATTTTTTGATTATCATTTATACTCCGTTCTGGGTTGTATTTTAATCTGTGATTATATTTATATTTTTTATTTATTTTTTTTATTTTATCTTGTACTCAACCAACAGCCGTTAGGCAAATTATAGGCGTCGCTGTCACGACTTTAAATGTTTCACGTGAAAACATATTCTAAAATCATGCATTGTGTCAAGAATGAGAAAAGAGTGTTTTTGTTGTTTGCAGATAATTCTGGATTTCTTTTGCCCCGTACTATCTCGACTACTCCGTATGGTTCAGCGGCAGGTTGTTGTACCTGACACCGTTATCTATTGGTTTCCATTCACGATCACTTTCCGTTACTCTGTAATGAGCTAGTAATTTTGAATGTTAACAAGTTACAACGTCAATATGTTACGGTTTTTCATTGCCTCTTATATCTTTGCACAGGTAATTGGAAATATTTGCCGACGAGTTGCTGATAAAACCTTTAAACGATTCTCTTCAAATATTAATATGTTTAGAAAATTTCCATTTCTATCTGTTTTATAAAACTGTATGTTCAAGTGAATACATAATCCTGCCACAAATATGAAACAAAACTTATTATTAATAACTGCTAAGGCATCGAACCTCCTTCAGTTTAATGTTAATAACTAAAGCTTCTAGTGACCCTTATTTATTCTCAAATTGTAGCAGGTCATGTGTTTATTATCACTTTTGTAAACTAACCCTTTTAGTCTCTTAACGCTTGTATTGCATACAATCATTATTACTTGCAAAGAGAATTGAATGTACGGCAAATAATAATTCGAAAGTCAGATGTTATGCAAGTAATTGTTTTTTTATTAAAAAAATTCCTAAAAATGCCTTGATAGGATTCTTATTGAATGTTCATACGTTTTAACTTTGATACCTTTCTTCTTTCCTTCTTTAGGAATTTTTTTATAAGGTTTTAAGCTGCATGGAAATGTTGTTTTTACAGTTGTCTTCTATAAAAAGTTATGGTCAACTACAAACAATTTCTTAAAAAAAGTGAATTTGTCATTATCAAATGCTAAGCTTAGTCTTCATTATTAAAGCTGCTAGGTAATTAAGTTTGTTTGTACCAGCCCATAATTCCTGCTTTAAATTTCGACGGTTCTGAGGCCCGAACGTGTATAAATCATCGATAGAGATTACTATTTCATGGGCTCTGACATTTTAACCCAGATTCTTACTCTTTCTATTAGGCTGCTATTAGCCAGGGAGGTCAGTGCGTGGGATGGGGCCAGGTCAATTATAACCCTCGACGTTAAATATTATTACGATGTAGGCTGCTGTACAATTATATTTATATTTATATTATATATATTTATATTAATAATTTGCTATATGCGGCTTTAGGTCTAATAGATTTGCAAATCCTACACTCTCACTCTTCGCCAGAATAAGATATCTTTTCATTTAATATATTTATAGAATCTTCTATTATTGTAATAGCTATTTTGATATCGGTAAAAGGTATTGGGAATGCAATTAATTTCTGGATCTTGAAACTTAATCAAAGTATTTATGTATAAAATTATCAGTGCTGGTACTGCAAAGTTTTGTAATTTGAAGGATGTATTAAATCGCAAAGTTGCAGAAAAGTATCATAATGGATGAGTGACAAATGGAAAATCAGGACTGAAATCATTTCCACAATAAGCAGTTTAGGATTATTACTAAAGTTGTATAAGAAACTCTAAAGAGCCTACCAGGTGTAGGCTCTCAGTGTAAAATATTCAGTAGCCACCCACAGTTTCGCGTCCGTTACGGTTTTCTTGAAGTCGACTCTTATAACGATGCATAGGAACTAATCAATATAACGGAAATCTCTTGTACAATCTACCGACCTTTGAGACTGCATGATTTGAGATGCTGGCTTTTCTTACTTGCAATCTTCTTTATGAAGTGAGAAGTAAAATTTAGTAGTATACGTAAGCAGGTAATTGCAGACCCAGTTGATCAGACTATAGAAAAACCACCAAATCGAAGAGCCTTTGTTAATGTTCTGGATTCCACTAATGGTATTTTAAAATGCATGTGATGAGTAGAAGTTCCATCACAGAGGACCTTCTTGCGGTAGTAAACGTGTACAGCACTCATCTCAGGCTGTGACTTAAGTGCCTTATGGAACTCTATGCATTCTTACTTGACTGCATTGCGCTTTACAAATGATAAAAATACAGAATATTTTTAAGATCCCTATTAAGATAATAATTAAAGATTCGTTGCTGGGCTTATCGGAAACGTTATAGTCAAGTAGCAGGGTACAAAATAGAGGCCCTATAAGGTGGAACGGATTAATGAATATTTTAACAGTGCTTGGTTTTGAACTGATTTTTTCATGTTTATTAATCACATATTGGCTGTTTACAGTTTTCAGACTACGAGAAGGTTTCATTTTGTGTGAAGGGTCATATATATTAGTCAAACAGACTGCCGAAGAGGCTGACTTGTTGATCGTTAACACTGTCATTTTCATCTCCACGGCAGATAATGCCGTTATCATCATCATCGGCGAAGACATCGATCTTCTGGTTTTCCTGGCAGGAGTAGCACCGTTCAATGATAATATTTACCTTCGGATACCAGGGACAAGTAAAACTGTAGGAAAACTGTATTCCGCAAAATCATTGAAGTATGAAAAAGCGTCCGAGAACATTCTAGTTTTACATGCTGCGATACAATAGTAATTTTTGTATTAAGTGCGTGAAGTGAGTGTTTTTGTGCGTGAGAATTCCACTTTTTTTAAGGGGCGCCAGCCGAGTCAAAAAAGTAATTCGAACTTACAAAAACACTTCGCGCACGTAATATAAAGAATATTTTTTCTACAACCGTCAAACAAGAATATTAATATTATTTCGCGACGTAGTGCGCGAACATTTTTGGCGTTCTAGTGTGCGAAATGTATTTTTTCACGTCGTCAATGGTAACGTAAATAAATATCCCATTTTTTAAAACGTTAAAAAATGGAAAACTTCGCGCATTGATAGCGATGCGCGAGTGTCCCCTTTTTTTGGCGGTTTTCGAAAAAATCTGCTTCTTGCTTCACTTTAAAACTCTGCAGCTCCGCATTTATCTCACTTACCAAAAAATGTTTCAGATAGAAACTGTAGGAAATTGTCTTCAATAATATTCATAATAACTATTTTTGTACTAGAATGTACAGGTAAGGAGATAATGCTAAAAACTGGTTCTGAGCGGCATTTTTCCAAAAAGAGACGCGAGCGGTGGCTCGAAGGGTTGACAAAAAATGTCATTAGGACGCCACCGATTTCTCAAAATTATCCAAAAATGGAAACTACCCGAAGTTTTGCAGGATAAAACTACCCTCTTCTGGACTAATACTGAAACACTAGTGCACCGTACTGCAGACATTACTGCACTACGAACGAGGATATAACCAACACTTATTTTAGAACATGCAACTTATTTGCTAAAAAAGATGTTAAATTGAACATAATTTCTGCTTACAAAATCTTATCCTAGGGCATTATAATATATTTAAAAATGGTAAATAACACATGCCGTATCTTAAACTAGGTACAGAAAAAACATTTCAAACTTACATATAAAATGATAAACCTTAAATGTCTTAACTGAGTGCAGCGAATGAAATGGTACGAGAGTGAGGAATTTGCGGGGTCTTAACTCGGAGACTTAAGCAAATCCGACAGCTTCCTAGAGTTTAGCTTCAAGCGTGTACAGCGGTAGTTCGAGAACATTACAGAATTCAGCATTTTCAGCTTTTCGGGTTGCTGAAGGGCTGCGAAAGTATACACAGCATAACAGGACACATTATAGGATGTTCCTTTGAATGTATCCTACTATCAACTGATGTGAAACTCCACTAAACTTAAAAGCATGTTCGAAATCTTAAATTTATAAACCTGCACTTCGGGATTTTCTTTACCGGCACCATGAGGCTGCTTGTTCGGACCGAAATAACACTACCAGCGCACGTATGCACTCGACCACATCTGGATATCTTCCGATAATGTGACTCCCGCGACCCAACGTGAGTAGTTCTTCTTCTTCTTTTATTGGAATCTTGTCCTGTTTTTATTCTTTCTACTTCTCTTAGGATTCTGACGTTTAGCTCTCTGTCCATATTTTAAGGTGTCAACCTAAATGTATTTTATTTTGTGGTTTTTGGTCTTTAGCCCACTTTTCAATTCGATCTGGATTCATCTTATCTATATGGCCCCTCCATTACCGTCTTCTCTGCCTCGTTTATGTGACTAAATCTTCTATTTGCAGTTGTTTTTCACTTATTTGCTACTGATTTGATCTCGCAGGGTTACCCCTTTTATTGTTCTTAATATTTTCATTGTTGCCCTTCTCAACAGGCTTTGGTTTCTGATGTTTCTGTGCGACTTTCAACTGCGTACGTCTATATCGGTCCCACACATGTTTCGTAAATCCTTGTTTTACTTTCATTTGACATATATTTGTTACTCCAGATTACCTCTCTTAAGCTTCCGGAAATTTTTGGCGCTTTAGCTGTTTAGCTAGCTCTTTCACTCCTGTGAACCAAGTTTTCTTGTTTTTTAAAATTTATGTTGAGTTTCTTAGTTAGTGTGGCTTCAATTGCGATTAAGATCATTTGATTTGATTTTTGCCCAAGCCCGATTTACATTGTCCGGTTCTGCGATAGTGTTATTGGAAATATTTTCTTTTAACATCTCTTGGTATAATGTTATCGTGCTGTTGTTTCAAAATTACTCGCTCGGTGTTGAATTTCAATATTACTATGAATGTAATCGGGGTCTAGCTCTGTTTTTATTTGTTAAATTAAATTAATTGCTAATCTCAAATGGATTGGGTTTCTCCTACCAGTTGATTTGATAATTATTTCCCAATATATTGGCTATTGTTTTTTATTAAATGCAATCGTTTAAATTATGCTCAATTCACTACTGGGATCACTATAATGTCGCATATTTGACAAAACAAGTTGGCTTGAAAGCTTAACAATTACGTCGGATATTACGTAAGGTACGTTGGCTAGATGATAAAAACCGTAAGTAAACAGACGCCATTTTAACAAAACACTCAACGGACGCTACCACAAAATGCACAAAAAAGGCACCACAGAAAATTCACTGTTTTGCTTTTCGGATAAACAAATTTCTGGCCTTGTTTTGGCTTCTGCAATAAATAGTTGAGCCTAAATTGGGCCTCCACCAAGTCCTTCGACGAAATGGGTTCCTTATTCGCCGTTGGACTGCCGTACAAGCCGCCGATGCCTCCAAATCCGTTTCTAGCTCTTTCGTTCCTCTTTACTCCCAACTCAAGTCCTTTGTCCCACACATGGGGATCCGCTGCTTTCTACGAAAGGCGCTGCCTACTCCAAGCTTTGAGGGCTCCAACTAATCTTACTAGAACCTCCAAATCAGCCACCGAGAAACACTAGCTATACTCGAAGCACAGTGTTGACACTTTTACTCTCTGCAAAGGTGCCAGGAATTAATGCAAAATCCTCTGCAGCTTATCAAAGACACACTACTAAGTGGAAACACTCTTTATAATTGGAAAAAGGGGTATTTATTAACTTTTAAAATTATTTTTGTGGGGAAGCCAAAATACACACCCAACGCTTGACTTTGCTTCCTTCAGTTGTTCTTGTTTACAGCGATTTTATATTGTTATTATAAAGTCAAAGCCTGCTCTGATTACAATTTCATATTTAAGTCAAAACTGACGCAATTTTTACTACATTTTTAGAAATATAAACTATTTCAGGGCCAATGCTGTGTTATACAATTGAAAATTCAAATTATCACATTCATGGTATGTAGGTATGTATTATCGTTAACTTCGTTTTACCTTCTGGTGTAGAGGCTGGTGCTTTATGTGCTTGCATATGACGGTACAATGCTCAACTTGCCCCGAATTCGGGATACAAATTTGGAGCGCCTTTTGTGCTTGCACAGCAACCATTGTGTGAAGTATGTGTCATGTTGACCTTGTGACTCTATCTCTAGGTCTGTGGTTCTGAATAGAGCACAGTTAAATTGGTGCCCAACTGTGAATTGTCTCACCGTGCCCGTTTTCAATCCCAAGGCTACGGAAAAATTCCAAACCCCCCGGGATTCGAACCGAGGACTTGCTTACTAGCAATCCTAGCGCTACCCGGATTCTAGCATATTCATGAAATATAATAAAAATAATATTTTTAATGCTAGAAGTATTATTAAGTTCTGTTATAATCGTAATGGCTTAAATTATGTTCATAGCAGTATGTATTCTGCTGGTTTATTTATTTGGAAATTTGTTTTCTGGAGGTACTTACATAAAATTCAGCTTTGTTTTGTTGTTGCGTTTGCAGATGTTAGTGCTCGTACATCTAAGATCTCCTTCGGGTGGATGTTACGGCTTTTAGTTATGAAGTCTATAATCGATCTTGAGTTATTGAATGTGTAGTGCATTTGTACTTGGGTTTATGGTTGAAAAAAATATTGTTAATGCGTAATTATTGTTGATCAGGAACATTGGTTTCATTTCTGGCCATCTTGTTTAGTGTTTCTTCTGGTTTTTCTAAGAAAATTGTTCCTTCTTCTCTTCGTTTATTTATATCTAGTGCATATACACTTCCTATGTTTAATATTTTAATTTTCAGCATGAGGGTAACCTGCATTATAGTGTCGTTAGTATACTGCACGTCATCAGAAAATACTTCACATTTTTTATGTGTTAGAAGGAATTCGACCACACGAAACACATGGATTTCTCTAAAGCGTGCATACAAAGGCTAGCGACGCGGGAATTTCCAAACTATCCTAACATAGTCAATAGGACAATAAATAAAATAGTTCGATTATCTGAGACAAGGAAAAGCAGGAATTGAACTAAATGAACTCACAAACAGAAGCTAGAAAATGTTATCAATAAACTAACAAGACCAGGGTTCAATTTCGCAAAACAACTTTGCAACTTTTCACTTTGCACTTTGCATTTTTAAACTTTGAAAAGGACAAAATACAATATAGTATATACTATATGCGATATCTCATACATAATATATAACCTAGAATATACAATATACAATTCTGATTAAATTTTACTTTTGAAAAATAGCTTTTATGTTACAAAAATTGATCGAAAATTGCAAAGTGAAATGTGAAAAATTGAAAAGTCGTTTAAGGGAGCAGAGCACAGGAAAGGGTTTCAATCAGGAGTAACGAGGTGTAAAGGTAAAAATGTGGAAGTCGGCAGCAAAGAAACTGTCGTTGAAAGATGGGCGATACATTTTGATTAAAAACAATACATAGATACAGCGATAGTAGCAGAAGAAAACACAAAATGTACAAAGGAACAACATTACGAGAAAAAAGTACCATTATTAGAAGAAGTAGCTAAAAGACTCAGTTACAGCACCAAACCATCAGTGTCAGATAGTACGCCCAGGCTCATATAATTCGGCCGGCACACATTTTTGAGTAGGTGCTTTAATATAATGCGAAATCTATACAAATGCTGAAACATTTCAACAAAACTATTACAACTACAATAAAATATAGACTTTTAACTTATAAAAATTGAAAACTATATTTAATTTACATAACGGATAATCTTTGTATAACAAGGAATGTGGCTCAACTGATGGGCCACAATAGTTCGGCCTGATTTTAAAATTGGGTTACATCGCCTTTATTAGCAATAACCGCCATAATTCTGCATTGTGTTTACAAGTTCTGCACACTTTTCTGGTGAAATATTATTACATATATTCTGCAAGGTAGCTCTTAATTCTGTACTGTACGTACTGGATTTTTCCGCAGTTGTTTCTTCATGTTATGTCAAAGTGTCTCGATTGTAGACAAGTCTGGACTAGAAGACGTCCATTTTAGTAGTGGAATGTTATGGTCCTGGAACCTAAATAGTTTTTGCCGTATGACATGGTGCACCGTCCTGTTGGAACATAAAGTCACCGTCATTCGTTGCGCATTGTACAATTGATGGTAAGAAGCTTTCTTCCAGAATCCCTTTGTATTTCTGCGCATTAACTGTTTCATCGATAAAATGTAATTTACCTACAACTTTTGCCGACATACAACCCCATATCATGACTGATGCTGGGAACTTTACTTTTCCTATAGAAAATAATTATGATATGTCTCAGAGGATGTCCGCAATACTCTTTTGCGAGAATCACCTATGCAAACATCAAATTTGGAGTTGTCACTCCAAATTATACTTTCCCATTGTCTTTGAGTCTAATTTGGTGTTCCCTAGCCCATTTCAGTCTATTACGTTTTTATAATGTCGCCAATAATGGCTTTTCTTTTCCCTGTCAGAACAATAGTATAAGTTGCCAACAATTTTCACCCAAAAAAAGGATAATTGATACCTTATAGAATTTGTATCCTATTTTTCTGATAGCTCTCTTTGTTGTAGACAACGAAATGTCCTTGCCTATACTTTCCCTCCACAAAACAGTTATTTCTTTGGTATTGGACCGTCTAGTAGTTTTTACAATTCTACGTAAAGCTCTCCTATTTGCTTCCGTAATTGTAGATGGTGGGCCGGTTTTGGTTTTTTGGTCAACTCCATCAGTTGATTTATACAAATTGATATCTTGAACAATAGAACGCGGCACTGAGTGTGAAACTGAAATACTACGTGCAGAAATTCTGTTTTTATAAGCATTAATGATTGACAAGCGCAACTATTTACTTGAAGGCTTACCACGATTCATTATGCTTTAAAAATAAATAATAACTAATACTGACAGCTGCCTTGTTCATTTGTTCAGTGAGTGTTTTGTTTTTACTAATGGGCCCGATTTCATGGCAATTATGATAAGCGGCCGAACTATTATGACCCATCAGTTGAGCCACATTCCTTGTTATACAAAGATTATCCGTTATGTAAGTTAAATATAGTTTTCAATTTTTATAAGTTAAAACTGTATATTTTATTGTAGTTGTAATAGTTTTGTTGAAATGTTTCACCATTTGTATAGATTTCGCATTATATTAAAGCACCTACTCAAAAATGTGTGCCGGCCGAACTATTATGAGCCTGGGCGTATACTTGCGGAATTAATGAGAAAGGTGGCGATGCCTTCTTGTTCTACTTTTTAAACGTGTATTTGAGAAGGTTATGAGCCACTCTAGATTTACTAGATGGAAACTATCATGGACATTTGCAGAGGATATAAAAATTGCGGTCAAATCACACGAACTATTATGGGACATGATAGAGGCATTTGTGCAACTCATAGCCGAAGCAAGAAAAGTCAGTCTTTAGATAAATAGCTGTGACATCCTTAAACGAGGGGTAGATAGAGCCCTTGCTAGCTCAAACCCTCGGCAGAATATGGCGTGAATAAAGACCAGGCAGCGGTTCTTAAAGTTACAAAAGAATTAATAATTTTGTTACAAACGGGCGCCACTCGTTATTCACAACACAAACACAAGTCGAGCTAAAAAATTAATTTACCAACTACCTTGGATGTCTCTTACTTCACAACCTAATTCTAAAAAAAGCTAGCAGGTTCATGAACTGTCATAAGTATACATAAACAAGAAAATATGTCAGTAACAGTGGGTAAAATTTAATTTTACCCAAAAAATGTCACAACTATTAATCGTAATTAAATAAGCAATATAAAGCGATTAATAAAAATAATTTCGAGTGTTCTACATCGGTAAATAGTAATAAAATATTGTTATAGTGTTGAAATCATTTATATGCAGCCAGGAATTGTTTCGAATAATTTATCGCTTAAATATATACAAATGCAGTTTAGAGGGTTAGAGTGACCTGCAGTTTCTAGGTGTGTATTTGGTTGCTACTCATTTTTGCAGTTTTGGGACGTTTTGGAAAACCTTGAATTTTAGGGAATTACAATAATTTTCAAAATATTTTGAGACTGATTTCATGAGATTATTTCCTTCTGGAGCTTCATGTAACTTAGAATTTTCACTTGAAGTGGATAATGTAAATTCCAAAATTATTGGTGAATTCTGATCAGCCTTAGGAAATTTTGTGTAATATTGCTAGAATAAAGCCAGTTATACTGGGATAATTATTTATTTCTGCAAGATACTCACTTGAGGCCATCCACCAGCTTTGGTATATTTTTATAGTTCGCTTTGAACATCGAGTTCGTTATCGTGTAATTTTAGGTCTCTTCGTGTTCTTCGTACTCCTCGTATTCCTATTTCGTCTCCGTCTTATTCGTATCCAATTCTGCATGTGCTCCCTCTGTGGCATTGATGTCGCTTGCTAGAGCACCTAGAGGACCAACTCCCACGCAGTTTTGAACACCCTCAACTCATGCGGTAGACTTCAAATACACGAGTTCTCTCTAGTGTGACAGCTCTACGAAGTTCGAGCCTTAAGGTTTTTCACCAGTATGAAAGTTAGAGAAAAGCCTGTCACTCATGAGTTTATTTCAAATCGTGGACAGCATCTCGAAGCATAGTTGCCCTGCATAGCTGCTTTGACAAAGCTGCGCTGCCTTGCATCACCAGGTACCTTGTGTATAGCTAGCGTTTGATTAATTCATCATCTGATCTTTCGAAACTAAAATACATATTGTCAGTGCTACTACTATGTATCAAACTTTAAACGTTTGTGCCACCTCGTGCAATTATTTATGTCGAATAAGTTATTTTCAATTTATAAGTGTATTTAATATTTTCTTCGATTTGCTAACCTGCCTGTTAGCAGCTTTGGTCGCGTTCAGTAACTCAACACTTTGAAATTTAACTCAATCTTCTGCGAGGATTTATCGGGAGCTTAAGTATTGAAATTAACTCTTTAATAGCGCTGGAAATACACAGTTTTAAGTGTAAAAACCTTTAGGCAAAATGGTACCAATTCGAATAGATCGCGTTTAGAAAAATTAATTGATCGTTGAATCGATTTGATGAGAACTCCCGTTTATCGTTATCGCAATACTTGAAAGTTTAAGTCACTATACCCTTACAGTTGAGATACGTGTACCCGAGCGAATTGCGGGTTATAATCGTAGAGTTCTGTTTCTCACTTCAAATTTAAATTTGTTTTGCCTTCTTCGCGTATAGTGCAGAGTTTGTATGTGTACATACTGGAAATAAATAATTATGTTATTTCAAGCTACGGTGTTTTCTGTCTATTATTATTTTTATGAAACAGCTAAGTGGTTTAGGAACTTACACGGACACCTGTAGGTTTTCTGGTTTCGACTGTCTCGAACCAGTGGCGCTTCCGGACAACCCCCCCCCCCCAATCCTGCTCGGCAACTAGTTTGCGAAAATTTGCTACACTCACTACGAGGCAATTCCTAAACCGCCGTGTTGTGAATTATATATTATTTTCTTTTTCTTTTGTTTACAAAAAAATCTCGGTGTAGCAAATAACAATATGACTGAATCAAATCCAAATCATGTCACAATTATATTCAAAACATTAACACATTCGACAAAACCAGAAATTATAATGTCAAACAATTAATATAATTATAATGAAAATCCGGAACATATTAAAACCTAGACCGTCAGCTAACATCTTATCAGCTGAGCTGACAAAAGAAACGCCGGATCGTCGGCTATGCAAACTGTTAAAATTGATCTAAATCGCCTGACGATCAAGGTCGGATTACACAAAAACTGCATCGCCGCTTGTGTGTGCGCGTGAGTTTAGTAGATTTCTAATTGAAATCGCTGATGCGACCGATAATAAAGCAAAATAAGTTATTTAATCCGCGCGTGATTCATAAGCCAAAGGCCTTTGTTTAGATCAACGCATTACTTATCGATGGCATAATTGCCTGTATCGCCAACACAAATCCACTAAACTTTAACAAAATGAGTGCGTACTTACTGCTGTTTTCTGCAACACTCCGACATGGGGTTTTCATAGGTGGAAAAGAGCCAAGAAGTGTTTGCAAGGTACTGATAAAGGGAAAGGTATAAGATAATTTCAAGGTGAACAGAAGTCTGAGGTGGGAAAACTCTGTCTGTAATATTGTTCTATATCTACAAAAATAACAATATTTCGCCATAATGCATCAGTGGTAGCTGGTGATGATTTGGTATTAATTGCGAGAACCAGCCAGGAGCTCCAAGACGAATTCAACCATTTAGGCCAAGCAGCAAAAGTGTTTCGCTTGAAACTCAATGAGAGAAAACCTATTTGGTTCATTCAACAACATTTTCTAGAAAATAAGATGGATAAATTCAATTATCTAGAAGGCACATAATCGAAGAAACTAAAGAATTTCCTAATGTTCTATTGAACGTAGTATATGTGTGCAATTCTCAAAATAAGAAATTTTAAAAGCGTTACAAATGGAGCCAATGTTTGCCTTTATTAGACCCACTATACTACATAGATGTAATACATGTATTCTCAATCGAAAGAACTCTACATATATGGGAAATAAAAATTATCAGGAAACCATATTATAGTGGAATAAAGGAGAAATATGTCTGGTGAAAAAGAATGAACTCAGAGTTAATCCAACTGTATCAAAAACTCTCAATTACTACAGTCGTAAAAAGCAGTGTTTAACATGGCTAAAACGATGTAGATTTTCGAATATGGGCTATAAGAATAGTTCTGAGTGGTGGCCTCGACAGACCTAGAAGAGTGTGAATGGATCCCATAAGGCATTTTTAAAATATGTAATTGGAGAGAGATAACACAGAAGAAACAAATAGGGAATAGATTTGGTGAAGCTGCTAAGCAACGCAGCCCGTAGCTAATATACGTATATGTGTTTAATGTATAATTCATGTATATATCAGGGCTGTAAGCCACACGGTTTCTTCAATCCTCTTTCATACGTATCTTTTCTGTGTTATCTATCTCCATAACTTAAGTTATTATTTATCTCCAAGAATGACACTGCAGTATTTAAATTTAATACGAGGCGTCGAGTAGCCTAACAATTATTATTGGTTTCAATTCTGCATTTACGATACATTTACTATATGCAACCTCAAACCGTTTAAAATTACCCACTTGCAGTTATTACTAACGAATGCCAGTTGCGAAGTAGCTGAACTGTCACAGATCGGATCTGTGGTGTCCTTCTTATTTGAATATTTCCGGACAAGAAATATTCTATACGTTCATTTATGTTGCTATCAACTACTAATAGTTCCTTCTGTATTAATTGTCAAACTGGTACCAGAAAAACACCTTTTAGCCTTACAGTATTAGTCCAAAAATGTAGAAACCTCTGAAAAAACATTGTCACATGCTTTATCGACTATCAAAAATTCATGAACAGCTGATAAACTTCGTCCAACATAAAGAAATTAATGAAAGCTATTTAGGCTTTACTAGAAATATGTACAGAAATCAGGTTGCGTCAGTAAGGCTGCAAAAAGAAAGTAACTAAATTGGAAGCGACGTTGTTTTACCTCCTCTCGTATTCAATATGTACTGGAAGAATACTTTTGATTGCGCGTTGCAGAACAGGAAGGACGAAATCAAGATAGATGACCAGCTAGTAAATAACTGAAAACTTCGAATAACAAGGCAATAAAAGTATAGGATAGACATGTGGAGAGCTAAGAGAGACTATCACTGGATGAACCATCAGAAAATTTGGCAGTCGGGTGTAATGTCAGTTAAGTCTGGAAAACCATGAATAGATTGCGAATCATCGCAGCGCGTTCTAGATTATCTTTAAGAGGATGGTAATTTCAGCAATATGTGGTTGCGACTAACTCTTACTACATAGTTTTTAGTATATAATAATAATAATAATGATTATTAGTGGAACAGGGAATATAGATGGACATGGTAATCCAAGAAGAAGAATTTTCTGTGGGTTTTTTTATCTTTTTCGCAATTCTTTAAAACATTTCACATTGTTTGCTAACACTATAGCTTCATCACAGTATTTTATACAATAATAATGTATTAGAATACCAATCCATTGTTATCCCAAAGCTATTGGACTGTATTCCTAGGATAAATGTTAAATAATGTAACGGAGAATGTGCAAACCCCTTTATCTTTCAATATTCTTAGACATTTCAATACTGCTGTATTGTCAGCTATGATAATGATTTTTACTTTATTTTTGAGCGAGTAACTCGTGTTATACACATTGAATTGTTTTTTCGTGTATGCTATATTATTAATCTGTGACAGCTGAATATCCCTTTTTTAATTCCTGTTTATCATTTTAAAATAGCAAAGGCATTTGCTGGTGCGTGATCAATTATACTGTGTGGTTGTATATGGATTTCAGAGATTGTAATAGTTCTTTCTACGACACGCAATCAAGGGCTATGCATAACGTGTAGGAAGGTTTATTTTTAAAACTTCAATTTGTGAAATATTTTACTTTTAAGTGTCGTTTTTTACATTCGATGAATCCGGCTTAAGCCGGGCTGTTTAGGAAGTAAAAGAGATTTATGTAATTTTTCCCTATTATTTTTTTTAACATACCCCTGTAATAATCTAACCTTTTATATAACACACATCAGTAAAATCCTTTGGGGGTCCAAAAAACCTGTCGCTCTCATTCTTCTTAGAGTTGCATCATCATCTACGTACACTTGATTTTCTTGTTGTTTTCAAAATTATAATAAATTATAATATTGAATCCACGTTTCGACTCCAGTTAAAGGTTTATTGATAACGCCAATTGAATTCGAACCACATAGCTCCAAGGACTTCTTACAATGTTCAGCGCGATTAGAATTGTCATGTTTTCTAAATGCTGTCATATTAGATAGTAGTTTTTCGTGAGATGTAACGCACTTCTACTACCTAAGAACAGATTAGCAGTGCTAGCGCAGATATCAAGCCCATTTGAATGTCAATTCTGTGCAGAAAAATAGTCTACTACGCATAGCCTATTGCGTATACACTGGTAACATCTAGCTATGAAAATTTGAGAATACAAGTAAAATCAATTATTTGACCTTCTAAGAAGCAAAGAGTCTTCAACCCTTAGAATTTATTTACACATCTGCCTTCTCAAAAAAAAATCATTTATCAAGAGCACATACATTTCGATGCACTGTATACCGCTCAAAATTTGTCTTATTCTGTGCTCACTAAAACTAACATGTGGCCCTAATCGTTTGTTGGTTCGTTGTGTAGCTAAAAATTGAGATTTCCAAGTTTATTCCAGCTTAGTTTTGCCAAACATAACCTCACATTATAACGATAGACCAAGAAAATGCCTCGAATCGCAATTTATGTCATACGGAAAGCACTTTGCATGTTGGCTTATGTTAAATTAGTATGAGTTAATTGCCTATTATTTACAAGAATTCCCTAAATCTTACTTTCGAAAAAAGCTTATGCCCTAAATGTGACTGTTTACCATGATCGATAGACCGTAAGGCAAGGAAATTTGTTAGTGTTTTCGATTTTCCTTTTAGAAAATGAACATTGTTAGTTACTCATTTCCTTAGACTGCAAACATGTTGAACGTACAAGCGTAAAACTAACATATATAGCAACGCTTGTAACTCAGGGTACGTGAAAAGACGTATTAAAATCAATATTTCTTAGGACTATCCAAAAGTTCATTCACCTGAGCACGTGAGAAGACCAAAATCTCGTTAAACGTCATGTTATGAACACCCGAGACAGTAGAAAAAGGCCGTTAAAACATTTCATATCATTGTCATTGCAGAATGCTAGTCCAAATTTTGTAATGCATTTTATGTAGATATTTTAAGCGTTTCAAATATTTTTCTTAGTTTTACTCTAGCATATTACATAACAGCTCGTAATAATAAGAACAATGTTTGCATTCAATTTTAAACAGTATCCACTTTAGACCTAACAGAATTCTTCTCCTTCTCCTTCTAAATAGACGAACTATTTATTGTGCGGATATAAAGCAGTCTCCTTACAGCACCTGCTCTCAGAGAATCTCAGTTAACCAATAACATATATGATTTTATTATTCTTTCAATTCGTTTCGTAATAATATTTTTTGTCATTATTTTACTTGCGTTTGCAAATATTTTGGTAACGGTCCGTAACTATTTATGTTTCCATTTTAATCGTTGATGGCGATGGTGGCTTGACTGAAGTTTCCTTGTAAGGATAAGTAGTATGTTGAAATGAACTATACTTCGCGCAGTAAAAAAATAGAATAGCTTATGCAACCCAAATGACATATTGCAAAGCTGACTAGATTAGTATTTTAATAATAATTACTAAAGAATTAGACCTAATTTCAGCTGACATTAAATAATTTTTTGAGGTTATGATACAAATAGAAACTTCTACCAACTTCCAAAACATGGCATTTGTACACTTGTAATATGTAGCCATGTGACGTGGCTCTAGCTAAATCTCATTATTACCTATATATTACAAGTGTATATTGGCATACTTTCTAGCAGTACTAGTAGTATTTGCTGCAGAGAAACTGATGTGAAGCAAGTAGGCCTTCACAGACTTTTTTTGCCAACCCCGTGGACAAGGTCTAGGCATGCAGAGTACCAGGTACTTAGAATTTTGCCGAGACTAAGGAGTTCCAACCCTAGCAAGGGATCTTTTACATGCTACATATCGTAGTTATTTAGTTATTATTTGATAACTGCTTGCACGTTTAACCTTCATTTAGAATATTTGGTCCAGTCAGTCCAGCCAGCTCAACACCTGGTACGTACTTTCTTTGTGTGTACTTGAACTAAAAGGTGTTGATAATTTATGAGTTTTTACAACATTCCGCGAATGCTATACCTGACCTTTGATAATGTAACATTGTGTACCCCCTTTCAAAAAACTAAGATCACAGCCAGGACTAGCTCAAGACCTCGGCGATTTGTTGTCATGGCTAAGGAATAGGCAATAATTCTTTCGGAAAATTTATAAGCATAAAGAGCATTATGTACTACCAAAATAATATTTAAATATTGTGTGCTGGCTACTTTAAGCTCTAAAGAATAACTTTCCCTGATACTATCTTATTCACAACTAAAAAATGTAGAGCCAATTCCCTAAGGTAGCCATGCCCATTAAGCTTTCCCAGGGCAGTAACAGCGTAGCTGGGAAGGAAGCAAAAAGCTCGCTATAACTCTGGACGCAAGATATCATTTGGCTTACGCCAAACAGTTTCCACGTGAGAGATAAAAGGTTCCAGGGCAAATTCAACATTCAGCGTCAACGAATGTTGGGAAACTGACCTAGCGGTTTTTAGCGTTTTCTAACGAGCCTAGACGCGAATTGCACATAAGATTGGTAGGTTCCACGATCACGTGCAGTAAAAATTAGACTTGCACGGTCTGCATCTTGTAGGAAAATAACTACACCACAGCTATTGGAGGCTGCAACCACTTCCAAGCATTTGATGGTTTTAGAAAAATTAATGGGAGACTACTTAGCTTGCTGGCTAGCAACCTTGCATTGGTCTTGCAAACTACAGAGTGAAGTTATATCTATTCCCTAAAATTCCATTAAGTTAACAATAAAAAATGGGAACCGGCGCGAATTAAGTAGGAGGATTAAAGTTGCAAACGAAAAACTGAAAATGTGCGATAAGCGAAAAATAGCTGAAATTGGTAATAATCTGAAATTTTAAATATTTTGAACAAAGATGTTTTCAAATAAAAACAAAGACGTCAATTTAAATTATACAATGGCATATTTTTTGTACTGCAGAAGTATTGTCAGGTAGATTTTGTAAATGTAAAATAATTCGACACTTACCCCTAAGCAATAGCATGAGTAGATAAACCGCTTGATGTATCTCCACTCGACTAACAATAGATAGTAAAAACAAGCGACACAAAAACTATTTTCGCATCAACGGAATTGGTTTCTACAAGTGTAAAACTATAAGAAATAGCAATGTTTGACTTTCCATCAATATATTTGTGGTAGTTTTGCAAGAACTAGCTTGATAATAATTCATTTCAAACCAAATAGTTGTAATGCCTCATATGTAAAATACAGATGCCTTTTTCGTTAATTTTTTTTTTAGTAGAGTTAACAAAAAATCTTCATGTATAAAGTTTAGAAGCAAATATGGTAATCTGAAATGTGTTAACAACCTGTGGGTTCTGGTTAATTAACTTTTCTGTCTGATGCGCAGTGTGATATACAACCTGATGACGTAATGCGGTTTTGAAAGTTGCCTGCACGAAATATTATTGAACGGAAAAACGCCGATAGTGTCGATAAATAACTTATGTTTGTCAAATAATTTTTCAAAAATGATCTCATTTCTCATTCGAAGTGCAACCTACATATGAGATATTCTATAATATTTGGGAAGATCGGCCATGGCGCTAAATATGCAGTTAACTTGGCTGCTTGCATTGGACTGTTTGTTCGTACAGTTTAAAAACTAGTTTTAGTAACGTGAGTAAAAATTTAAATGCGCGCCAAGTAGTTCTGCGAATTTTGCGCCAAAATGCAGAAGCTTGTCGCAAAGAAGTGTCGGGTGGCGGCGTTAATTTGACAGGATGCGTCAAAAGCATTTCTGCTCTCAGCAGAAAAAGTTGCTACAATCGCCAGCCCAATTGGACGTCCAGTAACCTAGTGTTAAAAGTGGACATAGCGCCAGCCAAAAACGAAGTTGCTACGAGTGGTGGGGAACTACCGGCTAAGCCGGTAAGTAGAACAGAGCTAGTTAAAGCCTTGTAGCGGGTACTGTTGGGTGAATTGGAGCAAGGAAGTGAACAAAAGAAGCGGTAGCGTCGTAAGGTGGCGTAGTAGCAAAGACATCGCTATGGAGAGCTACAAAAACCCACATTCCAAGTATTGTGCGACCGGCATGCAGCAGTCATTACTCAAGGTGGGGGAAACAGACCAAATTATGTC
The DNA here is from genome assembly GCA_940337035.1 of Agriotes lineatus. NCBI lineage: Eukaryota > Metazoa > Arthropoda > Insecta > Coleoptera > Elateridae > Agriotes > Agriotes lineatus. The sequence goes on from OW679203.1 coordinate 75,917,590, forward strand.
ATTTGAAGGCATCTGTCACAGCCGCAGCAGAGGCTAAATAATTCTCGGTTCAATTTTACTATCTTTTGGTGCGCGCTGCACATGAGTATATGCACAAAGAACAAAGACATGTTGAAACAGTTGTCATAGCGGCATGAGGAAATCATGAGCAGTTGTTGGCTAGATGAATTAATCAGTATGAACACAAATGCGTAGCAGAAGCATCGTTTTGTGCTTAGATTTAATTATTGTTGAAAGAAATGCGTAGCAGAAGCAGCCTTTTGTGCGTTGTTGGACATTATAGTGAGTTATACAAATACATATCCGAAACATTTTTTTAAATATTAAGCAGTGAAAGCCTCCAAAATTATTTTTTAAATATTGTTGTGTATATAATTGTGGGTTAGAAATAACAATCCGTTTCATGATCTAATTTATAACACCAGTACTAATTAGCACTGTTTTTACAGAAAATATACGTTTGTTGATGACTGTTGTTGATTTTTATTTGAATAGATTTTTGTAGCTAACCTTGTCAGCTTATATGTCCAGGTCAATTGCTGGGTTTTTTCAACAGATGTTTTCCTTAACGACGACTAGGGTAAATAAGATAAATGAGATCTCATTGCTATTGAGCTAGATGGTAGTAGCAGAGGGAAAAGTAATTAATAAAGATGTAGCAGTGTAGGAAACGCCTTATTAGAATCACGAGCTCTTTGAATGGTCAACCTGATATTGAAGGATGCTTCTATGCACCTAAACTGTTCCTAAACTCAGTATATATTTCTTTAATAAATATCTTCAGAAGCGAATATATGTCAAGGACAAACTACAGAAATATCGTTAAAAGATAACGCATAAGAATCGATAGCCATTACTCTTTCTGGGGATGGGCAAACAAGTTGATAGATGGAAAATCTTTTGTATTTCGCCAGCTTGGTATATTTTGCTAAATGTGTTAAGTATGACATTTAAGTGCACAATAATTTGTATTATACACTCGTTTTCACTTCGATCGACTTTGTTCATAGTAGTTCAAAAGTATTTCACACACTCTTTCCATCTCACTATTCTTTCACCAATGTACCAGATGATTTTAAGTTCTTGGCCTAGAATTACCCCTGCTGGTCTCTGTTTGAATAAGCCAGCAGCTTGCTTTGTCTACCTTTTAGTATGCGCTGCTTCAAAATCTAATATTTACCATTTGATTTTCCTTTTGATGATTTTGTCCATATGCCTATGTTCTCCGTCATTTTTATTTTTGTATGATCTTCACTCTTCTATTGATTCCACAATCGTTTCTATTATGCACTCGTTCTTACTTCGATCGATTTTATTCATAGAAAGAGCGTACCATTCTCCACATTGCACTATTTTTACACCAATATCACAGATGATTTTAAGTTCTTGGTCTACAATTACACCTGCTGGACTCTGTTTGAATGAGCCAGCAGATTGCTTTATCTGTCTTTTTGTATGCGCTGCTTCAAAATCTAATCTTCTTTAGCATTCTTGATTTTCCAATTGATCATTTTGTCCATACGCCTACGTGCTCCATCATTTTTGTGTTTGTGTGGTTTTCTCTCATCCATCGATTCCACAATTAAGTATTTCCATTATTTACTTGTTCTTACTTCCATCGATTTTCTTCATAGAACAGGTATTCCATACACTCTTTCCATCGCACTATTTCTTTGCCATTGTCCAAAATGATTTTAAGTACATGGTTTAGAATCACATTTATTGGTCTCAGTTTGAATAAGCCAGCAGCTTGCTTGATCTATCGTTTTATGTGCGCTTCTCCAAAGGATCATCTCCTTTAGCATGGTTGATGTTCCTTTTGAAAATTTTGTCCATACACCTACGTGGTTCATCATTTTTCTCTTTGTGTGATTTTCTCTCATCCATAGATTCTACAATCATTTCCATTATACACTTGTTCTTACTTCCATCGATTTTCTTCAAAGAAAAGGTATTCCATACACTCCTTCTATCGCACTATTTTTTCACCATTGTCCCAAATAATTTTAAGTTCATGGTTTAGAATCACATTCGTTGATTTCTCTTTGAATAAACCAGCAGTTTGCTTTATTTATTTTTTTATATGCGCTGCTTCAAAATCCAATCTTCTTTAGCATTATTGATTTTCCATTTGATCATATTGTCCATACGCCTACGTGCTCCATCATTTTTGTCGTTATGTGGTTTTCTCTTATCCATCGATTCCACAATCATTTCTATTATACACTCATTTTTACTTCAACCGATTTTCTTCATAGAAGAGGTATTCCATACACTTCTTCCATCGCACCATTTTTTTGCCATTGTCCCAAATAATTTTAAGTTTATGGTTTAGAATCACATTTGTTGGTCTCTGTTTGAATAAGCCAGCAGCTTGCTTGATCTATCGTTTTATGTGCGCTTCTCCAAAGGATCATCTTCTTTAGAATAGTTGATGTTCCTTTTGAAAATTTTGTCCATACACCTACGTTGTCCATCATTTTTGTCTTTGTGTCATTTTCTCTCATCCATCGATTCCACAATCATTTCTATTATACACTTGTTCTTACTTCTATCGATTTTCTTCATAGAAGCGGTATTCCATACACTCTTTCCATCACACTATTTTTTCGCCATTGTCCCAAATGATTTAAGTACATGATTTAGAATCACATTTGTTGGTCTCTGTTGGAATAAGCCAGCAGCTTACTTGATCGATCGTTTTATGTGAGCCCTTCTAGAGCATCGTCTTCTTTAGCATCGTCGATGTTCCTTTTGAAGATTTTGTCTTTAAACCTACGTGGTCCATCATTTTTCGCTTTGTATGGTTTTCTCTCATCCATAGATTCCACAATAATTTCTATTATACACTTGTTCTTACTTCCATCGATTTTCTTCAAAGAAAAGGTGTTCCGTACACTCCTTCCATCGCACTATTTTGTCGCCATTGTCCCAAATGATTTTAAGTTCATGGTTTAGAATCACATTTGTTGGTCTCTGTTTAAGTAAGCCAGCAGCTTGCTTGATCTTTCTTTTTGTGTGCGCTACTTCAAACGCTCATCTTCTTTAGCATTCTTGATATTCCTTTTGAACATTTTGTCCATACAGCTACGTGGTCATCATTTTTGGCTCTGTTTGAATAAGCCAGCAGCTTGCTTTGTCTACCTTTTAGTATGCGCTGTTTTAAAAGCTAATCTTCTTTACCACTTAATTTTCCTTTGGATGATTTTGTCCATACACCTACGTGCTCCGTCATTTTGATCTTTGTATGATTTTCTCTCTTTCATTGATTCCACAATCGTTTCTATTATACACTCGTTCTTATTTCGATCGATTTTCTTCATAGAAAGGGCGTACCACTCTTCACATCGCACTATTTGTTCACCAATATCCCAGATCATTTTAAGTTCTTGATCTACAATTACATCTGCTGGACTCTGTTTGAATAAGCCAGCAGCTTGCTTTATCTATCTTCTTGTATGCGCTGCTTCAAAATCTAATCTTCTTTAGCATTCTTGATTTTCCATTTGATCATTTTGTCCATACGCCTACGTGATCCATCATTTTTGTCTTTATGTGGTTTTCTCTTATTCATAGATTCCACAATAATTTCTTTTATACACTTGTTCTTACTTCCATCGATTTTCTTCATAGAAGTAGTATTCCATACACTCTTTCCATAGTACAATTTTTTCCCCATTGTCCCAAATGATTTTAAGTTCATGGTTTACAATCACATTTGTAGGTCTCTGTTTGAATAAGCCAGTAACTTGCTTGATCTATCGTTTTATGTGCGCTTCTCCAAAGGATCATATTCTTCAGCATCAGTAACGTTTCTTTTGAAAATTTTGTCCATACACTACGTGGTCCATCGTTTTTGGCTTTGTGTGGTTTTCTCTCAGCTACCGATTCCACAATCATTTCTTTTATACAGTTAAATCGATTTTCTTCATAGAAGCGGTATTTCATACACTCTTTCCATCGCACTATTTTTTCGCCATTGTCCCAAATGATTTTAAGTACATGGTTTAGAACCACATTTGTTGGTCTCTGTTTGAATAAGCCACCAGCTTGCTTGATCTATAGTTTCATGTGCGCTTCTCCAGAGCATCGTCTTCTTTAGCATCGTTGATGTTTCTTTTGTAAATTTTGTCTTTAAACCTACGTGGTCCATCATTTTTCTCTTTGTATGGTTTTCTCTCATCCATCGATTCCACAATAATTGCTATTATACACTTGTTCTTACTTCCATCGATTTTCTTTAAAGAAAGGGTATTCCATACACTCCTTCTATCGCACTATTTTTTCGCCATTGTCCCAAACGATTTTAAGTTTATGGTTTATAATCACATTTGTTGGTTTCTGTTTGAGTAACCTAGCAGCTTGCTTGATCTATCGTTTCATTTGCGCTTCTCCAAAGGAGCATCATCTTCAGCATCGTTGATGTTCCTTTTCAAAATGTTGTCCATACACCTACGTGGTCCATCATTTTTGTCTTTGTGTGATCCTTTCCCACCCATAAATTCCACAATCTATTCTATAATACACTCGTTCTTACCTCGGTCGAGTTTCTTCTTTTTGTTATACACTAGTTTTTACTATTTCTCTCTGTTGATACCAACCTTTCTGAAGCTAGATAGTTTAATTCGGTGACCATAACAGTACTGGGCAAATGTTAAATTAATTTTATATTTTGCTACAGGTAACTACTAACGTTAACTAGATAGTAGAGAGGCCAAACTAAATTCACTCGTCAAATAACCATTTTCGTGGGACTGATTAGGTTTATACCAATAAGTGGTATCTTCTTATTCGCTGGTTTTTCCTGAGTATGAAAAATCATGTGGTCGCTTTCTCAGCCTGTGGAGTGAGAAGCTATGACGTCACAAAGATGGATATTCTTGGTTTCAGGTTTTAGTACAGAAAACCAGGGTTTAACCCAAACATCGAAAAAGAAAGTTCTACCCAGCAGCAAACTGTTTAGTACCCTCCTCTTAGTAAGTGGTAAAAAGTTGCACAACATTGCGCGTCGGGTTTAGGCGTGAGGGGGTGGAAAGCTAGAAAGGTGGTAAAATGGTAGGTTTCAACAGTTTTTCGCTAATATCTCGTTCACTATGAGGTTTAGCGCAAACTTTATCTTACACAAAATTAATCTATATTTAATTTACAATAAAAATGGTCTTATGCATTTTTTACTTCTAGACAAGAGTTACGGAGGTATTGAGGGGGCAATAATGTCATTATTTCCTAGTTAACTTGGTATTCATCGTAATCACTTGAAAATGAGTATGTTTCGTTATAAAGAGTATGTTTCGTTATAAATAGTACTTAGTAACGCATCATTAACATAGGAACATTTGTATGTACGTCTATGTGTATGGATCTGACAATATATCTACATTGCTCCCCTCATTTGTCGTTTTTATCTACATTTTGCCTATTTTTTCTTTTAGATAATTCATCATATCGTTTTCCTCTTTCCCAATTGAGCTTTTATAATTAAAGCTACCTAAATTACCTCTCTCTTTTGTCATATTTCACTAAAAATATAAAATCATATGGATAGCATTGAAACAAGGTTGACTACAAGCTTTATCTAATAAGCTTTAATACGAAAAATAAAGGATTTTTTTTCTTCACAATACATGTTTTTCAGAAAATTCAATGTTCTTCAATAGAAAGTGGTATGCACAACATACATGGTAACTACATAATAAATTACAGCAATCAGTAACCTAAAAATCGTTAAGCTCTTTTTCATGTTGAAGATATCTTCATGCCGTCGTCAATAATTAGTGCATCTCTGTTGGTAAACTTATGTCCGGAGCAATTCTTGCACATATTTGAGCATTTCTAGCCACTCTGTCGACGCTCACAGTTTCTGACACACCCCGCATTACAAGTGCAAACAAGCAATTTTTCAGGATCAGCTGCCTTTGTGGTTGCAACTGGACGCAAATAACCACCAATCCTTTTCCAACCCCATTTTAGTGAATCTTTATTGACATTGAGCCATTTCTGCACTTGATGGTAAACTCTATAAGAGTGTTGTTGCACAGCTGCTAAAGTGGCGGAGAGTACAGCCAACCTCAAATTTGTGTGTACAGGCTCCTTTGCGATGGTCTGCAAGTAACATTGAAGGCGCTGAGTATCCAAATTATCTGCATTTGTTGATGCAAATATCGAAAGGAAGAAATGTTTCCAGAATCAGATAGCACATCTGGGTCTGCATTTGGGTTGTTAAAAGTCAACCGCTTTGTGTAAAGCTCCTTGTCACTTTGCACTTTTTCAGAAGGCGTTATTTTTCCCTTTCTATAAATTGAAGAAACGGTATCACATCCGGCGAAAGTGTAAGCTGTCAAGAGAACATCCTTCATTTCCCCGATAACACGCTGTATGCACCAGTGCAGTAAACTTTTTCTTCTTGGTTACCTTTCTTCGGTACAATCATCTTCAACTGTTTGTTGGCTGGGGCATGAACAACCAACAAGACCAATAAATCGTAGTCATTCCCAATTACGATAGCCTCTGCTTCCTTCTTTGAATCGTCAATTGCTGTAAACACAGCACCACCTTCTGCCTGAATCACTTTGCAGCCAGCTTGCTGTTGTGTACAATGATCAGAGCAATCAGTTGCATCTTGTTTTTAGTATTAGTTAGAAATTTTGCTTGTCCAAGAGTGACATTAATTCCATCTTCCACTTTAATTTCAACATGTGTAGTAGTGGATGATCTGCGCAAATGTACGAGTATGTCGTCTTTGGTGCTGGGTGCTTCACCATAACCATCTCGCCTACCCACTTCCTTGAACCCTTTATATAATACACTTGGAGCGAATATTACGAGTTCATAGGCGTAATTTTTGAATTTTTGCCAAACAGAAAAAGTTACATTTTTACCCCCTCCATATCTCCGTAATCCTTTATTGGACTGCAAAAATGCATAAGACCATTTTTATTGTAAATTAAATGTAGATTAATTTTGTATAAGGTAAAGTTCACAGTAAACTTTACAGGTAACGAGATATTTCCAAAAAACTCGTGAAACCTACCATTTTACCACCTTTGTGACGTCATAGCTCCTCATTCCACAGGCTTAGAAAGCGACAACAGGAGTTTTTCTACTGCGGAAACACCACTAATTACGATGGTATCACTTGTCGGTATAAACCTACTCAGTCCCACGAAAATAATTATTAATTCTCTTGGCCTCCCTACTAAGAATACATACTTACACATCTTACTAATTGAAGTAGCTCTAATTAGTAATAGTATTAGATCGTTTTCAGCATTTTGTTTATTATTAATTAATTGAGACACTAAGTTTACTTTTCGTTTATAGTCACGAAACTACAAGTGAGTTAGGCTATATCTAACTTAAAAACATAATTAGTACATCAAAGGACCAAGTTAGAAGGCACCAAGAAGTGAGCTGGCAGAAAGACGAAAGAAAATATTAAAAACAGAAGTCGAAGATGGATGATAAAAACATCAAACAGGAAAGAGTGGAATTTTAACATTAAAGTGTTTTTACTTCCTTTTAAAATAAAGGAAATATTGGATTCACCCCAAAAATTCGAAATTGAGTTTTCAACAGATGTTCACGTTTTAGAGTCCCCTGATCCCAAAAAAACATATTTTGTTTCATTGGTCTGCCTGTGTGTGTGTGTCTGTGAAAAGAGGTATGGCGTTGAAACTTCATATATAAGTTTTGTGTACTGTGTAGATGCGACAGCAAGCTTTTGAAAAAATCACATAAATCACTCTTGTGATTTTTAGTATTTTTCGATTTTTTCAAAAACGGCTCTAACGATTTTTTTATTACATTTTGAATGTGTATTAATGTGAGATAGGTGATTTTCCAGTTGAATACGTCTAAAATGGGTTTCGTTTGTTTTTTTTTTCAATTTTTTTATGAACTCCTATTTTAAATAGAACTCGGTATATGATTACATTTTTGAATTCAGCTTAAAATTCTAGAGAGAATTTATCTCTTTAACTAACGCTCTATTTTGTACTGTTTTTGCAGAATTTGTAATTTTTAAAATTTTTGATAAATGCTTAAAAATTTAAAATAAATTATAAGATTACTGTAAAAGGAAGTTGTGTGCGTGTATCACACCAGATTTTAAATCTTGTTCCTTAAAATTTTCATTTTGGTTGATGTAAAAGTGCAACTAGATGTAAATACAATAGAAAATGAAGACGACTGGTTAAATATATCCTTTTGCACATATTGACCTTATTACTTTGTGGTATTTGTAAGTACATAGATGATGATTTATAGTAACACTAGCCACAAATCTGTAAGATTTTATTCTGAACTCATGTTCAGGGGCACGTTTAGAGTTTTATCTCGCGTGGTGTAGGCTGATAATCTGTTTTCTCACATAAAGGCGTAAGTAGTAAATATAGATCTTGATTAATTTTACTAATATACGATTCCTTTCTTAAACCTTCATTTTGAACCACGACCTTAGTTCTCCATTCGTAGAGGGTCATATTTTTTAAGAATCACAAAAAAGTTAACTGATGTTTTATTGTGAGAACGCATCGTCGCTAACAATGATTTACATTTTAACACAGAATCGGTCTTCCTGACTTACACATAACTTATTAAATACTAAATAAATAACTTTCTACCAATACACTAATCGCAAATAGTATCGCATTAACGGGGTTAATATATTAAAACATATTGGGGCATCTGTTCTGGCTGTAAAAAAGCCTGAAACCTCTACCAGTACGAGCGTTATTTGTCCTAAACGGAACGATGATTGGACCAGCGCTGGTGTCTGAAAGCAAATGTTTTAAAATTTTTCATTATCGTGAGATACAGAAACATTTTACCTGTCACAGGTGCATTTCTTGTAAAATCTTGTATGGTGGATCCATCGTTGAGTCTCTCGCCACAGAGGCGAATACCGTTGATGACAATGTAGTCGTCGGGGCAGCTGAAGATTTCAGCTCCCGCTTGTCCTGGTGGAACAGTGCTCAATCCAGCTAAATATAGTTGCAGATTGATTAACAAAAGCGTATTTTTTTACATATGTGTACTAACCATCGTCTATATTCACAATTTGGAATGGGTACGTTGTGCTGTTAAACGCATTAGTGTATGTTACTGAGCAATAACCGGCCTCCTTGCGAATACAAATGGCGTAATTGAGGTTATTCTGTAAAACACCACATTATTGGTTAATACATAAATATAAATTCAATTAGGGATTAAGGCACAAATAGCCAGTACAAACAAGCTGCTCGATGATAAAATAAATATTTAACCAGAGAGGGTGAATACTTAATGACAGCGTACATTTTTAAGGAAACGAGTTTTTATAAACCGAGCACATTACGTCATTCCCATTCGTTTTCCTCATCAACATTTTAAATCTCTGAAATAATAATGTCATCCAGCTAAAGAAAATTAAACTTGATGGAAGCTACTTCAGATGGACGCAACTTCTTCAGAAACAATGGATTGATTCTTCCACACCCTTAACATTAAATTCAGAATAGAACAGTTACTAAAAGAATTATTTTACCTTGAACCAGTTTCTTGATAGGTTGTAATAAAGTAGCGCTAGTTAATGGACGCTTTCAGAAATAATTGTTCTGTTTCTTATCAGGGAGCTAGTAATATACAAGGTAAATAATGTCTTAATACATTTCCTGGTACAAATTCCTTTCAATAATTTTTTCCTTCCCTTGCGCTCGACCTGATTTCTATTTCTGAACATTAATAAAGTGCTTTTGCTGCTAATGATGCATTGAAGATATTTATAGAGACATTTTTCATAGGGATACTCGTTCCTTGTATAATTTATGACTGACAGGGGATGATGTAATATATTTCCTATGATTGCCTTTTGGCAAATTCTTCCATCTATTTTAAATGTTCTACTTCGCTCATGACTCGTTATGCTTTATTCCACTTTCTATTAATATCATGTTCTGGGCTCAACATTTCGTTAATGATCCATACTATTTTATAAAATGTTCTTTGTTTCCACCTAGTTTTCTTCCTCTCCTTCTAATACAAATAATTTGAAACTTTTCTGTTTTATTTTTAAAACATACCAACGAAAGTGACAAGCAGAACTGATTGCTGACCATAGTAAACTTACATTCTGTGACGATGTTGATAGAAAGGTACCTAATCTAACATACCTCCATGGATGGCTTTTATGGACTTTCGAAAAGATATAGACAAGGGAAAAATATATTACAATGCAGCTAGAACAAAACAGAGAGGCGATGGCGATAGGGAGAGGTACTAGACGAGGATATGTATATCAACAAAGTTATTTACTCTGGCGTTAGAAAACGTCTTTAAGTCTCTACCGTAGCAGAACGTAATATTAATGTAGCTAAAGAAGCTCAACCAATTAACACATACTGAGGAAATGGTTCTAAAACCTGACAACCACAAAAAAATGAAAGGGCCACTTGTGAAATTCGCAGAAAACATAGAGATATAAATCAATGTTAGTAATATATTACAGGCCTAAGGGTAATTACGACACTAGCACTATTTACACCAAATAAGCAGCTGCTCCGAGTTACAGCGCTCGGTCATTGAAGATGACGTTTATACGATTTGAGACCCCACAAAATTCAATCGATTGATATCAAAGATTTTGCTCCAGCTAACTGCAGTCGAGAAAGGGTGGTGTCATACACTTAAGTGACTCGTTAATCCCTAAACTAAGAAATGAAATCCAAGTAGTTTATTTAGAAAGTGTTGCTCGCGACTCTTTACAGGCAAGGACTTACATTTAGTGTCTACTTCCTCTGGAATAATTGTTAAGCTTTCCTGCAAGTTGCTTTACAGCGAAATAAAGAACTTCAGCAAACAACCACGAAAATATTTAAACAGCTCTATTAAATGTTCAAAATATCGTATATCATATTTTACACCTAAGAAGTCGCAATGTAACAGTACCCTAAGTTACGGCACTGTGAATACAGTGTGTAAAATGAAATGTCGTAAATGGGGAAAAATCAATGTTAAAAGTTACGAAGTATTAACTATATCTGTGGGCATGTAACATAGCAACGTTGTTTGTTATATTGTCTGCGCAACGAGAGATTAGTGTTATACGTTTTGCAGTACCGAAGTGTATTATTGGCGGCACTGGCAGTCTATGTCAAATTTGAGGTTAGCAATTGACAAACTTGTAAAGGCATAGAGACCAATAGAGAAATGTATAATAAATATATAATTAAAATGCCAAAGTAAAAACCGCTGCTGATTATGACTAAAATGGCGCAATAGGAAAATCCAGAGAGCAAGAGAGAGCAATGGAGACCATGGTTAGGGAAACAGCAAAAGGAGAGGCTGAGGCTGACATAGTCAAAGTACAAGGTTTCTTCTGAATGAAAAGAGCTCAAAACCTAGCTAGAGCAAAAATTGGAAAAGGCATGTGCCTAAAGTTGGGCGATATAAAGTTAAGACGAAGAAAAAGAAACATAGACAGACTGTTCACATCTGGTAGAACACGTCTTAAGAAGTCGAATAGGAGAACAAATGACTAATTATGGCAGGACAAAGGCAAAACAACTTCGATGATATAATTATTTGAGAGGATGACTAACACTACCTGTTCGAAAAGAAAATATATGGCCGATGAAGAACACATAGAAGTTGAGCAACATTGCAAAGGTAGAATCAAGAATTGGAAGTAGACCAAACTATAGCACTATGACGGTTAGTATGTGGTGAGATAATAGAGATGTTAGAGATGAACAGCCTCTGTAGAATAAGTCACAGATACCTATGTAACGAATGAAGAGGTCGCGTAACTACCCTGAGAGAGCAGATATACCACTGATGCATTTCCAATCCTAAGATCGTGGGTTCGAATCTCGGTTCCGGCAATATATTTTTTAAGTTATCGAATGGTGCAAATTTTACCATTTCCACTTTTAAATTGTTTTGTTTTTGTTGTATCCAACCGTGTGCTTAGCTTTATTTTAGGGTTATTCCTAGCATTTTACTTTTATTAGCGCGTTGTAAAATTGCGATGACTGGCAGATATACCCAGCTTCCCAAAACCCAGCTTATTGACCTCAAATCCCAAACCCGTTTCTTTTCAGTGCTATGAAATTTCATATCGTTCTTCTATTTATATCTAATAGCTACCCTCATATCTTCTTTGCATTGGCGCTTTTTATATCGACGCCCTGTATTCCAAGGAAGCCCCGGGAGAACCTTTCGTTGCCAGTGTATAGATCAACGCCGATTGATTGTAGTCAATCTTTATTCGATAAGCCGAGGCATGAAGGGTATGTTGTTATATCGCTTTTAGATTGATATTAATTTTGGTTTCATCGAAGCCATGCGACCAGCAACCTTTTCCACTTGCAACCTCGCAATCCTCGAAGTACTATTTGCCACTATCAAGCGTCATATCCGGCACCCAGTGCGTGACCGTCCGCACCATTGCCGGTTTGCATCGAATTCCCGTCTTGTATGTGTTTTACAAGTTTAACAAAAGTGTTTTCTCCTGTGGAGTTGTAAGCGCACACGTGTCAAGGTTCCTTATCGCGACTTCACGTCTTAAGCCGTTTGTTGTGGTTCTGGCCTTACGCTGGTACCCCACAAACATAATTTAGTTTATATTATTCTAACATAGTTCTTAAATTGCCATTTGTGAAGCGAAGTGCAGTTCTGCGTATTCTTGCAGTAAGCTAAACTTTCCGCAATCACAAAATAGGTAGGTCCGAATCCAGGAGCTGAACACGCATTTGTCGCAAAGCAGAGGGGGCATTTAGCTGGTTCAACTTCCCCAGTACCGCAAACGTATACCAGGTGGTATTCTTAAAAAAGCACGAATTTGTCCCCGTATCTTTCCAAGTACAATTGTTTTTAGCATCGCGAGAGAGCTTCTTTTATTTGATTAAAACCTACACTTTACTCTCAGCTACTGAACCTCTTCACGATTGTTACATGTCGTAAACGTGGTTTCTTTATAGAAAGTTGCTAAAACGTTTTTGATCAGGTCCTTCAATCAAACAACTACCACTACACGTTGAATGGGAAAGAACATAGAGAGCTTCGGTAATGGTCTCTATGCCGTCACTCGGTATATGTCATACAATGGCTTACGAAATATCCAGGAGTGCTGCGGCTAAGGCTGGCGGCTTGATCATAATTAAAACTGGAAATAATGCCAGTTGCTCCGGTATAGTATTGAAGACAGTTAAGTGGCACGTTGCATGCGGTGATTTGGCACACTCTGATCCTGAACCTTTTTCTTTCAACTGCTGTCGCCAAAACGGAAATTGTTATTGGCCCATTCACATCCGTGACGTCTACATATACTGTGAACATAAACTAGCATTAGAAAAATTCTTAACTTTTAATACAGACAGCTAAATTAAGAAGGTTTACAGAAGCGCATCGCTTTTTAATGCCAAATCTGTTAAAATTAGAAAACGTTCTAAGTATGGCAGCTTTATAATATATCTCCCTCTTATAACATAAATTTTGTATTAAGTAAAGACATTCAGTTATGGATCTAGTCGATCAAACAATCTAAATAAAAGAGTTTCAGAAGTATTTAAACCAAACGGTGTAGTTCTAATCAATAAACTATTTCTAATTCAGACTACAGTAGACACAATAATGATTCGTCCAAATGTAACATTTGATCAAATAAGGCGATATATTTTTTAATTCACTTCTCCTTCTCCTATCGTGAATATTGGCAATTTAATACAAATTATGCTCAAAATTCTACATGAAATAAATTATAGGAAGAGCTTTGCAGCAAATATAATGTCGTGTGTAGTTTGCTTGTGTACACATCCACCGGCTGTCAGAAACGCTGCCAATGTGATCATGTCACAAAGTATTGTAGATAATCAATATCAATAATGCATGAGTTCGGGGTTGCGACAACTGTGTATACAGCATACAATAAAAAAAATCTGGAATGGAACACACGTACCTAAATGCATATGAAGGTAGAACAGGGGTTAGATATTATCGTTTTTTAATTTGGTTTTTTACGCTAAACTAATATGAGATGAACATATAATATTATTACAAAATGCAACTACACATGCTGCTGCAAATCGTTTAACTTAATTACATTTTGAAAAGTGTTAGCTACAACAATAATATATTTGCAAAGTAATTAATATGAAATTGATTCTGAAGGGCAAAACCTCATTACAGTTCCCGACAACTATCAACATAGCATACAATTCTAATTGGGCGAAGAAGTAAATATATAAGAAGTGGGATGTAATCAGCCTAAGCGAGGTGAGAAGCAATGAAGAAGAGTTGATGAAAACATAAATAGATTTTTTTCCATTCTTCTTTTTTGATACACACACGATAAACTTTTTCTTTATTTTATGTAAATTGTGAATTCATGTTATCTGTGCAAATAAAGACCGTATTATTACTATAAGGGCACAGAATGACATAAGAATGCGGGATAATAAACTAAAAGCGACAATTGAAATTGATGCATCTGTTATAAGTATGCCACCGCCACTGAATTCCTGCCAATGGAAGGAGTATATTTTGCTTTAAAAGTCTTGTCGCGAACACTAACCGGGAAACACGGTTCGAAACCCAGTAAACTAGCGTCGAGTCAGGGTGTAGTTCACAGGTGTTCGTTTGAGTAAGATGTGGTTTTCCGAGTAGGAAAAATTGCAACTTCAGGGCTTTTTGCCGAATATATAGCTTCTCAGACATAATATTACTTGAACTTTTGTTCACGTCCCGTTGGTGTATCGTAGAACTTCAATTTTGAATTTGTATCGGTTTTCAAGGTGCTTCATCAAATTCTGGCAACCTGGCTCGATCTCGACTCCATTCTTGAATCGGTGCAATAATAAAATCTATTACTGTAAACACGCTTTGTCGGGCCCATATCCATCAAGTCCGGGAAACGCACAAAATATTTGCCGACACCACTAGTCCTTCGTCTGAGCCTGAACTACACTGCCTTGCCTCACGTATCGTACCGTTAATTTTTACTTCACTTAACCTAAGTACATCTACATTACTGTACAATAATATTACATGTGTGTACTATCGTCCATTTCTAAATTTATTACCTCCAAATATTGAATACCATAGCTACATGGGTTTGAAGTATTTTAATAACCAATCGCTTAACATAATTATCTAAATCTTGAGCGCATTCACGACTGGGGTATGTACAACGCTATTTGCAATCCGTATAAATTAGTACATTTTTGTGACTTTCTACTCTCTACCTCTCCCTTTTCTCTCTTGAAGCCCTTAATATTGAATTCTTGAAAGAGCGTTGATTTGGTATTGGAAGATACTCTACATTTAAATGTTTTTTTTATTTTATTTATTTCGTACTTAACCAACAGCCGTTAGGCCAATTATAGGCGGCGCTGTACAATTATGGGGACTTCCAACCCCACTAACGACTGTCATGATGTTATTATGATATCCGGGACCAACTATTTCCGTGGCAGACGTACCACGAGGCGCCGAGAGAGGCAGCCGTGGAACCTCCATCCAAGTTCTGACCAGAAAGAACGTTGCTTAACTCTACTAATCGAACGTGGACGCTTGTTCAAGTTACACCACCCGTTTATTTACTATTAGCTAACAACTTACTGGCTGACAATATTAACTTCCAAGGAAGTAAATTTCTGAAAATAGTAGAAGTCAAAAGCAATACTCCTGCAGGTTGTGCCGCAATGGTATGTAGGGTTTGGAAAGACTTGTTTTTTTTTCTACCCGTCGAGTCCGGGTAGAGCTCACTCGCATTCGCCGAGTCCGAGTCCCGGTTCAGGTAGTTGATATTGTATGTTCAAACAATTTTGAATATTAAATTTCAGATTTTGGTCCAGTAGAAGCCAGAGTATTTGGGGATTATTCTGCGGAGATGCGGAAGGTTTTGTAAGTTCGTGTACTTGTGTGTGAGCGGGCAGCATGCGTGTGGAGCAGCTTCAATAAAAGCGATTCGGAGGGTCATCGAGAGTGGCAGCCGATGTCCGGGTGGGTTCTAGTATAGATTTGGGCCTCGCTAACGGCAGGCCGGCAACGACAGCTTATCGGGAGCATCGTGGAAGATCTAACCAGGGGAAAGTACTCAAGATTCATAGCAGAAGCCATCAAAAGAATCAGATTTGCCACCTCAAGTGTTAGTTTTTGTGATTGAGCCTCGTCTGGCGTCCCTGAGCATCACTTCCGGTTCGTGGCGTCAGTAAAAGTGTCTTGTTTTGTGACGCGGAGTACTTACGTTCAATTATTATTTCATAGCAGTAGCGTTTACTGCGTGGACATCAACAATTTGAATAGAATTTCGGAGCTGTTTATGTACTTTCTAGACCAGGGAACTATCCTGAAATATTGTCGACCCCGTCAGTTAGAAATGCCACACTTTTTATTTCCCATTAGTTAAAATAGCAGTATGTTTAATAGGATTTTAAATAATTAATAGTAGCAGAGTAGTAAATAGTTATTTGTTTAAATTTTATTTGGAAGAACAAATAAGTAATGTAGATACTGGCAATATAAATAAAAATTAAGAAACTAAAAGAACACATTTAACTAATATAATATAGTAAACGTAAATTATATATAATATAAAATAATAAAGTTAAAACATAGACATCCATTCAACATAAGTAAAAGTTTACAAGTAGGTACCTAATATTACAAAATAAAAATTAAAACGTTGACTCGGGTCTCGCCAAATCTTAGCCCGGGTATCGGGTTCGGGTATTCCTAACTGGACTCGGTTGGTCCGAGTTCGGGTACCCGGAACTGAAAAACCGTAGTCGTATGGAGTAAATGTCAAGGGATCTAAACGTACATCGGGGAAGAACAATGTTCAGGAAACTGGAAGTTTATCGACAGCATAAGATGAAATAGAGGACCTGTTAATTTAAAATTAATTTTAGGGCAAGAATGGGAAGAACTTTTAACGTAAACCAGAGAGCATGTAGTACAATCCAAGGTAAAGCCGTTGAAATTACAATGGATTTAGTAAACGGAGTCATCAAAGAGATAAAAAGCAACAAAGCAGCTAATCCCGGTAATATAATGGCTAAAATGAATTACAATTAGTAATTAAAACTAAACAGAAGGATAACCAAAATTGCATTAATAGTCACCAAATATCTGCCGACAAGAAGATAAGAAGGTGAACTATCAAGGAACACAAATGAAATAATGTAACGCCTCACTTCATTTATGCGTTACTTTTGTATTTCGTTCCTCGATCTAGCCCGCATCTCTAATTCTATTTTCCGTAGGAAATTTTTCCAGCGAAACGTGCAAGAATTTGGTTTTTCCGAAGAGTGGAGATCTTCTTTAATAAAGCACCGGAAAGGATTTTGGGCGAATGTGCTTTTTCGATTCCAAGCATTTATTGAGGACAACTGCGCTCGCGAACAAATTAAGCCTCCAATGGAATTTGGAATAGGCTATTTAGCCTTGACTTTGTTAGATAACTATTGAAGGTACGAGCTTTGGCATGCTCCTAAATACAAGTTAAGTCGATTTCCATTTCTGGCTTGTTCCTACGGCTTATTCCTGCTGCTTGTCCCTCTTGCCTGCTTTTCTCATAGGCGTATGGCTATCACAACGTGAGTTCCGGTTTTGTCGAGCAGTCTGGTGGCAAAATGCAATTTTTTTTCCGTTTGCGGCAGCTCGCTTGGATCAGCGTCGAAGCCACTAATTAACACCTACAATGCAAAGGATTGCAGATACCTTTCCAGCGATAGCTCTTGAGGGCCATCTTAACACATTACTGTAAGTACATGCACTGACTTTCAGCTTAATTATTGTTAATCGATAAGGGCAAATTGGCTCTAAATTGCGAGTTGAAACGAAGGCCTTCGATTATCAGACCGTAAGTGCTAAATGATTGCTGTATTGCAACGTATAAAGCGTTAGATTTTATTTAGAACAGTTGAAATATTGTATGTACACGGTATCTGCTCTACCAGCGTCCTTGAGGTACGTGGAACCTGTGATTTTCAATTTGTTAATTTATTCCATGCGATCAAAGAAAGCTGCAATTCCAAACTAGACGGATGGTTGCATTGCATCCGGATTTAATCACTTCTAATGGAATTGATTACATTTACCACTGCCTGGTTCGTATCTACACCATAACTCTGCCGAGAGTTAGAGCTAGCTAGGGCTGTGCTCACCCGTCTTTTAGAGGTGGTACAATAAGATACTTAAGCATATACTAAATATCCGAAGATTTAGATTACGGTAATGGTGAAAAAGCAACTTTGTATAATAACTGGAAGTACTTAGGCCCGTAAATAAATAAAGAGAAATAAAGTGTACGAAAAATCAAGAATAACACAAGAAAAACGGTAACAAAAACATTGAATCGAATATGGTGGCATAGAGACCATAGTAAAAAACGAAATGGAAACCTGACGTTGGAAGAAAATGTGGAACATCTAGAGCAAGCAGCAGAGATGAAATAAACAGTGAATTAGAAGGAGAACCGAAGTAGATGCATTCAACAGATGAGAATGAAAGGAAAAAGGTAAATATTATGAAACCCACACAAGTACATTATATATTTGATATATTTCGAAAGCGGTATACCGAAATGTTTGATTCAAATGAGGTGCTACTAATAAGAAAAATTAATGAAAACTATAAGAGCAGAGACTTGTGAAGAGCCCTGAAAAATAAAGGAATAATACTAAACCGGAATAAAACCAAGGTAATGCCAATAGGCAAAAGAGCTGATCAAATTAGGATGAAGACGGACGAATTAAAATTTTAGAGCAAACTGATAACTATAATGCGGTTCTATGACAAATAGATTTTATGACAGACTGGATGCCGCTGATAAAAAAAGTTTTTATGGGGTATATATACACTGCTAAAAGAAATTAGCTGATCACTACTAAAAATTCCCGTAATATTCAAGGAGATATATATTTCAGATTTCTATCATAGATATCTATTAAATTAGAGCTTTAGCAGTACAATTGAACCTTTATTAAAAGGTTTAATGCCTTCAGCTACAATAGTAGTAACGGGATAGTTCATGTCACCTTGGTATTTAATAATCACCCTGCTAGATTTAAGCGAAACTGTATCCCTTACATTGTAATATTTAGGTTAAAACGTAATATGCATTTGAAACGTGCAACGAGTGTTTCATACGCCAGGTTGTGCGAGGCAAACAAGCTGATTCAGTCGTTGCGGCTATTAATCAAAGCGGGCTGTGCGCGAACGGAAGCGCGGGGAGTCAGTCACTCGCTAGTAGGCGGCTGGTGTGCTTCGTCCAAATAAAAGGGACGCCACTCGAAGCATTGCAGTGTGACTGAGAGTTTAAGTGTTGGCCAGAGTTCAGAGCAGTCGGCGCCTCGTTATTTTTTAAGTACAGCCTCGAGAGCAGAGAACTACCTTGCAATTAAACCCGATGTACCGCTAATTATTTATAGCTGGAAGCTGCTATTCTAGCTTCAGAGAAGCAGTCGATATTGTCAGTGTGCGAGAGTGAGCAAGGTTAGTTTCTATAATTAATTCCCACGATTCAATACCCGGTCCAGTAGTAAATTACGCCAAGTGCATCACCCTTGGTGCGCATAGCGATGACGTCGCCCTGCTGACACATCTCGTCAGCCTGACTTCAAGCTACCGAAGGCAGAGCCGTATTAAGTAAATTTATGAGCGAGAGTACGCCTTGTTCACACGATTTGTTTTTGACTTGGCGTGGCACATTGACAATCACATTCATTTAAGGTGCATCTAAGCAGATAGTTTTAGCATTAAGCTCGTGGACATTTCTTAACTCTTTTTGATAGCGTATAAAACATTTCTATACCATTGTGTATCTATTTTATGTATTCTCATACATGTATGTTCTTTTGGCGGGTATATGTATTTTGATGGAAACTGTTTGGTTTGTATTGATTACAGAAATATATGTGAAAACAGGCAGGGCGGAACAATCTATATTGACAAATGCTCTTAGCCAATTGAGGTAAAAGTAAGTCTTGTGCTTCTACGACTGGGTTAACTATCAAACAAAGAGCAATATAAATTCATAGTAAAGTAGAGTATAGGGCACGGGAAAACTAGGCATTACAGTGTATGGTGCCCAACGCTAGGGCTAAATAAAAGTGCCATTATATAATCAAACATGCTTTTCGACTTAGTAAATCCTGTAAAAATGATGACAATTGAATTTAGTTACCATACTAAGATCGTAAAATGAGAGCCATTAACGAAGTTGAAATTTCAAGAACGATTGCATGGGTAAAAGATGGTAGAAGTCCTCGTTGCGTCGCAAGAGGTGTCGGTGCAAGCCATTCCGTTTCTTTCGGGTTGTGGCATTAAGTATCAGAAAAATGCATATCTATGTAGACGAGCTGGTCAGAATCAGAAACGGAAAACAACCTTTCACCAAGACCGTTACGTTGTTATTTGTGATCTACGTAGCCGCATTTCAATGTGAGAAATTTTAAAATACGGAGTGGCACAGCTATTCAAATTTCTGATCAATGGAACAGGTTGCTACAATACCATCTGATGTCCAGGAGGACAGTTTGCAAACCGCCTTTTACTCTGCAGCATTAAAGAGCATGTGAATTGGGATATGAATCAGTGACCCTTTGTCATCTTTTCTGATGAGTCAAAATTTCGTCTTAAGCATTGTGATGGTCGAGTTATGGTGTGGGCTCGTGGGGAGAGCGTTATTGTGGAAATGGTTTTTTAGCTATATCTTTGATTTTAGTCGTTCTTCGGATTCTTACATTGCTTTTCTTGTCTGTCAGCGATATACCGCTCATATGCTAGGAAAAAACCAGAAAAGGCCCCGAATCTCCGGCGACCTGCTTGTCTCCAACCACGATAGCGGTCGGCAGGAGACCCAGGCCAGGTGTGCGAAGAATCACCCGAAGAAAAGCTACCAGAATAAAAGAGGAAGACCGGTATGAAGTGGAACAACAATTGGAAAAGATCACATGGGATATAGTGGGTTTATGTGAGACAACAAGAAAAGGCGAAGGCTATGTAGTGTTGAAATCTGAACACACCCTCTATTACAGGGGAGCAGAAATTGAAAGCCAACAAGAAACAGGATTTATGATTAATAAGAGAATATCACCTTGTATAACATAATGTGACTGTATATCAGATAGAGTAGCTGCAATAACACTCAAAATTTCACCAAAATGTACCTTAAAATGTATCCACTCTGATAAAGACTTGGAACTATTTTATAAAGACATCTTAACGATTATGAATAGAAATGGCAGCACATATCCAATTCTTATGGGAGCTTCGACGAAAGGAATGAAGTAGTAGGCTGCTTGAGTTCCTTTCCTAAAAGCGCCTACATGCCATAAATTCGTTCTTTAAAAAGAAAATACAACAAAAATGGACTTAGGTTTGCCCAAACGATGCCACCAAAAACGAGATAGACTATATCGTTTGCGATACAAAACAGACAGCTCAAGATAGTAGCTTACTCAATTCATTGAAGGTATCCAGCGACAGAACCAAACTAAAAATACCTCATTGTGGAAAACACTTTCGGGGACAAATAAAGAGACAAACGCAGAACGACTTGAGCAAATTGAGGAACAAAAAAAACTCATATAGACAAGAACTAAAGCATGGTTTGATACAGAGTGAAAATGGGAGCGAATTCCTTGAATATAAAGGTTTCAACAGATAGTATAACAACATCTATAAAAAAAATCGCCCAGAAAATAGCAAAAAGGAAAAGAGCCAAAATTGATAAACTTAGCAAGGAGAAACGAGAGAAAATAAAGCAAAGAAATGAATGATCAAAAATAAATCAAAAATCAGAATGTAGAGAAACAAGGCGACGAATTGAAACAATAAAAACGCCAACCTGCGATTGATTACTAATAATAATCAAAGGTAGTACAATCGCAGATCAACCCCCTTATCGTTTATACACCACGGTAGCTCAGAAATGTACTTACCGCAATGGCCTAGCTAGCGTCAAAGTCGATGGCCTTAGGTCGCAGATTTCTATCATCAGCTGATCAGCTGCAAGCTCCTTTAATAATAGTAGAAAAAACACTGGGCGCCAGAAATCACAGATTTCAAGAAATAAATAAGAAAATAACAAACAATTAAGTTTATTAATCAGCAGGTCATGTTTGGTGGCAACATCAATAATACGTCGGTAAATCGTTTATCACAATATTAAATAATCTGAATACAATAAATTATGTGCTGAAAATGCAACACGCACAGCGAGAATATGTGAACCCCTTTTTTAGGCTCTTAGATTGAATTTGATAGCAATTCAATGAAGGGATAAGCTTATCACAGTCATATGTAATATCCGTTATATCGGTAGTGATATTAAAATGGCGTGAAGGCACTTTTTACAAGATTTTTAATATGTATTCATTAAGCAGAACTTTAAATTTGTGAAATACAAATCATAGAACAACTAGTATATAATGTTTTAAATTTATAAAACGTAGCTTTAGATTTGTAAATTGTAAATTGAAACAATTAATACCTTAAGTTTTTAATTTATAAATGGTAAATGAAATTTGTAACTGGTAAATAAGTTAACGGTGATGTAGCGTCATTAACATCAATTCCGCCGACAATTCGTGGGCGGGCGAAGTTATCATCAAGAAGTTGTAATGAGACTAACCTCGTGGCCAAAGTTGATAAGATAATGAACGCTCCGAGTCCAGGTCAAGGTGACATTCCCGAAAGAGTTGCTGGTCCCAAATGTTGATTAGGGTGTTATTTAAGAACCCAAATAAGGAGTCGTCCGGAAAACGGCATCAAAGAGTGGCGTTTGAAGGTGACGTTGAAAAATTACGTCAACGAATAACGTCAAAAAAGGAGCTAATAAAAAAACGAGAAATTACCAAAATGTATAACAAGCAATTAGCGTAAACATACCTGATTTTAATTATCAGCCCACAAACAAAATTAATATTGAGGTGCAATAAAGCACACAAAATGCTTTCTTGGAACTAGTTGCTCCAACCAAAGCGAAAGTTAAAATGAGGTCGCGCGGCTGGTGCAACTGATAACGAATTATTTTTGGGAAAACCGAAATCAGAAAGCTCGCGCGGAACAAAACTCGATATTATTCGAAATACAGCGGAAATAATTCAAGTGGGAATGTACAGGCTGGCCCGGAAAGGAATAAATGGCGAAACAAATAGCAGGAGCTAAAGATTTGTTTCAGAATAAGACATGACTTGCAGAAATATTGGGAAACTCAAGTAGAAAAAGCAATAGAAGAAAACAAAAACTTGAAGAGCTTAAGAAAGATTCAAGGTAAAAGCAAATCGTAAATCTGAAAGATAAAAATGGAACAGAAACAAGGAAGATACAGAAGATAGCGGAAATAACAAAATATTTCTAAAAAACAATATACATCTTTCAAATCGATAAAGATCCAGAATTCCAAACTACTATATGTAGGGTCAGAAGGTATATCGGATATAAATGAGGCGAAAGTAAAGCCAACATTACACAATATTAAGAACAACAGGGCACTGGGAGATGATGATGTAACAGTCGAACTATTACAGGAAGGAGGAAAAGATATTATCAAAGAACTATGCAGGCTATTCAATGAATGTCTAAAAGAAAGTAAGATGTCAGACAAATGGAATAACGCAATTGTAGTCCTTATATACAAAAAGGGAGATAAAGCAAACCTCTACAACTACAGGCCGATTAGTCTATTTTTGCAAATATATAAATTTCTCACGAAGATACTAACAAATCGATTCCCAAATAAATTCGACGACTACCAGTCTGTAAAGCAAACCGCTTTCAGAAAAAATTACAGTATCTGTAATCACCTTTTAACGATGAGACTGTTCTTGGAGAATGCGACGGGATATAAGTTAAATATCTACTTAGATTTTATCGATTTCTACAAAGCGTTTGACTCTATAGAGCAAGGGTGAATGCAAAACTTATGCGACAACACGATACAACAAACCGGATGATACCATTTACGCTGCTCGACAACACGAAATTCGATGTTAGTAGGTTAGGTTTTGCGTCAGTTTTGACACAAACAGACGCGAAACCTAACCTGCTAACCTCAAATTTGACATAGACTTTCAGTGCTACCAACATGTTATTCAAACGTTTGAATTTCACAGCCCGCTGAGGATGAGTTTTTTTTTTTATCTCTCGATATGTATGTTGTAATAACGCTAGTAGAAACATTTCCGCCCGTAGATAATTGAAGTAAAGAGCTGGTACTGTTGACAGCTTTATTTGCATGTAAATGCATTTTCTTGTATTTGTATGTCTTACAGATTATATCTTTTTTGTGTAAACTGTAGGGATTTTATTGCTGGTAGTGCTTGCATGCATAATTTCAGCATTCCAGGTGACAACGAGCAAACCCAGAGCAATATTGGCTTATCCTTAGCCGCACTGATGATTTAAATCGAGTTTTATGTCTCTACGACTGTTTAAACTAGCGAACCCAGTGCAACGTAAATTAATAGTACAGTAAAGTATATAAATATAATATAAATATGGCTCTAAAAATTCAAATTGGAATAATAGACAGACATTCCTAGAATGATTCTTATAACATAATCCTGCCGTTCTTGAATTTTTTAATTTCCGGAGCCTTTTACTTGAGGCATTGAGTGACCTCCTTTAGGAATACACTACGATTGTGGTGGTCTTCAAATATCATACAGTTAAATGACTAATTTTTGAATTCAAAGGAAAATTTGGTAAAAACCAACGATTTGTGACAAGTGTGGTTATTTGACTCAATCTTGTCTTCAGTAAATGTTAAGAATTTTACATAATTATTTTTACTTTAAAGTAATTAGTTAGCTGGGTGGACATACTATCTAGGATTCTGGGAATGGTGTGATATTTCATTTAGGGGTAGTGGTAATGTAGTATTTAGTATATCATAGTTTAGCTCTGGGTTTAAAGTTGATTTAAGTATTATAATTTGTTAAGCACGAAGCTAGCGACCGAAAAATATACATTCGTTAGCTTTCATTATTTAAAGTGTGTTTGGAGTTTGGTAAAGTTACATACAGAGGTAATTTGGGGTATATTTAGCCGAAGTTGACACTAATTTGAGGCCGTAACAAACCAATGAAATTATGAACATGTAGAGCAGCTGTCAAAATATTCATATCAGTGCACTGGAAACTCATTGTAACTTCGTAGTTAGGTTGTGTTCAAGGAATAGTACGCGTTACTATAGTTTATATTAGTTAAATAGCTGAAATATGTTCATTGAATTTCATAATTTGTCAAACATGGCATGTTTGGTATTCGAACCTAGTATATTTTACGAATAATTTAATGCTGTACTTCATTTTTGGCTAAAATAAAGTATAGGAGAAATTGAATTTTATAAATTTCTCCAATTTGTTGCTTTG
This sequence comes from Agriotes lineatus, assembly GCA_940337035.1. Classification (NCBI taxonomy): domain Eukaryota; kingdom Metazoa; phylum Arthropoda; class Insecta; order Coleoptera; family Elateridae; genus Agriotes; species Agriotes lineatus. The sequence goes on from OW679203.1 coordinate 75,942,948, forward strand.
CTTTGATTAATCAGTTTGAAACATGCCAAATTGCTATCAGCGAATCAGATGCAAGAATTTGTGAACAAAAATGCAATTAACAATATCTGTTGTGCTTAATTTGTAAAATATTCACGATCTAACTATAGGAAGGGAACACGTGCTGTGCGAGCTCCCTAAGATGTAAATATGATGTACCTATTGATGTGTTAGCAACAAAAATTAAAATTTTTGTAAACATACCAAGTGTAATTGACAATTGTCCAGTCTTTGGCCTTAGTGTCCACAAAGTATTTTAAATGTTTAATTGCTTCGTATTAATCTTTAAATTTATTTTGTATTAGGCATTGCAAAAAACCACAATGAAATATAAGTGCACGAGAATGATGGTTACATTAAGCACACCAATGGAACACGATAAGCGATGAATAGTCAAATCACTGCAGCTCAAGGTTCTGGGTTTACTGTCATTGTGGAGGCGAGCTTCGAGTAAGACCACAGCGGCGACCATTTAGCCACCGTACCGAGGAAACCAAGCCGTGGTTATTCTATCGTCAACTGGAGTGCCAGAAACGTAATAAAAGTAAGGTAACGAATTTGTTTGAACTTTAAGAAAGGACAGTATAAAAAATAAGTTATTTTTATTATGTGTGTATATTTTAATCGGAGATTCCATGGTAAGTCTTCACTTCAAAACCCTGAGGAGGGGGAGGTGGAAATTTTATTTTTTGTATTTAAGAGTAGTCTCAAAAATATTTATTGTCGGATTCTTTGTAATTTTAACCCACCCCACGAAAATATAGATTAGCTAACAATAAAGTTAAAGAGGCATTGGGAAACAACAAAAGTTGTACAGTATTGTTCTCCATGTAATTTATATCTTTGCTGAAGGCAAGACAACTGTCAAAATTATAGAACTTTTGCAGGCGACTGTTGGATGAAGATTGAAGAATATGTTAAGATAGAGGCTAAGGATGTCGCATGTACCATAGTCTCGTTATTTCCCCATTCTTTCCCGTATGCTTTCATACATTTCTGATTAATTTTTTTACTATAAAAACTGTTTTCCAACCAGCAAACTACTAAGTAGATATACTAAACTAAATGTATCTGCTGCATCTATTAGAAAAACTACGGAATGAAATACCATATGTTTCAACCCCGAGCAAACATAATCGCAGTGAGCGATACTTAATATTTATGGGCAGGACAGATAGCTTATCTACTTGGAATCTTTTGTATTTTTCCAGACGAGGGCGTTCCCCAATGATTTTACTAAATGTGAAGGGTGAGAGCTTTGATTTATTAATTGGTTCAATATGCCGACTTATTTAAAGATAGCGTACTTTAAAATCCATTATTTTAGGAATTTTGACATATACTGAAGTGAAGCTACGACAAATAGCTTTCATTAAGTTTAAACCACTCATTTTCACTGATGCTCAATGCTGTGTGCTACCGTAAAGTCATGCACAGGAGCATGATCGCCTTTATTTGATTAAATCCTAATTGTAAAACTATTTTTAACACGATACTAAGTTCGACAAGTAGGACAGCTATTAACAGAAATTATGTATTCTCTATAACTAAATTTTAGGTAAATACTTATTGGATATACAGGGTGTTTCAAAACATACGTAAGTGTAGCTAGAGAGGACCAAAATAAAGTTACTTTCTTAATAAACTTCTGACCAAAACCCAACGCCAAGAAGCAAGTTAAAGTTGAATTAATTATCGAGCATTCTTTAGAAACTGAGGTAGTAATTTACGTTTTATGTTCAAACAGGGGATATTTGGGAGTTAGCTAAACAATGTCGATTTAAAAAAATCATAAAGCAAAAATAACATAAAAATTTATGCTTTTATTTTTTTTAAATATTGGTGTTCACTGATGGAGAACCGCTGACTATTTAATAATAACTAAAAAACAAGTAGCAGTAGAAATGTGTTCGAGTCTTAATTCACTTAAACGTCTAAATTAGGATACATCAGCTATTAATTCGACTTAAATGGCTAACTATAATAACAAAGAATATGTAGATATGATTATTATGTGTTGAGCTGCTGAATAAAACGCTGCATGTGCAAGACGTATGTATTCGAAAATATTTCCAGATCGTCAAACGTCTTCCCAAAATGCTTTTCTTCGAGTAGTCCAGCGCGGAAGAGCCACGGGAAATTTACAACCTAAGAAAGGTCATGGTCGCCTCAGACTAAATCAACATGGAGTGAAAGTGGAGGAAGAACTTTTAGAAATGGTTGATGCTGGTCCAACTACAAGCACACTCCAAATTTCCCACCAAGTTGGAGTTTCTCCATCCTTTGTTTGGCGCAGATTGAGCATCAATGGTTTGTACCCTTATCATCTGCAAAAAGTGCAAGGACTGACTCCCGACTCCCTGACAACACCTTAATAGGGCCTTACGAATTACCAGCACGCCTTAATGACCATTCTTATTTGCAGTTCTTACAATAAGTTTTGCCGAAGATGTTCCTTTGGATCTGCGTCGTACCATGTGGTTTATGTATGATGCTGTCCTTTACATTTTAGTCATGTCGTACCAGATTACCTCAATACCATCTTTTCAGAAAGATGGATCGGTCGGGGTGGATTCATTTCATGACCTCCACGCAGTCCAGATCTCAACCCAGTGGACTTTTCCTTATGGGGTTTTATGAAAGAATTGGTATATGCCACCAAAGTTGGTACAATCGACGAATTGCGCCGTCGCGTCAGAGATGCAACAGAGCAGCTACGCCAACAATTTCCAAGAGTATCGAAAAACTGGATTCGTCGAGCGCAAATGTGCGTTGAAATGCATGGTCAGCATTTGAAGCACCTAATGTGAATGGTTGTGTTATGGTGAATTGTTTGTAGCTTATTTAATAACAACATTTTAATTTATAAAATAACGTTTTCTTTATTTAAAAAAGTATCTTATTTTTACAGTGTGTTTTCTGTATAATTTAAAATTAAACTGCCTTAACAGAAAATTGTCAGGTGTTGTAAAAAATATGGTTATACGAGAACCAAAACGTAATGATATTCTTTCTAATTTTTCCTGATTAATACCAACGGTATTCAATAAGTGGGCATTAATTTACAAGAACTTAAAACTGGTGTTTTTTATGTTATTGGGTTTTGGTGAGAAGTTTATTAAGAAAATAACTTTATTTTGGTTTCTTCTAGCTACCCTTTCAGTCTTCTCCGTAGGTACCCTGTACATATACTACCCATTAGTAGCAATTTAGTTACCATTTTCAAAGATAGTTTCCTACCCAATTTATAAGAGGGGTATTGTATATCTAATCTTTTAAGTATACAAGCAAATGTGATTACCGTTGAAGCAAGTATAAATATTGAGAATACATAATTAGTTATTCCAAGTTTGTTAATAAAACCGATTGCTTATTGCGAATGTTTGGAGAAAATCCTTGGTAATAAAGTGACTTTTTTTGTACGGCCATCAAATTTACATAGATGTATTAACTACATTGAAGGGTTAGTGTCCTTACTACATCACTATAAAAAATGAGTTGCGGATTTTAAGAGGGGAAAAACGAAGGTCAGTAATGAACATCGTGCTGGAATCCATTTATGTGACAAAACTGTATTGGGCATGATATGGAGGATTGATGAATCTGGTTTAACAGTATGGCAGACACCTTGGATATTTCGCATAAACGTGTCTTTCATATCATCTCCGACTGAAGCAAGTGAAGAATCAATATGAGTGCCGACGAAAATATCAAAGCCTGGTTCACAAACAAAGTGACGGAGCTGCCTTTCCACAAAAATACCTAGAAACCCAGAAAACATTTTGAAAGAAATGTATAAGAGCTGATTGGAAACGAAACCGATCAAAAAGAAGAAGCAATAGAAATATTATTTTAAAGAGCTTTCGACGAAAAAAATTTAAAAAAATGATAAAGCATCATTTGTGGATGACATCAGCAACTAAATGATTAAAAATAAATATTAAGTACTATTATGGACAAAATAACGATGCTCTTCCAGATAGTCAGACAAGAAGTTAAAAGCCCAGAGTTATAGAGAACTAGCATAACTCTTCCTATAGTTAAGAAGGGGGAAAATCCAAAGAATTACCTAGAAATAACACAGCTGTAAACTGTTCTTAAAATATTCACAAATATGTGTTACGGTCTAAAACGACTTTTACGACACCGCGCCGGCTCACACAAAAATTACGTAAAAGCTAAATGGCCAGCGCTGACGATATTTCTCTAAATTGGAACAATAGATTACGTACCTAGGACCGCTGCCCAGCCCGCAACAAGATATGCCGACTAGACATTAGTGGAACGATGGGTGGTCCTACACGAGATTACCTACGGGCAACGGCCTAAGAGACGGTAAACATTGATAAAATTCATTAAGCGCTACCAGTTTCATCGACATAAACGAAAATGCAAAGATAGACCCAAAGTGGAACCGGGAAATCAAATCAGCCTATCTTCCAACTTTACACCTTGGCGAAATCCAAAGCTCAACGGGAGTAGAATAGAGATGTGCACAGCCTCATGACTCCCGACGCTGCAACAGCAAGCGTCATAACCTACCTGCTACGCTTAAACGCTCAGGATTCGCCGTACATTTATCTTTACACAGTATCTAACATAACCGGAAAATAAGCATCCACACTCGTAGGAAATCATAAGCCATCGTTCAATAAACCGTTCTATTGGTCTAAACACATGTAAATCGACTGGTACAGGAACAAACACATTAATACATGGACTAACTCTCTAACCCGGCCGGGGGACGCTTTAATTCGAATCGAATGTACTACCTACTGCTAAGTTAATTAGTTTTTACAAGCCTCCTCGAAAATGGTGGTCGTGCAGCAAATATGCACATTGATTATTAAACAAACTAATGAGTGAATGAGTTTTTGTAGGCGGCCCCGAATACAATGGTAGTGCAGCAAAAATGCACATTGATTATTAAGCAAACTAATGAGTGAATGAGTTCTTATAAGCGGCCCCGAATAGGGTGGCCGTATAGAAAATATGCACATCAATTAATAAGAAAACTAATGAGTGAATGAGTTTTTATAAGCGGCCCCTAATAGGGTGATCGTGTAAAAAATAAGCACATAAATTATACGTGAACAACTAAATAAATTTGGTTTACAAGCGGCCTCGGTAAGGCGGCAGTGAGTCGCCAAATAAGCACATAATAGTATATTAAAGTATGAGTGGATAACAAGGTCTTTAAAACACGCGCGAGTTTTCGAGCACGACGGCGTAGCCGGAGTGCTCGAAATAGGGCAAGTGTTTTAAAGACCAGTTATCCACGAATACTTTACGCTATTTTTTATTATACCTCCAATACTGGAAATAAATTACGCACTAAAAACTTAGAAATAATTTTTGTCGTGATAAATCGAGAGGGCATAATAATATTGCTACTATAGTTACGAGAATGATTTACGTTTTTGTCGCGTCCATGTCCGTTGTTGCATTCAGTCGTTTCCTTGACAACCTTTAAAGCTCGGCGAGCTTTAATCGCCTGTATTCGCACGCTCAGGCTTGCTTTAAAAGGCGATTCTGATGCAGGTATAATAAAAAAGTTAATTAGTTGTTACTAAATACACACGCTACCTGATTGGTTTAGCCGAGCGGTTGGAGAACTCGCCACTGCAACGAATGGACTTCAGGCGTAAGCGTGCGCGTCGTGCGGCCCCGAAAGATTCCCCCTAGTTGGCAGGGTCTGGTGTAAATCCTCGCGGGAACACGGAATGGAAAACTGGCAAGACCGAAGTATTGGTCCGCTCTGCAGACTATATCCCCAAAGCTATCTGGAAGAAGGTCTGTTGCGGCCCACGGAAATTTGCAGAAACGGCGGTCATACAAACCAGGACACACACTGTCACTCCAAACAAACACCACTTATCGCCTCAGTGGCCCGTGAAGAAGTCCCCGAGGCCAAGCCACCTTTTCGCGCCAGACGCCTCTATCGTGCCACCACCTGTAGCCAATGACGAGCAAGAAGGAGCCCGCCGTTAACTCGACTCGACGAAAGAGTGCGATGGAAGTTAAATACTTTAGGAAAAATGTCTCGCTTGCTCTAATAGACTGCGTTTTGAAATTGATCTAACCAAGCGCGCTTAAACGTGAGGAAACAAATGCAGCTGCAAAGAAGACGGCTAGAGCCCAGGTCGGTTTCGCTGAACCTTCTAGAAAACAAAAAGTTGCGTGCGTGTCAAATCTTTAGAAGTTTTAGATGCAATTAGCTGAAGTATTATATGAGAAAATATGACCGAAAAGGAACCTATATACAAGCGAATTCGTCATCTTTGTACCAAAACTACTCCAAATGGTCGCATAATTATCGAATTTAAAAATGGCCTGACATATGTTAGCTGTGAAGAACCGCAGAGCTTTGTGACAGTAGGTCGAGAGTAAATGCAATTTTCAGAGGACAACTAACTGAAGAAAATTGAATTGGACAAAGCTCTCCTTCTGTGTATGGTGCATCTAAAACAAGCAAGACCTAACTAAAAATATCAAAACTGAAATGAAATTCAACCAAATGGTAACAATGGAAATAGACGTCAAGGCCGGAACTGGACAAGGAGCAACCTAAGCCGTATACTGTTCAACTAGTAGAGAATAAAATAGTCAAAGAAGTGGACTCAGGTTGCACAATGGTCGACAAATCTCTGGAAATCCTAAACTGCACTAGCAAGATACAAAGATAACTTTATACACAGCATATGATTTGGACATGAGGCAATTATCTCAACGCTGACCAAAAACTGCTGAGAGCAATAGTCACTTTGCAGCCATTTTGAGAAAAAAAATTCTTATCTTTGGAGGTCGTATTGGAACTATGGACGAAAAGGAATTAAAACAACAGTTTTTCCCTCCCAAAGGAATTTCGCCTTTAGAAGCTTTTTGAGACAAAGACGGAGTAATAAAGACAACGTAAAACTGTATCAAGAGTATACTATTCTCTATTCTCCATTACTAATTAAACTTCGTGAAAAAATAGACTTTTAAAATTCAGTGGTCGATCCAGGATTTAACGATATTTTGAAAGTAATCCCACCTTTTCGCCACATTAAATCTCAGGTACGGAAGCGGTTTGTCACCTTACGTGGTTTGACATTAAATTGGTTTTATTTCGGGTATTTTGCCTCCATATCCTCTACATTATCTTCGGTACTCGCATTGTGACTTCCTTCGCCTTTTGTCGCACGTGATCAGAAAGTGCAGTGCAGAAGTATTTTACCCAACTTTGTGTGTACTCGGAGTCGCAGCTACCGTTCTTGGGTTTCACGTTTCGATTGAAATCGCTTAACTTGTTTAGTTTTGTTGGCGAAGATTACTTATAATATATTTTATTCGCAACCATATATGTAATGTTAACATTCCTGACCTCATTTGAGTGGGGGAAGTCGTACATTTCAGCCCGCTACTTCCCGCACTCACTTCCCGCTCAAGTGCGGGAAGTGAGTGCGACCGCTGAGTAGGTAGGGACACTGGGAATCTCGTTGATCCATTCATGCGCGTTACAACCTGTCGTATCATAATATAATAATTTTTCCAATTATTGTTTAGAATAAAGTGGTTGCGAATAAAATAGTATACAAACCTCGACAGAAAGTTTCCTTAGTCTCGAGATAATAGCTGATTTCGACGCTTCGCGTCTCAAATCGGCTAACTAATCTCTCGACAGTAATGAAACACTTCCCATCTCGGGTTGTAATATACTATTAATTCGTTGTATTTTTGTATTATCACCAGGTGCTTACCTATTTCGTGTCTTGTTTACTTTTCGAATTTATGGTATTTTTTTATTTATCAAAAATAGTAAACAACGCTATATCATTCATATACGCCCGCTATCTGGAGGTTGAGCAAAGTGCTTGCAATAAACAGAACCCTGTTCTGATTTTTTTATTCGATGAGGCCTGGTCTTGCAACGTAATCGATTCTCTTTAATGGGTTTAGAATATTAGGTAATAATCATTTCAATTAGGGGTTGACACACTTGGCCTAACCAATTCACTGCGCCTTAAATTAAAGCAACCTTTTTGTGCTTGCTAGGAAACACCGTACCCTATTTGGTCATACTTTTTTCTAATATTTTTTAAAAGAACAATAAAGTTCAAAATTGTGGCGGTGACCCTCGAAGGTAAGTTACTCTTGTTTAGGTTGGTGATTAAACTCTGCCCGCTTTTTGAAACCAGTAGTGTCTAAAACTACTGAATACCCATTACTCGTGTAAGAATCCCGATATGGTATAGGTCTACTTTAAGAAACCGACCCTATCTAAGCAAGCTTTGGTTCTCTCCCAACTCCCAGTACCAGGAAAGATCCATTTCCCTAATTCCAAATCCCACCCTGGACCCATACCCACTCTTAGCCACTCGCCAATCTACCTGGCAAACGTTGTTGGATAACTTTAAACCTAAACACTTGAAATCATGTCCAGTTCATAAACGATTTTAGTACCCCAGAGGTGAGCAGGCAAGGTGAAACAGATGAGATTCTCATACTGTGCACAGTCTTTCCCGAGGATTTTGGAGATGACAAATATTCGAACTACATCAAAAAAAGGTATCAAACAACATCGCAACCTATAACGTTCAAATCATATCATCGGTAAACAGAACCGTCGAACTTGAAAAGGAACTTAAAATCTGAATTCGAAGATAGTAGTACTGTACTAGGCGATGAAAAAAGGTGAAACTTTTAAGATACTTAAATCATGTAGGAGAAGAAAGTAAATCCAGAGAACGAATATGATTTATAATCCACAAAAAGCATATAGACAATATCAAAAGAAGCATACTACTAAGTATAGAATTTTTAAGACGTCAACTTAACCTAAAATATCGCGTAAAGATTATTTAAGCATATACTTCCACAACAGACGATTCTGACGAAGATTCGGAGGAATTCTATGACTACGTCAAAATGGTTTTGGAAGAAACAAAAACGCACTTCACCATCCTGTACGATGATTTTAACTCCTAAAAATCAACGAAAGTGAGACATTCTTGTGAAAGTCCAGAAGTGACCAAAGAAATTCACTCGAAGGGACCATATAAATATCCTGTGATGAAATAACCTGTTTCTGATGAATAGCTTTATTTCTAAAATACCCAAAAGAAAATGGACTTGGCAAAGCTCTGATGGGAAAATAAAACAGGAAAACAGTATTTCAAAACGTAAATCTTATTAACCAAGCTTCTATCGGAAGCGATCACAAAATGGTGAAGGCAACAGTAAGAATTAATTTGGAAAAGAAAAGATACAAACTAATTAGAAGAAAAACAGCAATAAAGTTCAAAGAAGAATTTACAAAAATTCTAACACAAAATCCAACACCGATCACGAATATAGATAGCCGAACAACAAAATAAACGATATAATCTTACAAACACCAAAGAAAAATTTTCCCAGACCCAAACAAAAGAACAAATTAAGTCCCCAAACACGAATGCCTTTAAGCCATAGAAGAGGAAATTAAACAACTACACAAGGAGGTTGTTACGTGTCAAAAGCGTTTTAGCAGTACCATTCATTTAGCCGTATAAAATTTAGCCTTATAAACGCTTTTTTATTTGGAGCAGTCGTCGTGTAAACGCATCTTAATTGGCCGCTCGCATATCGCTCCGATAGCGGTTATCTACTAAACGACAAGCCTTCGCTGGGCTTTCTGACAGCATTCGTACAATTTGGTTATGCGTTCAACTCCTTTATCACAGAGTCCAGGGCCGTTTCTTTTGTTTTGCCATCCAAGATAAGAAGCGATATGTCGCTGCTTGATTCTTTCCTTCCCGGTCCACGAACCACGATATTTGGGCCCCTGATGCCTGTTTCTAATGTATGTTTCATCGGGGACACGCTTCAATGCGAATTCTGTAGGTGAGGGGAAATTAATTTTGCCCGTGTCAAGACTTAATGATTTACAATAATTTCGAGTTGCTACCACCTCCATTTGGTACACCCGCAAAGTCCATAAATCGGGCTTAACGTACTAGTTTACGTATCAGTCTTATGTACTAGTTTACGTATCAGCCTCGGGCGGGGTTTACACCTTGAGTTACGGTACTCTTTTGCTTTTTCTCCTGATGAAGCCCTATACGAAAATGGACGAGACGTTGAGTTCTTCGGCCTCAACAATGGCACGGTTAAATCCCGGAAGTCGTTTGTTACGTAATGACAATGGCCGTGAAAGCCCCTGAAATCATAATCGCCTTATCTACAACATAAATAAGAACTCAACGGCAAGTGTAAGAATTTACAAAGGGACTAATCAGTTTCCAATACGAAAAAAGTGTCATGCAAGGGCACCCCATATCTTCTAAACTCTTTCATGTACAGTTGGAGTACGCATACTCGAATGAGAAACAGAGGTGACAGACAACTTGGGCGAAGCAAAGGAGATGTTAAACGAACTAGTACAACCAACAAGAAAGGTAAGGCACGCTGAAGACAAAAATAATAACAAATATAGTACTTGGAGAAACAATAACAATAAACAGCAAAATCATAGAAAAAGTGAAAACATATAAATTTCTTGGCCACGCAATTACACTAAGTAGAGACAACCAGGCACACGACCTACAAAGATGAATAGGTTTCTGTATGGCAGTCTTCGGAAGACTCAGGAATGTCCTAACCAGCAACCTACCGATGAGACTAAGAAGGAAAGGGTATAATTACCGTGGCCTGACTACCACGACGTACAGAGCCTAAATTCTTACGATAACAAAAATATCTAGAAGAAAGTTTCAAGTTGCCAAAAGAAAAATGGAAAGACCTGTACTGGGCATCAAATTGAGAGATCTTGTATGAAACACAGAAATGCGCAAAGGAACTGCAGTTTGCGACATTATCGAGAAAATAAAAAGGACGAAATAGAACTGGATAGGATAAATCTCGAGACTGGCCAACTCCAGGTGGACGAAAGGGATAGTCGAGTGAAGACACCGCACCGACAACCAAAACAGGAAGACTTTCAACACGGTGGGGTGAAGCGATATCAAACGACTGACAGGAGACTTGATGAGAACCGCGCAAGGTCTGTCTAAATGGAAATGGTTAAGGGAATCCCAGGTTCAACGATGGAATGGGGAATAGGCTGGATGATGATGTTGATGATGCGCGTCTCCCACCAATAGTAGCTTCATATTAGGTTCTAAAATTTTATTTGTTTTGCCATAACATCCACCTCACCTTAAGTTATCTGGAGGCCTGCTTATTAACGACCTACAACAAAACAGCATCTTACCAGTCGAGTAAGGCCGCGTTTAGGCGTCTTGTTACTCTCTGTTTAATCGTACATGAGTGGCAAGAGAAAATTACTTGACGAAGAAAGTGCACTAAAAATCAAACTATAGGACGCCATATTTTTTAATTGTGCTTATTTTAAAAATAAATTAAATGTCGCCGTTGTCAGAATTGTTGTTAAATTTCCCATTGCAGAGGCTGAGGAGGTTTAGGCATTACGCCAGATTAGGGACGTACGGTGAAGTCGTGGCCGCTAAAGTCACTAGGGATCGAACCTACATATTCTAGCTCAGAATTAGAAGCTCTTATATATAAGCCACTTCTATTACTAACCTATAGTATAGAGATTTTTAAAAACTACTAAAATGCAATATTTTGAGACCCGTTATATCTTATAAGTATTGTATAAAAGCTATAAACTATATTAATTATCTGAATTGTCTTTTGCAGAGGCAGATGGCTTTCTACTGATAGCATTGTTCTACCCTTATACACCAAATTCTAAAAAAAAACCATAGATTGAATTAACCTATCAACCACATAGCATAAATTTTGTCAATTGTACTCTGATCATTCTAATGCATATAGAACTCCTATTTACAGATGCCTGTGGTACCTACGTCTATGCTATCTATGCTTACTATAAATCGTATTTCACGTGAGAGCGCGTGTTCGTATCTCACCAACTGCATTGTTATTTTTTATATGCAAATTGATGTAATTCGCATTATTAACTATTTCCTTTTACTGTTTCAGTATGATTCGCAAAGTAAAGATATTTTTAAATAATGTGTACATAATTTTGAGCAATCTTGCGATGTGCTTTGTATATTAAAGGCGTTAAAAGATTTTCTTCTGTAACTTATTCATTTACAATTCAAAGCGGTGAGCTCAAAAGATAGTATCATAAATTTTATATGAAAATCTCAGTTTACTGTTCTAAACAAATTTTACAATGTGGTTATAATGATTATTCTAATTATGTGTTTAGCTAATTACAGAAACACATAGCACAAGCAACGAGTATAAAAGTAAAAGCTATAATGCCTACACCAGGAATCAATTAACTAGAAACAACCAAAAAATTATAATAGTAATATATTTTTAATACGAAAAAGTATTTATAAATTATTTTCGTTAAATTGTAAAAATTATCTGTTAGAGAAAAAAAAATAATTGGGAATTGACAACGCAATCTTCAAAGTTTGAAATATTCATTGTTCCAAGATCAAAGCTTATTAATTAATGAAATGATTATGATAACACCAAGAACATTAGTTATCGTAAACTAAGAATTAGTGTTTGAAACTGCTACTTACCTTTACACATTAGAATTTATATTCTAAAACTCAATTTTCGAAATGAAAGGACGGCGTATTTGTAAAATTTGCTTTTCTAACTTTGATATAATTACATTTAAATCCCTACAGGTTAAGAAAAATATCAATGCAATTAATCGTCTGATGTTTTTTCAACATTCAAATTCCAAGGCTCTATTTTATACTAAAACCTTTCCTTGAGCTGTGTCCATGTGTTTTTGACAATAAAATTAGTGGCAAAACATGTGCTATGTTTTTATCAACCTGTAGAGGTGAATTCTTCTCTAGCTCAATTATACCATAAAAACCTGTTTGTAGTTCTCTGAAAGAACTGCATTAAAAAACAGTTAACTCTTTGCATCATATTCTGGCAAGGACCACCGTAAGATAGACAAACCTAGTGAAAGACCAACAACAAACATAATGGAAGAGTAATAAGTAAAAAAATTAACACTTGTATATGCCAGTACTTAACATAAGTTTTAGCAGTTGAGGTTTTGGAAAAAATATTTTTAAACTATAACTTCCTTCCTACTTTTGTTTGAAAATTTAACACATTCATATTAGGTAAGGCATTGTATTCTACTTGAAGTACATTGAAATACAACAATTCATCGCTTCTACATTCAAAAATGGTTTCTCTATGCCTTTACTGTAATTTCAATTTTGAGTAGAGTAAGGGATATATTAAAAGCGCCGTGATGTACAAATGTTATCTCAAAAGAGACATGTTACGAACAAAGCGAAAGTTAAACACTTACTATGTTGTCCCGTATTGTATCCACATATAGCAGGGATGATGTCATTAGCATTTTGCCCAGTAATAATCAGCCTCTCAACGACGCAAGTGCCATTGGTAGGGCCTCTCAGCTGCAACATAATTAACCATCACCAATTAGAAAAACCCACAGCCTTAAGTTCACTTAATATTCAAGCATTTCCACATAATTGCACAAGTACCAAAAATAGACAAGTATTTATCGTGAACTATTGTGCGTGACAGCGCCTCCCGTCTTTAATGATGTCCTAGTTCATCCAATATGAATGGCAAGCGTGTCATAATAAATTAACACAGCAAAGAGGGTGGAATCAAGTAGACCTACACACCTCTAAATCTAGAAAATCGATCCTCAGCTGGCGCACACTGCTAGAGCTCTTGGCCACTTGGAACACGCATGTCAAGCTGTTGGTCGTACTTTCCTGTCGAGCCAGGTACATCATAAGCTGGTACCTCAACCTTGGGTCTATGGTACCATTACCCCCTGCAGGAGGCGGCGGCGGGACCACCGTGCCGTTGGAGGGGTAGTAGTTGGGGTAGTTTGGGCTCTGGAAGTAGCTGCAGTTCTGGTTGGACGACCCCCCGCAAGATCCTACAACTGAACAATTAAAATTGTTAGCTTTCTGTAGAAAATTTATAGTTAATCATTTGATGAACGTCGGACAAGACAACATTTTATCAAAAAATATATCTACTTGTAATATAGACAATAAATATAGTCAAAAAGCGATCAATAGTGCTTTTGATTAATTCATGGAATTTATTATCACAATCAAAAATACCTAACTTTAATCTTTATGGATCTGAGTGGTATGAAGATATACCGTTAGCTTTAATTTTTACTGAAAATAATAATTCGGGAAACAACTGTTTTTCAAACTGATGTAAACCTGATCGTGACGAAATTCGTGCATATACGAACACATCTCTTGTTTTCCAATCTCAAACTAAAATCGAAGCTCTTTTCTGTTACGAATTGAATGCCTCTCTGAGGTGGTTGATTATGTCAGAGATATTTTGGTATGTTAATTTTCTCGGGTATATCCAAAATTATCATCTTTATGGTCTCATTTGATATTTTTCTCATAGTAGTGGTTCAGTTATAGGGGAAAAAATCCAGCCGATCAATTCGATGTAGTTTTTAGGGTTAAAGTCAAGTTAAATTACCGAGTTCCTTGACTATTGCTTGTTGCCTTGAGATCTACATTTCAATATTTTTCTCAAAGCTAACTCTTGAACATACTTTCTGATATCACTAAAATGTGTACTGGGCCACATAAACTCGCATTACATCCCATTACTGAATGTACTATTTTTTCGCCTGTAATGCTTTGATGCTATTCAAAAAGTGTTTTGGATTATCCTTACACTATTGATGTACCTACCATTCGATAATCAGTAGCTCGTCAGTAGATAAGCAGGACGGGTTCTGGATCAGGAATTTGCGTGATTTTGGTGGGATAATCAAATTCCGGTCCTGGATGGCATGCCAATCCGAAGCGTGACCTTGTCGCCGCACAGGTCTACAGCGCATGTCTTTCAAGGTCACGGTAGCCGAAAAAGTCGAGTGGTAGAGGGTGTCGGCAATGACCAGAAAGTATAACCGGAAGTGGAGTCGGCGGGGGTGAAACCGGGGTGAGGGGGCGGATTCCAGGAGCTAGGCGCATGCTCCCTGGTGCCTAAAACTGAAATTGGGGGTTGCTCGCGGCTGGGGGTTTTATCTCGTAAACGCGTGGAGATATATACAAACGACAAATCTCGACCTCCCTTGCATCAACTCTTTCGTAATTTTTCAAAACTGGTTGTTAACCAGCCCCCGATTTCGGTTTCCGGCAGCCGCAAGCAGCCTTTTGCACCTGAGAGCAGCCCTCAGGCTCCGGGAGCCACCCCTCTTTAACCCCGGTTCCACCCCCGCCGACTCCACTTCCGGTTATACCTTCTGGTTATTGCTGACACTCACCACTCGACTTCTTGGGCTACTTCCGGTCTTCTTTGGTCTTCTGGGCGTTGCCAACACCCCGTACCGCACGACTTCGTCGGCTACCGTGTCCTTGAAAGACATGCGATATAGACCGGCGTGGCGACAAGGTCACGCTTCGGATGGGCATGTCATCCAGTTCCAGAGGTTGAATTTCTCGCCAAAATGACGTTACTTCCTGGTCCAGAACCCCTCTTACTTATCTACTCTCGTCGATATGATTTTCAGTTACTGTATGTAATATCAAACTCTTTCTTATTCGAGGTTGTTAACCATCCGTGAATCATTTTGCCTCGCTGTCGTTGACTGAAATTAGACTGTACCTTGCTCTCCGAAATTCTCGAACACAGCTCGTAAAGATGTTTCTGATCTGTACTGAAATTCTTTAACACAATCTGAGGTAGCTCTACATGTACCTTTCCGAAAATAACTACAGGCACACCTTGACATTTATCAAGAACTTTTTGAAGAGCACCAGAGGAGTGCTGTAATGTAACAACCAAATGGACCACCGAGCTGGTTAGTCTATAACTGCCATGAGTTGCCTTATAACACCGTTTTCCATTTCTGCTCTGACCATTGTTTTATCGCATACGGTTATCAATAGTTCTTCCAAATTATTATTTAAATTTTTTTACAAAAACTTTGATATACTGTTTGACAATCCACGCTGCCACCGCATTTGGTGCGCACAAAGAAGACGGGTTTGACGTTTCGTTGAACTAGTTGTTTAAATGGCTAGGGACAGTCGATTAAAGGATTTAGGTGTGTGATGTGAATTCGCTGTTTTTTGAAGCCTCTTATCGTGCCGAATATTTCTGGCTCTCTATCATCATTGTTGCGTCATATCATACAGAATTTTTGTGCGGCTTGTTCACAACTGTTGTTTAAATGTAACCAATGTACTTTTTGTGTCATACTTAGCATATTGTAATATAGATTTTAGAGTCACTAGCCCATTTTACAAATATTCATGTCACACATTTACGGGCATACTTAAATTGTAATAGATTTACATTTGTTCTTAACTTCCTGGACTTTTATTTATGAGACCTATAGGTGTTGATGTATATGTGTAATGCTTTCTTAGATCTATTAATTGTGAGGTGACCGGTGAAGCTAACAGATCAGCAAAGCTAGGTCCCCAAACATCCGGAACGCCTCGCCAGTTCGTCGGAGTGAAGCGTCGGTCCTCTGACTTCGAATTTCTATGAGGGCCGGCCGAGAATCTCTCTCATTTTATCAATGAAATTGGTAGCGCTTATTTTCCCCCCTCCCCCAACCCTTAGTTTAATTACAATCAACTCCTATTATGATAGCATCTCGCTCTAAAATAGGTCGTATTGATCCTAACCCTCTCCCCTTCTTTCTAAGCATTATAGAGTCAACCGTCTGTAACAGCAAGTTGTGGCGTGATTAGAGTGTGCTTTGCCATTTTGAAGATTAATGTGTCCTAATGAGCCATTTAGAGTATCAATATTGTCTTCCTCACGAAATGGTATCCGGGTAAACACATGGCCAGGTTTTTTTTCTTTGTGTGGCTTAAGGTGACAGTACTACGCGCTAGGTAATTTAGAGTTAATTTATGTATGATGTCTTAATATAGTTACTTTATTTATGAAGTAGAATGCAGTTATACGAATTCTTGAAGTAAGATAAATATTTTAGAATGATGAAGCAAGGTAAAATATTTTGAAGCTGATCACATTTCCTATAGCCAAGGGCAAATATTTCTGGAGGGAGACCCTGTTACATCCCCGGCATATAGAGCAGGTGCGCCCTAAAAGGAGGGCATTTGTCTATATACAAGTATGCACATACACTATCAGTGCTTCAATTATGCGGTGGTGACATTGAATTTACAAATAATCGTTGATCTGCACATGGTTTGTCCACACCAATGATCTAAACTTTTTCCACTATATGTAAAAGTAAGTCCAAGTTGCAAAGTTTGAAACTTCCTTATCGGTTATATTTCATAGTGAGTGGAGTACACTTTAAATGATTAATATACTATGGACACCTTAATAAACTTCCGGAAGAGAAATTACTAAAACCAAGAGAAATAATAAAGAGAGACATCGAAAGTCACAGAAGGACGAAATACAAGAAACAATGCAAGAAAGAGAATTACATGAATAGAAATGGAATAACAGTGAAAACGGACAGTCGCAGAAACTTAAGAGGTATAAAAGGAAAAGCAACTGGACGAGACCTAAATACAGTCTTTGATTTGTTTTACTGTCACGTGCAACAAAAACGATCTCAAAATTTTCCAACAACCACGTATTGTTGTGAATGCATGTCTTAATAAATATGTAAAGTAATTCCAATCAGAGGTCAATCATAAAGTTTCTTTTGTAAAGGCATCGACCCTTGTCTAAGAGGTAGTTAAAAGGCACTTTCCGCTTTCAAGGTCTGATTTAACCCAAAGTGTAAGTCGTGGCGTGACGAAGAATTAGTGCGCACGGACGTGTGACCGCAAAAAGTGTCAAACAGTAAAAGTTTAGAAGTTCACCAAGACGCTCAGAATGACATTACAATAACTAGGCAGACGGTTACTTTCTCACACTAATTAAAATCAGGTGAGCATGTGGCTCAGACAAGTGATTTTTGTTAGCTAATCACCCTGTTTTGACCTACTTAATTTCCGCTTGGATTAAGTCAAGGCTTTCTAACACTTTTAAATTTGCCAGATAAAATTGAGCAGCTTTAAGCGATGTGAAATGGGTAAGACCAATTCCAAATAGTAAATATGGAATTTCCATGAAAGGTGTTCGGAGTAAACGCTTTACGAAATCGAAGCTTTTATCGACAATAGAACTGAATAGCTTCTCTTTAGTTTTTCATTTCAACATATTACTATATATCTATCGAAGAAAGACAGCCTTATCGTTTAAAGATCGAAATGGCAAGTTGTTTTCTTTACCTTACTGATAATGGTAATGCTTCCACAAACACAAAAGCAGTATAATCGGTTTTACATACACCTACAACTTTAGAGTTTGGACTAATGTTACATAAGAGAAACAGGAATGGATATGAGAGAATCATCTCTGTGCACACTACAGTTTGCGGATATTCAAGTAATGCTGGATCAAGACGAAGAAAATCTCGAATAATTACATGATTCGAAAATTTTACGAAAATTACTGCAAATGGGAGCTCGCCATGGATTTACGTAAGACAGAATATCTAGAATGGTCACAAATAATTCTAAGCTTAAGTTAGACCACAACGAAATAATTACGACAAGTACAAGTGTAAATAATCTTAGATTGAACAGGAAAAAGTGACTACAAGTAAAAGACAGGATAACAAAGTGTAGAAAAGACCATCAGGTGCGTCTCGAAGGACCAGGGTTGGAAATGAAGTGATGCAACAGAATATGGAATTCTAACAAACAATCGCTAAGGAAGTTGAACAAAAAAAACAACTTATGGAATGGTATCTAACCACACGAAAAAAGGAGAGGCCCTCGAGAGGGACTAGAGTAATGGCACTAGAAAAGCCATGAGTGCATGGAAATTGCAAGAAGAAGCATTAGTTGACAAATGTGAATGTAATTTGGGCACTGGAACATGTACTCAAACACTTAAGAGGAAATCATATACATACGTTACATACGTACATATACGACTTCAGATTTGTAAACATTATGGACGTATAGTTGAATATGAGAACTTTGTTGCTAGATTTATATAACGTCAGGACTATTCTTCAGTGTACTAGGAAATATATTTTTTGCTAGAAATCTTCAGGCATTACCGAAATAATCAATTCTTTTCCAATAGATTCATCCCATCTAGCAATTTGCCCAGGGTTGGAATAGGCCTCCCCACTATTATTCCATCCTTATCTCTTGGTAACTAGCTGTAACAAATGTCATGACGTTCTCTTTAAATCGTCGGTCCATCTTGTCGGTGGCCTCCACTCTATTATTCGATTCATCCATCTTCTGTCGTGAATTCATACTAGATGTGCAGCCCACTTCCACATTAGCGATGATATTCTTTCTAGAAGGACTTGCAATTTGTTTCGTCGTCTCAGGGACTCCCACATTATGAATGCGAAAACCGGCAATACCGAAAAACCCCAGCTTTGGCTACTCTATTTCTTTTATTTGTCTTGGGGGAGACCACTTCTATTTTCTCTTTACTGCGTGGTTTTCCTTGGTCGACTTTTGCTCTTTTCCAATTCCGATGATATTAGAGTTAAAGCTACTCGAGGGTTAAACGCCCCTAGTTTTGTTAAATATATATTTCACACACCTACCAATCCGCTTTGGTCAGTGCAGTACGGTAGGTATCGAGTAAACCCCGAAACAATTACCAACAGATAAGTAACTGATAGTAATTTGTATTTGTTTATCACTACTTACTAATTTCCCATTTTGCATATTTCTATGACATTTCTTCATTGTAAGTGAATATTTTTTTCTGAAGTTCGAATGATAAATCTTATAAACCATGGCTAACATCAGAAACGAAATCGCTAGCTATCAAAAAACGTAGAGCATATATAAGTTAACTACAAAAAGCAACAAGGGAAGAACATGTCAGATAAATAGAAATTTGAAATGAAGTAAACAATAACAATATAATAACAGAACTAATGCTAAAACACTGGAGACTAAAGACTAGTAACCTAAAACACTGCTTACATCCAGGGCTTAAGATAATATGGAAACCTACAAGAGGAAGGAAAACCTTTAACTAAATAGATATACATTTTTCAATACCACCGAGATCTGTGGGTTAGTGGTTAACACATCTGCTTTGATTTCCGTGGCCGTTTGCTCCGACTCAGGGTTTAGGTGGTTTTCCAACAAAGTACCATCTCTGAGACGAATTCCGGGATAGTACTTCTATACCTTTCCTGGCCTCTTTTCCATTCTCTCCGCCCCTCCTTTCTCTCACCATCCTGAAATTCCCGTTAATGGCTGAAGAGGGACGCAAGGTCCCTATAGCAGCCCACCCCCAGTTGAGAGATTACGAATCTTTTTTACCTCTCCAATACCACTTGTCAAACCAACTCACTCACGTTTCTTCTGCAGCTCTTGATCAGTTGAAAATCATTTTTCAAGTCGATTCTTCACAGGTGGGAAGAAGGCGAAGTCGTAAGGCGCAAAATAAGAATTATGGAGAGGCAGAACAAGCACATTCAACTCGGTTGTTGTCAAATAGATGATACACGTATTGCAAGGGCGTTGTCGTGGTGTAAAAACCATGTGCTGAATCGTGATTTTTGAGTGCCCTGTGTTCCACTTAGTAGTGTCTGTCTGGTTAGTCTCCAATACCATGCACTCCAAAAATCTCGGTGCTATGAAGAATGCTTTCTCTCACTGACGATGAATTCTCATTGCGACTGGAGTTGTTTAATTTTCGAACACCACACCTTTTTTTTTTTTTTTTTTTTTTTTTATATATTTTATTTATTCTGCATATTCCATTACATATATGTAATACTATATGCCTATATGCAACATTCGTATTTTAATCATACATTATAAATGTTTTAAAACTATACTAAAACTATCTGCTCTAATTTACTTCTCTGATTATATAAAAACTATGCCTAATTCCTGGTAACTTAACTACTTATAACTTACAAATTCTATTTTTAACAATTATATGAAATTCTTTTAGGAAAGTATGTTTAACTGATTGCTACCTACAACTAAAGCTATATATGTATCTATTTACTATTTTATAATTTTTCCCAGTCTATATTTTTGACAAAAAAATTAAATTCTCTTAGGTAAGTATTTACAAGTAATTTTTTATTTACGGGCCAGTCGCCGCCCTTGATTAGAATACTATGTCGTAATATTCGTCGCTGCACTTTTAAAATTTTACAGTTATAAATCAGATGATCTACAGTCTGATCATCAGTATCACACGGACATCGAGCACTGTCTAAAATTTTAAAACGGTACAAATAGCTTCGCAGTTGTCCATGGCCGGTCACTAGCACAGTAAAATTAGGGTTCACTTTAGACGGGTATTTTAATCTTGCGGATACTGTTGGATAGAACTCTTTTGTCACTTTCCCTTTTTCTGTATTGTTCCACTCACTTTCCCACTTCTCTACACTTTCCCGTTTAGCATCACTAATTATTTCACTTTTCGGTATCTTGTTGCTCCGTTATTTAGTTGTCGTAGTAACAACGCCACGTTTTATCTCGATTGCAGCAGTTAGGTAACAAATTTATATATTTTTGTTTACAGATACAGGTTTAAAAAAGTCATCTCATCATTAACCGCTCATTGTCTCTCGGACCCTGATTCACATTGCAAAACTTTTGTAACGTTCCTTGTCTAAACATGAATCATAAAAAGAAGAAGACTGAGTTAATTATTCTTTAAATAACTGTATACACATGAACGCACAATATCGAAAATGTAAAAACAACCGAAACAGCTAAATAGCAAAGTAAAGAAAACTGAAACAAACAAATAATAACGGAAGTGAACATTAGGGTTGCCATATCTAAGCTATTGCATTTCATGTGAATTAAAAATCACAACACACTTTACCACAAAGACGAGTCGGTCTTTTTTTAATTTTTTTGGCATATCACCAGTAAGGAAGAGTCTATGGAGCGGCTAAAGATTGAAAAACGGGTAAAAACTTTTCGCCCTAGAAGTGGATCGAACTACAAGTGTACCTAAAACATCCAGTGTGGAAAAACTCCGTAAATTCAATTTCATGATGCCATTAAATCCTTTTTAGGGTAGTGGACTAGAGAGAGAGAGAGAGAGAAAGCAAAAATAAAAAACCACCAAAAAAAACGAGATTTGCACGAAATTGTTACGGCTCAATTCATTACTTAACACAAAAAACAAAACCCCATGGGTGGGCGCCAATTTGTTACTGAAGTTATTGGTACTTAAAAAAACCGCAATAATAGTTTCCTCCACCTAGCTTTTAGTAGCTTGAAACACCTGAAATGGGGTTATTTGCTATGGGTCCGTCGAGAATTAATTAGGGTGAGTTCGCCACACGGCTAAAATCAAACTCCAGGTTTTCACAACGTCTTTGACCTTGAAGAAACATCAACGCAGTCGCAGGAAAATATGGTGAGCTAAACTTCGGTCACTTACTCCTACCTTTGCCTTCAGCTAATAATTTGGCTACAAAAACATGTTGTGCTCGCCTTTCTTACAACAGAATAAAAAAAAACTAATACTTGAAATTCTATAATTACCACACACCAAGTTACACTAAATTCGGGTGCAGTGACCTTAAGACAACTTTCAACTAACTACTTTTCGGTGTGGCGTCACAAGAATACAAACTATAGAAATATTAACTTCAACTACGCAAACTCGATGGATAGACTTCGCAGACGTGTGGTACTGTAATCTGATATAAAATCGATATTTGGGGGCGGTGATAAGAAGACGATACGGTAGAAAACTCTCGGAACACAAAAACTTCATATGCATAGCACAACTTAGTAAATAAGAAATAAACCGAGATGCCCTGCTGCTGGTAGTGTTATGCTTGCAAAATACCACAGTCACGAATCACAACAGTGTTACTACTTGCGGTAATCTTCATTTCAGCACAATGAAACACTTCGACTAGATTTCGATAAAGCACTAAGTCGCCTTGCGGCTGCTTGCCGAGTCAAGAGCGTTACATGCTTGCTGAAATGATAAGACTCGACTGAAGAACTAAAAGCCAAACCCGCAGCTCACCGGATTCGTTAATATTCTTTCGCGGACTGTAACCCCAGAAAGAAAAATCTCGGTTATACTCTCACCACAATAGCTAATACTCTTTCAGCATGAATATTGCTGAATTATCGGTCTGCAACGCTAGGCGCTACATTCCTGCGACAAGCTGGCGTCATGTATTTAAATATTTCACCAACATCTAGATAGGACAACGTTTGGCCCGAGAAATCGATGAATAACAGAATTATAACCAATAACTTTATGGATTAAAAAATTAACCTTAGAAACTGCTAAACTAAAGCAATTGGCTACTAGTTAGAAATATATGTTAACTGATGCAAAAATTATGAATGAAACAGAAACGCTAACATAATAGAGCAAAACAATAAAAGATAAGTTTCTCAAATTATGACCATGACCATAGCACTGCTTAATTTCATCATGAATTATTCACCAATATAACTGCAAAATGTGTAAAAACAGAAATAACTGTAAATGAAAAGCAGCGGTGGATTAAAAAAATCAGGTCGGCAATATCTATTTATAATAGAACGACTTGCAAAAGAAGCATTGGAGTACACCAAAATATTGTACGTTTTGTTGACTTCACCAAAGCGTGTAATGCAGCATATCGTGTGTATGATACATTTAATTTAAATAATTATATCTAATGGGTATCATGTGATATAACAGTTGTACGTTTTAACTGGTGGGATTGTAAGGGCAACCAGAGGGTTGTTTCTAATTAGTAGTAACAAAATAACTTGAATTCATAATCTACGAGAAATAGTCACGTTAAGGGTAAAATACCATTAATTGTGAAAAATAATAATTGCTGATTTGATACGTAGTAGTAATATAGCATTCTCTACGATAAAATTTGACTTCAAGTCACAAATATTATTCAAATATATAATTCAAGATTATTTGATTCCATGTAACGTGGTATATTACTACGAAACCAGTAAAACCAGTGAAAGTGAGTGTTGTGATATGCTGTTGAACTGTCTAACCAAGTAATAGAGCTTTCAAAGAGCTACAACGAGCTTTGATTACGTCGGGATCAACCAAAGGAGGTGTTTGCTGACTAGAATTTACCCAGTTATTAGCTGAGGTAGAGCATTCGGGTACAAGATAAACATTGAGAAGATTAGTGCCCATTTCTCATGAAATATTAAGAAATTATAAAGCAAGTTTGGTACGGCAAATCGTTAAGATATTTTAATTATATTTAGAAATTAATTTAGAAGAATTATTTTTCTAAATTCAATAGTGATTTGAGTAATTTGATATTCTGCCACCTTCAACATTTTTGCTTGTATCAAATTGCCTATGTAGTTTATGGCAATTTTTGGGAGTGGCAATTGGCATTCCTTTTTTGAAACTTTTATGCATACAACTTCAGTGTAAGGTGCATTTCTAGTGGCTGCTTTTGGCCACACTTTGGAAGTGACTTTATCCCGAAACATCGTCCGTAACTTGGTGTAGATTGGTTCTATGGTGTGATGGATTACTGCATATGTTTGTTTAACTCAAGAGTTGATGGTATTTAGAAGTATGCACCTGTTGCCCTCCCGAAATCGATGCTATACGCTGCATCTTTATCGTGTAGTATGACGTTTGTCGAATTTTCAGGCCTTCTTTCTTTCGGTTTCAAGTAAATCCCATATTGTGCTACAGTGAGGTCCACTATCCGTGGGGACACATTTTACGCTGGAAACCACAAATAAACCACCTGGCATCGATTGCTACTTCTCTGATTCGTATTGACGAGTTGCAGGCCAGATGTATTCCATTTAACCTGTTTTTGCATCCTGGGTGCTTTAGCTGCGTTCGAAAACTGCATTGGAGGTTACTTATTATAAATCTTAAATTTATTCGAAGTTATAACTAGTAAGCAACCGTAATACAATTTACGTTATCAAATAGCTTTGGGAGCTTTTCATCAGGTGTATTTCAATTAGGGTTTATATACTTCGCCCAAATCGACTCCAAGCGCTCTTATTTACTCAAATTCTGTTCGCACAATGCTCGTATAGTATTTATTAACGGAATCTTTTGTAATAACTTGTAGATATATAATTTGAATTCTGGGTTCCAGTTGCATCTAACGAAGTTGGTATTATTTAGATCACAATAATTCGAAACTGAAATTTGATTTGTACATATGCATTTGGTGTTATTTACATAATTACCCATAATTTTTAATTTATTTAGTCGAACCACCTTGTTTTGACATCAAATTTAATTAAAGTTGTTTTCTTACGGTGTGGTGGTTTTAACGGAATCTGCTGTATGGGAACTGGCCCCATATGTTTTCTAATTATCAAAAAATCCAATTAAGACCCAAAATTGCCGCGAAGGTTGAGCTGATCAGGGCCGTATACCCATCTAGGAACAGCAAAGGTCGAGATAATACAAATACTAAGCAGAAGTAAAAGTTATCAGAAATTTTGCAGAGTAAATGCCAATCACGCGGAGTAAGATATGGGGACAGTCTGAGCCCCATATTGTTAAGCATAAGAATGGACGAAATAATAAACCAAACATAAGGGGTTACCCATGGATACAGATGAAGAATGGTCGAATGGCCGAATTGTAACGTGGGTTACAAAGATAATTACAAAAATTCAAATCAGCAGCATAACGATGTCGTTTGACAATATCTATAGAGAAAACCAAATGTCTCACAATTGCCAGAGAAGCCACCCGATGTAAGGTTGTAGTGAATAACTGCCCTAATAAAAGAAACAATGATCTTCTCTCATTCTAGAACAACAAGATCAAGCACAATATATCTGTTAGGAGACGTACACAACCAAGTAAACAAAAAAGAATTAGATATCAGGATGTCTACTGAACCTAATAGGCATTGACAAATACCTCACAGTGCAAAATAAATACAAAATATATGTATAAAGCAAATATTATATCGGGTTGTAAAAAAGCAAGAAATTGAAAAAGAGAAACCAGGCGACCTTCCAGACACTTCAATTGAAGTAATGGTATTTTAGGGACAAAATAAAATGTTATCCGCGAGGTCAAAGTATACCAAAGAAGCACCCATTTGCATTTCCTTTAATGGTTTGTACAACTAAATTCCACCCAATATTTCTTTTATTTATTTCTTTACCTTATTTATGTTTTTGTACACGTCTTTGCTGCCTCATTGAACTAAAAGGGTTGTCTGTAAAATAAGATCTCCAAGGTGCTGGAGATGCGAGGAAATCTTTAACGCACGATCCCACAACACTGGCGTGTACCTTGATTTTCCGCTTGTAAATCCCCACCATTCGGAGGTTGGTCTTGGTTTAGTCACCGTTCGTGATGGAGCTTCCACTCGCCGCTACCTCCAGGTGTGAGTTACGTTCTGTGATTCTGGCGACGAAACCTGGGTCCATTACACGACACCAGAGACAAAAGAACAGTCCCGTCAGTGGCGGCATTCAGGATCGACGAAGCCGCGAACGTTTAAACAAACATTGTCTGCCGGCAAAGTGATGGCGACTGTGTTTTTGGTAGGAAGGGGTTGTTGTTGTGCGAGTTCATGCCTACCGACATTACAACAAACGCTGATCGCTACTGTCAAACCTTGAAATACCTTCAAATTTCAGAACAGACGCGGAGTTGGAGGAAGAGGTCGTGCGCTACCTGCGCGCCTCGGCGGGTGAGTCCTATGACACGGGTATATAAAAAATGCTACACCGCATGCAAAAATGCATCGATCGCAAGGGCGCTTATGTAGAACAATAGTAGAAAGTCCAGGCTTTTCAACAATATATTAATCAATGCAAATAAACGTGTTTTTCTTTGAGAAAAAAAAATGGAGAGTTTATTTTACGGACAAGCCTCGTACTTTCCATTATGAAAATGAACAGAAAGTAAAGTGACTCATTGTCATTTTCTAATTTTAAAAAAACTGTAAAATATTAGTGCCGTTCAAAAACAATGTTTCCAGTGCCATATTTGTTAATTATAACACAAATAATATCAGGATTATGGAATTACATTATTATTGAGCTAGGAAATCTCAATAAGGGTGGCTTTTAATATCCTTTAATATAGTAATTAGTTATTTTTTCCGAGGCACAAAACCATGGCCATACATCTTCGCCGTTTTCCTAATCTTGCATAAACGGAGAACTATTACGCAAATGCAAACAATGTTATGAGTCACGGTCACGGCAATTTATTGGTGAACGAACTATCCCGTCTGCTTTCTCTGTCTCTTCTTTCTATGTACTCGTAGTTAACGACGATTTGAATAAGGATTTAAATACAAATTGCAGCTATTAAAATGCAATAAACGTTACAAAAGAGCAATCACCGCAGCAGATCATAGGCGGCAAACTCATTGTTACTTCACTTAATGCCAGTAATGTCATAACTAGCAACAGGTATTCATGCATATTAGTTCACGTTTCCCGGAAACTGCAGGATCGCTTTCAAATATTACGCTTTTTAAAACAATTAATTGTATATGCCTTATTGAAACAGCACGATCGGCCATAAAGCACGTGAAAAGAGAAAACTTCCAAATCACATCGCACTGGAAGTGATATTAGCTTGTATGTACACGTAAATATGTCGCTAAGCATAGACAAACAGTAGTAAATATGCATAACATCTATTTAAAATTAATACAGTAATATTAAAGCTATAACCGCTCGTGAAAAGTACGTATCAGTTTCATGTTTACGTTAAATGACAATCAACAACTACATTACTCAATACTCAAGAGATGGTGAAAATGCCTTCTTCATGTAGGCACGTAACAACTATGGTCATTTGTAATAATGCTGGTGGTGCTACAACGTTTCTTCTAGATCTAGAAGGATGGTAATAAAGTTTTAAGTATTGAATTTTTCGGGAGCCAAAACAAGAAGTATAAATGCCTGCTCAGATTATTCTCTTTCTTTAAAATATCCTTGTTGTAATTACAATACAATCGATAATCGCTCTTCAGAATCAAGCTGTCCACGCATTCGCATTACTAGAGACTTCATGTACCAAGTTAAATCAAGATGCATATAAAAAAATTGTCAAGTGCAAGACCTTATTATTATTTAATTTTCGAAGATATCAGTTACAGTATAAAACTCTTCTGCTATAATCATGACATAAGAGCATTTGATGCATTTGGAGGTTTCTTTAGTAAGTAGTTCGTTGACCTCCAATCTGAACTTCGTCGACTTGTTCCTGTATTCTCTGTATCTACTAAGATAGTCCACCAATCTTTCGCTTATGTGATGCACTATTTCTATAAAAATTGTCTCAGGACGTTCTACATAATGAAAAATTCGTTCTTTAATACCACTAAAAAATTTTCGTTTCATAAATTCATTTAAGCCACCATATGCTGGATAAACTTAATCAACGTTGTGCAACCCCTGTCTATTCTTCTTATTGATTGGTGTAGGTCTTCTTAATACGACTCCATGTTTTTCTGTCTTTCACAATCGATTGCCATTTGTGTACCTGTAGTCTTCCAGCTGCTCGCTTGATCTCCAATGGTCTCCATCGGTACCTTCTTCTTCCATTTATTGTTCATTCGCGCCACGTGATCAGCCCACTTTGTATTTTTGTCTTACAGGGTTTCGCCAACTGTTTTTCGTTCCACGACTCTGAGGGACTGTTATGTTGCTGAGACCCCGTCAAGGGGTTTCGTAGTTTCACGACTGCTTCGTGACGCAATCCGTCAGAAAGCCGAGATAGCCTGCAGCCAGATAATTTCTCGCCGTAGTCGTGGTAAGTTTCCATAAATCCAGCCATCTAAGGTTGATGACATAGGCTAGTTCTTCGAGTGATAAGGTCCAGATTGTCAAGGGTTATGTTGCAGTTTCAAGCCTTGAGCTGAAATTTTGTGGTTTGAGAACCATTGCGATAAGGAATACGATTCATGGACAAATACATACGGACGCGAAATAGTTGTACGGGGAATTCAAATTCCATTTAACTGAATGTATATGTCGGGCCTTTTATGCAGCAGAATATTTGCTTATTATAGTCACTTATACTGGCGTTTTTTTAAATGTTATTTAAAACTAAATGTATTTCAGATACAGTTATTCTATTAATATTTGATTTGTAAAAGCGGTTTAAGAATGGCCATTTATTCTAGGAGCCAATATCTATGTTTATGTGTGTGAGAAAATAGAGCTAGCTGATGATAATAAGGGCAAATAAGACTAATGCGTACGAAACATCTCATTTCAATTGATTGTACGAAAATCTATGGAAAAACTCATTTCAGCGTTTTCTATCTACGTGATGCTCTTATCTTGAAGGTAAGAATGAATAATTTGAAATCAGAATGTCTCCCTGTCTAACGCCTTGTTATGTACCTTCGATTAATTATGTATATCTATAATGTATTCCAGCTTTTCTTAATGTCCATGTTTCTATGATATCTGAGACCTTTTGATAATAATCAATGAATTCATGCCATCATGGAGTTTATTTATTTGGTACTCTTCTCAATTAATAATCTTATTTTCTCAAGGTATCAAGATGCTCTATAATTCTAAACCTTTTTCTAAATTCAGCCCGTGCTTTGAGTTGGTAATAGCCCAATCTAATTCCATTACCGGTAATATTTTTTTATTGGAAAATTCATATAATTTGCATTACCAAGTGTTTCCTTCTATTGCTTCAGTATTGTTAGAAATGTAAAGATATTTGTACCTTTACTTTCTTTCGAATTTCTAAATTATCTAGTGTCACAACGTCCACTTGCGAGGAAAGTTCTGAGTAAAGCCCTGTACAGATTTTTTATTATTTATTTCCCGTGAAGCGTTCATTATGGCAATAAAATCGTTTTGAGGTATATCCTCTAAATATACGTTTAATGAGTTTACTTCTTGGGCTTATTTATTTTCTATATTGCTTTTTTGGGGCCAAAAAGCGCTTTGTAATATTTTGCAACCCTTTCCAGATAATTATGGAATTACATTAAATAATATAAGTCCAATAACAATAATGGTGTTAATAACTGTAGCTACCCCTATCATAGACAGCTTGTTGTTTCGTAGTGGCAAGCAGGTTTCATGAATTTATCTTTTTTCACACTATTGCTTTAAGGTTCATACAGTTTACGTCATCAGGAATTGCAGTTTTTGCTTTTGTCTGCTATTCGAAGAAAATATATTGATTAAATGTAATTTCTTATAGTATACAAAAATAACTAACAAAAACAAACATCAATATTTGAATAAAAGCTTTAGATAGAATTCTAAATATATTTTATTTCATTTTGGAACTATAATCCACGTAAAATGTGGCCCCAAATTAAACCTTATAAATAACCATTTAACACGCGTAAGTAACATAAAGCAATAAATACAATTGTTTCTAGTAATACCATTTTACAGATTATATGATCCCCTTATTGCCTTAACGTTTCACAACAACAAAATTGTTAATATCAAAAACAAGCGGAACCATAACCTAACATTAAAGAAAAATTATGGCCAAAATACCAACACGAGCGGTGTGGTTATAAAAGAAGATAATATTACAAAATATACTTTTGCTCTTTACTCATTACACTACGCCACAATCCAAATAAAAAAAGTGGACGTGACTACCTCCCTGGACTTTCCCATACTGGAAACTGTTCATATCGTCTTTATTCAACAGTCTTTACAACATATCAAAATTTCAACTCGATGACTCACGTCTTCATCATGATAAGCGTTTACACTTTCACGTAAATTGCGGGTAAATATAAAAGAACTAGTGAGTCACCCGAACTACGTTTCGGTTCGCAAAATTAAGAGAGATTCATTAATATAAATTTAAAAAAAAGATGCATCGACGGGATCGAACCCGGGGCTCCCGCGTGATAGGCCAGCACGCTTACCGCAGAACCACACTCTCCTGTTTGAATAATGCGCGCACCCGAGCTAATAGTAGACAGCGATAGGCGCTCCGCTCTGCTGCCTAGAGAAGTTAATTAAATTATACTGCTGCCTAGAGAAGTTAATTAAATAGGTCTGAAAATTAGCAAACTTTTAAGCCATCGTACAACTTAATCGGTCCAGTATCTTCGGAGGAGATAGCGAACAAACATAGTTACACGCAAACAAAGAGAGCTACGATTTTATGTTATAAGATGTGTAGTTCAAAACGTGACCACCGAGCTTCTGTAGATGGCGCCAAGTGGACAAGCCGCCACTGTGCTAGTTTATGTATTATTTTCCTCAAAACGGCTGTAGCACCGAGGTGAAATTTTCTAAGTACCTGGAAATTATATTTTCTAGGGCATACAAAATCGATTTTTTATTTTCGCGGAAAAAGATTCTTTGACGCAAAAATATAACAACCGTTAGAATAAAAAAATTATTTTTCAAAAATACAGGGGGGAGGGGGCCGGTGCGCTTACATATATCCACGAGTGTAATATTTTTTTGCATATTCATATGCTTTATTATGCACTGAGCAATTCAGTGAAAACCCCAGCTACCTATCTTGTTTTGTTTATTAATGAAAGGGGTTTAAATTTTCAAACTTCAAAGCTTCGTAGAGGGCGCCACAGATAATTCATGAGATTCTTTAAAAAACAGATCGATAGCCCTTTTCGGGGTCTATCAGTGTATGAAGTTTAAACAAATTCCTGTGGCAGTTTTTGAGAAATGATTTTTAGAAAATTTCCAAAATTTTGAAAATTTGTAATTTAGGCCCCTTAATATTTTTCAAAACACTTTTTATATCACCTCATGTTAGCCTTCATATACTATTCAGAAAACAAAAATCAATTGAATTGATTCATCCGTTTTTGAGTAATAGGGCGTTAAACTCAAAATTTTCAAAAAATCATAGCGCCCTTCAATTTAAGCCTAGCGAGTTCGAAAAAAAACTAACAGATTTGTCTTATGACCCTCTATCATTATCCGTGATAAAATTTTCAAAATTTTAATCACGAAAACAGTGATACCAAAAAAACATGCGTAACTTCCGCTTCCGGTTTCGGATTTTTTTGAAAAGCTTATTTTGTCGATGAATGTTCGATACACCCCCGCATTCCAAAGCGCATCAAAATCGGAGCAATACTTTCGGCTGTAGGAGCGTCACCCACCCACACACACACACCCACACACCCACACACAGACAGACATTTTTTAAAAACCACGTTTTTGGGTTCCTAGAGGCCCAAAACGGATATTTCTGTGAAAATCTCGATTTCCAAAATTTTCATGATTCCAAGACTTCCCTATACCTATGGGTATGGGAAAGTAAAAGGCAGTGGTAGCCTAGCAACCCATCGAAACAGCCAAGATCGGCTGACAATAAAATTTCACCCCAAGTTTCAACGAGAAGATAAATAAAAAATAGAATAAAAACCTACAGATGGTAAAGTATAACCTTATTCTGTCTTTAAAAAGTTTTTATGTTAATATACTTACGTTTCCAGAAATAACGCCCAATAACATAGGTGTTAAAAAAAACGTCCAAATTAACCAAAAATAAAAATTTGAATCCATCCTCATAACAAACGTAAAAAACTAATGGTAAATAAAGATTACAAAGAAATATACCCAACTAATATAAAAATGTTTTACTAGATTAAAAATCTAAAACGATTTATCATTCATATTCCTTCGCAAATCAATGTTTCAAACACAAGGACTCAATATTATGAAACACTTTGGATACTAAGATTGTAAGTAATTGCTGCATTTCTATAATTTTGATTTTACAATAATAAATTTAAATAAATTAATTACATAATTATTTTCTAGAAAAAACGTACATGAAAAATTTCTTAATGAGAGAAGTTTAAACTGATATTCAACACAGATCCATTATCAAATATTTGGAAAAAAAATAAATAAATAAATTTCAAGATGAGATTAAAGCAGGTAAATCTAAAACAGTTTGGAAATTAAATCCTTTCACCTATCTAATATAATACACATAATAATTGTTATTCTTTTTTCTTTCTCAGATTACATGTCAT
Organism: Agriotes lineatus; assembly: GCA_940337035.1. Classification (NCBI taxonomy): domain Eukaryota; kingdom Metazoa; phylum Arthropoda; class Insecta; order Coleoptera; family Elateridae; genus Agriotes; species Agriotes lineatus. Next base: position 75,975,916 of record OW679203.1, read on the forward strand.
TCTGATTAACAATTGTCCCATTTTTAAAACATATATGTCTGATGAAGCTAACTCGATTTAGCGAAACGTTACATTTTATCCATGAAGTTTTAACAATAAAATTTTAATGTGTCTTGACAAAAATGTTTTCTTAGAAACACATAGTTAAACTAAATATTTTAGCTGAAAATGTTCTCTAATCGTGTGATTTGAGGAAGTGTTACTGGTGATTTTATAAAACCAGTGATTACATTTCAACTCACATGAAATTTAATATTGCAAAAACAGCTGTTAAACAAAATTTAATATAATCTGGTTTATTGGCCCTCGATAGAGGGCGTAAAATGGCTTTTATAGCCCTAGGGCCTATAAAGTTGCTAAGCAGTATAACAAGCATCAACAATGTAGTATAGCAACACCAACAATCTGCATAGAAACCATAGCACACCAGAAATGCACAGCACCAGCATAACGACGACGCAGTAATTTCTAGCTAAAATATTGAATCCTTGAATTTTGTTCATTTTGAGGACTAAAATGAAATAAAACGTTGTATGTACCACTTTCGTAGTCACGATTATAGCCCTCAGGAAATTTAAAGCTCTCTGATTTGCGTCGAGCTTTAAACATTCCCTCGTGCTGTAATCTATTAATTACGCCCTTAATACATAAATAACTATAATGAAAACGTGTGTCTGTAAGATACCTTGTAAATTTGTAATTAATATCCCCATTTCTGTATAAAAACTAATTTATGTTAGTTACTGCTTTTTATCATTCTGGACATGAGGTGTTCCAAATTCAAAACTCAATATGAATATTTTGATTATATGGGAAGAAACCCCCTAAATTATAAATTCAATAAAAGTTATACAACGCTACAAGAAGGTTTCAACTATTATTTTGTGAAATATAATAAGTCGATATGCCTTGAGTTTTACGAGCTTTGCTAGTTATTAAATATATACAAGTATACGAACGTTTTGAAATTAATAAGGAAAGGTGAAATGGGATAGTAACGCATTTACTAAACATTTTATTAGGCATTAGCTTTAATATTCGACAAAACATCGGATAAAAAGCTTCATGCGTTTATTATGGTCAAAATTAAGTAAGTGCTCTAATGCTAAAAGTATATTAAATTTAGCTCGATGTAAAATTAACAAAACTATAATTATGATTTAAATTTAATAGCTAATATAGCACTTAGTTACAAAAGACAAATTGGTTAGCTAAACTACATAGTTAATCAACTTAAAATAGACTTAAATAGTTTGGAAACATTAGAAGCGACTTTCTTTAAAACTGTCGTTTTCAAAATATTACTCACGATCCAAAGTGTGCATTCCTATTTAATAAAATATGAAACGGGTTAAACATTGTAATATTTTGAATTTGATGGATTAACTTAGACGCCAACACGCATTCATCCGGTAAAATCAGGGCGCCGTTTTGCTTCTGCAATGCTTTTAACAATAAGATGGAGGTGTTTTGCCGCGGAAACGCAAACTAAATGCCCTTGGTCACGAAGAGCAAGAAATTGGGGGTGCAACCATCGTGGAACGAGAATCACTCGATTGCTGCTGCTTGTGGCACAGCTAATAAAGTATAGCTTGTGCTTGAAGAGCGTAATTCTGACGGCCCAGAATAATAATCGGTTTGAAAATATGGTGACAGTGAGTGCCGCAGACGAGGCGCCGTAACCCAGTGAAGAGCACGATTTCCAGAGCCAGGTCAACTCATTTGATCAAGGTGGAGAAACTTGTAGAACAGCGAATTTACGTATCTACACGCAATTAGTAAAGGTTGGTGCTTTTACCTTTTGGCACTTGGTATCATATTGTGTCTCCACCCAGAAGACGGCTTTGAGGGCGGCTTGAAACCAGTGTGTAAAAGCGTGAAGTTGCCTCAAAGCAGATGAACAGTACGAGACGCGGAAAAATATATCACGCGACTGGAGATTTTTATGCACTGGATAATTGCTTATTAAAAAGAGTTAATTTTAGGTTTTCCTAATAATATTTAAATGCAATTTTACTTTAAAATATATGAAAACTCAAGAACAATTTTTATTACAGTTAGCTTAACTATTGACTGGCAGTTAAATCAACGAGCAAAAACCAAAATGTCAAATTTTTGTATTATTAAAACATTCAAATTTGCTTGCAGTATTTGTGTTACAAAGATATAAATCTGACACTTTCTTTTATCAACCTTTCTTATATGTTGCACTATCAGCGACTATTTGTTAAAATGTCACTCAAATCAGTACAATTCCGTGTGCTTTTATTTACAATTGCTGTAAAGGGCAGTACATCGCGGGTGTGTTGCATGTCCGTTTCCCCTTCTTGTAAGTGCTTCTACGTCGTTATTGCCCTTTGTGTGTGCGTGATAGAAAGTGTGTGCGTAAACCCTGCAGATTCCGCCCTTTTAGCAACTTAAAACTGCCTTGAGAGCTCAGCCTTAACCCCCAATAACAACGTAGAGGTTCAGTTTTTTAAAAATAATTTTTAGGCCGACATATTTCCCACAATGTTCATCATTATTTGTTTAAATCCGGCCTGAGGGGTTGACTCTGTAAAGGTAAAACAGCGATACTAAATCCAACTGCTCCAACTGGCAAGTCATAGCTTGCTATTAATACAAATGTCGCATTAAAGCACACTCAAGAAGTTCCCACATTGAATCGATTTATGATCTGTAATGTTTTAATGGCGAAACATTTCTATGACATAAACGTTCCAAAGTGATGTTGGAGTACTTCTACAACTGTATTTTAACGAGAGCACTTCAAGTTGAAAACCTGGGAAATAAGTAAGCTGCAGTAGATACAAACCCCAACGTGCTAACTGCGAACTAATAAATAAAGTCACACCCCTATAGGTAGCTAAATGGAATAACTAAGTACAAAATATATAAAAACTATTATTATACGCTTATCGCCGGGTAAAACAAAAGCTAGATCGTACATACGGTAATTGCTTTAATAACATTTTCGAACACGAAGGTGTGTTTGTTTACAGTGCAGCGACCTCCAAGCGTAGCACAGAGCTAATGCGTGTACAATATATAATTATTATTTAAATATACTTCTGTACAGATCATTGGCCTCAGGCTTGTGTATACCTACAGTACATTTAATCTTTAAGTAAGAAGTTTAAAATGAAATTAAAGTAAGTGTAGAGGTTGCAAAAAGAGGAAATAAGGTTGCCATGTCCAGGAATCGGAAAATGCTTCACTACGATGATTCAACCCCTTGAAGTTGGTAAGAAATAAGCCGTTTCTAGCTTAGAAAAAAATCACAACTTATGATATGAAAACGGAATGTTTCAATAAATGACTGCTAATATTTTAGTGGGGCTGCGATTCGTAGGGACATCCTTCGGGATAGAACTCAATTTCTTTTAATATTTTTTTAGAACTTCTGACAAAGGCTGCAAGATGACACGTTCTACTTCAGGGAGTCAAATAAGCTCAACTTCGACTGATTTAGATTGCAATGAACACAATCTCTATCTATGAGTTTTGTCTATGAGAATGTATAAATTTCCAACAACTAACAATGGAACACAACGACGGTTGAAAGGAAACCCTTTTTCATGAAAAGGGTAGCACTTTTGCAGATAGATCTGTTAGATTTGTAATTAAAATAAAAGAATAGAACACTCCTGGCTTATCTAGAAAATCAGAATATAAAAAAGATACACTGGAATTAACAATGAATATGACTAAGCATTCTAAACATCTTCGTTAGCTTTGTTATTACGTTCCCGCTGTTCTTTAACGACGTTTAGGAGTTAAGCGGCCTTCGTGCCTACATGTTTTAAAGACCACGGCCTTCATTCGGCTGCTTCCAATAACCACAAGGAATCGCAAGATAGTGCCTCGTAACAACCCGTAAGTGCATGCATTAAACTTCAGCTGGCGTTTAATTATCGGTAATGGGTTTTTGCCTAAGAAATTACAGTTCAACAAAGGCTTGCGATTAACAAACTGTACGCAATAACGATTCATCATTTTGTGCAATGCCTGATGCGTTGGTATTTCATCTTTTTTTACCGTTGAATTTTTGTATGTGCTTTATGTGTATTTTCGTGAGCGTCCTTCAGGTGCTTGGCTTGACTCTGCGATCGTCGGAAGCGTCAAGTAACATAGAATATTTAATCGGACGTTTGCATTACCTCCGAATTTTATCGTTTGTCATGTTATGCTGGCGAGAGCCTGTTAATTTTAAACTGTTGTAACATAAAGCGGGTGCCAAATTTTGTGTGTAAGGATTTGGGTGGTTCCAAATTCTATATTGTTGTCAATTAATTATTCTAGGTCTAGTTGAGCCTCCAGTTCTTTTATGCTGGATATTTATTATAATTGTTTTTGATTATTAAAAGTCTAATTAACTATTACTGGTTTATATTTTATTTAGGTGTTTGTGCCACGACCCAACATGAACCTGGCTCGTTTATTCTTTTTAAGATTTAGGTTGAAGTGCGAGACTTACAAGGTAGGTGGTGACTAGTTTAGGTGGATTTGTATTTTTTTGTGTTTAAAGGTACACATAAACGGCGGCCTAAATGTTTTGCTTCATAGATTGTATTTAACCTTAAGGATCACTGCCTAGTCCTTACTCACACCATATTTTCTACCGAGGGTCAGCTAGGGCTGTGGTACAAAGTTTCCATTTCTTGCATTCCCTTTTCAAGCATGGCTTTCTTCGTTCTTCTGCATAACTGTTTGACCTTTTTAGTGCTTTCTCTATACTGTTCTCTGTTTCTTGACTGAGAAGCCTTTTCCTAGATCTTTTTTTGGTTCCACTGCTTTCCAGCATTCTTCGTCCTTCCAGTCTTCTTTGTAGGCATTTTCTGTTTTTCCTGGTAGCGCTTCTATTGCCGCATTTTTAAGGACCTTTGCTATTTGGTTCCATCTTTCATCTATTCCTTCTGCGTTTTGATTTATTTTAACTGGGTGTTCTTCTGTTTCCTCAATGATTTTTTTTCTATATTTTGTCTTCTTGTATGCTTTTGTAGCTCAGTCACTTTGTTTTATTTTTGTTGCTTCCCAGAGCTTGACCATTTTGAATTTCTTCCTGCACCTTAATTTTTACCTGATTTTCGTGGTCTGGTCCTATCTTTGTTCTCCTACATGACTTCATATCCTTGATTGTTTTCATATGTTGACTATCCACTAATATGTGGACTACTCGGTTGGTTGCTTGTCTGTTGTGGCCGAACCAAGTGACTTTTATTCTCATGTTTGCTATGTACACCTATTGTGGGGAAAATCTTCCCTTCTTTCCTATTGCTGTCCGCGTTGGTCCTTGAATTTGTGTAAACCTTTGATTTGTGTAATTCCGTAGATTATTTCTTGCACTCGTTCAGGATGCACTTCGGGACATAAATTGTATAGTTATAAGACCAGGTTATTTTACTGAAGGGGTTTACACTTGGTGAAGAAATGAAGGGTTGTAGGATAAGATGTGAATAGAGTAGCCAGGCCTAACTATCCCTTAAGACATGTTTAGCCTTTGTTCACAAATGAATTCAAACGTATATTCAAAAATCAAATAAAGTATATACAATTAAATTGTGTCGTGTTTTGCTATACGATCTAATAATCTACTATTTACATAAGTGCAAAACACAACGCTTGCCAGAACTCCTTATTTGTAAACAATGCGTATTGAAACTTGACCTAATGATATCATATTAATGCTGAGTGTGGCATACGTTTAGCGTAATTGCCACACACTAGTTTTTCAGTCTAATTTGTTTCCGCACAATTTCACTCAACTGCTTATTTCATGGGCTAACAGAAGTTTGAACACTAGCACTACTTTGATGTCGTGAGATCTTGCCCAT